>JALHLI010000006.1:9884211-10515067 GCA_023349425.1 Anthopleura sola | reverse complement strand
CAGAGAGGTCTTTCCCTGGACTTGTCTTCATATTTGAGCAGAGTTTGTTGTTGAGTCTCCTGAGAGAGTCCTCAGTCATGAGTTAGCAGACTGAGCATTCAATCACCAGGGTTCCCACGGTCAGGGAAAAGTCGATGAATTCTAATTTTTGTTTTTCAAGGTCAGGGAATTTGTCAGGGAATTTTTGCAATTGACCTAAAAGTCAGTGAAACGTCAGGAAATTTCTGTCAGCCTTCAAAAAAATTGTTAGTTGGGTTTCCTTTGGTTGAACTACCATGTTAATATAATTTTTCGTAAAATAAGTGCACAGTGTGGTCAGTGAAAAACGTTTTTATGTCAAGGAAAAGTCAGAAAATTTTATTTTTCCAGATGAGTGGGAATCTTGATTTATCACTGTATAATAACATTTACATTACGTAAATGATTGCCTATGTTTTATCTTTCGTTTACACAGGCATTTGAACTGGTAACGGGAGACTTTCTATTTGAACCTCATTCAGGAGAGGACTATTCACGAGATGAAGGTGTGTAATAGACCCCTTGCAGCACGTCGGAATGCAGTTCAATTTGGAGGGCAAACAATAGTTTCCAATTTTCAGGAGTTAAATTTCTTTTGTTTTGCCCCCCAATTTAAGATGCATTTCGACGTGCTGCAAGGAGTTTATTGTTTACTTGTATATCGTTTTACTTCAGCTCAGTCTTTCTTTTTCCTGAATAGACCATTTCACGGTTGTCGTCTATCAACCCAAGCCTCGATAGTGTGTAATATATTCTTTAGAATTTAACTACAGCTCACGGTAATTTAAGGAATGTACACATCAAACAATAGACCATTTTCGAGATGCATGAGCGCTTTCAAAAATATATATTGAAACACTTAAAATTTCCACGGCTTTAGTCAAATTTTAAAGAATATATTACACGCTATCGAGGCTGGGTTGAGCGACGACGACCGTGAAATGGTCAATTCATACCTATGTTGAAGTCTTGTGTGATCACGTACGGGCGGGAACGTAAGACTAAGGTCAAATGTCGAACATCTCATGAGCTGTACGCATTGAAAACAATATATTAAAGGCTTTTGATTTCTTTCAGATCATCTTGCCCATATCATTGAACTTGTTGGAAGAATACCAAAACATATTGCCTTGTCTGGAAAATACTCCAAAGATTTCTTTAACAAGAAAGGTATGTGCTGTACTGCGCCAAGAATCCATACTAGAATATTTGAAACACAGTGTACGAATGGCTATGCGACACACGCGCTTTTAGTCTATTGATCAATCGTACTGAAGGATTTTTGGAAAACTAGTTTGTCTGTATCTGGGTGCTTACCATTTATCCGGTAAAACCGGAAATTCCGGTTGGAAAACAAATTGTATGTAACATTGAGTTGAAGTAATCCACTTTTCCCGCTCTTTTTGGTTCTTTCGTTAGACGCGTGTACCATCTGCTGGAAGTTTCTCTGATTAGAAAGATTAGAAAATCGCTCACCATTCCATTCACTATCCACTTTTCTTACTATTCATGGATATTCTTGTTGCGTATCTTAATATTTTCTGCTTTTTTTCTCAGGTGAACTGAAGCATATAACTAAGCTTAGACCTTGGTAAGCCTGACTTGCTTGCTTGCGTATTGCTTCCATCTTTCCTTCCTTGTCCTTGTCCTTGTCCTTGTCCTTGTCCTTGTCCTTGTCCTTGTCCTTGTCCTTGTCCTTGTCCTTGTCCTTGTCCTTGTCCTTGTCCTTGTCCTTGTCCTTGTCCTTGTCCTTGTCCTTGTCCTTGTCCTTGTCCTTGTCCTTGTCCTTGTCCTTGTCCTTGTCCTTGTCCTTGTCCTTGTCCTTGTCCTTGTCCTTGTCCTTGTCCTTGTCCTTGTCCTTGTCCTTGTCCTTGTCCTTGTCCTTGTCCTTGTCCTTGTCCTTGTCCTTGTCCTTGTCCTTGTCCTTGTCCTTGTCCTTGTCCTTGTCCTTGTCCTTGTCCTTGTCCTTGTCCTTGTCCTTGTCCTTGTCCTTTTGGTTTTGGTTTTTCTTTTGCTTTGCTTTGCTTTACACCTTATCGAGACAATCCTGACCGTTAATGACTGCATTCCCCTTATTAATCTACTCATTGCTTACTTTCTAGGGGTTTGTTTGAAGTTCTAACCGAGAAATACGAATGGCCACATAAAGAAGCCGAAGAATTAAGGTCATTCCTTCAACCCATGTTGGACTACAACACAGAGAAAAGAGCTACTGCTAAGCAATGTTTAGAACATCCATGGCTACGAGATGTTCAGTAAAACATTGTGATAGGATCGCAAAGTGTACAAGATTGCACAAGACTGCAAGCATGCAACATGTTGTTGAATGCCCGTGGAACATCACGTTGGCTACGATTTCTGCAAGATAACGTATACGGGTAATAATATAACGTGGTGGTGGTGTTTATAACATGACGTTATCATTATATGAAAAGTGGAAGTGGTGACTTGTCATTTTAAGAAAGCCGAAGACAGCGCAGCTATATGATGTCATCGCGTTGACGTCCACAAAGCTTGCGATTAACCATGTTGAAGAAGGTGGTTCATGGTGACCAATGATGGAATGCAACATTAATGACGTTACTAGCTTCTCATATGATAATTCTGACAGCTATTGAGCTTAGTCATATTCACTTCGATTGAAAGTTTTTTTCATATGCAATTCTCAATCTTTGTAGATTGCTGTTCTTACAGGGTTCGTATTGCTCCTGGAATTCGCGGAATTTTAAAATTCTCTTTCAGAGCCCTGGAAATTATCTTTTTTTTTCCCCACCAAACTCTTGAAAAATCCTATAATTTCACCACATTTCAGTGGTGAAACCCTAGAGTGAGCCACTTGAGTTGAAATCAAACTGTTTTCCAATATTTGCACTGAAATTTCCGTATTCTGGTTCCAGAAAATTATATATTCCTACCCTTGTACGAACCCTGTTATTATCGGTCTATTCCTTCTAAGAATGGTGTATTTCATTCAACATTTTCTAGTCAGAACAGAACTAAGTTAAAGATAGGATAACCTATCTAAATAGCATGAGATTAATGCGATATTAAAACTTGAAGATCTGCGACAAAATTAAACTGAACAAAATAGTTTGTATAGAAGAATTAAGGTATTTATTTTTAATCTGAGAGCAAGTCTGTTGTCATTTCGCTGTCATTAAGAGCCTTTTATTACATTTGAATATTTTTGTGAAACAAGTTGTTTACAGATCGTTCAACCAGGTTTTGGAAGACCGGCTACAAATCAGTGCTAAGTGCAACCTTAAAGATCATGCATTTCTATTTTTTTGTTTGATTTTGCAAACTATTTATCCGATATTTATGCCTGGCATTTTGTTGTTATAGACCCCTTTCACGAGACGTCAAAGCAGCTCAATTTGGAGGGCAAAACAATAGGTTCCAATTCTCAGGTGATTAAAATTCTTTTGTTTTGCCTTCCAAATTGAGCTGCATTCCCACGTGCTGCAAGGGGTCTATTGGAACCTATCATTTTGTCCTTCAAATTGAGCTGCATTCAGACGTGCTGCACGGGACCCTTTTGTGTCCCACGAAACTTTATGATTTTTTTTTTCCTTTTTGTATTCGTTTTCTTCGTGTCTTCATTCCATACAATTGCCATTTCCATGTTTTTATATTAGGTCGCTTGTCGCATTGCTTAAAGTAACAAGTAATACCTGGGTTTCACTTGACGTCATTTCCTGTCTCGTGAGGAATGTTCATCAGCTGAATCACAAGTTTTCAATAGAATTCTTTGTGGCTGACAGCACATGGTGGTCAGTGTTTGACCACCATTTGCAGCAGATAATGAGATTCAAAAACTTTTATCAACTGATTGAAACCCAGCTATAGTGCAAGAATGGCTTTTGGGTTCTTTTAATCGCGATTTTAATATTGGAACGAATCCAACACCTATCTTACTTCTAGCAATGACCAAAAAAAATTCATGTCATATGATTGTACTTTTAACACTACCCTGCAAGCCTCTAGTCAATATTGTCTTTCACAAGCGAATACTTGCATGGGAAGTGGACAAATGGTATTACACTAGTTTTTAGTTTATTGGCAATCGTATCGATAATGTGCAGGTAAAGAGCTTTTTATACAATCTTGCTTATTAAAAGCAACTTTATGAAACAATGAGAGTTCCGCAGTATTCTCTTGAAACCCTAATTTCGTAGCCGCTGTACTTGATTTAGAGGATATTTCTTAGTGAGGAACGAAATCGACGAACTCGGTACGAGATTGCTTGAAAAGCTGTGGTGATTGGGCACGCGTTGAATATTGTTTGTGCATTGAATTAAATAGGACACTACCAGAATCCATTGCTAAATTTCTTTTGTTCAGTTCATTAGCAAATATTGTCTTACTATCTTCATTACACATGAGGAAATGTGAGAATAGAGAAAATGAGAAATTAAATCTCCCTCATAATAAAACCTAACCCGTTCCAATCAGATATGTGAGTTAGCCGTGCCCTGACTTTGATCAGCCCTGGTATCGATAAAAGTTGAAGACTTCAAAGCTGAGACACTAGCAAAGGCCACAAATATTAGGGATAACAGTCAAGCCACAGCCTCTTACGTACGTAATTCCGTGAACGCATGTTGCATACTTCGTGCAGTCAGTTGGGTGAGCGTAATCTCCAGTCGCTTTTCCAATACAGAATGTGCCGGAATTAAATTCTGCAGCAGTTGGTAAAGGTTCGGCGCTCGATGTGGTAGGGTTTGTTGGAGTGCTGGTTTCTTGAAGTATGTTTGTAACTGTTGTAGTGACCGAAATCGAGTATGAACCAATGGGAAGCTGTGTTGTTGTTGCATGGATGACGTTACTTGCATCTCCTGTAATGACTGTCTGTGAACCAATTGGAAGCTGTGTTGTTGTTGCATGAGGGACGTTACTTGCATCTCCTGTAATGACTGTCTGTGAACCAATTGGAAGCTGTGTTGTTGTTGCATGAGGGACGTTACTTGCATCTCCTGTAATGACTGTCTGTGAACCAATTGGAAGCTGTGTTGTTGTTGCATGAGGGACGTTACTTGCATCTCCTGTAATGACTGTCTGTGAACCAATTGGAAGCTGTGTTGTTGTTGCATGAGGGACGTTACTTGCATCTCCTGTAATGACTGTCTGTGAACCAATGGGAAGCTGTGTTGTCGCGTGTGGGAGGTTACTTGCATCTCCTGTAATGACTGACTGTGGACCAATGGGAAGCTGTGTTGTCGCATGTGGGAGCTTACTTGCATCTCCTGTAATGACTGTCTGTGAACCAATGGGAAGCTGTTTTGTTGTTGCATGGATGACGTTACTTGCATCTCCTGTAACGACTGTCTGTGAACCAATGGGAAGCTGTGTTGTTGTTGCATGAGGGACGTTGCTTGATTCTCCTGTAACGACTGTCTGTGAACCAATGGGAAGCTGTGTTGTTGCATGAGGGACGTTGCTTGATTCTCCTGTAATGACTGGCTGTGAGCCAATGGGAAGCTGTGTTGTTGTTGCATGAAGGACGTTACTTGCATCTCCTGTAACGACTGTCTGTGAACCAATGGGAAGCTGTGTTGTTGCATGAGGGACGTTACTTGCATCTCCTGTAACGACTGTCTGTGAACCAATGGGAAGCTGTGTTGTTGTTGCATGGATGACGTTACTTGCATCTCCTGTAATGAGTGACTGTGAGCCAATGGGAAGCTGTGTTGTTGTTGCATGAGGGACGTTACTTGCATCTCCTGTAATGACTGACTGTGAGCCAATGGGAAGCTGTGTTGTTGTTGCATGAGGGACGTTACTTGCATCTCCTGTAATGACTGTCTGTGAACCAATGGGAAGCTGTGTTGTTGCATGGATGACGTTACTTGCATCTCCTGTAACGACTGTCTGTGAACCAATGGGAAGCTGTGTTGTTGTTGCATGAGGGAGGTTACTTGCATCTCCTGTAATGACTGTCTGTGAACCAATGGGAAGCTGTGTTGTTGTTGCATGAGGGACGTTGCTTGATTCTCCTGTAATGACCGACTTTAAACTAATGGGTATAACAGAACTTTGCGTGTGGACTGATGTAGACAATACTTCAATAACACCAATCATTTCCATGTAAATATTATTGGATTTTTGTATGTACTGCGATGGTTTCGACCAGCGGGTTTCCTTACTGAGCTGACAGGCCTTTTCACGAAGATTGTAGGTTAGACTTCTACATTTTTTATCATTAAGACATTGATATAGACATACTGGATAGTCTTGTACAAGCGATGAGAAGTAGGACGTGTTTTCCAAGGCAAAACCTCGCTGGGACCGTTTTGTCTTACAGCCTTCTCCAACAGTCAAGACTTTAGTCAGGGTAGTTAGAAGAAAACAAACATAGAAGCTAAGGCGGGTGGATCTTTGGTCAAAAAAAGGCATGGCTGATGTTCCTAAAACGACAGAATAGTGCCAAACACATTATTACATTCAAATAAAAACGGTCACCTTTTCCGAATGCTTAACTAGAAAATAATCATTAGTATTGACGAACATTAATTCATTATTGATATTATCAGTTACGTTCAGTACTATTCAAAATGGCGGCCAACAACATTTGATTAATTACAAATGACGCTAAATCACACTTATGGAACCCTTGCAGCACGCCGGAATCCCGGGGAGGGGGGGGGGGGACTCCGGGGATAAAGTATCGGGTATACTCGTCGTATCTCTTAGGGGTAAAAATCAGCGATTTGGTATCTTTTAGGGTCTTGAATTTGAGGTTTAACAAATCAGCACTTTCTGGTATCTTTTAGGGTGTTGAAAAGGAACTATAACCCATCGCATAATAACTCAATACGTATGCCTTCTTAAACTCAGAATATTACTCAATGTAATTTAAAGTATTTTTTTGATAGTATTATTTTTGTGGTATTTTTTAGGGGTTAAATTTTGGCTAAGCCACGCCCTTTTGAAAAAAACTTCCGGTATCTTTTAGGGGTATTTTTGGAAATTTCCGACGAGCATACCCAATACTTTACACCCGGAGCCCCAACTTTGGCCGTAATGTAGATTGAAGTTTTCATCCAAATACGGTTTTTTTAATTATGATTTTCCAATATTTTTTCTTCAAATTTGAAATACTGATATCTTATCTGATTCTTTATGAAATTCTAGAATAAAAAATTGTGTTCATCGTTGTTATTTTCGAGATAGAGACGATTGAAATAGCTTTCTCAAAGAACGTGACGGCGTTTGATATTCAAAAACATAAATCACGCGCGCGCGCTGTCACGCCATTTGTGCAGAACAGATGCGCACAAACAATGCCCGTAAACGTCCTTAATATAATAATTTGTGTAAACTGTGCGGAGACCCCCCTTACTGCTCCTGTATGACGTTGGACCAACGAAGCTTTTAAATCGAGAAGTTTCGGCCAGTATAATAATCGTGCTACGCGCGGTATGATTGGTTGAAAACTGCGCCCACTCATGCAGGGTTGAGCAGTGGTACGCCATTACCCAACTTTTAGCTTTAAACAAATTATAAATATTATTATACATTTTACTCAGTATCTCGCTTCTGATTGGTCGAGAGCCCTCAGCCAATCCCTGATATCGTGTGAACTCGACATGATAAATGTATTATACATTTATCATGTCGAGTTTACAGGTTACTATGGAAATAGAAATACGAAAGCAGAATTAAATCTTTATTCGTAGTTTACAAAATGTATAATAAAACAGTTATTGAATTCGTTTTTCGCATGATATTGTAAATATCAAGACCTCGGTCGTTTTATCCGCCTCAGCCTACGGCTTCGGCAGATAACACGGCCTTGGTCTTGATAATTCACTATAGCACGCTCAACCTCATTAAATAATTGTTTAATGAGTTGTATTTGAATTTGGGTTCTAGTAAGAACGAACTCAGAACGCAACTTGTTCAACTTTTGTACACTGAATTGAATAATTTTTATGCTAGATTGATTGTCATTGAAAAAAAGTTTTTAAGCGTCCATATGTATACCTAGAATTGCGAGAACGTTGTCATATACAAGTAAAAATAACAAATAGGCATTAATTTTTTAAGCGAAACAGGTGTAATTATTTCATTGTTTTGAAGAAATAT
This sequence comes from Anthopleura sola, assembly GCA_023349425.1. Lineage (NCBI taxonomy): Eukaryota > Metazoa > Cnidaria > Anthozoa > Actiniaria > Actiniidae > Anthopleura > Anthopleura sola. The sequence continues at coordinate 10,506,961 of JALHLI010000006.1, read as the reverse complement.
ATACAGACAATCTTTTTGGTATATTACTAAAACAGTTATTCTTATCAATCTAGGGGACTTATTTTTTTATTTTTTATTTTCATATCTTTATATGACAAAGTTCTATAGATAATAAGTGTAAACCTGTGTACATGTATTCATATTTTTTCTTTTTCTTTTTCTTTTCTTATTCAATATTCTAGAAAATCTAAAACAATCGCTGATAATCACAAATTCATCGGAAATGAGGGAAGATTGCTTCTTAGCACATTTAACTAGTTCAAATAAACTAATATCTAGCCGCAAATATTTACTCATTTATAATTCTCGTCCCTATACAAGTTTACTCAGTCGAAAATAAAGCTTTGTCGCTTTTTTTTTTTTTTTTTTTTTTTTGTCTAAAAAAAGCGCATAGCTAATAATCCATACCAACATATATATTGGCAGAGATCTTGATACTTTTGCATCGAGCAAATTTCCCTTAATACAAAAAGGAATAAACATAATTTAGTCGATTACTAATCGGATACTGATATATGATTTTTGACTTCAAAAAGACGCCTTGTTGAGACGCCTTTTTCATCTTACAATATTTCAAGTATTTTTTGAATGCTTTAGATCATTCAAGAGCTTTTTTGTTTTAATCCTTAGCGAAAAAGGTAAAAATTTAAATAAGAATTAAAGCGGAAATACCGGAGTTCGAGTCTGAAAGTTATTTTAAAAGATGTTTATTTATTATTTAGTAGAGAGTTTAATGTTTACCTCAAGAACGGTTCAATAAGTTCGTCTGTTTTCTTGTCATTTTCGCTAGTACTTGCATAATTGCTCTCAGTAGTTCAATAGCCTTACAAAATATATACACATCGTATATTTTCGTATTCTAAATACAACTTTCATGGAACCCGTCATTAAATGCAACTCTTTGTCCTAGCTTTTTGTATAATATACCTTAGTTGAAACTCTTCATCTACAGTTTTTCTCGAACTTGAATCACCATAGAAGAGCGTAGAGAACTTCAATAAAAAAAATTCAGCCAAAAAGCTTGATCTACGGTTTTTCTCGAACTTGAATCACAATAGAAGAGCGTAAAGGACTTCAATAAAAAAAATTTTCGGCCTACCTTTTGAAGGGAGATTCGAGGACAGGTGACTGGTGGTTACGAGGTCTCGAACTTTCTTGGCCTGGCCTCTTAAAAGACTACTGCTAAACAGTAAACTTCTGTCGGTAAATTTGAACTTCTTTCATCATCGTTTATGCACTAATTTCCATCTATAAGTCTAACATCTCAAATGTTGACTTTCTTCAAAGTTTATATGATCTGAGTTAGTGTCGTTCTCCTCAGCGTGAGTCCAATGCAAGCTAAACAGGTGAAATTAAAGATAACGTCATGGCCAATTGAAATGAAGTCGCGGCCATGTTAGATCACCGATTTGAATGAAATTTGGCATGTAATCTTGTCTTAGTGTAAATTCGATCGAGCTCATTCAGCCCCAGAGTCCAAAACAGCCCTTTAAGCACTAGGGCTGATTTGGTCCCCCGAGGGGCCGTTTTGAAAAGCATGACCAAAACAGCCCCATCCAATTCCAAAATGACCCCTGATAAACCCCAAAAAGCGTTGGACAGATCTAAGATCCATTTCGACTCCAGCCATGACTGTTTCGACTCACTGGACCTTTTCAGCCCTGCATTCAAAAGGAATATTTCCGTCTTGTAGCAGCAGGATAAAATGACAATTAGAGCTGAAACGATTGAGTTGGGATCAAAATCCTTTTCATGCACATTCAGATTTTGGAACACCTGGGTATTCTTGACTACATCACGGAAATACGCCCCGTCCCCCATCGTGACTCAGACAAGAGTCATATACATTCTCTATAAATTACAGCCCGTTTTAATAATAATACAATATTCATATAGCGCTATTTACTGAACCTCAATTTGTCCTCAACTTTCGCTCCTAAGTTGCGAAATTGGGCACAAATTTACTCAAAATTCCAACAATATTGTGCAAATTATTGATCTGATGTGATTGATTAAGGTTTTATGAACTACCAAACGACTGGAAACTTTCTACATACCATAAAGTTATTGACTCAGAGTCGGCACAAATTTACGTTTAGATCGGGGCTACATACAGCTCTATCTACATATATCTAAATAATTTGAGCATAAACGTATAATTTCCTCCATAAAAAGTTTAATAGTAAGTCAGATCATATGACCTTTATATATATATATTCTTCTAAGTTTTTTACTGGAAAAATAGTGTTTGAAGCCTTGGTTTCTTTGAGTTATCCACGTATCCTGTGGGACATGTTTACCACTCGATCGATTCTAGTACGATGAGAATAGATTCAAACAAAGACCATGCGTTATAAATAGTTAGGAAATTACTCAGTACTCCCGTTTCGAGTTCTCTTTTACGCTGTGTTAGCCTCAAAACCGTGTAATATATTCTTTTATTCAGTAACAGCCCGTGGACTGAATTCAAGAGAACTGTGTGTAAAGAAGACAATAAAAATACTTTGAAATTTCACGAGTTTTATCTAAATTTCTGCATAATTTACGCACAGTTGAGGCTAACACAGCGTAAAAGAGAACTCGAAACGGGAGTAGTTCATCTCACTCTTCCCTCCAGGTGATCTGATGACGTCATTTTAGCGCGAAGCCAAAATCTTTTAAAAACGTATCCCAAAAGTCATTGCGGGCGCTCCACTATTTGAATCCAACATGGCGGCCCCAAACCAGCTCCCCGAAGATGCAGAGATTAAGGCAAAATTGATAGGAATCGCAGCCTTTATAGAGCTCATAAGCGAAAAATATTTATGCTTATAACAACACCGGCTTTAAAACGCAGTTTCTGGTAATAGAAAGGCAGAGACATTTCGTAATAGTACGTTTAATACTCGAAATAGCGATCTTGACTTGAGTGACATCGTCGTAAAAATGTTATTGGTGGCCTTATTAAGACGAATTGCATTGGCGAAGCAGTTCATATACAGTTTACATGTTTTATATGAAATATGTATGTATTGTGTTATACAAATATTTATTAAAGTATTGGGTTTTTAAACTATAAATGTCTGTTTACACGAGCTGCTTTTACATCAGAGCACTGGAGATTTCCCGCCACAACCTGAAGTTGCTGTGAGAATTCTTGATGTTCAAGGTCAGCTTTACCGTTAAACGGCTGATGTCCACATAACAAAGCAGGATTAGCCCCCAAAACTATTTTCTATCCTTGTTTCATAGAGCTTCGCGGCCATTTTGTGGCTCTTGTAAGACGATATACTCTAGGCGCGCAAAGGATTCTGTGCGTTTTTATAATATTTTGCTGCTGCACTCTGATTGGCTGATTTTAGACATCAAGATCACCTGGTGTTAAACCACAGGGAGCCCACAGCCACTTGTCATTATATTCTACGCTAAACGTTAGCAGCTGATAATTTATCAGACTTGAACTGCAACCAATCAGGCGCCAAGCTCGTGCGGAACCTAGCACGTGCATTTACGCATTATAGATTTTATACTAATCACTGATTCTACCAGTGGCTGTGGGCTCCCTGTGGCTAAACCTTAGGTTTTAGGCAAAAAGTTCAAATCATGGTCATTGATCGAATCCCGTAGAACGATACTCCAGAAAATATATGAAGATTTCCACGGTATCTTAAACTAAATTGACATTTCACCTAATACCAGTACTTAGTGCTGTGCATATCTCTTTAGATACCTTCCGGTTTATGACGATTTGTTGGAAAAAAACGTTGATAAAATGTAAAAAATAGCGAGCCGTGGAGAACTAAGCTCCAGTACATTTACTGTAAATTTTGAGCTATGTTTGTCTGAGTCATGCGGGGCGTCCAGTGGTGTGAAATCTATTCTTAGATTAACCGCGCGCCCTGTGCTATTGAATTGCGCTCGTTTGCCATATCTTCAACTTAGGGAATATCAAGGAATAATTACAAAATGTTCTTAGAAATATATTTTACAGAGAATTTAACGCTGATTCCAAAAATGAAAAGAAAAATGGGGTATCCCGAGCTCGTTGTCGAGATAATGAATTTTGAATATGACCATCTTGACTAGATTTCGAAAGAAAAATGGCGGAAATCAAGCTTTCCGCACAAAAATTCATAACTCAAAAATTAAAGAAGCTCTGGAAGCAATTTTCTCAGCACATCTACTTTAAACATTATTTGTGAAGACTAATTAAAAAAATTTGAAGAAATTTTAAAAAGTAAGCTAAAAATGATTATCATGTGGAGTTCAGAAAAAAGTTTGTCTGCTTCAGAAAGAAAATCCTTTTTCTCCCACTCAAGACAACAGAATGAATTGGTGAGTTTTTGACCTTTTGATTTCAGTGTACTGATCTTGTACTAATATTCTATTAATGTACAGGACGTCTATTTCTTTTCAGATGATGATTGCCCTGACGGCGAAGACGTCATGGGAATGTATGGACTTGTATAGTGGTGAAGGCAAAATGAGGCACTATCTGCCTATATTTAATGAAAATGGTGAGAAAAGAATTAAATTTTTTCTTTTAAAAAGGCTTTAAGGTGACTGACTACTTTTGAACGTTCAATTTGAGCTCACGATGTGCGCGCGCACGAAAACCGCGCAAAAACCGCATAATAAGCTTCGGAATTTTATCGAGGAATCATACAGGTTTTGAACTGTATCAAACAATCAAACAATCAAACAATCAAACAATCAAACAATCAAACAATCAAACAATCAAACAATCAAACAATCAAACAATCAAACAATCAAACAATCAAACAATCAAACAATCAAACAATCAAACAATCAAACAATCAAACAATCAAACAATCAAACAATCAAACAATCAAACAATCAAACAATCAAACAATCAAACAATCAAACAATCAAACAATCAAACAATCAAACAATCAAACAATCAAACAATCAAACAATCAAACAATCAAACAATCAAACAATCAAACAATCAAACAATCAAACAATCAAACAATCAAACAATCAAACAATCAAACAATCAAACAATCAAACAATCAAACAATCAAACAATCAAACAATCAAACAATCAAACAATCAAACAATCAAACAATCAAACAATCAAACAATCAAACAATCAAACAATCAAACAATCAAACAATCAAACAATCAAACAATCAAACAATCAAACAATCAAACAATCAAACAATCAAACAATCAAACAATCAAACAATCAAACAATCAAACAATCAAACAATCAAACAATCAAACAATCAAACAATCAAACAATCAAACAATCAAACAATCAAACAATCAAACAATCAAACAATCAAACAATCAAACAATCAAACAATCAAACAATCAAACAATCAAACAATCAAACAATCAAACAATCAAACAATCAAACAATCAAACAATCAAACAATCAACAATCAAACAATCAAACAATCAAACAATCAAACAATCAAACAATCAAACAATCAACAAACAATCAAACAATCAAACAATCAAACAATCAAACAATCAAACAATCAAACAATCAAACAATCAAACAATCAAACAATCAAACAATCAAACAATCAAACAATCAAACAATCAAACAATCAAACAATCAAACAATCAAACAATCAAACAATCAAACAATCAAACAATCAAACAATCAAACAATCAAACAATCAAACAATCAAACAATCAAACAATCAAACAATCAAACAATCAAACAATCAAACAATCAAACAATCAAACAATCAAACAATCAAACAATCAAACAATCAAACAATCAAACAATCAAACAATCAAACAATCAAACAATCAAACAATCAAACAATCAAACAATCAAACAATCAAACAATCAAACAATCAAACAATCAAACAATCAAACAATCAAACAATCAAACAATCAAACAATCAAACAATCAAACAATCAAACAATCAAACAATCAAACAATCAAACAATCAAACAATCAAACAATCAAACAATCAAACAATCAAACAATCAAACAATCAAACAATCAAACAATCAAACAATCAAACAATCAAACAATCAAACAATCAAACAATCAAACAATCAAACAATCAAACAATCAAACAATCAAACAATCAAACAATCAAACAATCAAACAATCAAACAATCAAACAATCAAACAATCAAACAATCAAACAATCAAACAATCAAACAATCAAACAATCAAACAATCAAACAATCAAACAATCAAACAATCAAACAATCAAACAATCAAACAATCAAACAATCAAACAATCAAACAATCAAACAATCAAACAATCAAACAATCAAACAATCAAACAATCAAACAATCAAACAATCAAACAATCAAACAATCAAACAATCAAACAATCAAACAATCAAACAATCAAACAATCAAACAATCAAACAATCAAACAATCAAACAATCAAACAATCAAACAATCAAACAATCAAACAATCAAACAATCAAACAATCAAACAATCAAACAATCAAACAATCAAACAATCAAACAATCAAACAATCAAACAATCAAACAATCAAACAATCAAACAATCAAACAATCAAACAATCAAACAATCAAACAATCAAACAATCAAACAATCAAACAATCAAACAATCAAACAATCAAACAATCAAACAATCAAACAATCAAACAATCAAACAATCAAACAATCAAACAATCAAACAATCAAACAATCAAACAATCAAACAATCAAACAATCAAACAATCAAACAATCAAACAATCAAACAATCAAACAATCAAACAATCAAACAATCAAACAATCAAACAATCAAACAATCAAACAATCAAACAATCAAACAATCAAACAATCAAACAATCAAACAATCAAACAATCAAACAATCAAACAATCAAACAATCAAACAATCAAACAATCAAACAATCAAACAATCAAACAATCAAACAATCAAACAATCAAACAATCAAACAAACTTTATTTCAAGAGGCTGACACTGTATACTGTGATTTTTTTATTCTAAAAAAACCGTGACCCTGAACTCAAACATCATGATATTTATATTATATCCATGTCGGTGCATTATATGAGAAGTATTCTCAGCGGTATTTCAAGTCGTGTCAATAGTTATTCGATTATCTTCATATCCACAACTTGACCGTACAATATAATAATGATAATAATATATTAATATTATTGCTAAACTAATTACAGCAATTTTATTAGAGTCCAAGAGCGTTCATTAGGCAGTTCATAACCAGTCTTATAATTACAATGCGGATACACTAACCTGGACCACTTGAAGGAAACTGACCAATCAGATAACACCTAAAAACAATGACATTTCAACAAATACTGTCTGGGCCAATCAGCTTTAAGAATTCGCTGCTGATATTTTTACAAAGTGTTGGTCTAGAATTTACTATATTATGGTTTGAAATTCAGGATTCTTCGAAGACAGGAGGGCAGAAAATATTTCCTATGACAGATTGGGATAAGTAGACCTTTCACAACTGCGTTTTCGACAGAAATTTCACTCATTTTCGATCGATACTGTTTTGTGTTCTGCTGTTCGTGTTTACCTAATTCGAAATGGCCATGAGAACGTGATGATCTGATTGGCTAATACTGTTATCAGTTCAATCTCTGTGTTGTGGTCGCTGTTAGTGTTTCCGCACTGTAAGAAAAATAGAAAGAGCATAAAAACTATAATAAACACTGTCAAAAAAGATGTGATTGTAAATCGCCACGTAAACACTAGTGTTTCTTCGATACAGTATTACATTATGAATTATAAAATATTTGAAAAAAATTCAGATTTTTGGATACTTCTTGAAATTTGTTACAGTCAAACTAAGAAAACCGTGAACACCTAAAATATTTCTGGAATGTTTATTGTTTTCTAACCAATCAGATGCGAGAGTTACAAAACACTAAAGATCACTATCACCGAACCAGCTAGACGGATTGTTTTCAACGTATGAGTTTTTACATACAGAAATATATTTGATTTCGTGCATGTATACTTTAAACAAACCAGGAATAGCTTTGAACTTCAAATACTTTTTCTTATAAACAAATTCATACCGTTTAAAAGCTAGTTTGGTGATAACGATCTTTAGCAGCTAGTAGCTCTCGCATGTGATTGGTTAGAAAACAATACTAACAAACATTCCAGACATATTTTATGTGTTCACGGTTTTCTTAGTTTGACTGTAAAAAGGTTTACTCTTTGTCTACAAAATTCGTGGAAGAAACAAACGTAAACAATAAAGTTTGCTCTTGTTTTAGGCTTATTTTTATGCTCTTAAACAAATATATGAAATAAAAAAAGCAATCTTAGATATAGTAAATAATTCATCAAAAGCTCTAAGTCTTTGAACATCGATGAAGAATTAAACGGATGCAAAAGCCTTGTGAGTGGTAAATTGAGCATTCTGCAAATTGTATTTTCATGAAGAAATATTCTGAGACATGTGTCTACTTTTAGCATCCTGCGAGACATACTGCGTTTACTGCATTGTTGCAAGGCCTCTCAAATGTATTGCCATTTGAGCATGTGATGTATTGGCTGCAGTTGGTTGGGTGAAAATAATCTCCACTACTTTTGCCAATACAATATGTGTTTGGATCAAATGTTGTCGGTGGTTGAGTGGTGGTCTGTGGTGTGGTCAGTGGTTGAGTGGTGGTCTGTGGTGTGGTCAGTGGTTCAGTAATGGTCTGTGGTGTTGTCGATGGTTGCGTGGTGGTCTGTGGTGTGGTCGGTGGTTCAGTGGTGGTCTGTGGTGTGGTCGGTGGTTCAGTGGTGGTCTGTGGTGTGGTCGGTGGTTCAGTGGTGGTCTGTGGTGTGGTTGGTGGTTCAGTGGTGGTCTGTGGTATGGTCGATGGTTCAGTGGTGGTCTGTGGTGTGGTCGGTGGTTGAGTGGTGGTCTGTGGTATGGTCGATGGTTCAGTGTTGGTCTGTGGTGCGTCTGTGGTCTGCGGTATTGCAGAGGCAATCGGCAGCATTCTATCGGCCGTGGGAACCATTTCCATGTAGATGCTGTTTGATATATTCCCTATGTACTGCAATGGTCTTGTCCAGCGGGTTTCACCACTCAGCTTGCATTTCTTCCCTAACAAATCATAAGTAAGGCTTCGGCATCTCTTGTCTGTAATGCAGTTTACTAGGCAAGTTGGGTAGTCATTGGTTTCCATCTGGTGGTAGGAAGCATTTTCCAGACTCCATCCCCATTGGGATCTTTTGATGAAGGTTTGATCACCAACAGCAGAACTGACTGTGAACATCCACAAATAAACAAAGACGAAATTCATGCTTGCTGGGAATATTTTCATCACAAGTACTGAAACAGAAAAATGTTTGCATCATATTACAGACATTCTCAGACACACGCGCACTCTTGCGAATTTTTCTGTCACGACAAGTTGGTTTTTGGTGGATGTCAATCAAAATCGTTGCCATAGCACTGTCGGAAAACACAAAGCTACAAAGGCATGTGCGTATGGAATGTCATGGAAACGCTTTGATTGACGTCTACCAAACCCTACTTTGTCGTCACAGAAAAAATCACAACAGTGCGCGTGTGTCTGAGAATGGCTGTAATGTTAAATAAATTTTGTTGTGCTTCCTAGCTATTCTGAGACAAATTGAAATTCCATTTTTTCCAACGCATATTCTACTTTGTAAAGGAGACTGTGACGTAATTTACTCAACGCCAAAACATCGCTCTAAATATTTCTTTGTATTTTGGCAGTAATCGAAATATTTAATACTTATTGATCGGGACCGATGGAAAATTACAGTGTGTTTTTCGCGGGACCACAAAACACACTGCTTTCCCGAGGTTTCAGTCAATAAGTGTTTTATTATATACCAACTGTCAAAGAACACAAAAAAATTATTCGATTTTTTAATCATGTGACTTTAAAAACTTAGAAAATATCTTACGTTTCCGGTGAAATCACTTCCGGTTTTGTTATTTCCCGGTAGATAACATATTATTTCTCACTGAGAGCCGTTGCCGGGGAAACATCGAATCCTGTTCACGTTCAGGTGATACCCTCTCGCCCAATCAGAGTACGAGAAAAATGGACTTTGACAGTCGGTATATATAGCAATGAAACTTGTTCACGTTCACGTGATACCCTCCCGCCCAATCAGAATACAAGAAAAAAATGGACTTTGACAGTCGGTATATAACAATGAAACTTGTTCACGTTCACGTGATAACCTCTCGCCCAATCAGAGAACGAGAAAAATGGACTTTGACAGTCGGTATATAACAATGAAACTTGTTCACGTTCACGTGGTACCCTCTCGCCCAATCAGAGAACGAGAAAAATGGACTTTGACAGTCGGTATATAACAATGAAACTTGTTCACGTTCACGTGATACCATCTCGCCCAATCAGAGTACGAGAAAAATGGACTTTGACAGTCGGTTTATAACAATGAAACTTGTTCACGTTCACGTGATAACCTCTCGCCCAATCAGAGTACGAGAAAAATGGACTTTGACAGTTGGTATATAACAAAGCCTGATATTCTTATATTCAGTATTGTAGCTAAGAAAAGAGGCAAAACAATTGAATTTAATAACAAAGTCCCTCTGCCAACCTTGGTTATCATAGAAACAAAATAAATTGCTGAGAATTAACTTATTTACAATGAAACGCATATCTAGAGCGATATAGATGACATCGCTGACTCCATTACAAATTCATAAACAATACTTCCCACCGGAATATCAAGACAAAACTTTTACCAATGATATTAAAATAAAGCCTTAACCCTTTCGGCGCCATAGGCGACTGTAGTCGACATGTAGGAAGAGCGCCATTGTCGACTATAGTTAACAACACGTCACTTCCGATTTAAATATCTTATCATTCTAAAAATTGCTTTTTTTTATCCCAGAAGGACGTAGCCGTTAATAATGATCGTTTACTGAAAATTTTGTGTCTGTAGCTTTCTTTGTTTTTGAGAAAAATTTTTTAAAAAGTACACACTTTTTACTTCAAAATTCCAAAATAATATGGCGGTGAAATGCTGATTGAAATAACTTATGGCGCCGAAAGGGTTAAAGATCATTCCAGTAAAATCTTAACCAAATTGAATTTCGGATGATTTCACCGTATAAGAAATAGGTAATAGACCATTTCACGGTTGTCGTCGCTCAACCTCTGCCTCGATAGTGTATGATATATTCTTTAGAATTTGACTACAGCTCACGGTAATTTAAGGAATGTACACATTGTCAAACAATAAACCATTTCATCAATCCTCAATCCCCCCCGAAGTTCATTTCACCCAAATATCTCGAAATTTTTAAGCAAGATTTTATTATAGACAAAGTTTTAAAGAATTGTACACATTTCAGTAAAGAAACTCGAGGACATTATCTTTTTCTTAAGAGAAGAAATGAAAACTATAAATTTATTTTAGAAACATGTCTTTTCAAATTTAATTGAATTTTAAAGTGAAAAACTTTGGTTCACCTGTCGTGAGTGCGAACAAAAACAACAGCGTCTCATATTTGAAGATATTTGAATATGTCACATACGTCCAAACATTAAGTTTATGAAGATAAACAATTTCACAATTTCAAATTCATTTTTATATTTTGGCATTCGTCTTCGTTAACTTTTTTATCCAACATGTTTTCTCGTTGCTTCTTTTTTTGAAATGTTTTTTAATTTGCATGGTAACTAAATCCTTCACTTCGATTTAACCTCTTCTAATTCAAAATCTATCTACTTCAAGACTTTTAAATGACTTCTAAATCAAATTTGTTTCTATCGTACCTGACAGGATAACTTTAATTTACCGAGCTCGCTTAAATTTAATTAAGTTATTCAGTTCACACAGCCATAGGGGTCGAACCCTACTGGCAAACACGAAAACAGTTACTATACTCTTGGTCTAACTAAAAACCATAGCGTTAAGTAAAATAAAAAAATCGATGTGTGCTTTATTAAGGAAAAAAAAAACAAGCTTAACAAACAGCCATGAACCAAATTTTCAGCTAGTTACTAAAGTTAACAGAATTTGTTTCACAAATTTTCAGGAAGTTACGAAAGTTTTTTTGCAGACTTTAAGATAGCAACAGAATCGATCCGATGCGAAAGTTTACAGATTTGTTTTCCTACAGATTTTTTTAGATACTTACGAAATTTTATAGGCGATTTGTTTGTACAGTTTTTTTCAGCGGTAGTTATTTAAACGATACGAAAGTTTACATACTTTTTAACAGATTTTCAGGTGGTTAAGAAAGCTTTGAAAAGTCACTCGTCAAACCAGTTTAAGATTTATTTTTTTTTAAATATAATCCAATCCAATAGTATGAAAAAACAATTTCAAGGGAAGAGGCTACTCACCTAAGAGAGAGTTCATTTCGAGTGTTGACTCGTTTCAAGTTGAAATCCTCTTCCACTTGTGTCGTCGATCTTCAGCACTGCTTGTTCCAGTGCGGACAGATGTTATCTTTGCCAAAAAATAAGTGTAATCGTTAAATAAAAGTTATTTGTGAAATCTGATTGGTTGCGCCAAAACGCACGAGGATTGTGTGTGTGTGTGTGTGGGGGGGGGGGGGGGGGGGGGGGGGGGATGACGTTACACTTGATAATGAAAGTAATGTATAAGAAATCAGAGACACTTAACCCTCTGCAACATTTTTGGGACTTCCTAGTCCTGCATGTACTCCTGCATGTACAAAACTATGCAATCCCTCTCTCAAAAAGTCTTTAAATTTAAATTTTAATATTACACACTTATGAAGCAAGAGTTACATTATAAGATATTTGATTTAAAGGAAAAAGAAGTTTATTATCAAATTCGTAACATCGAAAATAGTATAATTGCAAAGTTTTGTAAAGATTGCCTTTAAGCTGATGAAGATATGAATTTTTCAAACTAAGCATTTTTACAACTAAAGAAATATATGTGAACAGGCAGAACTCCGCTATTATTAGAAAACTTAAGTACAAAGCATACGTTTCCCCCCCACATGTCGTTAACTATAATTGGCAATTCAATTTTAAATCTTTCTGTGCTTATTTTAAAAAAAAAAAAACACAACAACTTTGAGTTTTGCAAAATTCAAATTTATGTTTTTCTCATATAAAAATGATTTTAAAATTCCTGTTTCAAAGACCTTGAGGTAGTACTTCACTTATCAAAACTAAAAAAAAATCTTCACAGTACTTTCATTATTAATGTATAATATTCATTCCCACCTGGCATTGGCAACATCTTCCAAAGAATTCTTCATCAAACCCTTATTTTTTTCCCACCTTTTGAAGAGGCTGTTGTCTAGAAGTGACAAGATTTACTTTCAAAAGTTCAAGCTGTTTGCCGTTGTCAAAACACTCAAGCTTTATGATAAGAGTGAAAGAAAACCTATCCATTATTGATGGAATGTAGGAATTATTCTTGGACCAGTTCACTATCCTTGTTCATCAACGTAGTTGCAAAACTTAGTTGTTCACAGCGATTTTTCTTAAATTAGTCTTTTTCAATCTATTTTGCCTATACGGTTTTTAAGTATTTAGAAAGTTTTTCAAGTTTAAGTATATGAAAACAAGATAATTATAGTTACCTTACTATAACTAACTAGCTCTATTCTCTTCGATTTTAAATATTACAATTTTTTTCCTTTCAAATCAGTTGGACTGAGAAAATTTAAAAAACAATCTTTACAACAGAGTTCAGTGTTTAGTACTTAAGCTATAAACAAAACATATCCATTGAACTAGCTAAACAGCTGAAAAGAAGAATCATGTCTTCTTTTTTGAAAAAGGGTTCTGAAAGACCAATATTAACTTCAAGAGATGTTTATTATTTTGTGGCGAACTGTGATCGAGAATCCTTGGATAAACACGATGACTGCTTGGACGAATACTTCAATGGAGTAAATGAAATAGGTAAGTATTTATACAATCAAAACAATGTTAACCGGGCCAGGGATATTCTAAATTACATCTGTGTGTACAACTGCGTTGTTATGAGCCAATTATTAATGAAAGAATAACTATTTTGTTATGAATTGAAATTTCAGTTTTGAACAGAAAAAAAAATTCAATTTCGATTTTATCAAACGCTGGATTATGAACCAAGTTCAAATGGTCCCAATCCATCTTGTAATAATATAAATCTCTTTCAATTAAAAGCACCACGATTTGGAAGACAAAACAAAAAAAAAATAAAATCTCCTGACAATTGGGAATCTGTTGATTTGCTCTTTAATTAAGCTGCATTCCGAAGTGCTGCAAGGTTCTATATGATTGTCCTATTTCAGATTCTACAACAGTTACACAAAGAAATTATACTCTAGGGAATGACATATGTTTTGAAATTGGAAAACAGTGGAATGTAGGTCTATCATTCACTCAACAATGTATTTTTGAATATTACACTGTTCGTATTATTAGAGAGGTTTAATAAAGTATTTTGAAATTACTTTTTTAGAAAGAAAATGCCCCAAAACGTACTCAATGATTTAACCTCCACCTGAAACATTTAGCACTTCGGACAACAATTCCTGTCATGAAGAAAAAGCAAGAAAAATCTTTATAAAATTGGTTTCCGTTTTGGACCCGGAAGTCGTTTTCCACACGATTGACGTCACAAAAGCTCTATACGTGAAAACATGGCAAAATAAATCTAAGACCAGCCAATCACAATTAAAGAAACACTGAGAAATAAAGCATTTGAATGGCTTTTCGGTATTCGAGAAAACGATGGCTGTTTTCCATGTTTCTTTTAATTTAAAAAAATGGCGGGAAGATTAGCTTAGACATGTCAATAAGCTATTTTGACGGTTTCGTCCGGATCACTTTGACTTCTTCGCTCAATACTCCAGTTTCACATTCGGTGGAAACCGCTGTTTTTGAAGACCACAGACTCATTTGCACAGGCACACTTATAAGTCATCTATTCAAATACACCATTAAAAGTCCGTGGGATTGGTATTATTCAACTTAATTGCACATTCTTTACATTATAGTTGGCTGTTGCTAATGATTTGCAAAAGTCAACCGTAATGTAAAGAATGTGTAATTTGAACAATACCAATGTTTTGAAATCCCACGGACTTTTAATAACGTCGTTGAATAGCTGACTTATAAACGAGGCTAAGGCTGTGCAAATGAGTCTGTGGTCTTCAAAAACAGCGGTTTCCATCGAATGTGAAACTGGTGTATTTAGGCTGGATTTTCAAAAATTATTGAAAATATATTTTCGTTGTTATTTATGACCTTTAACACGATGAATAATGGAAATTAAAGCTACAAGTCGAGAGAAAAAAGAAGAAGATTGACTCGGACGTAAATGGTAGTTAAAACAATATATTTGTTTTATTTTCAGTCCGACAGCTGCTATGCATGCCTGTTGGCTATTGAAGTTTAAATTTCGAAAACCCGACAAAATTGAGCAGAGTTACGCTAAATCAAAGTGATCCAGATTTCTATTTATTTTGCCGAGTTTGCCCCAATTCAAAATGGCGGACGAAAAAAGACCATAAATCGTGAAAGAACAAATAAGCAAATACAGAAAGAAAAAAAAACATGATGGACGAATAATAATTTCCAAAGTTTAATTTTCTATAATTTCTTAAATCTTTTTCACAGACCAAAATACACTACATTGCCATGACAACGACCAAATCAATACCGAAACAGCCAATGACATATCAGTATATTCTTGTGACAGCTTTGAAGACGAGAGGGACTGTGAAGTACAAAGTGTAATGACTTATCATTCAGATGTTGTGGATGATTCCCGACTACATTCTTCGATCGAGTCGGACGAGAGGCGAACCGAAAAAGGTAAAAAGTGGTTAAGATAAAATAAACAAAAATTAACTAAGAGCGTGGCTGCCAAAATACTTATGGAAAACATTAAAATAACAAGCTAACAAATGCAATAATCCTCCTTGGCTCCAGGAAAAAAATCCAAGCTATTGACGCTAGTGTTAATGCATAACAAAAGATATTTGATAAACTTCAAGCACAAGAATTGAAAGTTATGAATATTTTATTATTTTTTTGTTTGTGAATAATCACTAGAACTTTATAATATTTTAAATTTCAAAACTTGCTTGCAAACTTCACGAAAAACAGCGTTTTGAACTTAATTTTAACTGTTTTTTCGGTTGTGGTACATTTAGTGGGTAACAATAATTTGTCGTCTATCGGTATGGCTAGCTGATGAATGATTATTATGTTGATATATTTGCTGCTAGGAATACAAGAAAACGTCACAAAGATCGTTGAGATTAAAGAAACAGAGTTAAAGAGCCAGAATTATACTGAAGAAAGGTCTGATAGTCCCGTACAGGTTGCGGGACAGCGGGATATAAACCCTTACGTAAAGGAACCGGAGAGCTTGTCTGAAGAAATAACACGAGATTTCCTACAAGACGAAGTGGTGATTCAGGGTGAGAAGGAAAACACAGTTATCATATATAGATACGAAGGTGAGTTAGTTCTTGAAAGGAAAATTATTATCATTATCATTATCATTATCATTATCATTATCATTATCATTATCATTATCATTATCATTATCATTATCATTATCATTATCATTATCATTATCATTATCATTATCATTATCATTATCATTATCATTATCATTATCATTATCATTATCATTATCATTATCATTATCATTATCATTATCATTATCATTATCATTATCATTATCATTATCATTATCATTATCATTATCATTATCATTATCATTATCATTATCATTATCATTATCATTATCATTATCATTATCATTATCATTATCATTATCATTATCATTATCATTATCATTATCATTATCATTATCATTATCATTATCATTATCATTATCATTATCATTATCATTATCATTATCATTATCATTATCATTATCATTATCATTATCATTATCATTATCATTATCATTATCATTATCATTATCATTATCATTATCATTATCATTATCATTATCATTATCATTATCATTATCATTATCATTATCATTATCATTATCATTATCATTATCATTATCATTATCATTATTATTATCATTATCATTATCATTATCATTATCATTATCATTATCATTATCATTATCATTATCATTATCATTATCATTATCATTATCATTATTATTATTATCATTATTATTATTATTATCATTATCATTATTATTATTATTATTATTATTATTATTATTATTATTATTATTACTTATATCATTATGAATATATCGAAAAATTATGGGATTGGACTTGAAAAGAAACACATACACGGGAATCGATGGGGGGGAGTTACAAAAAAAATAATGGAAGAGAATGGAATGGAGTGGAAATGAATAGAAGGGAGAGAAGATGAAAGGAAATGAAAGGATATAAAATTAAGATGGCAGACAGAACATTCTTAGTTTTTGCTAAAGGTGTGGAGAATGAAATTAATGACTTACTTTACGAATGCAGAAACTTTAATTTTTTATGGTCAGTTCAAAAGAAGAAAATCAAAAAGAAAGAAAGAAAAAAGAAAGAGAGAAAGAAAAAAAGAAAGACAGACAGACAGACAGACAGACCGAAAGAAAGACAGACAGAAAGAAAAAAAAAAAAAAAAGAAGGAAAGAAAGAAAGAAAGAAAGAAAATTAACTGTGGCACGTACATGAAATTTTCCTAAACTGCTAATCTCGGTTATTACATGGCTTTCAAAGCCGCCATCTTGGTTGATTTGAACAAAAAACTTATCATTAGTTCCTTTTGTTATTTCAGCCAACATGGCCGCCATGTCTTTTGTTATTCCATTCTCTTGAGAATGATTAAATCAACTAAGCTAGAGAACTATAGCTGTGACAAATCAATAACTTCCAACTTAATTATCACAAATCAGCAGTTTATGTGCTAAATACGTGTACTTCATCAGTGGATCTCTGGTTAGTCTAAAAACAAGAATTCAACTTCTGTTCTGGGCTAACTCTATTGTTTTTGGTGACCCTTGGAGTAAGAAAGTGAAAGATTTGCTCCTAGTATAAGGAAATCCTGGAAACCATGCTTAAATGTATTTGAGAAGCAGACATTAAGGTTATAACACGATTTAAGCTCGCAATGGTCAGAATTAAACGTCATCACCTGTCTCAAATTAAGGCTCATTCACACTCAAAATAGATTCACACCAGTCCATTAAATCGACTGTTTTTTCTTTTTCTTACGTTCAGTCGCCTTTAAATTTGCATTTCTCTCGGGTTTTGTTTTCGCTATGAAAGTTGTTATTATCGCTGTAGCAACCAGAAAATAGTGTAATCCCAATGGCCCCCAATGTGGGACATATTTGCGAATCATGCTAAAGCCATTCGCTTTCCATATTGATATACCTTGGTAAGTTTTAGTGTGTCATGACTGACTTTTCTTTCATAAGTTTTTTGTCTCTGGCCCGCTGGTTCTTTAGAAAACATTTCATCCCTGTGTAAAAATAACAGTTAGAAATTTGACTCGAATAATTTAGCAGAATTTCAGCCATACTTTTTACAATATCGATAATATATAACGTCTCTAACCACGACAAAGTTTAAGCTTTCAGTGCTTCTTTTTTATAATTTTTCCGAAAGAAGCTGAATATTCAGTTTGTGGCGTACGTGAAAATCAAAGTAATATTCGGAATGTATTGAGTTGACCAAGATAGCCCAATTTGCGATAATTCAAGTGAATGGAAAAAGTGCTTTATCTCTACATAGAAAACTATATGGAAATTGTATAGGAAAACACTCCAAAAGCGGGAGAATAGACGTTTTGCTTAACCCTTTCGGCGCCATACTGAGGCGACTGTAGTCGACATGTAGGAAGAGCGCCATTGTCGACTATAGTCGACAACACGTCACTTCCGATTTAAATATCTTTTCTTCTAAAAATTGCATTTTTTTTATCCCAGAAGGACGTAGCCGTTAATAACGATCGTTTACTAAAAATTTTGTATCTGTGGCTTTGTCTGTTTTTGAGAAATATTTTTTTTTAAAGTACACACTTTTTACTTCAAAATTCCAAAATAAAAATGGCGGTGAAATGTAACATTGAAATAACTTATGGCGCCGAAAGGGTTAATGAAACGAAACGAAAGAATAGATGGATTGACTGATGGATGGAAATAGAACATTATGGGATATGGGTAGTGATATGATGAAGAGATGAATGTGAATAATGGAATGATAGTTTAATTTATGACCCGCGAAGTTTGATGTCTGGTTTACAAACTAGCACCTATACGTCTAAATTTTTGGCAGACTTCTTTTACTTTTTGAGCCCTAATACTAAATCTTATTACTTTCCATCACAAAATTAGTATTAGGGCTCAAAAGTAAAAGAAATCTGCCAAAAATCTAGACGCTAGTTTGTAAACCAGACATCAAACTTCGCGGGTCATAAATTAAGGAATTATTATAAGTAATACCATGGCAATGAGGGATATTAGTGATTAAATGTCCCCGAAGCCGAGTAGGGAGGTTTAGTGGAAGTCCCGAGGCCGAAGGCCGAATAAGATGAGGGAAATTTAGTCTCTAAGTTTCCCTCATCCTATTCATGAAGGAGGGATGTTAGCCATTAAACGTCCCTCCAAAAACAATGAACTCTGAGGAGATCATGATATTAGTATACAAGAAATTATTTCCTAAACCCATAAATTCGTTCCCAGTTTTTGAGTTGCATGACGGCCGTCAAAATGTTAGCGGTTTCAGTCAAACAAGACTTCAAGCTTCGTGGGTTGAACGATAAACAAAATGCCTGGTTCTATACAGATGAGATCGTGATATTGTGAATACAATAAATAGGATGTATTTTCATTTTATAGACAAGCAAATTTCAAATGACTTACGTAAACGAAAGACAAGAATCAAGTCTTCAAGAAAAGGTAATTACGACAAAATGTCTGGAATATCCCGGATATATCAGGATATAGACCCCTTGCACGAGACGTGAAAGCAGCTCAATTTGAAGGACTAAACAAAAGAATTTCAATCTCCTGAGAATTGGAATCTGTTGTTTTGCATCCAAATTTAGCTGCATTGGGGTCTATACAATCATCCAGCTTTTCCTCTTTGTTCTTAGCCAAGGGTCTTCCACCTCGAAAGACTCTTGTTCTTCTAACAACCAAAGGAGATCCAAAGAAACACGAAAAAAAGCGAGAAATGGAGAATGCCGTCAAAGAAATATTGATACGGGGAGAAAACAAGATCAAAGAAATGAAGATACGAGCGCAAAATCTTCGTCTGGATTCAGAAGAGTTAAGGTAAGATACTACTGACCACTACCACTACTATCATTATCATTACATTCATTCATTGGATCGGTCATTCATTCATTTATCCCTCCATCCCTCCCTCCCTTCAATTCCTTCCTTCCTACCTCCATTCATTTCGTTAGGGAATTACTGCATTAAGGTGACTGACTACTTTTGAACGTTCAACTTAAGCCCACGATGTGCGCTCGCACAAAAACTGCGCAAAACCGCATAATAAACTTCGGAATTTTATTGAGGAACCATACAGGTTTTGAACTTCAACAGGGCAAAAATCCCAAATTTTGGGACTCTATGTTTTTCATTGAATTTCCTAAAACAACAGGTAAAAATTTAAAAAAAATCTTTTGAGTAAGTAACAAGCTAACAAGGTGCTAAATTTTGAGCTTATTTTTAAAACTTTCTTTAAATATTTTTAGTTCATCTTCGAAAATAATGTTTAAAGTAGAAGTTCTGAGAAAATTGCTTCCGGAGCTTTTGTAATTTTTGAGTTATGAATTTTTATGTGCAAAGCTTGATTTCCGCCATTTTTCTTTCAAAAATTTGTCAATATGGTCATATTTAAAATTCATTATCTCGAAGACGAACTCGGGACACTCCATTTTTCTTTTCATTTTTGGAATCAACGTTAAATTTTGTGTAAAATATCTTTCTAAGAACATTTTGTAATTATTTCTTGCTAAAGCAGTCAGTCACCTTAAGGATCTAAATCGAAACCTGGTTAAACGAGGAAAAGAAATAATGATATGAAAATCAATACATTTAGGGATGAAAACAGAGCCTTAAAGAAGCTACAAAGATTGCAAGGGAAAGAGGTGTCTGACATGGAGAGATTCGTTCTCATGACAACTACAACAGTGCGAGACATCAGGAAAGACGTTAGGGATGCTGAAGCGTCTTCTTTTAGTATTGATACGTCACTTAGGTAAGCTTTCGTGTCTTTCTGTCGGTCTGTCTGTCTGTCTGTCTGATTATTTGACCTTGAGTAGTTAGAGTTTTTGAAATTTTGTTTTCATTCTACATTATGATTGGGGAACTTTGCAACAATGGTCCCAGGTAAAAAGTGACCACATAGCAACATAAAAAGTTTGAAAGTAGCAAGTCTGAATTCCTAGCTAGCCTGTGGTGTTCCACAAGGAGCAGTTTTGGGTCCTCTTTTTTTTAAATGTTTCTTTCACATTACCTATATGCGTATTTGTTGGTGTATCTGACTGTCCAATTCGTCCTTTCGACTACTGCCTGTCTGTCTATATGTTTGTCCGCCAATCTGACTGCCTCGGTTGTCTCTCTGTCCGTCCGCATGCTGTCTGTTTGTCTGTCTGACTGGCATTCTCTTCGTTCTCTGTCTGTCTATTTCTTTCCTACATGTCTTTCTATCAGTTATAGGCTCGTTCGTACGTCTAGCTTTCTGCTATATGGCTATTTGCTTTCTGTCTTTATCAAATTCTTACAGACCTTCACTCGCATTCCATTTTTTTTAAATCGACAAATAATAACGTATTCAAAAATGTTGACTAATGCTCACTACAGGAGGAAAAACAAAGAGATTCTACAACTTCGACGAGAGTGTGAACGATACGAGAAGTTGGTAGCTATGGACCATAAGATGCCTGATGTATCTGAACTCGAGGAGAGACTTAATCTCGCAGAGAAAAACTTACAGGACAAAGATAAGGAAATCGTAGTAAGTATGAATAGACCATTTTCGAGATGCGCGAGCGCTTTCAAAAATATCGCAGGCGCAGACATGAAAAAGAGGCATTTTCGGGCAAGATCACGCGCGCTACTGACTCTGCCCGAAAATGCCTCGAGATCATGTCTGCGCCTGCGATATTTTTGAAAGCGCTCGCGTATCTCGAAAATGGTCTATTGAAGAACTCCTCATGACCGGCTACTTCGACGATACGGTGGCCATCTTGAATCTAAATTAATGAAAAGTACCGTAAGCGAAATATCCGGGGTATAAGTAGGATCTGATGAAGAAGAAAACAAGTCCTGGCTTTCTCTGGCCCCATGCTGGTTAAGTAACAAGCACTACATTTTTCTACGTAGTATTTTTCTACGTAGTATCAGTCATTCCTTTTACATTTTGAATCTCAAGGCATTATGGGATGTCTAGAGGTAGAACAAAACAAAGATGTCAGATAATATAGAAAGTTTCGTTTATTTGTTTTTCTTTCATGTCCATCTTCTTAATTCAACTCTTGTCAAATTGTCTTGTGATGGACTGGTAATATTAATCGACGCCATCACTGTAACAAAGCTTTGTATATTTGCCCCCTACCAAGATGGCTGCCGTATCGTCGAAGTATAATCCCTACCTCGTGGAGGACCTCAGAGTAAGCGCATAAAAGGACTAAGGGAAACTCCTGCGCTTATCGGGTGTGAGAAGGGGAGGGGCATGAAATATTATAGGACTGAGTTTAATCATTTTTTTTCTTTCATAAGACATTGAATAAGAAGGTCAAAATTCAAGAAAAGAAAACAATCCAAGTACGACAAAAAGAACAGAGAAAGTTTGCTCAACTCGAAGAAGATGTACATGGAACATTACAAGATTGCGAAGAGCTGAAGCAAAGACTTAAGGTATTTCAATGATGACTATGTACATTGTTGGTCTATACACAGGGAACCCAATTAAAATAAAAGTAATAGGCGAATGATATTTCAATGATGATTATGTACGCTCCTGGTCTATACACAGGGAACCCAATTAAAATAAAAGTAATAGGCGAATGATATTTCAATGATGATTATGTACGCTCCTGGTCTATACACAGGGAACCCAATTGAGATAAAAGTAATAGGCGAATGATATTTCAATGATGATTATGTACGTTGTTGGTCTATACACAGGGAACCCAATTAAGATAAAAGCAATAGGCGAATGATATTTCAAATTAAGATAAGAGTAATAAAACTAGAAAAACACACTTCAATATTTTTTCTTGTGCCTTGGTACGGTGTCCTGCATGAAGAAATATACTGTTCATATAGTCGTGGCTATGTAAATCGTCAGTTCATAAGCTTACAACATGAACTCTTAAAATCCACCTATTTCAAAAGCGTTTGTTGATAGGAGATCCGAAAATCAAAAATTGAGACCAAAATGAATATTGTGGGTTGTAATTTTGAATTTAAATCTGAATGAAAGTGATAACTGTCTTGGATTTTTATAAATTAGCAATTCGCAACAGGATGATATCTATATGTTTCAGATTTCAGATTTCTGACTGACAACGTTTTTTGAAATAGGTGTATGTATGTAAGAAATAATTTTTTTGAACCCCTTTGCCCAAACCGTTATTTGCGCAGTTTTTTGTCAATCATGTTTTTGAGAATATTGTTGACATTGTTGCCTGGTTACCAACGTGAACTACGTTTTCGTACTAATTACAGAGGGTAACGATATATTAAGGTTTCACTATCGGGAATGTTGTGAGTTCAAACAGTTTCAGTCGATTCTTCTTTCTTTCTTTCTTTCTTTCTTTCTTTCTTTCTTTCTTTCTTTCTTTCTCTCTCTCTTTCTTTCTTTCTTTCTTTCTTTCCCCTTTTTTTGCCTTTTCTTCTTATTCTTTGAGGTGGAGAGGCATTCTTTTTTATTTATTTATTTATTTTTTCCTTACTATTCCATTTTTCCTTTCGATTACTTTTAATTATTTATAGTTCTATTTCTCTTTTTCTCGCTTTCTTTTCTTCACAGGAAGCAGAACGCAAGATCAGTAAGACCAATATTTACAGTCGACGATCAACAGTACATAATGCATTACCTGCCCCACCATCACTACCTGCCCTACAATGGTACCCCCCTGTCTCAAGGCAAACCACAAGCAGTAAAGTAAAGAAATGGTTGGACGATTCCAATAATAAACATTAAGGTGCAAGGGGGTCCTTATGCTGACTCAATGAATGAATGAGGGGATGAACGAACGAACGAACGAACGAACGAACGAACGAACGAATGAATGAATGAATGGATAGATGAATGAATGAATGAATGAACGAACGAACGAACGAACGAACGAACGAATGAATGAATGAATGAATGAATGAATGAATGAATGAATGAGAGAATGAATGAATGAATGAATGAATGAATGAATGAGAGAATGAATGAATCAATGAATGAATAAAACAACTAAAGAACGAACGAAGAAAAGAAGTTACGAACGAATTAACGAACAAGGAAATGGATGGATGGATGAATGAATGAATGGAATAAAAAAGAAGGAAGGAAGTAAGGAAGTAAGGAAGGAAGGAAGGAATTAAGGAATGAATGAATTGATCAATCTGTCAATTAATCGATGGATTAATGAAAGAACTAACGAACAAACAAACAAAAATAGAATAGATAATCGATCAATCGATGGATCTAATGACTATTAAATAAGCAATCATGAAATAAAGTGTTCATCAAGCAATATTTTCTCGGAAAAAAATCTCAAATAATTGATACAAAAGATTGAATCGACCAAACGTATGTGCGAGCCTGAAATAAAGCACTTAATAGAACAAAAAATATTTTTATCTCTTTAATCAGTATACCAGATTTACAAGCGAAATCGTCGCTACCTGATCGTTATTCTAGTACGTGTAGTTAAAATATCTAATTGTTATAATCAAATATTTCATCGATCCCAAGAATGCTGATCTCCTTAAGAGGTAGTGTGCTGAATGCGGTTATTTACTTGTCTTAGGTCAGTCATACAGTACAACTATTCGTCTTTTCTTCATATTAATCCAATTTTCGTTGTCCAGTAAATATATCCAATATGGTGGCTGGCGCTCACAAAATATCCATATAGACTCAGTTTCTATCACTTATCTTTCACGCGCCCTGGTCGTCGTGTCTTCGATACACCAACGACTTTCCTTTTCCATTCGGCCATCGAACGCCAGACGGCCGGGAATTTCGTACGATCCTTAACGGTGGAAGAATATTGATCGTGGTTGTTTGGAATTCATCCAAACTGAATTCGATATTTTGAGGTTGGTCCTCAACTCCGCGAAAATACTTTTCCGAAAGAGGAATAACAGAGAGTGTGCATCCCATAGTTATTTCTATCTACACAGATCAACTGAACTACAAAGTTAACATACTATAAAAAGAATACTCACAAAGTTAAGGGAGTAAATATTTCTGAAGTTGTTATGGAAACGGAATAATATTTTTAAACCTTTTAAGTGTGGTTAAATTTGAATAAAATTTGAGCCCTTCTATACGTCGACCGAAATCGCCTGTAAAAAAACTGCACCCTGTTTGAAAAATCCCAGCTTCAACAATTTTAAGCGAGTTGGTCAGAATACCAGTCTGAAATGTTCAATAGGAAACAGAACAACTTTGGAAATCACAAATTTTAACCAAGAAAAGAAAAACCGCCATTTTCAAAAGCCAAAAATCACTTTTTTTTTATCCGATCGTTTTTCCTTCAATTCTTTTTTGTACATACCCTTACACGGTAAAGCTCGGACTCACACGATTGATGAAATTTTTCCCCCGCTTAAGTCAACCGAAATTGAAAGCCGCTAGAAAAAAACAAGCAAACAGACGGCTTATTTTAAGATAATCTTGGTTCCAAATCAGATAATAGCAAAACAAAGTTTTCCACAGTGGAATTAAAATCTTGTCCCACAAACAACTAACAATTCGTAATAAATTTTCCACGAGGTTTTTCGAAAACTAGAATTTTTCAAAACCATTTTGACCATCTGTGGAGTACTGGAGGGGAACATGAAGTCCTAAGACAGCTCAAAGGAATTTTACCGCCAAAAATTCTTAAAGGAATTTTACCGCTAAAAATTCGTACATCACGTCCAACCAAGTACAAATAAGACCTACTGTGGCATTTTAAATTTGATGAACATTTGGCTTGTGAAGCTAATATGTTAGCTGCAGGAATTGTTCTCTTTTGGGGGAAATATCGTTCTAAAAATCACAAGGTCATTTATGCTGCCTGTGGAATGTTAGTGGAATTTCCCAAGATGCATTGCAATGTAGACATTTGAAGAATAATCGATTTGTGACCAAATACCGACGAGAAAACAGCAGTCGATATCAATTTTGATATCAAAGAAAACATTACCGAGTTCGTGTAATGTTGAAAAAATGTTCAACTACCTTCTAAATATTTTGTTGATAATTGAAATAATAATTTCCAACACAAGTTAAGAAGAAATGAAATAAAAAGAAAGCGAATGTTAGAATTTAAAAAGACTTTGAGTTAATATAATAGCTTCAAGATACTATAAAATTTTTGATATCAATCAATTTGTATATTTTTTAAATATTTAAAAACACAACTATTTATTTCAGTATTGATAATAAATTAAATACATATTAAATACAGCTTACAATTTCATATATTTATCTTACAAATAAGAATTTTACACGTCTATGTAAATCCTGGAAAGGAAAAACAAGTCAAAATATATCATCGGTCCTTATATACAGCATACATAATTCTGGTTTCTTGCAATTAACGGTTCAGTAAATTTAGTTTAACTAATGCTGGCTGGCGCACTCCAAATATCCACTTGACGAGCGAGACACATGGCGTGGTACAATATAAACTTTGATCTCTCTATCACCTAGCTTTGACACGTGTCTGGCCGTGCAGGTTGTTTCTTCGATACACCAACGACTTTCCTTTTCCATTCGGCCATCGAACGCCAGACGGTCGGGAATTTCGTACTATCCCTAACGGTGGAAGAACATAGATCGTGGCTGTTCGGAATTCCTCCAAGTTGAATTTGATGTTTTGATCTTGATCCTTAACTTCATGAAAAGACTTTTCCGAATGAGGGCGAACAGAGGGTGTACAGCCCATAGCTAGATTTCTATCTATACTGATCTACTGAACCACAAATTTAACATATTATATAGAATACCTCACTTAGTTACGGTAAACAATATTTTGACGTTGTTATAGCTACGGTATGTTATTTTGAAATGCACAATGCGTAAACTGCTTTTACTTCCTGTTTTTTGTTGCCTGGCTTGAAAGATCTATGACGCACGCACCGGTGAAGTTCAATGTCCAATTTAAACTATTTAGTTTAGTTGTCATAGCAACAACCTCGGTTCCAGGCCACGCCTACCTAAAATTCAGATTTTTTACATTCAAAATTTTCTTCCTTTACAAAACATGATTTCAAATGAGGGTAGGGAAAAAATTCTTATTGCCATAGTAGGCAAAACTTTATTCAAACATTTTCTGCTTCATCAAAACAATTGATTTGTTAGGGGCCTGGACACTCCTTTTTAACATAAATATGAAACTTGAATATCTTGTGAACCAAAATACAATCTAGAAATAGCAGTAGTTTAGCGTGTGTTTAACAAATAATACTAACAAATAGGAAACATTAAAATTTATTGTACTAGCGCTTTGAATTTTATTATTGAACCCAACGATTCTATTTTAATTTGCTGAAAAAGAATGATAATCTAAGGAAAATTACCCAGCGTGCGCCAATAGTCCATTTCACAGTTGTCGTCGCTCAACCTCAGCCTCGATAGCGTGTAATTTATTCTTTAGAATTTGACTAGAGCCCGTAGAAGTTTTAAGTTTTTTAATAGATATTTTTGAAAGCATTCGTGCATCTTGAAAATGTTCTATTGTTTGATAATGTGTACATTCCTTAAATTACCGTGAGCTGTAGTCAAATTCTAAAGAATAAATTACACACTATCGAGGCTGAGGTTGAGCGACGACAACCGCTAAAAACCACAGGGTGCCCAATTTCTTTAAAAGTGAAATAAAATAGACTCGGGACAAAATCGAATTTAATTATTTTTTTGTTCTAGGTCAAGATAGAGTCTTCAATATCGTAAACAAAGAAATAAATAAAAAATACATTACAATGTTTAATTTATGGCCCGCGACATAATTTTTTTGTGAGACGTTTTGAGGGTGAGAAAGGGACTGGGGACTTGTGTAAATATTAATCTAACTAGTTACAAATTGATCCTTTTCACAAGAAAGATCATGCTAATACTCGTACTATTACCGAGTTTGAGAATGATTGGATGAAAAAGGGATAGCTTCCCATACAAAAAAATATACGTTCTTTCTTATTTTTACGATTTGTTTAAAGCCTGCTAATCAGTCAGTATTTGTATAGGAAATCGCACGACCTCGAGTACAATTTGGAAATTAATAGGTACGAGTAATGTTTTGAAAGTTCTTGTAATTGCACGAGCCTTTAGGCGAGTGCAATTAAAGAACTTTCAAAACATTACGAGTGCCATTAATTCCAAATTGTACCAGAAGGTCGTGCGATGTTTTATTTATAGTTCACTCGACAAAATTTTATAAAACATGCGAAGCGAAGGCATTCATTCATCTTCATTGCCTTTGCTATAACCGACTCTTCTCCAAGAACGCTAAGTCAAGAACAGCATAGAAAGTGTTAACGTTGCTGTAAAACCTTTTTAGCGGATTAGTATTTTATGTATGATTTGAACTACAAAATACTAGAAAATAATTTTACATCTCAAGTAAAAAGCCATTTTAATGCATGTTTACAACTATTGAATGACAGTACTGACAGCTAAACAGCGAATCAAGAAGCGACTTTTCTTTGAAAACGTCTGTGTGAAAACTAACGAAAGTTGAGAGTTTACAGTTCGCTAATTTAAGTTTTTTTCCTCTTAGAATTTGCTAATAACTGCTAAGACACAATTTCAAAAATACTTTCTTTGAAAACAAGTTGGCTGGACAACATCAAAAGGGATAAAAGCGACAAATATGTCGTTCAAGTTAAGAGTTTTGAAGTACAGCTTGTCGTGAACGAGTCGCCAGTGATCAGACCATGTGCTTTGGATATTATTCCCTCCTGTAGCTTGAAGAATTTCGCTGCTATTTTCTTTGAATGGTGAATTATCTGAAGATTTTATTATTTCAAGACTGGATTGACAATTTAGGATCAATTAACTTGTGATAAATAGCTGAATTCGTCTCTCTACAACTACTCGACAGTTTGCCGGTAAGATTTGATCTTAACTATTTTCAAAAAAAAAAAAGAGCCTCTACTTGCTGTATTTTTTCGCTAAACAGAAAGAAATTTGCTTTAAAACTATTGTTAGCTGTTTTCTACATATTGTACAATTATTGTAGATGTGGTGTTGAATATGTTTTTCGAGAAGACCACAGAAGACAACAGGTAGTAAAACGAAAACATTCAAAACTCCAACTCAAATTGTTTGGCGAAAACTAGAAAGAAAAAACGACTATCTGCTACAAAACATGATTTATTACGTCTTGAATTTGTCTAGTTATCATAATTTGAGGCCTTCCTATGTGTGTATTAAACAGTTTTCTGAAATTTTTGTATTTTAATCTATAAAACACTGATTTTTTTGGGAATTTCACTCATTTCACTGGCGAAATTTGCCGCTTTTGGCCGTGTTTCCACAGCGACCTAATTGGTACTCCCGCGGAGTACCAATTAACGCTCTAATTGTACTCCTCTAGACCAATCAGAATCGAGTAATTTTGTCGTGCGTACTATAAGCCCGAAAATTCTTGGTAAATTTATTAACTTTTGTGTGGTCTTTCATGTGATGGAGTTTGTTTTTTTATTAGATTAATATTCCTATAGTCGTTGCCCGAATTTCAATCTCCAGGTGATCTGAGAAAAATATTAGCCAATCAGAATCGAGAATATTGAAGTGTCATCCTTAGTAGCCCGGTGACTTGGGAAATGGATATTTCTTTATTTTATTTCCAACTGAATAATGAATATCATAGTAAATGTATACAAAATATCAAAAACTTCTCCTGAAAATCTAGATTATTTATCTCAGATATAAACTTTTATAAGTCAATTTTCGCAGGCTCCATGACACCTCAGTTTTGCAGTGACGTTATTTCTATGTCACTATTTCAGCTCAGCTGGTTCGTCATTCATCTTTAGTTAGATTTCCCTTTTTTGTTTGTAATCTTTGGATAAAGCGACTTATAGTACGCACGACAAAATTACTCGATTCTGATTGGTCTAGAGGAGTACAATTAGAGCGTTAATTGGTACTCCGCGGGAGTACCAATTAGGTCGCGATGAAACACGGCCAAAAGCGGCAAATTTCCCCAGTGAAATGAGTGAAATTCCCAAAAAAATCAGTGTTTTATAGATTAAAATACGAAAATTTCAGAAAACTGTTTAATACACACATAGGAAGGCCTCAAATTATGATAACTAGACAAATTCAAGACCTAATAAATCATGTTTTGTAGCAGATAGTCGTTTTTTCTTTCTAGTTTTCGCCAAACAATTTGAGTTGGAGTTTTGAATGTTCTCGTTTTACTACCTGTTGTCTTCTGTGGTCTTCTCGAAAAATATATTCAACACCACATCTACAATAATTGTACAATATGTAGAAAACAGCTAACAATAGTTTTAAAGCAAATTTCTTTCCGTTTAGCGAAAAAACACAGCGAGTAGAGGCTCGTTTTTTGTTTTGAAAATAGTTAAGATCAAATCTTACCGGCAAACTGTCGAGTAGTTGTAGAGAGACGAATTCAGCTATTTATCACAAGTTAATTGATCCTAAGTTGTCAATCCAGTCTTGAAATAATAAAATCTTCAGATAATTCACCATTCAAAGAAAATAGCAGCGAAATTCTTCAAGCTACAGGGGGGAATAATATCCAAAGCACATGGTCTGATCACTGGCGACTCGTTCACGGCAAGCTGTACTTCAAAACTCTTAACTTGAACGACATATTTGTCGCTTTTATCCCTTTTGATGTTGTCCAGCTAACTTGTTTTAAAAGAAAGTATTTTTGAAATTGTGTTTTAGCAGTTATTAGCAAATGCTAAGAGGAAAAAAACTTAAATTAGCGAACTGTAAACTCTCAACTTTCGTTAGTTTTCACACAGACGTTTTCAAAGAAAAGTCGCTTCTTGATTCGCTGTTTAGCTGTCAATACTGTCATTCAATAGTTGTAAACATGCATTAAAATGGCTTTTTACTTGAGATGTAAAATTATTTTCTAGCATTTTGTAGTTCAAATCATACATAAAATACTAATCTAAAAAGGTTTTACAGCAACGTTAACACTTTCTATGCTGTTCTTGACTTAGCGTTCTTGGAGAAGAGTCGGTTATAGCAAAGGCAATGAAGATGAATGAATGCCTTCGCTTCGCATGTTTTATAAAATTTTGTCGAGTGAACTATAAATAAAAAATCGCACGACCTTCTCGTACAATTTGGAATTAATAGGCACTCGTAATGTTTTGAAAGTTCTTTAATTGCACTCGCCTAAAGGCTCGTGCAATTACAAGAACTTTCAAAACATTACTCGTACCTATTAATTTCCAAATTGTACTCGAGGTCGTGCGATTTCCTATACTAATTATATGCAGATAAATCGAAATTAAGCAATGGTTCATTAAGAACATATTTTGGTTTAATTTCACGCGCACAAAGGAGGTATAGTACTTCTTTGCATGGTCTTTGCATACTCTGTTCGTTCATCTAAGGAAAGGCTAAAAAATAATAAAGAAAAGGAAAAAGAAAAAAAAAAAAACACAAAAGAGAAGTGGATTTTTTTACAATTTTTTTTGTATCCTATCGTACTTAAGTTACGTTTTTATATCTACAGATAATTGCTGCCGCAGCGGAGCGAGCCTGAAGCGAGCGAAGCAAGGTAGCGATTTCATGCCATGTGGATTCCCGGTTAGGTTAATTTTATCATCCGCGTACAAACAATTTTTGCCATACCCTACTCCTGTGCGTCAAAAATTGTGTTTCATCTAAACCTGGAAGTAGCGAAAGCATTTTAAGATTATTTAGGAAAAACATAAATTTCGCGTCTATTTTATGATCAACAGAATCAGTCGTGTTTTTTGCTGTATCCTTTATCTAATAGATTTTGTCGAAAAAAGTGATAAAATCGACGAAAAATATTTTGTTTTTGAGCGCACTCGCACACGTCCAGGCCACCAAAAAAAAAAAAAAAAAAAAGCAAACGACTTTGGATGCTAAAAATAGCCCAACCGGGACCTCACATGGCGCGCGTGGTATTAACTAGTAAGTTTCCCTCTCTTTATACTCTCTTAAAAAAACCCACATTCCATCATTTTAATATTCAGGAAAACCGTACCGTGTACAGCCCGTGGCTAGGTAAGTATCGGGTGTTTCCCATGCGTTTCACCCGGCCCATACGAAAACCATTCTTATGGGAAACCATTGTGATGCTCAGGTATATAGACGCATATCACACATCAAGAGTTCCGCGCTGCTGCTCAATGCGCATGCTCAGGGGATTAAAAAGTGGGATAATATTTTGTATAATATTCAATTTTTCGGTATACTTGATTCAGAATTCACTTAACGGTACGCGATCTTCAATATTTAATGAAAATTGTACTTGACAAGAAAGATACAACTAAAATATAGCATATTTTACAAAATTTTATCCCACTTTTTAATCCCGAGCATGCGCATTGAGCAGCAGCGCGGAACTCTTGATGCGTCTATTGTACGGTGACTGTACATCTCGTGGCTAGGTACGTTTTCCACCCAGTTTCCACACAAAAACCATTCTTCTAGAAACCCAATTTATGACATGGAACAACCAGTGTTTTATTTTTATAAAGAAATTGCCATAGAATATCGATAATAACCCCTGCTGAAAATAGTTATCCATCTGCAGCACTGATAAAACTCATCTTGTGAGCTTATATCAAATAATTATTTACTTTGAAATATTCATTTTATATTAAACAAAAACTCATAACTGAACATTAGCTTTGTTATTGTAAGAATTATTTTACAGCTTTGTACCTAGTCATTAGAATATCTCCTGGTGTCTTCATGTTGCTTCATTAGCATTGGTGTAGGATTTTTAAATTGGGCTACCTGTGTCGCGGCTTTTCTAAACTTTTGTTGTATCCCAATCACTTTGATCTACTGTAAGCTTTATCCTCAAGACGCGATTACACGCAGGAATATTCTCTGCAACTTTTCTCGCAACGGAGTTGCGACACAAGGTACATGGTGCATTGCAATGTGCATTGAAGCCCACAAAGCACTCTGGGAAAGTGAGTTCTTTAAAAATGTAACAGGGAAATCAAAGGAACTATCAGAAAAAAACTATTATTTTGGTCTGCTGAAATCCTTTTACTTCCATAGAAAATGTGGAAGGAAAAATTGTCAGATGAATTTTTAGAAGTGCGAAAAAAGCGTAAGGACTCACTTTCCCATCATGCTTTGGGATACAATTTCGAGCTCATGCACATGGATTGGCTAAAATATACGAGTAGAATTCGTTTCTACTTTTGGCAACGATTGCGTCTTCGTTGCACGGTGTACACCCTCTAGCAACTTGTGTCACAACGCAGTTGTGATACGAGTTGCAGAGGAAATTGCTCCGTGTAATCTCGGAGAATTATGTGCAAGCAATCTTTTTAGATCGACAAAAAAAAAAAAAAAAAAAAAAGACCACAGGAAGCCCAAGCAAACATGGTACACCTTTACTTTAAAGATACGCGACCAGCGAGAGATGTAATGACATCAAATTAGAATAATAGAATAAGAGTACTAATTGATAATAATATAATGCTATGAATTGCTGCTTCCGGTGGATTCCGGTGGATTTTCCTTAGCGTTTTTTTTAAGACTCTCGAGGTATTCCTTTTGAGATTCGGCCAGCACAGCAGCTAGAATTCTTTCTTCATCCCATTGATTAAAACCTGAAAGAGATGCGCATTTGATAAGTAAATCAAATAAACCATTTCTGTTTTACGAAGGTAACTCTTAATAGTCAGGGACTAACCTGTGGCACTTGTTCCATGGTCAAATCAGAATAAGCCAGTTCAAAGTTTAAGAATCGTTTTCAGTGCGCATGCGATTTTATCCCGAATTTCTCACCTTCTTTTGTTTAATTAAAAACAAAAGAAGGTTTAAACAAAAGAAGGTGAGAAATTCGGGATAAAATCGCATGCGCACTAAAAAAAGTTATCTAGAAGATGAGGGAAGAAACCGCAGAAAAGCCTTCGAAGTACCACAGACAACTATTACAATTTGGCTGTCGTATCACAGCGTGGGACAATTACAACAGATATAGGCTCCAACTAATGAATTGATTTTTAAGTAGTGAGGGAAACGGAGAACCAATTCCGCAACATGACGGTATTGATCGTCACACGAAGTCTAGTGTTTAGACCTCTTTAGCCTGGGCGTAATGTTTTTCTATTTCAGACTACGTGTCATTTTCTTAAAAATAAGATTCTTTGTTCGAGTTGTATTCATATTCATGTGTCTTCTCGTGCGCACCCGTTAAACAAAGAAATTATACTCTAGCAGTGTTCGAAATAGTGGCCTGCGAATAGCCAAAATGCAGGTCAAGTTTTACTACTGTCAGGCTAAAACAGAAACTATAAATATTAACGCGTATACACCGAATCGGAATACGGCGACCAATCCGTGCAACCACCACTCCGGACCGACCCGCCCCCCACACACGCGAAAACGCTTTTAAGCTTCCACGTGAACACGAGGCCGGAGAGTCAGGAACAACAGCCACCCAAACCAGCCGCCACATCCCGATTCGGTGTATTAAATCAGAAAAACAAATCAGTCAAAACGGAAATTATATAAGTGTACCATTTCTTACCATACATTGACTCTGTCTGACATGCGGCACCTTGAGACTGTTCAGGTGATGGCGGATTAGAAAGCGCGGTTGAACAACTAGGACGAGGCTCAGATTGAGAAGTCTTTGTACAGGTAACAGTAGAGCTACTAGAAGATGAAGTACACGTCTGTGGTTTGCAGTCAGTAAGGCTTGGTCCCTTGAAGCAAGGCTCGTGTCGAGGAGAACTAGGAGATGAACTAGGGGAGTGGCGAGGAGACTTGGTGGGGGGTGCGCTGTCTATGTCTCTTTCCCAATCCCTGTGGTGTGGGGAGTTGGGTCTTTTAGATTCAGTAGATGTGGATGTGCTACTGCTTGAAGACGGGCTTGAACGAGTCTGTTTGGAAAAAAGAGTTACAAGTTTGAGAGGAGAGGAGAGATCTTATGTGGTTATACAGAAAAGAGCTCTGAGGTTATGAACTGCCCTATGGGGAGGCCTTAAGCCTCTCGGGGCTAGAGACTCTGTTTCAGTGTATGGAACACCATTGTAAGACCTTTTTTGACAAAATTGTCTTAAATAAGTCTGATAATTTGAACCATTTATTGCCATTTAATACCAATGAATCTAGTATTACTCTACGTAAGCAGAGACGTTTCACTGTTCCCGTGTGCAAAACCAACAGATATAAGAACAACTTTATGATTGTAGGCGCACTGAATTATCTAAGTAATAGATAAATCTAAGTAATTTTGTTAAGTGTAGATATTTATAATTTATATATATTATTATCCAAGTTTTCATAGTTTATGGTTAAATTGTATTTGTATTTATGCAAATCAGCTTTAGCTGCATAACTAGATTTCAATAAAGCATCTATCTATATATGTATCTATGTACTCACAGCTGCACGTGCTCCTCTTGCTCTTCGCTCAGAGTCCTGTAGCCAGTTTAGGTAAGATTCTCTAGCTACTGCTTCTTCCATGGCTTCATTGGTTGCTTCCCAGTCAGT
Source organism: Anthopleura sola (assembly GCA_023349425.1). Lineage (NCBI taxonomy): Eukaryota > Metazoa > Cnidaria > Anthozoa > Actiniaria > Actiniidae > Anthopleura > Anthopleura sola. The sequence continues at coordinate 10,471,175 of JALHLI010000006.1, read as the reverse complement.
TGCACGGAGTTTATCTTCAAGCATTTGCTATGAAAAAACATAACTTATCAAAAACGGTTTTTATATTTTTACACCATCAATCTAACACAATGCTTACTTTGTACCAACATCTGGATGTGCCTCTTTAGAATGATGACATTACAGTGTACACAAGATTTTAGATTGCAAGGTGAATATTGGAAATAAAATAAAGTACCGGTAGTTTCAATTTGACAGTACTTGAGCAATATTTGTGCTTATTTATAGCAGTTTTTGTATGACAATGAAAAACTTAATATGGCAAAATTCAAAATTTTGTGCCTTGCCCACTCCATGCCATAACTGTGCTATGTGCCTTGACTTTTCACATATACAAAATCTGCTCTAGTTGAAATGTGTTCGGCTGGTGGGTGGTGGTGGTGGCATTAGGTGTCATCATAATGAAAAGTTTATAAAATGTAATAATATTTTTAATGTCGGTTCTTTTCTCACCTGCTCAATGTGCCACTCCTCGGATTGACGCATAGCATCATTGACCAAAACATTCTAAAGGAAAAAAGTTATGTTAGATTTCTGTAATTTGATTACTGATGAGTTCCCACACATGTTCCAATATCTCAAGGAGCTGCAAAGAGGGTGTTAGCTATTGACCCCTTCACGGTTCTCACTCTGCTGAAAAAATTAAAATTTCTAGACTTTTCCCTGACATTCCTCTGACCAAAACCTTTTTCACTGACCACACTGGACACTTATTTTACAAAAAAGAAGGCCCAACTAATTACTCCAAATTTATTTCCCTGACTTTTCACTGACTTTTGGGTAAATTGCAAAAATTCAGACCAAAATCAAAATTCCCTGATCTTGGAAAAAACTCAGAATCCACTGACTTTTCCCTGACCGTGGGAACCCTGCCCTTGCAGCACATTTGAATGCATCTCAATTTCAAGGACAAAACAATAGTTTCCAATTCTCAGGAGATTGAAATTCGTTTGCTTTGTCCTTCAAATTGAGCTGCTTTGATGTCACAAAAAAGGGGTTTATAGCCCCAACTCGTGCAAAAATAGCCACTGTGAAGATTTCCCATTCCATTAGCAGTACAAACATTGATACCACATTCAACCCATCAACTAGTAGTTTAATACACTGTATATATATATACATTTACTTTACAATGCTTTTTATACCATGATCATACTGTACTTACCCAAGGTTTATATCCTGATAAACCAAGTCCTACACCAACAGAAGGCTTGTTTGGGTTGATGACAGAGTTATAATGAACATTATTGTGATAGCTTAACCTGATTGGTTCATTGTCAGTCTTTTGTGTGCTATGGAAGATGTTGATTGGTTCTGAAATAGAGACACAAAATAGTGAGAACACTTGGCTGGGTTTACTTCCAAAATTCCAAAATTTGTGCAAGATAAAAAACAGGACACTTTTTTTTTAGATGGACTTTGTAAGTGATATGGTTTCACAGATTTGACAGACTATCACTAAGAATTTTAGTAGAAAACAATTCTTACCTATACTATTCTGGTACACTTCTATAGTGCGATTATACATCTCACTGAGAGCTTGCATTTCTACATGGTTGCCATGACAATGGTTATCCCGTTTTCTCCTGATATAGCTATAAAAATCCTCAGTAACATACTGAGAGAAATAATCCATATTCTTGAGCTGAAAAGAAAAAAATATTGCTTCTTTTTTAGTTAAAACTATTTTCTGAGTTAAAGCAGCACATTGATGAATGTCATCTTAGTGCCCTCCCCTTCATGGGTTCTAGCGGTGCTACAGTAGGCTGACCACACTTTGTAAAACCTGGTGGTCCATATCTGAGATAGGAAACATGGTGCATTGTGGTCTAGGTTGGGTACATGTATGATGTTGTTAAGAATCAAGCTATACCACAATGCATCATGCCTATTGAACTCTGAAAGCTAAATGAAACAGACCCCTTTACCTCAAGAATACCTTTTCCCATTTCAGACCATGCGTCATTCTCTTGAGGATAATATTCTTTGTTTGAGTTGTATCTATATTCATATTCATGTGTCTTGTCATGCACAAGCGTTAAACAAAGAAATGATATTCTAGGGAATGACACATGGTCTGAAATGGGAAAACATTACAGCTAAGGTAAAGAGGTCTTTAGGTTATTGAAGTTTATTACCGACAGTAGTTGGCTAGAGCTGATGATTCACTTAGTTTAGTTATTGTATCCTCACCATGTAATCCATGCAATGTTTTCTAACTACAGTATGCATTTCCTGGTCACCATACACTTGATCCGCTGTAATATAACAACAATAATATCATCAGAAGGTGGTATTCAATATAATATGCGTAATGGATAAGTTGTGAGCCTTAATGTGAGCGACTGAAGAAGACTGCCGTTGGGCCTTTGACAACTTCAAGTCGACTGAAATTGGGCCTCGTCAGCACGGTGTGTCTAGTGAACTGGCAAGATCCCACGAAAATTCGTAGATGAGAGTTAAGGCACTAGGCCATGTGGGATAGGCTCAGAGATAATAATATGCGTAATGGATAAGTTGCGAGCCTTAATGTGAGCAACTGAAGAAGACTGCCATTGGGCCTTTGACAACTTCTCTCAACTCATCTACTTTCTTTGCATTATCATTATGCAGTCCTTTTGACTGATATGGCTGAGCCATCATAAATTATTAAATTGTGGGATGCCAACATGGGCAAACGTGGAAATATTTATAAAGCATAGAGTGGCAGGGTTACTTCCTCAAATAATGGACTTTGGTGTTTCACATATTGCTCTAACTACCATCTAATTCAATTGGTTTTCAGATGTGTTTCTCATTGGATAATGTTAAATAAATATTATTATATAAAAAGACACTCTGACAGCTGTGCAGTCTATAAATTTTCCAATAATTGCCCTCTTGGAATCCCATGTCTTACTTAAAACAATAGAATTCAAGATGGCCACCATACCGGTAAAAAAGTCAATTTCTTAATCATTCCTTTGAAATCAATGGAGTGTTTGTGGAAAGTTGTAATAATTGTCAGTTTTATGTTCCCCTATCAAGTGCTCAAAATTAACACTTCATCCACTCATCCAAAACGAGTAATTTTTTTTTTAAATGAGTAATTTCTTTTCTCAACTCGTCTACTGTTGACTAACTCTTCGTAATGCTGTTCTGTGTAATATTGATTATCTGAGTTTCTTGAAAGCAGAAGAAATTAAAATATCAGCAATGGGTATGAGAATAATTTTAACCAAGTTAAGACAGGAGTTACAGTATGACGCTAGTGGCCTTGGAATATGGGAAAAAACATGGACTATTAATATTGCCGCTAGGACAAGTAAGATTAGAGGTCTCTTGGTAGAATCATGGAAATGCTAATCAAAATAATTATGATGTTGAATCCTCAATTCTGATTGGTTGACCTTGAGTTTGAAGGTTAACTGAGTGGGAAGTATTTGGGTGGCTACTCAAGTACCATCACTATGCCTTCCACAATGTCTCTGATACAATAGTTCAATACTTGTGTCCAAAGATGTTATATACTGTACTAAGTATAAGACCTGTAAGTCTAACGCTAGATACCAAGTATATATGAGCCCAAATCAAAATTATATTGGGTGCTGTGCTAACAGGAAAATACGAAAGAAATGGCTCAAATTTCACTGAAAGGAAGTGAGATTTCTTTTGCGTTGTTCTATTAACCTCACATCTGGGAACATTTTGGGATCTATTAAAGGTACAAAAGAAATGGTACCAATTCCATTGACAAAAGGGGTGCGATTTCTTTTGTGTTTTCCTGTTAGCCTGGTATATCAAAGATAATTTTAAAGGTGCTGAGAGATACTTCAGACATGGTCCTAATGACAAAGGAAACTGTAACCTGAGGGAACAATACTTCATCAATATATGCAATGAACTCATGCAGCCATTAGAAGAATGGCTTTGGCTTTGTGATGATAACAAAAACAGCTCCTATCTTAAGCTCTCTGTGTTAAAAATTCAGAAAAACAACTAAAGAAATTCAATATTGAATTAAAGCTATAACTATTGTAAAATATTGTTATTATTATAGTCTTTGTTGTAAGAAGGAGTGCATGAAAAAGTGTATATAAGCTGAAAAAATCGTGTGGTTTGAAGAAGAAAAACAAAACACTTTCCTGATTTTGATTTCATGTGATTCCTGTAAATTTTACACAGCTAAAAGTCATAATTATAATTTAGAAATAAATAAATATTTTTTGTTATAGTGAAGAAGGAATTTTATTATTTTTACGAGATGTTTAGTAATTAGAACCATGACAAATCACTGTAGCTTGAATGCGAACATTTATCCAAAAATATATTTAAAATTTGAGCTTGGGAGGAATTTTAAAAAAATCTTAAAAGTTCCAAATAGAAGGAAATAATTAGGAGGGAAAAGGTGTTTGGGAAAGATGTAGAAATATTGCTTCATTTGACTCTATGAAAGGCAAAACAAAGCAGTAAGGAAGTCATGTTAAGCTTACCAACAGCTCTGAATAGACATGCTCCATCTTCGGCCATTCTCTTGATATTTAACCCCTTTTTTTCTTTTAAAGCTTGTTCAAACTGTCTTTCCGTCTGTATAGAAGTATTAAGAAACAGAGATGACGGTAAATATGCTTTCTTTGACGGCTTTTTTAAGCCAAAACAAAGCCAAATATCAGCCAAGTCATTGCAAACCTCCTCAGTGACGACTTCCATGTTCTGCCCATCGTGTTCGTCAGAACTGTTATACCCAGCTTCATCACTGTGTCTCTCATGGTATTTATGACGATGAGGAGATCCTCTATGTCTTCTTTTTGTACTACAAGCAGCATCAGCAGCCTCCCTAGACTCAAAACTTTCGCCAACATAATCCTCAGAAGACCTATTCAAGGAGCTCCTCTCTGGGGGCGAGGGTCGGTTTTGAGCTCCCCGAATTCTCCCTCTGCCATCATTACTTGAACTAGAATCTGGTTTCTTACTCTCTGAGTGTTTCTTCTTGGGTAAAATAGTCATATCTAGTTAAAAGGTTTAGTAAAAAAGGAAAGAAAAACCCTAGAATTCTCAGTACCACAACATTGTCTACCAAATGAGATCCTTTTGGACTATAACATCGTGACGTCATTTATTGGTTATGCGCAGTCGTTGTTGCGCAGTGCTTAAAGGGTTTTCGTGACCATTCGGGCGAATTACGATCACTTCCGATCTGAAACCGAATTGTTATCGGTTGTGGCTCACGACGTAAGTGTTCGTAAAACGTTCGGGAGAGATAATAAATGACTTATGAAATTATAGGAAGTTCTAAAATAAAGTGAAAATAAAAGGAAAAAAAGCATCAGATCAGAAGAAAAACTTCGAGATTTCACAGATTGATTTGCAATTGTGAATTTTTAAATTAAAACTCCATATTTAATAATAAAGAATACACATTAATAAAGGAAAAGAAAGGAAAAGAAGGAAATAAACTAATATAAACACTTGAAACAAAGAAAAGAAAGCAGAAAAAGGGAAAACTTTTGAAAGTTTAGGAAAAAAGAAAAGAGAAGAAGGACTGAAAAGAAAGAAAGAAAGAAAGAAAGGAAGAAAGAAAAGAGAAGAAGGAATAAAAATGAAAGGATTACTGAGAAAAAATGAAGGAGAGAAACAATGAAAGAAAGAAAGAAGCAACGAAAGAAAGAAAGAAAGAAGTAACGAAAGGAAGAAAGGAAAAAAGAAAGGAAGAAAGAAAAAAGAAAGGAAGAAAGAAAAAAGAAAGGAAGAAAGAAAAAAGAAAGAAAGAAAGAAAGGAAGGAACGGAAGAAGGGAAGGAGGAGGGAGGGAGGGAAGGAAGGAAGGAAGGAAGGAAGGAAGGAAGGAAGGAAGAAATAAAGAACTAAGAACGGAAAGAAAGAACGAGAGAGAAAGAACAGAAAGATTATTTTCGTGGAAAAAAAGGAGTCTGAATTTGCAGGGATTGGAAGTGATTTTGGCTCTAGAGTGTCCAACCTTTGCATTTTATATTGAGGTAAGGGTAAGTTATGAAAAACTCGTTACAGACATCACAAAGGACACACAAACACACCCTAACTTTAAGAAATGGAAGTTTTATTAAAGTATTTCTTTCAAAATTATCGTATTCAAAAACCGAGCTTGGGCTACCTGTGGCCACTCACTGAAGCGAGGCTCCTGCAGATGTTTTGAATATTTGATTCAAGGCGCCATATTTGAAGTGGATAAGTAAACAAACATCACAAAAACGTTGAATTATTTATTCTGATGTTTATTATACCTAGCGACGGTTAAATACCTTGATCTAGGGAGATCAAGATGTCTCGAAGTGGTCAATCGGCCTCTCAAATCCCTTCTCAAGCGGACGAAAGCATTATGACTACTTTGAGAGTCATTATGGACGTGCTGAAGGTAAATTTGTCATAACCTTTTCGAGACCAGAAAATTAGGAATCAAAAGAGAAAGGCCGAAAACTAACGTATTTAGGATAATCCAATACCATACTTCATTCATATTTTTTTTATTTTCTTCGATTTTATATTCTTTTTTTTTTAAGTGGAGTGAATTTCAGTTCTTTATATTTCATATTTGGGTTCCAAAACACCTTACAGATTGGTGGAAATTGTTCTTAATCCACAGCGCGTCCCGTGGGTTAGCGTCTCTCAGCTCCATTTATTTACATTCCAGCTATTGTTGGTCGTTGTATTTATAGTTACGGAACAAGTTATAATCACATGTATGTGTGGTTATTAATTAATTAATAGCCTAATTCAATGCAATTTTCAATGTAATATTAAACAGTTCAATGTTTTTATATTTAAGGGTTGTAAGTGGGTGAATAATGTAGTACTTTTGTATGAATGATTTTTTCGTTTCTTAGACTGTAGGCTCTAGCTGGCTTCTAAGTTAATCCCCTGGAATTATTTTGTGATTTTTATAGAGACATATTGCAATGCCAACCATCAAAACCTCTTCACAAGCTGCCTTGTTATATTTTTATCAGCTAAACCATCTCTGGTTGGTACATCATGACAAATCCTTGCATCACATGATGTACCATAGAATAGTTTGATTCTTCTAGGCTATTTATGTGTCTGAGTGCCCCTTCCACCAACCCCAGGGTACCTTAAATTCATACAAAATGGCAATCAATGACAGTCCTATCTTTGATTTGATGGCCCATTTAACTTTTTTATTCTGCCGACAGTCACATGATGGATCTATCAAGCAGCTCCAGAAGTGGCTAGATCGTGAGGATTCCATGAAGACTACAAGTCCAATGGTAAGATAATTATATTATTAGAGCTATGACCCCTTGCAGCACTTCGGAAATAAAGCTCAATTTAGAGGACAAAAAAAAAATAGGTTTCAAATTCTCAGGAGATTGAAATTATTTTGTTTTGCCCTCCAAATTGAACTGCTTTGGTGTCAAATGAAAGGGATCTATTCTCAATCTTGAGGAATAGTAATATTTCATTGAGATTGACTAGTGAACATTAATAATATGAGTGCAGGTTCATTTTATTCTGTGCGTGCATTTAGATTGACAGCTAGATAGGCTCCACTATGTTTTCAAGTTAGTTAGCCTAGAGCTCCTTTGATTTAAGGGTTTTCTCTGTTTTTCTTTCTCCCTCCCCAAATCTTAAATATTAGACCTTTTTGGCTTGGGCATAATGTTATCCATTTCAGACCCCATGTTATTCCCTAGAGTATCATTTCTTTGTTTAACATTTGCACATGAGAAGACACATGAATATGAAATTCTACAACTCAAATGAAGATTTTTTTTCTCAAGGCCAAGAATTAATTTTTTGTCTGAAATAAGAAAAAATCATGCCCAAGCTAAAAAGGTATATTGCTAAATTCAAATTCAATTCAAGTACCAGTGTTTTGACTCAAATCAGCTCTAAAAAAATCATAAGTTTTTGAATTTGGTGTCTTGAAATTCCAGGTTCAAAGTTATCAACCTCGAGAAAAAAGGATCCAATGATCAACACTTCAAATAAAATTTAGAAAAATTAAATTTAACTTGAAATGGAATTTTTATATAACTGAAAGAGAAATGAATGTTTTAATAAAGTTTTAATCTTCCAGCGAGGTCCTATCTTACCGCTGAGTAATCTGAGTGAAGTGGTTCCAACCCTACCCTTGAATGAGCCTCCTGTACGAGATGGTGAACCTTTTTTGGCTGATAATTTCCCGGATGATGCATCAGAAGTATCTTCCTTAGTATCCAGTAGAACAGAGTACAGAGAACTACCAAGTAGATCAACTCTTATTAACAGTACTATGGCATCTGGGGGTCCTGTGTCTCAGCATATGCCAGAATATCTCACTGGGTCTGGAATCGGCAAAACAGGTATTATAACAACTACCTTCATGCACCTGCGACTTCATATAATAATAGATATCAGAGTTATACTCCATTGCCTTTGAACAATTCTTTCAATATATTTCAATACATACATTTCTATACAATTAATTATCATTTACATGTAATGTATTGTTGACCAAAATGTCTTGACTTAATGGAAGAATTGTTTGGCAATGAAATATGGCTCTGATATCTGCTATTTCAAAAAAAAAAAAAAAAAAAAAAAAAAATGGACATGCATCCCCCTTTATAAATATTGAAATATGAGTCATGGCCAACATTTTGAGATGGGATAATAATTTGGATAATATCAGCTATTTACAGACTTTTGTGAGGGGGGGGGGGGGAGCTTTACTGGACAGACAGACAGACTAACAGAGTGGGCAGCTGACTTGGCAAGTGGGCTATGTCCCCCACTTTTGAAGCAAATTTCTAGCCAGACCCCCTCAATTTTACGCAAATTTCTAGCTAGTGCCCATCCCTCCCCCCCCCCCCCCCCCCACACACACACTTTTTAGGGAAACGTCAAGTCCCCTATTACGAAAAATTACCTTTTTTTGGCTTCAGAGTATCATTTGCCCAGGCATCTTTTACCTAGTAATTGTTCTTCCATTTTTTAGGTGTTACAAGTGAATATTTCAGCACACCCATGAGAACAAGTCTCAATAATGGTCTTCCTATCAAACCATCTATAGCTGCTGAAAAGGCGAAGTTTGACACATCCATGTCATCTATTGATGCTGATACTAATGGTAATTATGAAAAAAATTCATGTTAGGAATAAATAAGCCATTCTCACTGCTTGGGTTGCCTGTGGTGTGACCCTCCTCAAATCGAGCAGTTGTATCAAAATGAATATCAGAAATGAAAAGAGCACCTCAATATTAACAAGGAGGTTGAGTTCAGCTCATAATTGTTGACTATAGGAGAAATGGGGTTAAACGTATCAAATGGAAATTTTATAAAGTTTAAGGATTAATTGGGAAAACGTGTTGGATGTTATAGGATCACGTGACCTGTTAGCGCAAATGGCCTATTTTGGACCCTTCTCAAAATTATCTTGAATGTGAAGCTGACATGGAAATACAAAAGAAATGCCATAAATTCCATCGAGAAAAAGTGTGAATTCGTTTGTGTTTCATGTTAGCCTCGCATCCAAGATAAGGGTCAATCAACCCTTTCCTGGGCATTTTTGAGGTTTTTACAGTCCATGCAAAATTTTATTTGGATTTTAATGGAAACGTTCTGAAACTTTCCCTAGTGCAAAAGGATAAGGCAAAAAAAAGTATTGTGCAGGTCTGACCACGAGCCAGAATTTCGCGGGAATTTTTAAGTATTGACCAAAACCAGGGGCGTAGCCAGGATTTTGCCCCCCCCCCCCTCCCCCCAACAAAAAACGGGCAACCAAAACGGCAAACACGATGAAGGAGGGGGACGTCCCCTGGCTATGCCCCTGGAAACATTGAGCGAGATACATGCACGCTTACCATATGTAGGATTCTTGTCTTTTATTATCAGCCGTGAGACGATTAAGTTTCTGGCCCAATATTATCCTGAAAGATATGCCAATGAGCTCGCTCTCCTGAAAATTATAGGTTCTTACAAGACAGTAATATATTCCATGAGTTAGAGATCCTTCAGTTGCTACACGCGCCTGATTGCCGGGTCGAGAACTGTTGGGGACCCCAAATGTTTTCAAGGTTTCAATTGCCTTGCTGGGGAAGAGAACTGACACACTTTCGAAAATAATATAGTTCATAATTACTAGCCACAACCTTAAAAAAACTTTTTAAAATCAAACGGTCATTGAATAATCTGAGTGTGCGTGACAGCGTGCGTTTTATTTTACAATCTACTAATTTGCATAAATGTGCTGGACAACCATGCCTTCGTGTTGCACGTGTTTCACGTGCGCTCAGTGCGTAGTTTCCCTCCCAGTCATGCAGAAGCGTTCGTTCCACGAAGCCATGTCACCTATTTTAGGAGGCTTTTTTCGAAAGTTTAACATTTTGAGAGCCAAATTTTACATCTTTGGTGTACTGGAGATCATCATGAAGGTCTTGGAATACTTCTATCAGCATTATCTCGGAGAAACGAGAGAATTCAAGGGTTTTTAGCGCGAAAATATCTTACAGCATGTACAAGAAGGTACGAGTAAACTTTGCGTGTTATCTTATGAACGTTTATTAGGAACAGTCAAGACCTAATGTGGAACTTTTGGAATATTTAGCTTGTAGAGAAATGCTGTGAGCCTAATATCTTGATAGTAAGACCGAGTTGCTCTATCATTTGGAGAACAAATATGAGAATTGTGAGGACGGCCATGCTCAGCTCTGAAGCGGGAATTTTTCTTACTGGTGAAAAATTTAGTAGAGACGAAATACCTTCAAGAGAAGGTGCTTCTTGCCGTGTAGAAATATTTTAAGGCGAAAAAAATTAAAAATTTTAAAAAATTTAAAATTTAAAAAGCCTGGTTCACACGAGCAAAGGAAATGAATTTCTGGGGGCCCACAAGTTTTTGATTTGCGATGTAATAACTTTTTTCATTTTTTTTTTCTATTTCTATATATTTTTGCCTTCTATGATTAATATTTTGTACATTATACATACTTTATATTACATATTGTATGGCACTGCAATCTGTATAAAGTATAAAAAGACTAATTTGAATTTTTTGTTTTGTTTTTTTTTTTGTTCAGGAGGAAGAGAAATGCATACTTCGTGGCAACCCAGCTCCTTACAGCAAAGCCCATCTATGAAGACAGGAAACAGAACCTCTTTAGGAAATGTTTCATGTAAGGCTATACTACTGCTACTGCTACTGCTACTGCTACTGCTACTGCTACTGCTACTGCTACTGCTACTGCTACTGCTACTGCTACTGCTACTGCTACTGCTACTGCTACTGCTACTGCTACTGCTACTGCTACTGCTACTGCTACTGCTGCTGCTGCTTCTGCTACTGCTACTGCTACTGCTACTGCTGCTACTGCTGCTACTGCTGCTTCTGCTACTACTACTACTGCTGCTGCTGCTGCTGCTGCTACTACTGCTACTACTACTACTGCTTCTACTGCTACTGCTACTACTGCTACTACTGCTACACTTGATGCTACATTTACTATTACTACGACTACAGAACTAATTGCTACATCTAATAATACAATTCTTTACTAATTTCAGTGGGTGTTCTTCAAACAAAAGTTCAACTTCTTGAAAACCAAGGTATGTACAGTATACCATAATACACCTGTTTTGTACGACCCTCTCATCTTCTTTTAAATTAATTGAAGTACCTATACCACCTCTGATAATATGTTCAGTATTGATTCTACATGAGGTGGGCTGTTCAGTGACCAAAAGAATATCATAGACCCCTTGCAGCACGTGGGAATGCAGCTCAATTTGGAGGGCAAAACACTAGGTTCCAGTTCTCAGGAGATTAAAATTCTTTTGTTTTGTCCTCCAAATTGAGCTGGCATCACGTGCAAGGGGTCTGTATGGTTTGAGTGAAGTTTTATTCTCATTATATGCTAGACTTGCTCCAAATCTCACTTGTTAAATTTTTTCCGATGGCCCGGCGAAGTGAACAATTGATGGGAAACAAAATGCGAGCGAAACTTGGAGCAAGTCTAATCATATGCTAATGACTGTGACGTCAAAATAGTTTCTGGAACATGTGTCCTTGTTTAGCGATAGCTTACGCCTCTTAAAGCAATCAATCAGTAGTAATAAGGCTAAGTTTCAGATCATTCTGCATGAAGAATGTAGGAGAATTAAATAATAAAAATCGATTTTTATGAAGACAGTTGCTTTAAAATTGTAAATTTTTTTTTTTACTTTCAGTGAGCGAATGGAGTGAAATCATGGATGAAATGTCTGATCGTATGGCCAAGCAACCATCTCTTATCAGGAAATTTGCCAAAGAAAGGTATGACTGTCTTTAACGATTTATAGTGTGCGATGATTGGTTTAGCTCATGCCAATCAATTCCCTACTCTGTCCAATCGCTGAGAGACTTTTCCATGCACAAGTCATGTTAAAGTGACAAATCAGCCTAGCGTACTCGTTAAGTTTTTTCCATCTAATGATTTCGAGTTGTTTTTTAGTACTTGTGATAAAGTGAGTCAGACTCAACATATGGAAGACATTGACATACTGGAAAAGAGACTCTCGTCCAAGATGGATGAAAGGGTATGAAAGTGGTTGCTTATGTTATACATTGGATCGACTTTGTTTTGTTTGCGGAGGTCGTGTGATACTTCCCTTACCAAAATCTTTGCAGATGGTAGGCCCATTTTTCATCCGAGATGTTATGGTTCAAGTTTTACCATTTCCAAGTTTAGTCCGGCAGCCAAATGGGCTTTTTTCACAGAACCTTGCATGGTAGTCAATACAATTGTTTTTGCTGTTTTATTACTCTATGAGGTGTGGACTTTAAGAAAATGCCGGATGACACTTTGTCATCCTTGGGCATCACGAGATAATGAGCTATTTTTACATTTTTACATTTCATGGCTTGGGCTTCCTGTGGTGAAAAACTTAAATTCATTTAAAAGCACTTATTCTAAACAAAAACTAAATTTTCTTTTTAGTGTGTAAACGATCTAAAGTCTGAGCCTTAGGAATATGAATGATGACACTTTGTCATCTTTGGGCATCACCATATAATTAGCTTTTTTTGAATTTTTGATTCCATGTGTTGGGCTTCCTGTGGTGAAAAACTTAAAATCATTCAAAGGTGCTTTTCTTGTGATGAAAGCTAAAATTTTAACCTCCAGTGCTAGTTATATGGGGTCAGTGCAATATATACAGACTATTATGTTATGATAGGAGTCAAATCTGCTGATTTTAGAATGATAATCCCTTATTATTTGATTGTACATGATAACCGTTGGCTCGATTTGAGCTCATCCGCCCTTTGACAGGTCTTGTTTTTAGTCCTGCTTGGTGACATGCCACCCTCCTCACCAATACAAAATTGGTGGGGAAGTCAGTTTAGACGCCGACCACCCGTCCATGTGGCAGGTAGCACTGGGTTACATGGTACCAGTAGCAGGTTTCAAAAACCTGACCTGACTTCAAGTAGAAGGAGTGTCATCAAGTCAACTTGTTTAGGCAGTCGTTTCCTGCGTTGCAATTACAAAATATGGTACATGGAAGATTGGAGCTATTGCAACTACACCTCAAGGTACGGCAAGGGTTTTTAGCTGTATTACAGTTGCATCGAATCATCTTGAGAACACAATCTGGAGCCAATTTCACACCACAAGGTACAGTTGTTGGAAGCAGGGTCTTGAGTGCTTCATCCTTGTCATACCCATATTCTGTCGGGTCAAGTACTGGTGGATGAAAGGAAGTCGCAGATTTCCACATGGATGTTTGCAGGTGTGCTCTCTTAACATTCTCAGCAAAAGCTTCTGTTGTTGGAGGAAGTGTAGGGAGCTTAGGTGCAGTAGTAAAACCGTTGCCAAACTTTGCTGCCCACATCTTGTAGCGCATTTCTGACATTGACTTAGCCTTGATCTTTTCACTATTATAGCAGGAGGCAATGAAGCTGGTTGCCTGGTTGATAACATCACTCATTTGGGCATCAACACACCCCATCTTTGACAGAGAGTTTGGATTGGCAGTCAGCTTTTTTAAAACAATGGCTTTACCAATTCCAAAGTAAGTGGGAACAGTGTCACACCCAGATAATGCATGCATTGCCAGAAGACCAGGAATGATTGACTTATGAGCTTCAACAGAGGCTTTTATGTCAATAACAGATCTATTTTGGATGGGAGACCGCATAGTGAGCTCACAATTGAGATTCTCTTTATGGTAATGGTGCAACAGAAGGACGAAGACATCTGTGTCATCTGCCACAACATCAATGGCATAGGAATTCATCTTTGCGCACATGGCTTTCTGGACGATGATGTTGTCCGCTTCTTCGTGAGACGTTGAAATATCACGCCTTTGAATCACCACACCTTGATGTATCTCAGTAGGAACATTGCTGCTACCAGTAATGACTAGCTTGTTCACTGATGTATGGACATGAAATGACTAATCTTAATGATGTTGTTGCAAATGATAGATGTCAGCTGTTTCTTGTTTGATGCAACGGTAAGGATGGCTTTTTGTGATGGCAGAGGCATATTTTTTGTGAGCTGATAGACTCTACTTGCTTCACATTCTCGTTCATCTCTTGTTGAAGATTTAGTACTATACTCTCCACTGGCCAGTGGACTACCCATAAAACAGCAGAGCCATCAAATATTGTTGCTCCATGGGTTGTAGCAGCAGCAACCCTAGATGATTCCAACCTTGCGAGTCGATATTTTTAGGTCTTCTTTGGTCTTGCACAATCTCATCTTACCAGAATCTTGAAACATTGAGGTAGGAACTGGGGACAATTCATGGCTCATCACGTCTTGAACATCGATGTTTCTGGAGTTAGCTTGGATGCCAATGACTCTACTGTATATTGTGGTTGTATCATACAGCTTTTTGGATCCAATCTTGATGTGCTTTTTTCTGTCAGCAATGGTTTTCACCCCTTTTGAAATGGTGTTGTAGAAACCTGTTGGCCATCCACCCTCGTACTCACTCATTTTCTTCTTGCCAAGGTTCACATCATCATGAACTGTTACAGCTTTATCAGCAATCTAGCCACTTACGATGTTGATGATGCTTGGGGGATGTAAAGCAGGATCGAGGGGATTTATGCACAATTCAAGTTTCTTCCTGATGGCATCTCTGTCCGCTGCGTCTGCTTCAGTTCTTGTCTTCCTCTCTTCCTTGTGGATTTCTTGTGTCGTTTCTTCTCCATCACTTGTAAGGCTAAAAACGTCTTGCTCAAGATGTGAACAAATGCGTAGACCAAGTGCCCATGTCTTCAGTGTTTCAGGTTTCAACGTGATCCCAATGATTCCACCAGGGCCGTGTCCATAGCGCATAAAGGTGGTCTCTATGTACATGTCACTCCATATACCATTCCATAAACCAGGGACATGCCGCATCACATCATTCTAAGATCAGCAGATTTGACTCCTATCATAACATAATAGTCTGTATATATTGCACTGACCCCATATAACTAGCACTGGAGGTTAAAATTTTAGTTTTCATCACAAGAAAAGCACCTTTGAATGATTTTAAGTTTTTCACCACAGGAAGCCCAACACATGGAATCAAAAATTCAAAAAAAGCTAATTATATGGTGATGCCCAAAGATGACAAAGTGTCATCAATCATATTCCTAAGGCTCAGACTTTAGATCGTTTACACACTAAAAAGAAAATTTAGTTTTTGTTTAGAATAAGTGCTTTTAAATGAATTTAAGTTTTTCACCACAGGAAGCCCAAGCCATGAAATGTAAAAATGTAAAAATAGCTCATTATCTCGTGATGCCCAAGGATGACAAAGTGTCATCCGGCATTTTCTTAAAGTCCACACCTTATAGAGTAATAAAACAGCAAAAACAATTGTATTGACTACCATGCAAGGTATGCCATGCCGGCTGCCGGACTAGTTCAATCGTGCGTCCGTTCGTTTGCTTTCTTAGCCTTTGTGCGTTCAATCTATTCTAGAAAATAGATTATTGGCTTCTCCGTTCGAGCGTTTTTGTGCTAGTGTTCCTTTGTGTGCTTGAAAGTTCGCCTTTCATTCCATCGTTCGTACGTCGTTCGATATTTCGTTTGTGCTTACGATCGTTCTTTCGATCGTCGAATTGTTCTTTCGAATGTTGGATCGTTCGTAAGTGCGTTCGTTCTTGCGTTCGATATCTCGTTCGTGCGTTCGATATTTCGTTCGTGCGTTTGATCTTTCGTTCGTACGTTTGATATTTCGTTCGTACGTTTGATCTTTCGTTCGTACGTTTGATCTTTCGTTCGTACGTTTGATCTTTCGTTCGTACGTTTGATCTTTCGTTCGTACGTTTGATCTTTTGTTCGTACGTTTGATCTTTCGTTCGTACGTTTGATCTTTCGTTCGTACGTTTGATCTTTCGTTCGTACGTTTGATCTTTCGTTCGTACGTTTGATCTTTCGTTCGTACGTTTGATATTTCGTTCGTACGTTTGATCTTTCGTTCGTACGTTTGATCTTTCGTTCGTACGTTTGATCTTTCGTTCGTACGTTTGATCTTTCGTTCGTACGTTTGATCTTTCGTTCGTACGTTTGATCTTTCGTTCGTACGTTTGATCTTTCGTTCGTACGTTTGATCTTTCGTTCGTACGTTTGATCTTTCGTTCGTACGTTTGATCTTTCGTTCGTACGTTTGATCTTTCGTTCGTACGTTTGATCTTTCGTTCGTACGTTTGATCTTTCGTTCGTACGTTTGATCTTTCGTTCGTACGTTTGATCTTTCGTTCGTACGTTTGATCTTTCGTTCGTACGTTTGATATTTCGTTCGTACGTTTGATCTTTTTTTCGTACGTTTGATCTTTCGTTCGTACGTTTGATCTTTCGTTCGTACGTTTGATCTTTCGTTTGTACGTTTGATCTTTCGTTCGTACGTTTGATCTTTCGTTTGTACGTTTGATCTTTCGTTCGTACGTTTGATCTTTCGTTCGTACGTTTGATCTTTCGTTCGTACGTTTGATCTTTCGTTCGTACGTTTGATCTTTCGTTCGTACGTTTGATCTTTCGTTCGTACGTTTGATCTTTCGTTCGTACGTTTGATCTTTCGTTCGTACGTTTGATCTTTTTTTCGTACGTTTGATATTTCGTTCGTACGTTTGATCTTTCGTTCGTACGTTTGATCTTTCGTTCGTACGTTTGATCTTTCGTTCGTACGTTTGATCTTTTTTTCGTACGTTTGATATTTCGTTCGTACGTTTGATCTTTCGTTCGTACGTTTGATCTTTCGTTCGTACGTTTGATCTTTCGTTCGTACGTTTGATCTTTCGTTCGTACGTTTGATCTTTCGTTCGTACGTTTGATCTTTTTTTCGTACGTTTGATATTTCGTTCGTACGTTTGATCTTTCGTTCGTACGTTTGATCTTTCGTTCGTACGTTTGATCTTTCGTTCGTACGTTTGATCTTTCGTTCGTACGTTTGATCTTTCGTTCGTGCGTTTGATCTTTCGTTCGTGCGTTTGATCTTTCGTTCGTACGTTTGATCCTTCGTTCGTACGTTTGATCTTTCGTTCGTACGTTTGATCTTTCGTTCGTACGTTTGATCTTTCGTTCGTACGTTTGATCTTTCGTTCGTACGTTTGATCTTTCGTTCGTACGTTTGATCTTTCGTTCGTACGTTTGATCTTTCGTTCGTACGTTTGATCTTTCGTTCGTACGTTTGATCCTTCGTTCGTACGTTTGATCTTTCGTTCGTACGTTTGATCTTTCGTTCGTACGTTTGATCTTTCGTTCGTACGTTTGATCTTTCGTTCGTACGTTTGATCTTTCGTTCGTACGTTTGATCTTTCGTTCGTACGTTTGATCTTTCGTTCGTACTTTCGATATTTCGTTCGTGCCATCGACATTTCGTTCATGCATTCGATATTTCGTTTCCTTCGTTTGATCTTCCGCTTGTGCGTGCGATATTTCGTTCTTGTGTTCGAAATTTCGTTTGTGCGTTCATGACCGTCGATTCTCTTTGAACTACCTCTCTCGTAAGTGACCATCTCCCTTTTAAAGCGACCACCTTTTCAGATTCCTGATTCGTTCTAATTCCATGTAAACATTTATTTAAATCTCTCTTAAGAGACCACCGGTCAATTGTATTTCATTTCTCTCCCATCTCCAAATTTTGTCATTTATGAAGTTTTGTTTTCCAGTTCGCACACTTTGACAGGAAGATAATCGAGTTGTACGATGACATCACCAGTAGAGTGGAAGCCAAGAGTTCCCCAAGGGGTAAGATATCATCCTCTGCTCATCAAAAACGATGTGACTTTCATGGTTGTAAGTTTGAAAACTTGATTCTCTTGCAAATAAACCGGAGCAGAACTCTTGCTATATCTGATTCAGATTTCGAAGAAAGTAAAAAAAGACGCTTTCTTTGTCTAATTTTGAATTGTCGTTTCTTTTTATCCACTTCAGAGAGCAAAATTGAATAGTCTGCTATATTTTGGAAAATATTTTGGAAATTGGAGTTTTTCTCCGCACTTCACTTATATATAGTTTTTGGAAAGAAACCAATGAGCTTGCTGACGTCATTTTTCTCTTGATCTTGAGTTATGTCAGCTGATCTCAGAAAAAATATTAGCCAATCAGAATCGAGAAAATTTGCAAAACTGAGGTGTCCTCCTTAGCATCCCGGCGACTCGGGAAACAGATATTTCTTTCTTTTCTTTTCTATGAATATCATAGTAAATGTATAGAAAATATCAAAAACCTCTCCTGAAAATCTAGATTTATCTCAGATATAAACTTTCATAAGTCAATTCTTGCAGGCTTCATGGCACCTCAGTTTTTCAGTGAGGTCATTTTTACGTCACTATTTCAGATCAGCTGGATGAGCGCGTGTTTTATTTCAATTATTCTATAATCTAATCTAATCTAATCTAATCTAATCTAATCTCCAAGGTGAAAAGCAATACGGGACACAGGACAACACAGCTGCACAGTTCAGTGTTGATTTGGATGCATTGACAGGACAGGTAAAGTAGATTATATGTGCGGAAACCAGAACGGGATTTAACACTTTACCTTTCACCACAGGCAGCCCAAACAATCCATTTTTAGTTATTTTTACAGTAAATATATTGAACGATATACAACGTATTTTTTGTTGAAATAAATTTGAACACACCTTGGTCCTATGTTATTGTTAAAGGTATTTGGTGTCATTCTAATAACGGCTGCTAAGGAGACTAAGTACTAGTGGACATTTTTTTTTTTGTGTATCGTTGTATATCGTCCCATACATACATCCCATAAAAATGGATTGTTTGGGCTGCCTGTGCTTCCACTAATATTTTATACCACCTCGACAAGCTGTCACTAGACCTCAGGGAATAGGATTTAGATGTGGTTAGCAAACCAGAGCAAGTGAGACCCGGCAGCATAGAGCGAGCTAGCCAGTTGTATGTGGACATGCTTGTTTTCACCCGCTTAAAGCACACATCACCATTCCACCTTGGATTCTGAAAATTTTTATTTTCCCTCAACTTTCGAATGATGGCATACAATAAAAAAAGCCAAAATTCGTGTATTTGGATAACGTGTGGCAGTTATAGTCCAAAATTCCCAGGTAGAGAGGGAGTCTGATAAAAGGAATGAATTTGAAAGTCAAAATTCTTATAATTTGGGTAGCCTGTGGTTTGTGTAATTCATTCTGGACATCCCTAGTATACTAAGTGTCCAATCTTTTCTTGTTTGCAGTTTAATGAACACAAAAATAAACTTAGAGTAATCGAAAAAGGTTTGTATACAGCTATTAAAAAAACACGTTGAATACCGAATACTGCATACTGAATAGTGTATTCAAAGACCGAAATGCATTTTGGGTCATGTAATTTTGTCTAAAGTAAAATAAATAATTATTTATTCTATTTTTTTAGTGCATTACATCCGAAACAATATACTAGCGACACTAGAGAAAAACGTTTGCGCATGCGTGCCTTTCAGCACACTTTCAAAGAATTTGAAAATCTCTGTATACTTACTTTTTATTTCAAATTAATGAGACCCACAATGCTCTTTGGTCTTGGAATGCACTATTCAGTATGCAGTATTCAACGTTTTTTGAAATAGCTGTAAGCATCGACCAAGGTGATATGCTTTACCCGTCCCCAATTCGACCCGTGATTTATGAATAGATAAATAAATAAATCACTTTTTTTATAATGGGATTTAAATTCTGGTTTCCAATTTGGCCCACTGTCACTCACACACACTACCACTACATTATATATTCTATGCATACAACTCAACTCACATGTTGATTTTTACGGAGGGAGGAAACTGGAGTAACCGGAGAAAACCCTCGTGGCACAGGAGAGAACAACACATCAATCAAACTCAACTCCTATATGATCTCACTACTTTATGTAGCTCATTACTTTCTGTGTATGCGCATCACGTGTTTTGTTTGCCAATTGTTATGAAATCCCATGAGGTTTAATGATATTTTTCTCGCACTGTTACTTAGTCAGAAATCAACTCGTCCCTTCATCATTCCTTTGCATCGTTGGACAAGAAAATGAATTCCCTGAATTTAACGTTTCCTCACCATGGCAGGTTAGTGAAATCTTACCTTAAATAGTTTCCATTTTCCATTACACTCTTATTTTTTCACCGAAAAACTACAGTACTTAACGACTCACTACACAGGATTGAAGGGTGTTGCACCCGTCTCTCATGTCTTGGATCTCTCGGTTTTGGTTCCTTAAGGGTGCGCGACACACGGTGCAACATTGCGCACGATATTCCTTAAGTGTGATCATTTTCTACTTCAGCAGTATTGCGCGCAACAGATTGTATCGTGGGACATGGCTCACACCATCGATTGCCTACAACATTACGAGCAATGTTGCACCGTGTGTCCGAAACTCAACTCGCCGTTTTACGTATTAGTAGAGTTTGTCAGGACTTGAGCTTTGGTTTTCTCCTACTCCCTTCGCAAAACCCAACAGACCTGAAACGGGCACTGTTGATAACCAATAAACATGTTGTTACAGATGGCGATGGGGTGGTGTATCAAGTGTCTACCCAAAAGGCCATTCGTGCGTCAATGGACATCACGCTGATGACATCAGCTTCGTTGCGCAACTCAATAATTCCGAGCCAAGAATGTTTGTTTGGGAGAGGAACAAACCCTACATTGTAGTAACTACTGCTGGGTGTTACTGGTGAGTAGAGAGTAGACGAAAACAACCCTACATCCTCCCTGTTCCTGCCAATCCTTAATTTCCTGGCTTTAAATTAGATGATAAAAGTAGTTGAATACACCAGTTTCGTATTTGATGCAAACCGCTGATTTTGAAGACCACAGATTCATTTCCTCAGGCTTAGCCTCGTTTATAAGTCAGCTATTCAACGACACCATTAAAAGTCCGTGGGATTGGTATTATTCAACTTGCACATTCTTTACATTACAGTTGGCTGTTGCTAATGATTTGCAAAAGTCAACTGTAATGTAAAGAATGTGCAAGTAGAACAATACCAATGTTTTGAAATCCCACGGACTTTTAATGATGCGGTGAATAGCTGACTTATAAGTCTGTGCAAATGAGTCTGTGGTCTTCAAAACACATTGGTATTGTACGAATAGACCATTTTCGAGATACGCGAGCGTTTTCAAAAATACCGCAGGCGCGTACATGATCTCGAGGCATTTTCGGGCAGAGTCAATAGCGCGCGTGATCTTGCCCGAAAATGCCTCTTTTTCATGTCTGCGCCTGCGATATTTTTGAAAGCGCTCGCGCATCTCGAAAATGGTCTATTTGAAATGGTCTAATCATGCTCACAATCCTATGGATGAAATATTTCGGCAAATCGCACTGTTTAAGTGCTGTAAGTCAGTTCCACACGTTTCCATCTAATACAAAAAAAAAAATGCTCTAAAAGTCCAAGTCATTAGTTCTTTTCAGAGATTTTAGTAAACCACAGTGAACCATAGAACCATTTTTTCTTTTAAGGATTACTATTGGTGCATTTGGCTTGAAGTCGAGCTCTCCACCATCACTACAGGTTACAGTAGACGAAGAACCAGTATCACTGGTAAGGCACAGATTTGACCGGACAAGTTCCAATCATGGTCGCGGACACATGAAATTGCTCGATGACCGGCCGTTATTTAAGCCTTAATCACTAACAACAGGAAATGTGCATCAAAGCTCACAAAGCACTCTGGAAAAGTGAGTTCTTTAAAAATGTAACAGGGAAATCAAAGAAAATATCAGAAAAAAATTACTCTGTTAGTTTTGTCTGCTGAAATCCTTTTATTTCCATAGAAAATGTAGAAGGAAAAATTGAAGGAAGATGAATTTTTAGAGGAGCCAAAAAAGCGTAAGAACTCACTTTCCCATCATGCTTTGTGCTATAATTTTGAGCTCATGCACATTGGCTATTTTATTATCATAAAACTTGGCGTTCGTAATTTTGGTGGTCACCTTTTTTACATTTTCAAAAATTGCCGCAAAAAAAGTACCACATACCTTACAAAAAATAGTTTAATATCAGTCCAAATGTTTCAGTTCAACAGTTCAGGAAAGTCACCCACAAGTCATAAAATAAGCGTTACGTCATCTGCTCCCAAGCACCAAGCCTCCTCTACTCGACACAAATCCGATTCGTCGTCATGGAGACCAGGTATATCCATATGAGAATGATATCTCACGTTGAATCTGTTCTGATTCCTTGTTGTCATGTGCACCCTGGGACAAGAACTTTTCAAAGTGAGCTAAAATATCATGCGGCTTTGTGGTGATCATATATTTCAACATGGTTAAATTCATAGAATATATTTTAGTGTGAATCGAGTGTAACTCATTACGGTCGCATGACTTTTGATACTGTCGCGTAATATATCAGTCGACTTTGTGGTGATCATATATTTCAGCATGGTTTAGTTCATAGAATATATTTCAGTGTAACTCGAGTGTGATTTATTACTATCGAATGGCTTTTGATATCTGCGCAATTCATAGAATATTTCGTGGCACTTTGTCGTGATATATACTTGAGCGTTGTTTATTAGGATTTTGAGGTAAGTTGACGAACCATACAGACTGATAATGAGATGCGCGGATTTACCACAGGGTGACCATAAGCATCTTACACGGTGAGGTTGTGACACAGGATTCCCGTGAAACGTTAAGTGTTCACAGTACGTTAGTCTAACGGCTTTACTAAACCTTCATCTCGTTCTGTTTTAGGTTCCAGTCTTTCAGGTGCCATCATGCTTCCCGGTCACAGTAGACTAAGCTTCTGCGCTGTGAGTACCATTAGTGGAACACGACTCGCTGTTGAGGGATATCTAGAGATACACAAAATATATTAGTAAAGAAAAAAAAAACAATTACTAACTTATAATCCACGATGAATACAATAGTCCGCTTTATCATTTAATTATGCATGCATACCGCTGTTTTTGATGACTGCATATTCATATACACCTATTTCAATTAGCGTTGAGAACGGGAGAACTGAAATGGTTGATCTGAGACCAATAGGAATCGGTTGGTGTCAACATGAATTTTTGTGAATTAATGCGATAAATGACAAATTAGCAATTCAAGCGTGATTACAACTATGTATTGGCAATATTTATGAGATGAGCATTCAGCCACCTACAATTCCTGTTGGTCTCAGATTGACCATTTCAGATTTCCTGTTATCAACCGTTCATTGAAATAGGTTTATACAGATTTAGCATCATTCATGAGTTAGTTTTTCATAAAATTCTGTGGGATCATTGGTATTGCCGTTGTTATTGATTTTCAAAAGTCAACTGTAATGTAAAGAATATTAATGTGCAAGTTGAATGATACCCATGTTTTGAAATCTCACGATTGCGATAGTGAGATATTGCTGCGAACAGCGACACTAATCTCGCAGGTGCGGGCTCCCTGTAGAATCCCATAATACTCCCGTTTCGAGTTCTCTTTTACGCTGTGTTACCCTCAATTGTGCGTAAATTATGCAGAAATTTAGATAAAACTCGTGAAATTTCAAAGTATTTTTATTGTCTTCTTTACACACAGATCTCTTGAATTTCCACGGGCTGTTACTGAATAAAAGAATATATTACACGGTTTGGGGCTAACACAGCGTAAAAGAGAACTCGAAACTGGAGTATTAAACGTGCTGGTAAACATATCATTTATGAGATGCGCGAGCGCTTTCAAAAATATCGCAGGCGCAGATATGAAAAAGAGGCATTTTCGGGCAAGATATTAACTCTGCCCAAAAATGCCTCGAAATCATGTCTGCGCCTGCGGTATTTTTGAAAGCGCTCGCGCATCTCGAAAATGTTCTATTAAGATGATCGTAGGATTTTGTTTTTTTCGAGATGATTTTCGGTGCCTTAGTGCCTGTAGTCTGCGGTGACTTCGATTGGCCATTCTTACGTGAGGTTTGTGCGCGCGCCGTCGTTCTCGGCTGGCACACAGGGAGCCCAATTTAGATAAAAGTCAATGGAAATAAAAATGATTACGAACGAGTAAGAAATATAAGATACATTGACAAAAATTCACAAATAGATACCATAGGAAAATAAAGGTGCGCGCGAAAATTATATAGGAAAACAAAGGTCCGCGCGAAAAAAATGTTCTAGTGCATTTATTTACGAACAGTTATGCTCGTTCGTATTATAGAGGACATTATCTTGACCTCGAATTAAAAAATAATAATTAAAGTCGATTTTTTCCGATTTTATTTTCACCTTTTATTTTTATCTAAATTGGGCTCCCTGTGGAAGTATCGCTCGAGGACGCAGATGCCAAAACGTTGGCGCGAACGCGCGAACACTTTTTCGTGTCGGAGTTTGTAGGCATTGGCTTATCAATTTTAATCGACAAATCTTAATAGCCATAATGCATGAGCTTGAAATTCTAGCACAAAGTTTTTTGGCTTTTTGGCTCTAAAATTTCATCTGACAGTTTTTCCTTCGATATCGGTTTTTATGGAAATAAAAATATTTCAACAGAAGAAAATAACAGAGTACATAATATGTTTGCTAACACGACTTTGACCTCATGTGAAAATGTAAAAATTCTTGTTCGCTTTGTAAAAAATTTAATTGTGTAGCCACTGTTAGGCGCGTGACCTTGATTCCCAGCATTTTACTCTCAGAATTCCTCAGCTTGTTCTTCCGTACCAAAAGTCTAGGATCTCTGATTTCTTTTACCGTATACTTTTCATAGTCGTTTGCGCTTTCGTCTCACTCAGCTACCATCAAACTCGCGTGAAGAATTCGAGTCTACAGAGCCTGCAATCCTCCGAGTCAGCAAAAACTGGCACGGACGCATGCTCTGAGTATACAAGAACAGAAGACTAGAAATTGGTAAAAATATTTATCCCAGCCCCCAGTCCCTCCCTCCCTCCCCCTTCACCGCATCACCACGACCACCACGACCACATGTAATACACCACTGAAGTTTTAAGTTTAAACGACGTCCTAAACGATGAACTAAGATCAAGGATGGTGTAAGCGAGAGTTATATTTAAATACCGAGAAAAAAGCAATAAAATAAGCCATCTGTTCCGAGAAAGATTTTAGTCATAAAAGTCCGTTCTGTCATATAAGTAAAAACTGGCCCATTTGTCCGTCAGACAAACTGGCAACTGTAATATCTGATGTTTTCGGCGTTTTTGTGTAAACATATCAGTTTTCCTCCCAATATGCTATAATCGTTAATATATGTAGTGTTAACAGAGAAGCCGTTTCATTTTAATGAAAGTCATGTCAACCTTGATATATTGACTAGACTAGGAACAGGATGCTAGCTAGAATAGTGATATACATTAGACGTTGGTCTGAAAACTCGTCAAACCGCGGCTCATGTCAGAAAACTAGACAATTCCACTTGCATCTTATAAACGCCAAAAATGAAATTATCCCATTTAATTTTGGCCTATTGCGTGCCATTTGTCGTAGAATAGTGATATGCATTAGACGTCGGTCTGAAAACTCGTCAAACCGCGGCTCATGTCAGAAAACTAGACAATTCCACTTGCATCTTATAAACGCCAAAAATGAAATTATCCCATTTAATTTTGGCCTATTGCGTGCCATTTGTCGTAGAATAGTGATATACATTAGACGTTGGTCTGAAAACTCGTCAAACCGCGGCTCATGTCAGAAAACTAGACATTTCCACTTACACCTTATAAACGCCAAAAATAAAAATATCTTATTTAATTTTGGCCTATTGCATTCCATTTGTCGTAGAGTTAGGTAGGGAAGTCGAAATATATTTTTGTGTTCACTAATTTTTTTATATCTAAAACGGGTCATTATTCAGAAATGACTTATAAATTAGTATCAAATGCAAACACTATTAACCAAAAATAGCCCTGCCTGCGAATAGGTTGACATACCTATCATCCAAGGAAAGTGACACGGACAGCTAAAGGGTAATATTTGAAAAACAAATATTTAACATTGCATTTCTTATTAAAAACATTTTTGACAAGGCTTCAGATCTTACAGAATTTTTAGGCTTCTGGTAATTCCCTAGTGAGAGCATGCGTGCCTGCTGGTTATTGCTGACCTGAAGGATTGCAGGCTCTTGGGTTGAGACTGTTTCGCGCGAGTTTGATGAGTGAAGCTAAGGCGCAGACGCAAACTACCATGAAAAATTTTGTAAAAGAAATCAGAGATTCGAAGATAGAGCCTATTTTTAAGATTCCTGTCTGAATAACATGAAACATATTTTGAGAGACAAACGAATATTCCCTCCTTCCCCCTCCCCCCCCCGGTCTTCCACTTTGGTCCTCCTCACACAGACACACTGTCTTGGAATATATGTGACCACTAAGTCATGTAGTGCATCGTTATTTTAGAATTTGAAATTATTGCTAATGATAACTCTAAAAATAATTTTTGGCCTCTTTTAAAATCACAATGTCGTTTTTCAATGATGGGCTTCCTGTGGTTTTCCAACTGCAAAAATCTTCGATCATTTATTTTCTATATTTCCTATGTGTACTTCTTTATATCATAGTTATCCTCCTTTCTGTAATCTCCAAAAACCGTCAATATGGTCACTGATGAACCAGTTTATAATTGATGAGAAAAAGATAGAACCAAATCAATACAAAAAAAAAAAAAAAACAGAAAAGAAAACTCGACAAGGTGTCTTCTAAGTCAAATTTTTGCAGAAAATATGCCTCAAAAACTCTGAGCCACTAAAACATATTTTCCCCGAGCAACAGCACATCAACCAAATGACTAAGTTATAGTTTTTCCATGATTCTTGTCGTCCAAACGGTTTGTAAAAAGACGGCATAGCAATTAATCAGATAACCATTATCGGCTTGCCGACCGGTGATTTCTCTTATATTATATTTTTGAGAGTGGTATTTGAAGTTTTTTTCATCGTTCTCATTCGTATTTTGGGCGGAAAACAAGAGAAAATGTTAAGTAAATGCCAAACATACAACTGATATGGAACAAAGAAAGGATAATGTTATAATAGCGTTTTGTAAAATAGCATCTTAGCAACGAGGTCAACAGTACGTTAAAGGCCTTTCACTCTCGACGACTTCAAATGTATCTCTAAAACGGTTTGAAAATGTTAGGATAATCTACATAAAACCAAAACATGATAATTGCAGGTTGAGGATTGCTTGTGGGTTTTTTTCGTAATTAAAATCGCTGTTCTGTTACGTAAAATTTAAGTTTTTGTGGCTAAATTTTAATGTAAACAAGCTGGGCCAGCTGAATTATTTTGAATTTCTAATGAGTTTTCTAATGTCTTTCAATCACTTCCGGAAGTGATGTCAGTTAACGGCCAATGAAAAGCAGGTTATTGTTCATAAGGACCAATCAGGATTCAAAACGACTGTGACGTCATGATACCGTCAATTCTATTTATGCTTGCCGTTGTCAAGACGCCGTGAGCGCGCGATCTGATTGGTTGGAAATCACCTGGCAACGTGGCAAAGTAAAACATCACAAAGCGGCTGACAAAAAGAAGAGAGAACCGCTACAACTGAACTCAAAAGAATATCATCCAGAGAACTAGGTTAAAGCAGTCAGTTAGTTGGGATAATTTCTAGTCACGGGGGATGATAACCACGACTGGAAGGAAACCACATTTGCAGGTTTCCAATCCTGGTTCTTTTCTACATACTGGTGGCGAGTCGTTTTTAATGGAAGGTAAAGGAAGCACAGACATCTTACCGCCGTTAAAACCTTCAACAAAGGGAAATATAAAGCACCAGTCTCACGATCCTAGCAATGCTGGAGGAGCTTTACCGCATCTCGCAGGAGTACAAGTACAACAGCTGTTTGAGGAGGAGACAAACCAACAAAACAAGGGGAAGATCGCTCCTGAAGTTCAAGCGCTACCATCTGTACGACCGTCGTCAGTTGTCGGGCGCTCTACATCTGCGGATCGACGTAGTAACGGGTCGGGATCCCAGAAATCTCGAGATTTTATGTCTCCTAATCAAGCAATGAAACAACTAATGCATAAACTCACTAACTACGAACATCATGAGATATTTAACTATCCACAAATATATTTTGTCGGACCAAATGCGAAGAAAAGGCAGGGTGTGGTGAGCGGTGCAAATAACTGTGGCTATGACGATGACCAAGGCTCTTATATTCACGTTCCACACGATCATATAGGATATCGATACGAAGTTTTGAAGATTATTGGCAAAGGAAGCTTTGGACAAGTCGTCAAGGCTTATGATCACAAAACACAAACTCATATAGCGGTTAAAATGGTTAGGAACGAGAAACGATTTCACAGACAAGCTCAAGAAGAGATCCGTATACTCGAACATTTACGTAAGCAAGACAAAGACAATAACTACAATATAATTCATATGCTTGAACATTTTAATTTTCGTAATCATGTTTGTATGACATTCGAACTTCTTAGTATGAATCTCTACGAACTGATCAAGAAGAACAAATTCCAAGGATTTAGTCTTCAACTGGTTCGTAAATTCGCGCATTCCATCCTTCAATGTCTGGACGCTTTGTATCGAAATCGCATAATCCACTGCGACCTCAAGCCCGAAAATATCCTTCTAAAACAGCAAGGAAGAAGCGGTATCAAGGTTATCGATTTTGGTTCTAGCTGTTATGAACATCAGAGGATCTATACCTATATTCAAAGTCGTTTTTACAGAGCCCCAGAGGTCATTCTTGGTGCTCGCTATGGTATGCCAATTGACATGTGGAGTTTGGGATGTATTCTCGCTGAACTGTTAACGGGTTATCCGATTTTTCCCGGCGAAGATGAAGCTGATCAGCTAGCTTGTATAATGGAGCTGTTAGGAATGCCTTCTCAGCGACTAATTGAGACATCGAAACGTGCCAAGAACTTTATTAGTTCAAAGGGACATCCCAGATATTGTACTGTAACAACACTACCTGATGGAAGCACAGTCTTGAACCCCGGTCGGTCTAGACACGGAAAAACACGAGGAATCCCTGGCTCCAAGAAGTTTGTTCAAGCACTAAAGGGCTGTGATGATACGCTTTTCATTGATTTCTTGAAGAGATGCTTAGAATGGGAGCCAACTCAAAGAATGACACCGTCTCAAGCGCTCAGACATCCATGGCTGCGACGAAGGTTGCCAAGAGCACCCGAGCCAAACAACAACATAGTGTCAACTTCGGCCGAGAAGCGAAGATCTGCAGTCGGAAAACTTCCCCCTACAGGTCCATCTTCCGGGAAATCTAAGCCTAGGAAAGCTATAGAAATTACAGATGATGCAGTTCCCGATTCTGGATCTCTAAACACGAGAACTGTGCTCCCAAAAATAATAGGAAGATGAAAATCTCAATCTATAATTGAACTCGCTATGGTTTTCATGTCAGTGTATTCTAAGTTATTGAATATTTTACCTTTCGTATCGACTTTCGTGAACTAAACCACGTTTTATAGACGATCCAAGAATCGCTTTTAAAGTGAATTTCAGATATCAAAAGGAGCCATGAATTCTAAAGACATAAATTTTTAAAATTCGTATTTCATTGTTCGTGAACATTCGAAAGCCCTTCAAATGTAGAAATGTAAATAGCCAAACATAGCAAAGTAGGAAATTTTTTACAGTTTTCTAGCGCTTATGAAGAGTGTTTTTATATATACATACATTCACTGTACAAAAAATCGATTTATTTTTTAACATATTATAGATATTGATATTCATGTTTAAGTTATTCGAAGGCGGCCGTCAAATTCGACTGCCTTATGTACAATACAAAATCTAAATTAAATGAAAAAATCTATCTACTAGAGTGAAAAATGTGCATATGAAATATTGGTGATCAAAACTGTTGAAATAAAATAATTTTTCATGAAATATATTATGTGGTTTTATTGTTGTTATAAGAAATTTTTAGAAGAAAATTTGAATTCAAGCATTTTGTCAGTGAGCGGTATTTAAGAATTATGCAATTGAGAATTACAAGAAATCTTCGCAATTTTTTTTGCTATTAATGTGAAGGGGTATATAGATTGAATATATGTCGCATTTTGAGGAGTTTGTGGAATTTGTAATGTGGCCAACTGCGCTTGAAAACACACCGAGTAAATTTGAGTCACACTTCAACAATGCTAGCTTCGCTGAGGTCATGTCGCGAATTTAGCGATTTCGTATTCACGAGACGCCACAATTATCCTCAAATAAAGCTTCAAACTTTCCTAATATTTCCTTTTTAAAAGATTACTTTAAACTTCCAAAGATGCTTTGCGGATATCCAGCATTTTTTAAGTTTAAGACAATCGAGATTTCTGTAAAAGTGTCACTGTCCATGAAATTAATCCATCAATGTGCAGCTGGTCTGCCCGCCCACGTCCCGCGAGCGCAGTCGAGTTTGTCCCAGCCAAGCGTATAGACAATTTATTAGCTACGATTTCATGTTTATACTTATAACAAATAACAAAATGCTTGTTAAAAACATTGAAGGAAAAAAAAATTCAGGAATAATTTTGAAATCTTATTTTCAGTTGCAATTTCTGAATGAAAATGTGAATGAATGGGATTTTTTGCTCATGCACGAAAAAAAATTGCTGTACAGAGGCAAATTTATGCTTCACTAGACTATTCAAATAAAACATAAATCCATTTTCGCTTCCTATTGTTCTTATTGATATGAATGAATGCATTGATTGAGCAGTAAAATAAAAGAAATTACAATGCCATTCAATGTTATCAACCATCCACATCTCTGTGCCAAACATACATTACAAACACTTCATATATCCAATGTACCATACATAAGAACATATAAATATTTACAGAAGGTGTGAAAAATTACAATTACTTACTCTAAGTTTTATTGGAGAACATAATCTCTATGTGAGCAAAGATCAGTGTGTTTGTGCAAAACTTATTATCTAGTACTCATTGGTCCACATCATACAAATTATAAGCTGGGTCTGACATCTTAATGTCCTAGGAAAATAAGCCAAAACACATCAATCGATCCTTCAGCTTTGAAGCATCATTTTCTATCAAAAAGCTTGTTGTTTATAATAATTTACAAAATGTTCACAGTATTATTTGTTTCTAATTCAAAATGTGTAATCCATACATTCAAATGGCATTGTTTTAACAAGTATTTAAATTTTAAAATCATGTGTAGTACAAGGCTATTGTTTCTGAATGACAGTTCATTGTCAGTTAGTGCAGGAGTTTTTGTTACCAGGGAGGGGAGGGTACAGTAGCAAAAATTCACACACACACAGACAAAAAAAGCAATCTCCAAGTGGCATTAAAGTCTATGGTGTCCAGATGTCAAGAGCTTTCAAGCCCCCGATCAAATGTATGCGATATAAATATATGTATTACAAATATCACACATTTAGAGGAATTGAAAGCACCCTAAGGGAGAAATTTAGGAAGCTTTTAAATATTGAGATTTAAGAAAAAATTGAGAAAAAGGGAAACTATTTGATGCAAGAAGATAACAACAAAACTAGTTTTTTGACATTAGCAACAAGACAATTAATGCCTTGTTCTTTGATAAAGAAATGTTAAAAATAGTTTTTCTTTTATCTCGTTCATCATGTTTGAAAAGACAAAAACAGATGCTTTTTTCTTTTTCTTTCTTACCCCCCTTTTTTTTTTTTTTTTTTTTTTTTTTAACGAAGAATCAGGGAGAAACTGCGGTTATCCTGAATGCTATTTTTTTCTAATTTTTCATAGATCAGAAATGTTGAAAATATTTAGCTTAAGAAAACTACCAGGGGGGAGGGGGTACATTTCTAGGGCTGGTTCAATGATAGGGATGATCCACTGCGATTTGAAGACCCTGACCCTATCTTGAAACAACATACCCTGTTCAAGATACAACACTGTAACTTATAATAATAATGATTTATTCAATAGGATAACTTATAACATTATCCAAGACCCAAAAGAAATTCTATAACCTGAATACAGACGTGAAGTTAACTATCTAAGTCTTGGAAATGCTTAATACTGCAAACCTATCCAAGACTGATAACCCTATTCAATACAATATCTTGGAAATTGTATACCCTGTCTAAGACCAAGATGCTGAAAAACCATACCCTATCCAGTGGAACATCCCCATATAGGCTATATATAGACCTGCTCCCTCCCCCCCCCCCCCCCCCCCCCCCCACCCCAGGAAAATTACCAACACAGCTTCTAGGAATTCCCTAAGACGTATTGATAGTTTTATTACACTATTTTTTGGACTAATTCCTACACTCCTAACATCAACGTACCATGCATGAATAAGCTCTCATTTTATTGGGGGGAGAGGGAGGGGGGAATGTGACTGTTTTGATAAAGGGCTCAAATTAACTATATTTGGGGGAGGGGTCCCTTGGGCTGCAGCACAGTCATTTCTCTTACATCC
Organism: Anthopleura sola; assembly: GCA_023349425.1. NCBI lineage: Eukaryota > Metazoa > Cnidaria > Anthozoa > Actiniaria > Actiniidae > Anthopleura > Anthopleura sola. The sequence goes on along the minus strand of JALHLI010000006.1, from coordinate 10,438,363 downwards.
AATCTTTTTTCCAGTCAGACTTTTGTATTAAACAGCAAAACTCTGAAATAAAAATGATCATCTTTATATTTGAGAAATTAAGAATATATAAAATAATTTGCCAACTGAAATAATTTGGACTGTCACTGTACATTTTATACAATAAAATACTGATAGCACAATATGGTTTAATTCCCATTACTTTAGTATTCACTGATATTACCTGAGCCTGAGGTGCACATGATAATCTTTTCAGTATAATTTCAGGCCTGAATATCGGAGAAAAGACAAAATTCAGGATAAAAAGTGTTTTTAATAGTATAAATTTTATCAGACCTCATAATCACTCGTCAAGCAGTGAATAATAGCTTGAGCAATGAATATCGTTTCATATCACAGAGTACGATACTCTATATGATTCAAGTCTAAAAGTATACTTAATATTATTGACACAAGTTCCAAAGCTTTTATTCCTGTGAAGAAAAAGCACAGACAAATTTAATGAGAAATTCGTTTTATGATCCTGAAAAAAGGACATCTGGTACTATACATATAGTGCTACCCTCAGGGCATAAAAATAATATGAGACAGTCTTAATGTGTAGGTATTATCTTATATTACACTTAACTGCAAAGTCTAATTTGTATATTTTTGTATTTTAGAGGCAAAACCTTTTACATCTCATGGCCTTTTTATTTTTTTAACTTTGTCTTGATAAAATATTTTGATATATTTTATGTTATATTTTTATAGTTAAATGTAGAACTGTCAGCCTAACATCAAGGGAAATGTATTGTGTGGTTTCAAAAATTATCCAAAACCCACTATGGAAGGAATTGGAAATTCCCAGGGGGTAGGGGATCAGAGGAAGAACAAAATTACAAGATTGGTATGGAAGAAAATTGGAAATTCCAGAGGGGTGGGGGGGGGGTACTTTTTATATCCTTCATTGTTGGAATATGGACATTTTTTGGAGCCACACATTTCAAATATTTGTGTACAGCTATTTCAAAAAACCTTGAATACTGCATACTGAATAATGGGTTCCAAGACAAAATGGCATTGTGGGTCTCGTTAATTTGAATTTAAAGTAAAATATACAGTGATTTGCTCTCTCTCTATATATATATCCAGCTAGTATATTGTTTTGGATGGAATGCAATGAAAATAAAATAGATAATAATTATTTATTTTACTTTAGACAATATTACATGACCCAAAATGCATTTCAATCTTGGAATGCACTATTCAGTATGCAATATGCAGTATTCAACATTTTTTTAAAAAGCTGTATACTCTCTTACTACTGGCTTAAATATCGTTATGCACAGATGAGTGGCACATATCTTCAGCAGTTTCATGAAGGGTGCTGTCCTCTTATAATGAGAGCTCAGTTTGTTAGATTTGTTGTTCTCTCCATAATTCCAATGAGATTTTTTCTCTGGTACACATTTTCCTTGCTCTGTAAAGTTAGCAAGCATGGGAGATCACAGGTATCCCAAGCTGGGTTTCTGTGGTATCATATCTGACTTATAAGGCAATGTATGGCGATCCTTAGAAAAAAATTAAAATTCAATAAATCATACAAATAAATGTTCTAACTTATGTCTCGTGTTTTCCTTTGAGTCTCTGTGAAAATTCGAGATACGACAGAAACCCAGCTTGGGATACCTGTGGTGAGATGAGTGATGGAAATCAAGTGATATGGTTACTCTATATATAATGGTAATCACATGTCTCTTATTTTTGTAGTTTTCAAGGCTTACAGTGCGACGCACCTAACCGTTGCTGCCCAATTAATTTTTAAACTTCCTCAATTATTTCAACTTTGTATGTTTTTGGTCCTTTCTGTCACAAAATTATATAAATAAAATCTTTGCTGACATGACTTTGAACTCATTTTTTTCTAAGGATCGCCATGATCGCCATAATGTATATAATGATATTTAAGCCAGTAGTAAGAGAGTATTATTGTATAGGGGGAATTGGGCCCGGTTTGGGAGCCGGGGTTCTCATGTGCCGAATCTAGTGCAAATGAGCTCAACAACAGGGTTGCTCGTTTGCGTTGGATTCGGCGCATGTGGACTTCGGCTTCTAGACCGGGCCTTATTCCTCACAGTATTGAATATTTTGATATATTAGCTTAACTTTTTCCAATCTTTTCTACTATTAACTATTTATTTATTATCATTATTATTATTCATGGGCTTTCACCTAGTTGGAGCTTGCTCTGTTGTGATTGTCCCTCACTGAGATCTTTTCCCGTTTACTTTTTCTTTCTTAGTTAGTTTTTTCTTTTTTTTTTTTTTTTTTTTCTTTTTTTCTTTTTATTAGTTATGTATGTTTTATTTACTCAGTGGAAGTTTAATAAACAAATAAATAAATAAATAAATAAAAATGTGAAAATGTACAAATTCTAGTTGTACTTGTAAAAATATTTGTAAAAAATTTAATTGGGTGTCCATGGTTAGGAGCGTTGCACTATAATTATTGTTATTCAGCAGTCATAATATATAATTTAGCCATCCCAGCCTGATAATTCCAGGCACTGAAGGCTTGGTAAGCCACCAAAGCTTGCCAGAAACCTGAAACAAAAACTATGATTATAATAGCCCACTTTTGATATCCTAATTGAGTTATCACGCACAAAGCAATTCCTCAGAGCCTCGCTTTGAGTTTTGTTGTGCATGATCACTCAACCAGGATATTGAAAATGGGCTATTATAATGCACTAGTCAACCAAACACGGGTGGCCTACACTGCTAATGCGTCAGCTTTCACCACTGTGGCTCCAAAGGTTCGGGACACTGGTTTGAGCCCTGTGACGTACACCATAAGTTTGTTTGATGTGTCGTTCTTTGCTATGCTATGAGGGTTTTATCAGGGTTCCGGTTTCCTCCCTCTGTAAAAATCGACATGTGAGTGAGCATTGTGTGCATAGAACATTTAAATTGGTGGTAGTGTGTGTGAGTAAAGAGATTTATTTATTTATTTTATTCTCGGTTAGTGTGTTTGCACTGTAAGTCCCTGGTCCTTTTTCCAAGCTCTGCCCAGTAATACAGCTAGCAGGAAGTGATGTGAGCACAAAAAATACTACCTTGAACTTTCTAACTTTGTTGATATCATGATTCCAATCTATAATTTTAATGTCTAGTGCTCGTAATTAAAATATGATGATGATGAAGTGGCAGCCATTACTGCATGCAGTCTATAATGCTTTAGTTCCGCATTCGATGCAAACCACTGTTTTTGAAGAACACTGACTCATTGGCACATCATTTAGTGATCTTACCTGCAGTGAAACGACTCTACATCATCCGCCATCTTGAGGGACGAGACCGAGGAGCTCTGGGTATGAGACTACCACAGGGAACCCAAGCACGCATTATTGAAAGCATCAAAAATCCCTTTTTCAGAAATGATCAAAAAGCAAGAATTTGTTTTCATCTAACTCACTTATGTGTCCTGTTTTGATAGAGTCGAGTTCTAAAGCTATCAGAGCTTATTTAACAAAAACAGGGCTGAGAAGCGTTGATCATGAGAGGACAAAAACAGAGCTTGGGCTCCCTGTGGGAGTACAATATACAAACTTTTTGCCCAGACAAGATTTAGGTTCCAGATTTTATTCATTCAGAACACTACTAGTAGAATAGCCACGTAGACGCAGGTTTACCAGTAAATGCTATGTCACATTATTCTGAAGAAAGGTTACAGGCACCACAGGAAACCCAAACGTCAATTTGGTGTAGTAAAGAACTAAAAGAACTAAGGACAGGGCTGAAAAACATGTGCGCATGTTTCTTTTAGCCACCCAGAATTTCCTCGAGTCTGAAATAGGGTTAACATATCATTTACAAAAAAAATATCTAGCCAGAGTCTTAGGCTCAGGGGTTGTGGATATCAGCGGCACACTCCCTATCAAAATCGGTCCCCTCGAGCTCGCCCAGGGGTTGTATTTCTAATGAAGCTGTTCCTATATAATATAACGCCTGTAATTCATAATTAAACAATGAAATGCTAGTATATAATTAGATGATTATAGTTGTTTTCTTTGATAAGAGATCTCTACATCTACCACTACTACTATCAGAATCCTTGCGTGGTTTCTTTCCATTTGGCCAAATAGACCCCATTCACGTGACGTCAAAGCAGCTCAATTTGGAGGGAAAAAACAATAGAATTTAAATCTACTGAGAATTGGAAACGAAACTATCAAACACTACCGTGATTCAACTATTCATTTTTGGTCTAGTGCAAATCAGTAAAGACACAGTCAGGGGTCTAATCTATATCCATCGACGCATCTGGCACATAGCCTTGTTCATCAAGGGCTTTTGCTAACCTAGCATCTTTCTGCATAAGACGGAGAGCTCCTGAAAAAAGGATGAGAATAAAAGATATAAAATAGAACGTGTGCGCTGGTTGCCTGGCAATCGCGTACGTAACAGCGAGAAGCGCTTGCTCCAAAAGCTTCAAAAATTATATATTTTACAAATGTAATATTTTGCAAGCGTAATATAAACACTCTAGGAGCTGCCCTAGAGCACGAGAAAAGTAAAATAAACACTTTGATACGCCTCTAAATCTATGTATGCATGTTTGCCTCTCTGCTGGTGCTGGTTCTATAGCTCTCAGCGTGTTTATATCACTGTACATACAGGGGTACACGCGCGCGTTTGTTATTTCGTACGTGGAACATAGGGGGGTAAACCACTTTATTCCATGTGTTTAATGATATTAGGAGTCAATGCGTACCCTCACGAATGTCTTCTGTTTGTCTCTTGTTGCGCAGCTGAGCTTTCTTAGTTGGGTCTCGGTGAAATTCCTCGTCTTGTTTATCCCCAAGATGCCTTTGTATCGCCATCTGATGCATTGCCTGATTCACCTGCTCAGGAGTAAGTCTACAAGACAAAAAAGATGCATGAAGATTCAGAATATTATTTCTAACTTACAAAGAAAACTACAAAAAAATCATTAATTTACTTCATCTTTGGAGCGCGATCTACACTTGGCAGCTCACGAGGTGCATCAAACAGCAAGATTTCCAGAACATTCTTGCAATAATGATCCACATGTCCATAAGGGATGCCTTCAGCCTCTCTGCTTGCTGCCCATTTTATGGTTTGCATGACCAATCCTTTCTTGGCCTTACTGGTGACCTCTGGAGGAAGTGATATCATCTGAGCTTGTAGACATTTCAGCTCTAATTCAATTCCTGCAATCACCTGTAACAGTACAAATAGTTATAATAATTTTCATAACACTGCTCAAGATTCCCTTGGCTTTTTTTCTTACTGGGCATAACGATGTGGTGAGATGTGATCTGTGGCGCAAGATGACGTCATTAACTTATGCGTATGACGTCATCCGGTGAAGCGACTTTATCATATATCTTAAGAATACTACAAAACTCTTTTTTTTTCTAGTTATAATCATGAAAAATACTTTATAATTCGTTTGTGAAGCATTTTTTTGTTGTTTTGCTAAAATTGCGAAAACATCTAAAAAATTTGAAGTAACAGCCATTTTTTTGAGCCTGCAGTCATGCAGTTCCACGATGACGTCATCAGAAATTTTCGTAATGCCATAAATGTTTCTCAATGATTCTTAATAATAATAATATCCAATAACAACATTCATTTCCCTGAAAAGTGATCAAAATGTATCTTTTAAAAAATCCAGAAAACCTACCATTAATAAAACCATTGCCATGGAAATGTCAATCATCTGGTGGCCGCTATGACCACCAAAATAATGATAATCTGATAATTTCAGGAAAAGTCACGAAGTTTCATGACCATTCGTTCAATGGTTAAAAATGTATTTAGCATATGGCTTGGCGCGGGCACAATCCCTCTCCCAGGCCGAATGGGGTTAACCTAAAGTGTATCATCCACAGTGAATGACAATTTGCAAATGTAACATGATAATAGTAATAACTTACATCGTGTATGGGTTTTTTGTGATTCACTGGGATCACATGGCTGAGGATGCCAGAATTTTGAGCCTGTTTTCCATCTGCACGTGTTTCGTGTTTTTCCAGTTCTTCAATCATTCCAATGGTATAATCGTAGATATTATACAACATCTGAAAGCTCGCTGAATCAGAGAAAAAAAAGTAACAGTGTATTTTTTATGATAATATCATGATTACCTCGGGATCCATTGTTTCCAGAGGGATGTTTAAGGTCTAACATCCCCCTGGATGAATAGTGATGAGGGATATTTAGTCTAAATATCCCTCATGAATATAATCATGAGGGATATTTAGACTAAATATCCCTCATGAATATAATCATGAGGGATATTTAGTCTAAATATCCCTCATCACTATTCATGAGGCAAGGTCCCTCATATGACAATCAGCGGGACCATGGCTGGGTCGCATTGACCCAAACGGAAATTTTGCGCAATGACTCTGCGCTACACACTATTCAACACCCCAGTACTTGTGGGACCCATTGAGTAATCTTTGCGCATGCGTTGACTAGCCGAGAGTTTTTCTTACTATGTGTGACGTAATCAAGACGGTTTCAAAACACTTCATTAATACCGCTCTAGGCCAACCAAAGTGAATTAGAATAAAGCACCACGAATGAATGAATGCTGGTTCAATTCGCCATTGTCGCATTTAACAAAGGCAAATTCCCTTAAGTATGCCGCATATCAACAGCTTTGTAAAACTTTGTAATTTATGCATCGTACGAAAGCTAACATATTTCCTAAGAGCAGTTTTATTCCTTGGTAATCATAATATTACAAACTAATAGCATGACATTTCGGGCGATTAGTGATTAAATGTCCCCTCAAGCCTCGGGAGGTTTAGTTAAAGTCCCTCCACCTTCGGCGTCGGGACTTCAACAAAACCTCCCTCGGCTTTCGGGGACATTTAATCACTAATCACCCTCAAGTCATGCTATTACTTATAATAAAAAAAAATCTACTAGTGATACTTGATTATTAAGAATCGCATTTTAAGCGCAATATTTCAAGAGTACTGTTTATCTAACCTTGAATTGTGCGGTGTAGTTCCACTTGCTGCTGTGCATGTTGTGGTCCAGGCTGGCGCGATTTAAAAAATCCTTGTACCCCATTGCTGATTTGATTAAACAATCCTTGTTCCTGATTAGGCTGTCCATTTAAATACGGATCATTAAAAGTATTCATGTTACCTTGGTTTGAGCCTTCAGTCAAACGACCGTTATATGATTGGTGGGTCTTCCCAGAACCAAGATTACCCGATGAACGTCCATCATCACGATCGTACGATTGAAAGGTTTCCCCTCGACCACTTTTACCCAATGAACGTCCACCATCACGATCGAACGATTGGAAGGTTTCCCCTCGACCACGATTACCCAATGAGCGTCCACCATCACGATCGCACGATTGGAAGGTTTCCCCTCGACCACGATTACCCAATGAACGTCCACCATCACGATCGCACGATTGGAAGGTTTCCCCTCGACCACGATTACCCAATGAGCGTCCACCATCACGATCGCACGATTGGAAGGTTTCCCCTCGACCACGATTACCCAATGAACGTCCACCATCACGATCGCACGATTGGAAGGTTTCCCCTCGACCACGATTACTCAATGAGCGTCCACCATCACGATCGCACGATTGGAAGGTTTCCCCTCGACCACGATTACCCAATGAGCGTCCACCATCACGATCGCACGATTGGAAGGTTTCCCCTCGACCACGGTTACCCAATGAACGTCCACCATCACGATCGTACGATTGGAATTCGAAGGTTTCCCCTAGATCACGATTACCCAATGAACGTCCACCATCACGATCATACGAGATTGTTTCTTTCTTTCCTTTCTTGTTCTGCACAATTTAAAAAATATCAATGTTTAGTAAATAAACCGTACCCCTTCTGGCAGCTGGGATATCGGCTGATAATGTCCGAGGATTAGAAATCGGGTCCGAAAAAAGAACATTTTGCCTAGCAATAGTCCAGTTTCACATTCGGTGGAAACCGCTGTTTTTGAAGACCACAGACTCATTTGCACAGGCTTAGCCTCGTTTATAAGTCATCTATTCAAATACACCATTAAAAGTCCGTGGGATTGGTATTATTTAACTTGCACATTCTTTACATTACAGTTGGCTGTTGCTAATGATTTGCAAAAGTCAACCGTAATGTAAAGAATGTGTAAGTTGAACAATACCAATGTTTTGAAATCCCACGGACTTTTAATAACGTCGTTGAATAGCTGACTTATAAACTAGGCTAAGCCTGTGCAAATGAGTCTGTAGTCTTAAAAAACAGCGGTTTCCATCGAATGTGAAACTGGTGTATTAAGCTTCGAGGGCAAATGTGATATTTTGAGGAGCATTTCTCATCCAAGGACATTATCAGCCGATATTCCAGTGCCCAGAAGGGGTTTATTTATTTTATAACCCAACGACTTCACTAGAATAGATACAGAAAACTGCATTGAATCTCAGATATAAATTTTATTTTTTATTTCTTTTATTAAATTTAATTTAACATCCAAAACAAATAAAAATCTATAAAAATATATCACGGAATCGCACGTGCGCAGTCTCGCGCGAAAAGTTAGCCTTCAAATTATACTTGAAACTATGCAAATTTAGCCGTTTTTTCCTAAATTGTAATGGATTGGAAAAACAAAAATTAAAAGCTTCAAATGTCGCTTTTCTGTTGCTAGTAATGAAGGAAAAGATGATACAAATGTAAAATGTAAAAACAACCAACAACAACCACAGTCAAAGCGTTTCTGTCAATATTTGCCGAAGCAAAACAAAATTGGTGATTTTCTATCTACGGCCGGCTTTTTTAAAAATTAAAATATCTACAGTTTTACACAGATTTTATCGACATTTTTTAAGACAAACACAATTGAAAGTCGTTCTTTTTCCGATCTCAAAAAAATCTTGTAACATAACATTTGCTTGTTGATTTATCATTCATTTTTCTGGTCGACTGTAAAGCCATACTTCATGGTCTTTCTCAAGCCCATCCAAGTATCATATATACGATTTGAACAGTATCGGGTATAAATCGAGACAAACGAATTTCACGATAGTATATGGACCTGAGAATAACACGTTCAGTACCTTGGATGTACGTAGAGCCATGCGACTGACTTGAAGCTTTCCGCCTTGTTGCTTTGTCTCAACTGTGGAGTTTCTTCGACTCTGTTGCCACAAAATGTACTATTAAGTACTGATGTCTATTGCTGTAGATGTCGCAGAGTTTATATAGCTCATGATTGCTAATGAGCTGGGAAATTCCCCGGGGAAAACCACCTTCAGAAATCGGGGAATTTCGGCCCGAAGTCAGTACAGCCATTCATTAAGATACTTGCCATACGAACTGTAATTATTCTTGACTTTCCGGGAATAATGATGCAATATGGGGAAAATCCCTTCCGTTTCATAATTATTTCTTGGAAATCCATGCATTTATTAACTTCGAACCAAAAATATTTAAAAAAATCCAATCACAAATTTAACGATCCGAAAACGACCTCTGGGCTGATCTAAGTCAGAATATGGATAACTGACAAATTGAGTTGTTTTGTAATGAAATTTCCGGGGATTTTACGACACGCCGAACAGGTGAATTGCCAGTAAACACATTTGCAACCTTTTCATGCATTTATATCTGGGGAAACACCGGGGGAAACACCGGGGGAAACACCAGGGGAATTAACCCCCTTCATTCACTCTATAAGAGCAAGGTGCTTTCCTTGGTAAGCAAAAGCGTGCCAGTATAAACTGTTGTGAAGCATAAACTATTAACTGTGCTGGGAACTGCATCGGAGAAATATGCCTTGGTATCAACTGAAAATTCCTTGCCCTGTGTCAGGATGCGAGAACCAGTAAGTCACTGAACATGATTCAGGTGTATAACAGTTCCATTATAACGTAGCTATAGGCTTTGTTTCAATATGAATTAAGGAATGAACGTTCAAACACGATTTTTCCACCTTAGATTCAAACCTTTGGATTGGGTGTGCGCAAAAGATTACCATACGATGTACGTGTGCGAGGAAGGCCGTCTTAAATGCAATACAAATGCTCACAATGATCTTATTGTAAATTGGAAGTTTGACTGTGGATCTCGAACAGGACCCCATCAAAATTGCCATTTTGTAAGTCCCGACTACAGTGGTCTTGCTCATGCTATTGGGATGGCAGTGCCGCTTCTTCCACAAGCAGGATTGCAATGGTTTACAACACTCATGACTAACATTGACCGCCAGTACAAACAATGATTTTATTGTAAAACATCAAACAGATCGACCAGACACGATCGTCGTTTAACGGAGATACACCTAATTGCAAGAACGTCATATAAAAATGAAAAATACCAAATAAGAAATTTTTTTTTCAAAAGAATTGAAATTATTTCACTGTTTTGAAGGTATAGACTGACATTTTTGAGACTATTTTCTTGGTATATACTAAAACAGTTATTCTCATCAATCTCTACCTATAGGGGACTTTAGAATCCAAAAAAAATATTTCTAATTATTTTCTATTTGTTATTTTGTTATTTTTTCATATTTATATCAAGACAATGTTCTTGAAATTAGATGTATTCATCTTGGCCCTAGCTGGCTTAATAATACTTTTACCTCTTAATACTTGTATTGTACTAATATGGAACCAGATCTAGAACACGTACATGAAAGAATAGAGCTGCCTACACCTAAACCTATAGTCGTAAAATTGGGAAGTCGCATGCGCATAATTTGAAAAAAAATACAGTTCAGGAAAAATCATATAAGCATGTGAGTTGAATGATATGCCCACATAAAATCCAGGTGATCTCGCTTCTCTCAGGCCGAAGGAATTAGCCAATCAGCGAACATTTTGTTGGTAGCTCAATGTTTCCTAATTCCAGGTTTTCGGCTCGATTTATAATAGCTTTTGCTCGGAAATAAAGAAAATAAAACTCATCCGTGCAAAGAATCTCTAAAAATCTTCGAGCGGTTTTTAGTCTAGGCAAAGGTCAACGTTTGTCATGTACCCTCCCCCACACAGCCAATGATTTGTCACCAACCGTTGAATCCGTGGCGAGACTGATCCGTCCGCCGATGAAGTTGTCTATTTAGAGCGTATATATTTGCGAGTTTCGACGGGAAGAAGTGAAGCGATATAGCAATTTTTGGATTAGATGTGTTGGATATTTATTGGGCGAAGGGTAGCCAGTGAAAAAGTTGCTGTGAAACAGATTTCTGGCGATTTACGGCCTGTTGAAGCAAAGCATCCGAGTCTGAGGATTCCTACCTTGACTTCGTCTTTAGAGAGGAGATAAAATTTCCTAAAATCGCCTTAAAATGCAACCAAACCGTCAGCAAATCACAAAACATGCAATAAAACATTGATATACCGGTAAAGAAACAATAAAATATGAAATTTATTTTATTTTAAAGAAATGTTTTGATCTGCCATACATTCTCTCTCTATATATTCAGAACCATAGCTTGGGCTACCTGTGGTTGGAGTCAGTCTTTAAAGTTGAAAAAAGGACTGCTAGTTCGTGGCTACAGCTATCTCCAATCGAATCACACAGATATAATTGGTAAACTATCACTTCTGCTCATGTGAAAAAAATCCTCATCGAATTAGTATTTACCGAGAAAAACGGTTCGAAGTGGACTGCACTGTTAGCGAATTCGGCTCGGCAGCTTCTTACCTTGTCATTATATCTTAGTGAAAGATTTTTTCAACAAATACCGCTCAAAACTCGCAGAAACTGCATACAAGAGTCAAAACTAAACATAATGACACAACAGGTAAGTCGAAAAACTTCTATTTACGTTTTTACAAATAAAATACAGCATATTCTAAATCCTCATACATTCTCTTATAAATGTAGTGAGCTTGGGTTGCCTGTGGTATGAGTGCATAACAAAATGGCGCTGCGCGCATTGCGTTACGTGATATCTTCGCCTATCTATATTCAAACACGCATCATTTTTGGCTGCTCTTTTTCTTAGTAAAGGTCTAAAGAATATACTTATGTATCTGAACGATGTTAAGCACAGATATTAAAGTTTTCAGATTAGTCATGTCACAGCTCTGTCCCGTTTTGCAGCAGTATACAGCAACGTAAGTCTACAAAACATAACTACATCAGTACAGTGACCGTTAGGAAGCTTACAAAGCTGTTAAATGAAGGAATTAAGACAATTCATGGAATTCTAAGATAGTTCTTAGATTTAAAAGCACAACTACTTTCCCTAATCTTAAAAATATGGATATATTTTGAGTTGGATCACGTTTAAGCGGAGCTCTTCTCTTCACGACGGTTGGAGCTCGACTGATTAAATTTAGATTTTTACCCATGATGCAATGCGAGGGAGTGACCATCCTCCTCTGAGTACGAGGCCCCGTACTAAATTAGATTTATTCTTTTCTCCGGTCACGAATCATTGAGCATTTAGCACGGAGCCTTACATTGAACCTTTGCGGTGAGTGACAAGCGAAGTATATCTCGGAAGTGGGCTATTGCATGGGACGCCCACGTACCGGCTCCTCCGCCTTGTACTCAAAACCTATTGTATTCTTTGTTAGGTTCGTTCTATCGTTTAAGGTTGAGTTTTTTGTTGTGTCTATTGAATAGACTTTTCCCGAATCCTTTTGACTGACCACAGTACAATAGATTTAAGGCGAGGCTAGAGAAGACAATACAGTAAATGTATGGATTTGAAAACTCCAGCCTCGTCTTGAATCTTTTGCAATTGTACACGTACACTGTGTCCGGTACCCGAAGGAGATGCTAACGTACCCTTAATTTTTTATTAGGTGTTTCTTAATTGATAAAGTATTTTATATAGTATTGTCTACATTTTTATAAAATAACTGTTGTCAATCTCGCTTTCTGATTGATTGATGGCACGCGCGTGCACAATGAGAGGACACAGCACGCGTGCGCATTTATATTTTATATGAGAAAACAGCATTGAATACTGCAACAGGTGTTTCTTTTTACAAAATAAAACAGATAAAACAGCTTTTTCCGTGCTCCGGAAGCACTCAAGAAGTGTGTGAGACAGTGTGTGAAGCATTCGCCTACTGCTCGTGTTTCTCCACTCTGCGCGTGCTTTATTGCTGAACGGGCCACGGAAAAAGCTGTTTTATTTGATATAGAAATAAAGGTAATTTGGCTGCGAGAAAGGCAACTGCGACATGACAACGTTTGACCCAAGCCTAGGGAATTATTTCTTACACACCATCATGCATCTTGATATTAGATGTTCTGGGATCCTGTTTTGTATTTACATATACACTCAATTGCAAAATCATTGTCAAAAACATAGAACATGGCCCGTAGAAGCTTACTTTGCTTGGCAGAGGTTTCCTTATTTCCTTCCTCTAACGAGAAGGAAAAGAAACCTCAGATCTGCACGGATCTGCTCGAAGCCGTTCAAAACTCTATAAGAATAAATTAACTCACAACCGGTTTGAAACCAGTTTGAATTTTCACTCATGTCACGATATAAAATAGCCGCTGACTGTTAACGAGCCCGTTGATTTTATCCGCTGGCATGGTCTGAGACTGCGTTGCCATTTCACCGGAAGTGACGTTTGATGACGCTGCATAGGCGCGCATGCTGGAAAGAATATCGAGCAGATCCGTGCAGAGGTTTCCTTTCCTTCTCGTTAGAGGAGAGAAATAAAGAAACCTCTGCCAAGCAGGGTAGTAGAAGCTAAGACCTAAAGGTAGTCATAATATGCCCTCTGGTATATTTAGTGAGATACAGTGCACAGTCGATATGAAAAATGTGTTAAAAGCATCCATGCTTCCTGTCGGTGCACAAATCTACAACATGTGTTGTATTACTAGATACATCTAATTAACGTACTTCCCAAGTACCATTTTTGTCTCAGCTGCTTCTACGTTGTATATGTTTTGAACCCAAAAATGATTCTGCAATTGAATGTATATTATTATTATTGTTACAATAGTTTTTAATTTGTTATGAAATGTTACTTATTTGTGTTTTCTTCTAGGTTACTGGACTTTTTTCTGGCCTTGTCCTTCTTTACGCTGTAAAAGAAACGCACATAAACATGATTATTAACATTTATGATAAGTTGGAATATTTTTTATTCTGTTCTCTTATCCGAAATAGAATGGCATAAGCAAATGATCCATATATTTAGGCTGCCATCAGTGATATCCTATAGTGATATCAGTAGTATCCTATTCAAACTGGCCATATAGTCCCACGGGAGATGATTTAATGATATGCAAGACTATATAACAAGCAACGTGCTAGTAACTCATTGTTAGTTGTCCAAACCAGCGAGATGAAGAACATCGAAGATAAGATAAGATAATTTATTTAATGTCAATAACACAGGGAGTGGTTGCCCAGTCTCCCGAGCTAGAGGCTCATGATAAATATGCTTGTCAACTGATAAAACTAACGGGTATACGTAGGTCGGAGGAAGGGCCCGGCGCAGTAAACTTTAGTGTGGTTCGACCTTGGACCTTGTATCGAGGAAGGGAATAGAAACAAGTGCTGAGGAACAGGCTATTTTCGCTTTCACCCTCCGACCCTCCCATCATCCCCCTTCAAGAGTCTCGCTCTGGCCTCCTGCCTCCGGATCTATTGTTTCGCCACTGGAACAATGGATCTTCGTCCTTCCCCATTCTTAATCATCGATCCGTGGGACAATAGCCAGTTTGAATAGCTGTCATATCTAATGTCTATAAAAGAGCAGTTCACAGAAAGAATACAGCGGTTCTCATATGAGTGGCAAATTCGTAGCCATATTGTAGCCTACCGTAGGTGTACTAGTTCACGCGTTCAGTATCATATGTTCAGTATCATATGTTTCCCTCTCTTAAGAAAACCGCTCACGATATCGATCATGCAGAAGGTGAGAAAGACGAAAGTCGTTCAAGATCCAGGAAAATCAGTTACAATGGGTGAAGTCGACATAGTTGTCGGATGGTATTCTTGCTAATGATGGATGGGAGCCAATCAAAAAAATGAAACAACCAAAACTGTCAGTGATAAAAGATTACTTTCGTGCGGGAAGTCGTGAGTTCAAGCCCCGGCCGGACCAACACTCAGGGTCTTAAAAAAACTGAGGAGAAGGTGTTGCCTTTGTAATTACATCTACAAACGGTTAGACCTTCGCGTGGCTCGGATGACCACGTAAAATGGCGGTCCCGTCTCTCCACACTACCTAACCCTGCATCGGAGGGACGTAAAAGAACGACTGAGGACGTAAAGAAACCCTGGCAGTGACCACCCTCAGTGTCTGGCCTTTACTAATGATTTATTAATGGCTTGATTGCGGGATGGGAGTTTTAAGGGGTTGGGAATTGGTGCAATGTACCTTGAAGGGGACCCCGTGTTCTATTGTACAGCACCAGCCTGCGGGCAAATCCCACATAATTTTTTTTTTATCATAAACAAGAAATTTAAAACACCTCAAACCTTTCGTTATGCATCCTGATTCTTCGATAGTGCTTCTCTGCAAGGTTGTCTTGTCTTGACCACATTTAATACAGCTTGCTTGTCCTGGTTTGGGCTGGTATGTTCCAATGGGACATGGTTTACATTCTCCGTCCAGGTTTTCTTTAAATCTTCCAGGGGGACAATAAACTAAAAACATAGTTTATAAAGCAACAAATTTAAGAATCATTGGCTCAGGTGCTTTGCTAATCGGGGAGAGCTAATGGTGCATGATGATGATATAATATGATTGTGATAAACTATGATGATGACAACATGGTGATGATTCATGATGTTCATGATACATGGTGATAATTCAGGATGATGATGATTGATGATGATGATACAGAATGGTGATGATACGTGATGATGATGATATCACACAAGGGCGGATCCAGGGGAAGGGTCGGGGGTCGTGACCTCCCTGTCATACCTGAGGTTAGGGACTGGCAATTTAGTGGGGGGTGGGTTAAATCCCCAAAAAATATCCGAGCAAGGTCTTGATCCTTAAAAAAATATCGTGCAACGTCAAATATAATACGGCAAAACAATATCGAGCGAGCTTATAAATTCGATTTCAAGATTCCACTTCTTTTGAAGTAAATAGAATATTTGACTTTTGAAGGAAGTCTAATGCCTCTCAAACCGCTGGAAATCGCATTTTCGAGAGTCTGAATTTCAAAGTTTTTCAAAATAGGTCGGTAGACGTAACGTCATTTCTACGTCATTATTTCAGATCAGCTGGTTGGACCCCCCCCCCCCCCCCCTTTCAAAAAATCTTGGATCCGCCCTTGTCACATGATTGTGATAAATTATGATGGATGTTGTTAATACAAAATGATGACGATACATGGTAAGATACAAAACAGGGATGGCCACGTGTTATGTGGTTTGTGGTGGGTATTTCCCCCACCCTCGCTGAAGATCGTTTTGTTGTTGAATAAAATCGTCACATTGTTGGCCAAATTCATTCCTCACTAGACTGGTTATCCAAAGGAATAAAAAATATGATTTCATTGTAGTTAATAATAAGTGACTAAAGAATATTTACCACACATATATCCATTGTCATCCAAGTATTGACCAAGAGGACAATCTGGGCTCACATAAAGAAGTTCAAAGGTATTTGCAAGTCCAATGATGGATCTTCTTGGATTACCGGTCGTCAGCACCGTGCTGTTTAAAGCATGCGTCAACCTTTTCAGTTTTCGAACAAGATTCAGCCGTGCTTCTGCAAACACATCTACTACGTCATTAGCTGCCTGGTCCTTTTGATTAAGCTTAATGTCTTCGGTGACATAGAAAAATATTCTTGCAATAGAGTTAGAAATCGGGAGGTATTTCATATTTGAAATACTTTTCATCGGTACACCAACTGCTGTAGTTACTAAGTTTGTCAGACGTCTCTTCAAAGTTATGTCCATACGAGTGGGAACATGTAGAACTTGTTCACCTTGACAGCCTGCATTAAGCTTAACACAAGCATTTGTAGCATTGAAGGTAACAACAATCTTAGGATTGCTTGGTGTGGTTATTAACACATCGAGCCTCGCTTTTCTACTTGCAGCTGTATAATTCATTCTATCATGATGTATGCTTGCTTCACAAAAGTAGTATCCACTTTTTTCAACTTTATCTGGAACTATGTATAGCAGATTACTGTTCTCCTTGGTCAGCTCCACATACCACTTAGAAAAAAATGGTTGAAAAAACCATACAATATTTGGCAAATCTCTCTGATGCAAAGATTTGGCACTGGCTACACAAGAGAATGTTGCCCCCGACTGCTTGTCCAAAGGTACTTGCACATCTGTTGGTTCCTCAACAATTGTCGGCTTTCTTTGTATGATTAGCGCAGTGATTCCTGAAAAAGTACTTCCCTTGTGATTTGCAGCTTCACATCTGTATAATCCTTGACTGGTTTCATTCAGGAGTAGTAATTCGAGATCTCCACTTTTTCCAGATTCCTTTATAACCGTATTATCCTTCCTCCACGTGTAAAATACTTTAGTCTGGCTTTTTACATTACATGAAATCCTAATACTTTCTCCTACGAGGAGCTTGAGTTTTCTGTTCTTAGTTGAAAGCATTTTTGGCTTCTCACCGCAAAGGATATTCAAATCATTCATTTTGTTTAGAAGGGACAACAAGTTAGGCAGTTTCGACTCGGCCTCTTCTGTTGATACTTCTTCTTCTAGCAGTTTCTTGATACCTTTAACCAGCTTCATTAAGACATTCCGTATTTCTCCAGCTTGGGCGTTACTTTTCAAAGGCTTGTAAAGCTTGTCTAGTACCTCACTGAATTCTTCAACACAGTCAATGGCACCAGCACAGTCTTTCAGATGGCGGATTTCTGTCATATTCTCGACGAAATCCTTCCAATTACTCATAGTTTCGTTCCATGACGACATTTTCTGTTTGCGTCGCTGATCCTTATATAATGACATCGCCTCGTTGTAGCTATTTAGAAAAACTGCTTCAGAAGATGGCCCCCTAAATTCATAAAGTGAATTTAATTCCTTTGTTATCTCACGATCTTGTGTGTATTTAGAATCTAACAAACGTTTTAATGATCCTAGTATGTCAAGGAAGAAATAGCTAGCGTTTTGAGCCAATGCACATTTATCATGTTCTAAGACCTCTGATATGTTAATGGCATTTGAAAACTCAAAGTCAGCTGATATCGATCTTCTCTTTCGTGATGTTTCAATGGATTGTCCGAGTTTTCGAATGATCAGTTCCGCAGTCTGGTTTATTGAGGAATGGACATCATCAAAATCCATGATAAAATTGAATGTCAAGCCAGGTCCATCTTTAGTTGATACTGTTCCTTTTAAAGTGAGACGCGACTTTGACAGCGATGAAGGTATTGTATGGAAGGATAAGGATGACATTCGGAAGCGTTGCTCCAAAATAGTCTTTATCCTGAGACCTAAACGTACATCAGGAGTAGATTTTAATTTAGACAGAGACTTATTTCTTGTATTGACTTGAGCAATAAGTCTTTGTCTTCGAGTATCAACAGATTGGTTATCTATGAATGCCGTATGCTCTAAAACTCTGGCTTTCGTAAGCTCTGATTGAACCCGAATAAGTTCTTTTTCTGCGGTTTGCAAATCTTCTAGTTCTGCAGAATATCCTTCGAGTAAACCGTTTTGCTCTTGTTTCAAGAACTCATTTCTTAATTTCCGGCATGTATGGACGTTTTTTAGACAATTCGGGTCCTGTGTTTTCACACATTTAATATCTTTCCTACAACAAAACTTTGGCTCAAACCTATTAATAGGTCTGGAGTTGCAGGAAGGCCACTGGAGTACTTCTAATTTTTTTGCATCAAGTATTGGGATTTTTTGTTCATAGCTGAGCCTTTCCGTAATGCCACGTTCGCTAACATACTTATGGTTGCAACCAGAATTCGCAATGGCATTAGCAAATCCTTTAGTGTTGAGTGCATCAAAAAGTGTCTTAGTTATTTTTTTCATCTTTTCAGGGAAAAGATTTTCCAATACTTTTGGCATTTCATCCACTAACCCTTTAAAAAGCTTGTCCCCTACCCCGTTTGTATCATCAAGGACACCAAGAATCCTTCTGGTTACATCGGCAAACTTTTGGAATGTATGCAAACCATCTTCGCCAATGATATTCTTGAAAATGTCGGTTGTATTTGGAAGAGAAACTGGAAGAACTTTGTTTAAAAGTTTTTCAAATTTAGTTAAAAATTGGTCTTTCAACTTTTCGCTTAATAATCTGCCGATGTCAGGCCCTCCTCTCAAGGCAGGCACTTTTGTCTTCATTTGTCTGTTGATATCAAAATTCGTTAAGTTCGGAAAGAGACCAGTGATGACACTGTTTACATCTACATCCCCAAACATTTTTAGGATCGGAATCGCATTCTTGAGAATTGTGTTTATGTCGCGCTTTCCCTCCAAATTAGGAAAGGCTTTCGCAAAAATACGATTTACGTCAAAATTTTTGATCATAGGCAAGACATTCCTTATCAAATTTTCAAATCGTAACTGTTGTAATCTTGTATTATTAACATCAACTGTTATCATACTTCGCAGTTCATCTTTGATTAGCTTTTCCAGGTTTAAGCCTTTTCCAAATCCAGCCAACTGTTTCTTTAAGTCGTTTCCACCAATGGCACTTCCAATTAGTCCATTCAAGTTAATGTCATCCAAATTCGTAATGTTGGATTTGAAAGCATTTGTAATAAGACTATTGATGTTTGATGGCCGAACTAGGTTTAGAACTATGGCTATTTGGAGTCGCTTGACCTCATCATCCCCATGAAGTTTACCTTTTATGATATTGGCGACATCAAACGTTTTCAGCAATGCGGTGTTGAGCTTGAAGGACGTAAATTCGTTTAAGTTCTTTTGAATAAGCTCTGTGATGTTTTCTATTGACCTCAATTCTGGTGAATGCCTTTTCAATACTCTATCAAGGTCGACCTCCTTTCCCATTTGTGGTATTGCTTGTCTTAGTACCTCATTAAAGTCAATAGGCTTTTTTAGTCTTTGAGTTTCAAGAACAACATCTCTTAACAGAGTGTCAAAATTGAAGGATTTTTTAAATTCTGGCACGACTTGCTCCAAAACCTGATTAACATCAAAGTCAGGTGAAAGTGCTGGAAAGTGCTCCTTCAATATTTGATTCACGTCAATTGTGTGCTGCTCAAGGATATACTGGCGGAGAGCTATGTTCATGCTGAAGTTTTTTGGCAGATTTGGAATTTGCTTTCGGAGCTCAACGTTAATGTCAAAGTCACTAGGAAATTTAGGGTTGTTTGCCTTAAGATACTCATTGACGTCAGGTATCATAAATTGATCATTCAAGATATCATTCGACTGGTACACGTTTCCTCGAAGGCTTCGTCTTTTTCTTCCCAGACCAGCAAAACCTAAAACTGATGTAATTGTGCCTTCCAGAAAAGCAGTATTAAACCCCTTGCATTTACCTACGTCTTTCCTTATGATAGAAGTAATCATGTAATCAACCATGTAAGACGTTATAGTAAGCATCAAATTGGGGACCTCCGTACTGACATTAAAACAATCTTCTTTTTGGTATGTAACATTTGCCCTCTCCCAACAAACATCTGGAACACAGATTTTCTTACATTCTGGCTTGCATTCTAGTATATTGCATCTTGTTGCTTCACTAAGATTTTTCATGATCTGTGCATTGTCGAATTTTTCTGAGTATTCAGCGTATTCAAGTTTTGCTTGCTTTTCCAACTTTTCAAGACGGTTTCTCTTATTTCTTGCAGCATTAAGCCTACCTGCCCTGGGTTTGACTAATTTTGTCTCCACTTGTAGTTCAGCAGTTTTCTCTTCTAAATGTTTTTTTGCCCTACTTATCCTATTCTCTGTTCTTTGAACCAATGCGATAGCATATTGGTTGATAGAGTTTTCCAGCATTCTTGGAAGTCGAGAGCCTTGACCCATTTTCCCACTTGCATTGAAAACCAATGACTCCCACTCGTCAACCTTTGCATCAGCAGTTACGTTTATATCTGATTCAAACTTGTTAAAAATATTTCCCTTGACTCTGAATTTCACTTGGTGGTTTGTAATGTTAAGTATAACTGCCTTTTCCATTCCAAACAAAGTGACCATAGCTTTGAATCGCATTATCTTTTCAAATACGTCCAATTGGATCACTTCTCCAGCTTTTATCTGGAAAAGCCTTCCGAGATGGACATTTTTAGTTGGCGATAGGTGCAAAGATGGTAAAATGTTATGTTTAGGTGGTGCAGGTTTCCTTTTCTTCGTTGGGCACGAGGTCGTGGTTGGATAATTTGTCGCAGTTATCTTTGCTGTTACATTCAGTACACATAACCATCCTACACAGACTTGTGACAACATACCCAAAGAAACACCGCTTAAGTGTTGAATGACAGGGGATCGCTGGGCATCATAATCTAACGACTTCGAAGATTCTAAGACATTTCTTATTAATTGAAGTTCATTTTTCATTCTTGCTGTCTTTAAGCGTAAAGAAATTGTAGACATCAATGTTAAGATTTTCTCGATTTGGATTTCCAAGCTTTTAACTATATTTTCGAACTGCCCTGCTTCCTTGTTTTTTAGAATTTTACTTCTCTTGATGATAGAATTAGCTTTCTTTACCAAATCCTTCATACTTTTACCATATCTTTTAAGTTCTGCTCCATCTGCACTTAATTCGGGCGCATCAATAGGAATATTTAATGCGGCAATCGGTATAGCAATATATCTCAAAACACTCAGTTTAATTTGCAGCACTGGTGGGATTTGTATGTCGGTTTTACCGCCTCCTTTAATACCGTGGGTAATATTAACGTCCATTGTGTATTTATTGCCTTTTCGAAATGGAAAAATAAAGGGTGACAGCCTTGAACCTTGTAGAGGATTCTTTGACGATTCTAGCTGCAGCTCGATGCCCTGATGTTTTTTAGAACATGGTTTTTCCTTTTCACCTAATTCCAAAACCAATTTCAAGAATGTTAATAATTTAAGAAATACCATTGATTATTTAATTCAGTGTATGATTTTATCAAACCATCCAATGGAAATGATCAATAACTTTCATTATTACACCATTTGATTGTATAAAACATAGATATGACTTACCACCAAAGAAGAATTTTCCAGAAATTATTTTGGAGTTGAAGTTCATTAATTGTTCATAAGACTGATTTCCAACTTTAAGCAGGGTATTCATCTCTATCATACCTTTGACAGAACCCGATAATTTGCAAGTAAATTGTCTGGAGAATAGCTAAAAGAAAATAAAAAGAAAAAAAGGAATAAATTTTTTTTACAGCTGCCATCTGATATATACATATGTACAAGTATATCAAAAGTGCATCAGAAATTATGGGATATCATCGCTGATATTTTTTATATATATATTTATATTCAAAATCTACTTTTTTCCAGAATCAATGTATGAATCATCAAAAAACTGGATAATAAACTTTTACAGCCAAATTTTCGACTTTATTAAAAAGACTGTAGCCCTGATGAAGACTTTTTAATAAAGTCGAAAATTTGGCTGAAAGGTTTATTATCCAGTTTTTTGAAAATTTATTTATATATATATAGATTACTTCATAGAAAGTGCGGCGTACGGGGTTATATTCACTTTTTGGCATCGTCACAACACTGGGGTTAAAAATCGTGCATAAAAACTGGTCAGTACTGTTCAAAAATATTTACAACCTTTTGAGAGCTTCTACCCATTTCAATTAAAACACGAGTGTATGAAAGGATGTGGAAAGTCATAAGAAGTTTGAAACGTGTCACACAGAAATAAAGTCCATTATTATTATAATTATAATTATTATTATTAATACTACTATTACTGTTACTATTACTATTATTATTATAGATAACGCTATTACCCGAATGAACTAGACTTTTATTTTTATATTTTTATTTCTAAATATATGTTTTAATTTACATATATGTCTGGATGTGTCTATTCTGACGGTAAAGTGCTCAATACATTGACATGTAGAGCGTTATAGATTGTAGATAGATCAAAGACAAGACATCACTTTTGCTGTTACTCGGAGTTTCACGTTTACGCGATCTTCAGACAGTCTTTAATAAAGAATGATCCATACTGTAGTCTATATATACCTGAGGCGCTATAATCTATAATTGGAGTATTGTTATGTATTTACAATAGTGTTATTGTTCTATCAAGGTGCGATAATTTATGTTATCCGGCTTAAGTAATATTTGTTTTCGTGGCGGCATTTTGAAATAAGTTCTGATCTTTTGTTGAGAAAGTTGGCTTTATCTGCTTTAATAATGTTCAATTTTTCTGCTAAGCAGAGATTGCATTTCTTAGAAATATTATTGTAGGCTTTTGCTGAGGTGATGATTGACCGTTTGATGTTGTAAATTTTGTTGTTGTCTTGATGTGTTTTGATAGTTCAGTGCTGTTGGCGTATTTTCTGTTTCGGAAAGATAGCTTGTTTTGCGTATACCGTTGTTTAAATGTAGTTCTTTGCGGGTATGTCGTCTTCTGTGGTTACTCGTGCGTTGTACACTATGCTGGTTGTGAGGCAGTTGTTTTCTAGTGGGCATTGATCTTTTTTTCGGCAGTTGCAGTCGTTCTGTGAAGAGGTTGCGGGACTGTTGCTAGTTATTTTCTTGTTGTGTTTGTTGATTATGCTTGTCATATTTTCCATGCAACTGTAGCTGACTTTAACGTTGTTTTTGTATATATATATATATATATATATATATATATATATATATATATATATATATATATATATATATATATATATATATATATAATTATCAAAAAACTGAATAATAAACCTTTACAGCCAAATTTTCGACTTTATTAAAAAGTCTTCATCAGGGCTACAGACTTTTTAATAAAGTCGAAAAGTTTATTATCCAGTTTTTTGATGATTTATACATTGTTTCCAGGAAAAAGTAGATTTTGAATATACATATGTATACATATATATATAAATGTAATAACGAAGAGGCAAGATTTGCCTCTTCGTGCACGAAACTCGGAGTAACAGCAAATCTTGCCTCTTCGTTATTACATTTATACTTTGCTCTACACCATATGTGTATTGAGCACTCTTTAATGGGATCAGCTACTTCCTCATTTGATTACATATATATATATACACTCGATTGCAGAAACGTTGTAGTATACATTTATACATATATACAAATACCTAATTAGATGCAAAAACATGAAAAAAATTAATAACTCTGTACCCATTGATGCATATCTCACGAAATAATTTGTTAAGATGTTTTATCAATAACGAACAGGAAAAATATTATTTGAGCCCTATTAGATGATATTAAATATATATTAGAGAGTTTTTAGGCCAAAAAAGTAAAAATATATAAATAGATATAATTTATTAATATCTGATACTTCAAAACCTTATGTATTTGACATGTACTCCATTAAAGTGAGACATAGAAGTCTTTTTGGTATACGTAACTTTCAACATATACACGATCATATTTTAGGACTTTTTCCATTTTTGCATCTATTAGGTATTCGTATATATGTATAAATGTATACTACAACGTTTCTGCAGTCGAGTGTATATATTTAAGCAATAGAAACTAAGTTCTTATGACTCTACCGGTGAAATAGAGCAGTTGGGATGTTGGGAGAAACACTCGAAAAAGTTAAAAAAATCACTCGCCTCCGGCTCTTGATTTTTGAACATTTCGAGTGTTTCTAACCCTAATGGAAAAAGTCCTAAAATATGATCGTGTATATGTTGAAAATTACGTATACCAAAAAGACTTCTATGTCTCGCTTTAATGGAGTACACGTCAAATACATATAGCAGAAGATATTTTAAGATATCAAAAACGTTTTATTTTCTGATCAAAATTGAGATTCTCCAAACTATTGCAAAAAAGTCTTACAAAGCAGTTTTCACGAAATTGTCTTGAAAAAAAATTATAAAAAGGGTGTAAACATCAACATTATACAAAAAGGTTTAGGAAATCAAACTTAAAATTCAAACAGAAGTGACAGTTCCTCAAGATTTGCACAACTTTGGATCGTGCAAGCTCTACTTCAAAAACAACACTGGATTTTGTCAGATCTGTTTGAACTTCTTTTCTACATCTACAACAGAGCAAACCTCACAACCTGGGTAAGTGTTATAGTTTTGTTATTTGAGGGATTGTTTAGGAACCTTTTTATTTCATTCCTTTGTGAAACCAGACTGTTTTCGGGCTTTAGTTTTCGTCGCTTTTCGATCTACTGACTGGCAGGAAGTTGCTTCGGCGAAAAATATTTTCAGCAAACTTGCTCTAGCATTTCGCAAGGTATTTCCTCAACTTTTACTCCTTTTCAGAGCACTATTCTAGTTGAAAAGTGTATGTCTTTGGTTTGAATTTAACAGAAAGTTTTAGTTTAAAGTGACTGACTACTTTTGAACGTAAAATTTGAGCCCACGATGTGCGCGCGCACAAAAATCGCCCAAAACCGCATAACAACCTTCAACATTTTATTGACGAACCATACACGTTTTGAACTTCAACGGGGCAAAAACCCCAGATTTTGCACGGGACTCTATATTTTTCTTTGATTTTCCTAAAACAACAGGTAAAAATCAATCTTTTGAGAAAGTTTGAGAAAAACGTAATTATTAGAACTTATAAAAAAAACGTTTTATGTGATTTTGTTGTTGTCGTTTGAGTAATATTTTTGGTTGATTGAACTAACAAGAAGCTGAATTATTAGCTCATTTTAAAAACTTTCTTCAAATATTTTTAGTTAGTCTTCAAAAATAATATTTAACGTAAAACGTAGATGTTCTGAGAAAATTGCTTTCAGAGCTTCTTTAATTTTTAAGTTATGATTTTTTGTATGGAGAGCTTGATTTCCGCCATCCATTTTTCTTTTGAAAACTAGTCAAGATGGTCATATTCAAAATTCATTATCTCGAAAACGAGCTCAAAACACCCCATTTTTCTTTTCATTTTTGTAATCAGCGTTAAATTCTGTGTAAAATATATTTCTAAAAGCATTTTGTAATTATTCCTTGCTAATGTAGTCAGTCACCTTAAGCTTATAACAAATTGTTCAAGCGTATTCGTAAACAAGAAAGCCTAGTCAGTAATGTTAGACAATTGTGCTGCGAATTTCAACCATGAGCAGGCACTCTACAGGTATATTTTGTGCCTCTTTTGTCTTTTTATTAAAAAAAAACTTTGTTGAATGAAAATTCACAACGAAAGATTAAAACAATCTTGAAAATCAGAAATTGCCCATTTTCTGCAGATTTCGGAGTTAAAATGAGCTGTCAATCACAAACCATGTCTTTACCGGTGAAATAGAGCATAGGTTTTTGGAGTGAATTAGACAATGAGAGCGCAAGTCGGTACTATCTAAGCTATATGTTATAAATATTTGTATTCAATTGTTAATTGATAATGCTCTATAATATTTTCAACATCTCACCTTGCTAGGGCATTCAGACTTTATAAGAATGTTTCCTGAAATATTAAAAGCAACTTTCACTTGATTTCCTGCAATTCGAACATGTGTTTTGGCCTTCATCCACACATCAAAGGGACTATCTTTAGTTTTTGCAGATGGATCCTGAATACCAAGACTTGATATACTAAAATTCCATCCAGCCTTGTTCATGTCTCTAAAGACTGCCATTTGATGAAATTTTTGCCGTGCTTCTGGTGAAAGATCAACAAATGTTTTACTTTGGCAAACATCAAGGGCCAAACAGACACGCTCTTTTGATTTGAACGCTTTTGTTTCATCGCCGATTTTAGTGTTGAATGCTATGCTAGGTTTGAAGAAAACACTTGAAGGAGACGTTGGAAGATGTTCACACATTCCTGATCCATCACTGATGGGTTTACCGACACTGACCATTAGGTTGGTAACATCAAAGACGTCATTGCTTTGGTCAAGCTGCAACTGAATCCACGGTGGCAGGACACTTGACAGTGACCTAAAGATGGACCTTGGCAGTGCATCATTTTGAATAAACTCAAACAGGTAGTCTTTTTTCATAGGAATGGAGTGACACTTTCCATCTCTTACGAAGGACAAGTCTTTTCTGACTGGTACGTTTTGAGATGACGTTTCTTTGATCTTGCTAAGTATCTTTTCCCTGGTAATTAAAAGTTCGTTCATGTCCACTCCGAAGAGAGAAATGGGAATTTTTAAGCTATTGGTTCGTAAGTGAACTATACCTTCAGTTGATGTGTCACTCGGAGTACCCCATGGAAAAGTTGAAGTTAGACGTGCATTGCATTGGAACAAAGCTCTTGGCAACTCATGACAACCCTCTGGTAGATTCCCTTGCAATATCTTAAGTCTGTTATATACGTTATCCTTGTTGACACTATCAGGACCAACAAATAGTGTGTTCTCCTCTGGAGCCTTAAAAACCTTTGCATCATCACCGTCTAAGGTATAAGCAATTATGTGCAGTCCTGGTTTCTTGGGAACAAGAGTGAAGGCCGCCTGTCTAGACAGTTTTGGGATTCGTAACTCACTTTGTGGTTTCACCAAGATTGCTTGAGTTGATCTGATGGTCACCCTAAGTTCATTCTTTGGTTTTGCATAAAGATGGTATACTTTAGACTCTTGGTTTGCCTTTAGTCTTTGATACGTTGGCGTGGTTATGATACCCACTTCACACCGTGGACCTTCAAAGCCAGTATCTTCACAGTTACAGAAAAAACCCTCTTCTCCTTTTGCAACACATTTTCCACCATGACGACAGGGATTAGGTTTACAAAATCTCAATTCTGAAAATTAGTTTCAATATCAAAATCTGTATTAATTACACCAAATATCGGTCTCTTAAACGAAAAAGGCCCATTTTCAACCAAATCTTTAAACTTAAGGACGTTCAAGGGCAAAAAATCCCATCGTCCGATTTTTTATTAAATTTCCATGATGAAAGTACATCATATTAGAAGTAAAATGAGCAAATAAAAAAGAGGGGTCCCCGACTTCCTTTAGCCGTCAGATCGCATGGACGTTCGCCCCATTAGCCGTAAAAACGCGCGAACAACGCAAACATGGAAAGCTGTCTGTTTAAAAGAAGTCATAATTTACAGAAAAAGTAAATCATTTCACCCAATTTTTCAATGAATTCTAGAGAATGACCCAATTATTGCTTAGCATTTAAACTTCATGTTGAAAGTTAGAAATAAGAAATGATATTGGGCTACAATTTGGACTTCACATTCTATTCACAAAATTATGTGATTTATGCACAAAATATGTGATTTGGATTTGATTTCATCATCAGATTTACCCCCCCCCCCCCCTCCCCGACGTTGCTTCATCAAGCGCTATAAAAGTTTGAAGAACGGAAAGACTGGTTTTCTTGCCTATCAAAATATTCAAATGATATCATCACGATGTCATCACGATGTGCGTGTGCACACAAGAATCGTGCGTAGAAAGAATGCGCGAGAATAATGACCATGAACGTCCTTAATACCAAAGCAAGCATCAAAAATAATTATTACACCACTTACTTGAACAGGTGAAGTTATTTAAATTCCAGACCGCCAACCCCGACGAACTATCGAGTACACACGTTGCTGTACTTCCGATACCATGTTTGTTGCTGTAAAAGCCTTGCTCACATTCCAGTGAACATTTTGAATTTAATGATGTTTTACATGGCAAAACAACCTCGGCATTGTCCGGTGCTGAAAGCTTGGGACATCGCTTAACTAAGCAAGTAATAAGAAAGAAATTATTATTTTCTTGTTATAATAACGTGTTTTCTCTTTCATTCAAAATCTCTTTCATTCACATCAATATATGCAAAAAACTACATAATAGCAATAGAAATAGAAATAGCAATAGCAGCACTTTATTGGTATATTACATTAAATAAGGAATTTTCATCTCGTATACAAACTGTTTATCCCAAGAATTCTCACCTTGATTTACACAGGTTTTTTAAAAATAACAATGTTGTCATATAATCATAGAGAGAGTCCGAAAATAGAGTACAATTAATGTCTAATTTTCACTGAAATATATATACACCTATTTCAATTAACGTTGATGATGGGAGATCTGAAATGGTGGATTGAATTTTCATCTCATAGATATTGCCAATACATAGTTGCAATCACGCTTCAATGGTATTGAATTGCTAATTTGTGTCACCTGTTGCATTAATTCACAAAAACTCACGTTGACACCCACCAATTCATATTGGTCTCAGGTCGACCATTCCAGATCTCCCGTTATCAACGTTAATTGAAATAGGTGTATCACAATGATGTCATCATGTACCTTTACATACTGTTCTTATGCCACTCCACTTTCCTGATGGAAGGCAAGTTCTTTCTTTTGAACCAATCAAGTCATATACAGAATCACATCTTATAATGCACTTTGATCCAGTAGCAAAGCCATTACATTTCATGCTACCATGAACTGGATTTTCGATAGACGCACATGGAAGTGCTAGTGATTAAAAACAAATATATTTAACAACCACTTCACCGAAGTCGAGGTGATTATCGATGAATGTTTACCGAGCTGCGAGTCTTAGTATCATTACACAGGGGATTATTGGAAAATATCGTTTTTGTTTCTAAAATGTAGATATGTCAGTTTTGTATTTTTAAAGGGCGAGGCTTGTATCAAACGAAGCGCGCGTAATACTATACCATCTGTAGGTGATTATAGAGAATTATAACCCAAAGATGAATTTTCGCGCGCTGTTATTGGTTCAAATGGGTCACGTGCAGTGTTGGGTTTATACCCCGGATTGAACCAGATTAAAACGCACTACTCGATTGAACGACAACGTGCTTTAATGGCGTCCCATCGCACACACTCTCTCAGGGAACCCATCATAACACAGGGAACCCAAACACTACATGCAGGACGGGTATCAGGCGATATCCCCCGTCCGAAGTGATATTCGTCCAGTAGAAGGGAAAAACGTATAAAAAGGAAAGAAAGAAAAAAACACGGAAAACGAAGAAACTCGCTTTTTTTACAAACAAATGAGAGTAAAATACAAAGACTGGCTGAGAACACTACGTCAGCAAACACGAAAAAAATCAACAAAATATGCCGTAAATGTCGTCAATGGTAAGCATTCATGTTTCGTGAATGAAGTTTTTGGTTTGTTTTCGGAATTGTTTTTATAAGCTATTATAAAACAACTTTGATATTACGCGCGCTCTGATTGGTCAAAAAGCCATGTTTTATGAGAGTATAATACATGCTCGCGCTATTTTCTCTCTCTCTCTCTCTCTCTCTCTCTCTCTCTCTCTCTCTCTCTCTCTCTGCTTCTTAAGGTAATTCCGTAGTTTTGCATTGCGCACGCGCTACTGCGCACTATTTTAGTTTGTTAAAAATACACAAAACACAGAAAACAAACGAAAACAACCAGCAAATTATCAAATGAAGGTTATCTGGCATTGATATGAGAGTTTTGTATAAATTTAGAAAGAGATCACAGTCTTTTTGATATTTTTTTGTGTTAAACTCTCCCTAGTCCCCTCTCGGTCGCTACATTTCGAGGACAAAATTAGTACTTTAGCGAGCTGTAGCGCGAAAACGAGCACGGTGACCTATCTTTTTTATTTTAGTAAATCAATACGGAATAGGTTTACAATAATATATCTGAATTTAAACAAAATTCTATGTCCAGATTTTTAGATATTCCTGAATAAGCAATAGTATCGTGTCATATCGAAGTACGCACACACTAATGAAACGTCGTTATTTTTTACTACAGCTTCATTTTTTGGTCGAGTTTTGGCGTCTGAATGTAAATTTGATATATCAAAATGAAAATAATATCGATAATTCAAAGATAGCAATGACATCCTGCGAATGATTAGTATTTTTCTTCCATTTTATGCTTCGAATGTTGCTCTCACACGTCACCCAAAACATCGAAATGTGACGTCATTTAGCGCCGAAACGAGCACGGTTACCCCCCATCTTTATTTTATTTCTGGAATGACTATAACTTGATTAATAAGTGTACGAATTTTCAGGGAAATTCTATGTCCGGTTTTATTTCTACGGAATTACCTTAAAAGCATTTGAGCGCTAGTTATTTTATAAAAGCAATAAAAAAATAAAATAAAAAAAAAACAGTTTTCCGTGTATTATACTCTGATAAAGACACTTGGGATGTAGAGGGAACACTTGAGAAGCTGGAAACCACTCCGCTACGCGTCGTGGTTTCCTACGCTTCTCTCGGGTTCTCTCCACATCCCAAGTGTCTTTATCAGAGTATAATACACGGAAAACTGTTTTTTTATTCCTTAACTAAAAACCAACAAACAATTCGACAACTAATGTGAAACAATAGAATATTCAATGTCAAACAGCTTTCATTTAGCAAAATAAGTGTTTTTATATCCAGCTTGGAGACGAGAGAAAATTATTTTTTGAAAACTCTGGAAATGATAAGTCAATGCAGTTTGCTGAATCCATTCCAGTGAAGTTGTTGGGTTATAAAATAAATAAACCCCTTCTGGCTCACTGGAATATCGTTCTCATAACGTCCTTGGATGACAAATGGTCCTCAAAATATCACATTTGCCCTCGAAGCTTCGCTTCTCGGCCAAATGTCCTTTTTTTCGAAGCATTATTTCTCATCCTCGGACATTATCAGCCGATATCCCAGCCGCCAGAAGGGTTTTATTTACTAAATATTCCGAAGTTCTCGACCAGTCATCGCGCGCGATTTTCTATAATCACCAGGGTAATGATGCTAAATATATATAATGATAAATATATTGAATGATATAATTGGAGATTCAAGACTGACCTCGACATGTTCTCTTATCTGTTAGTCTGTAACCACGCCCGCAAGAGCAGACGTATGAACCAATGACGTTGTGACACTTTTGATCACATTTGTGAGCCCCATTCTCGCATTCATCCACATCTATCAAATACAAAAGTATTGCACTGCATGCAGGATACTGATTAAACTAAAACTAAAACTATAAAATAACGGCTGTCATACCTATGCAGACTTTTCCTGATGACTGTAATCGGAATCCACGTTTACACGAGCAGATGTATGAGCCAGCAGTGTTCTGGCACAACTGCTCACAATCATTGCTAACGACGCATTCATTGATATCTAAGGAATAGAAATAATTTATCAGCAACCATGGAACTAAAACAAAAATGCGTTTAAACTTGTCCAGTGATAACGAAGCTTCTATAGAAACTAGAAACGCTAAGGAGATCTGAATAGGTTGTTAGAAGAGGGAGGTGGCCTTATGCTCCTGTACAGAGCCTTAGGTTGAGTAAGCTCAATTTAGTCATACATACAATGAGATTTTAAAAGTACCTGAGCAGCGAAATTTGTCGTCATTTAACTCGTATCCTTTTGGGCACGAGCAATTGTAGCCTCCTACAGTGTTGTTACACTTCATTTGACAAGGGTTAGCCAGGCTACACTCGTCAACATCTAGAAATCAATGATAAAACAATAAATAATAAAGTAATTTCATATATACACCTCAGGTATATGGTGCCGGTATCAAAGGATTAAAAATATGCAGCTGGCAAGTTCTTCGTTGCGTTGCCAAAGCGCCCTCTGTCATCGCTGTGCTAGTACTAGTACTAGTGGAATCACTTCTCGGTCTGTACTTCACATGTGAGTAGATGTTTGGTGGTTCTTTCCTGTGATTTAAGCGCTTTTCTCTGGGTTCCGCAAAAATCAACTTCTTTATTCCAGTTCGATCTGGTGTCGTATACTTTAGTTATGAGCGTCAGTGTCATGTAGGAGCCTGACCAATTTCATTTGTGATTTTTATACAATGAAAGCATATTCTTAGTGTTGGCTGTCACGAACGTACCAATACATCTTCTACGATTTGTATGTAGTTTGAATCCCAAACGACATCGGCATCTATAGGTACCATAAGCATTCAGGCAAATTTGACTACAACCACCATTGTTTGTTGAACACTCATTATTGTCTGCAACATAAACATTATTAGAAATTAAAATAGAAAAAGTGGTGATTATTCTAATAAAATAATACGTAATGCCTGCTTTACTAATTTTTTTCTTCGGGAAGCACGATGTGGTCGCCAATGCGACCCGGGTTCGACTCCCGCCTAGAGTTATTTATTGGTTCTTTCTTGTGCTTTTAGGTTTTTTCTCTGGGTTTTCAAGTTTTAAAAATCAACTTCCAAATTCAAATTTGTGTGTTGTGTGTTGTGAGTGTCCCACGCTGTGATAAAACAGCCAAAGTTTGATAGATTTCTCTCTCTCTCTCTCTCTCTCTCTCTCTCATAAGCAAAGAGAAATCTAGAAAAAGACAAAAGTGTGAGAGATCATACCTTTACATGTGGTTCCATCTTCTGATACGTTAAAACCTCTCATGCAAACACATGAATAGGACCCTGCGAAATTGTGACACATTGTTGGACAGTCATTTGTAACTGGCGATAGACACTCATTGATATCTAAAGATGGAGTAAAAAAATCATTATTCAATGGTTAAACAGTTTCTGAAAACAAGTAACTTGGGAAAGTTGGACGGTATTGTTACACGTCGGGCTATTGCTCCACAATCAATTGTTATAGAATGTATGAATAGCAGGTCGACGAGGTGCAAGTAAGGATACCTGAATTTAAGTTGGCCTATCTTATATACCAATCATTAGTTTGTATAGCGAAGACAATATATAGAACTATTATTTTTCAATATGGTTTCAGCTGTGTGTTTTCCGAAAACTAGTCACTAGTCACTATTGCACGAACGGAAATTTGAACGGCTGGTGGTACCGGTGTTATTAGCGGAGCTCCCGAGGAAACTGAAGGCATGCACGTGCGGAGCACCATAATTAAGGACGTTCGCGGGCTAATGAAGTTGTGATGTCATTTTTATGAAATTTGGCACACAGTTACTTCATCATATTAGAGTTCCAAAAATGAAATAAAAGATGGTGGTCACCGTATTCATTTCAGAACTACAACTCGAGCAAAATCGACTATATTTCCAAGAAAACAGCGCGCGTTCTATTGCATCTTGCCTCGTTTATTAAAACATTAAACAATCTAAGAAAACAGGGTTCAAATTTTATGAAACTTTTTCTGATGTCAGATTTGTTTCTTTCTGACATGAGCAATATAAAATAAAATAAATATGAAAAAAGATCCCTCACAGGATTTATAAGATTTTGAAGTCGCGCGTCGCCGTCACGATGCGTGAGCATCGATCTCGTGAAGGGGTGTTTTTTTTTTTTTTTTTTTTTTGAAAATTAGCTGTCATTCTTTTCCATGTGATGTCATTTTTTCATTTTGACATATATTGTAGATCTCTATGATGGCTTGTCATTGCCAGAAATATGGGACATGAGCCTGCTCATACATGCGCAATGATGCGTTTCAGCTTACAAAATAGCCGCCGAGTCTTATAGGAAATGTATGGGAAATATAGAGCTTCCTCTATTTACGACGAATAGGGTTTTATTTCCTCTGAGCTCCACATCGCGACAAACAACCCACCCTACAAGCTACTAAATAAGCGTAAAATGATCATTTAATCATGCGACATATTGGTTCCCGGACTACTTGCCTTTGAAAGTCTTTGAAAGCTCTAGATTCCATACATCGTCTATAAATCTGGCCACACTTGACCCCAAAATCGTCTTATTTGAGTTCGAAAAAATTTAAAAGTAAAAGAGCTCTTCCTCGATATCACCAAACGAGTATTTAATAAATCCAAAACCGCTCAAAATAGACAGCATGCCTTCAGAATGTAGGTTCCCAAGAAGCTTGAAGTTATGTTAAATTTTAAGCGATTCGACGCGTTGTTAGCTCGTAGTTTTCAGTTAAAAATGACAAGAAACCACAGAGAACTGCTCCAAACAGCTTCAAAACCCCCTAAATATCGTCATTTTGTTTTTACAAGCTCCTATTGACTGCTGAGATACAATAAGGAAGATTAAATTAACGATTTACGTTTGAAACTTGTTTTTTGTCCTTCATGGGCTTCCTGTGGTGAGGCTTATCAACAGAAAAATAATAGTTGTTCTTTTGATTGTCAAGTAACTATTTTTTTGGCAAGAATTGTCTTACTAACATCATAGTTGAATATAAATATGTGCTTGGAAACCATGTAGTTATATTTTTCCTCTAGAAAATCACTTCATTTTCTTTCATGCGTAACACCGCTGACAATGTCCAATATTTCTGGCAATGTTTTTAAGAGAAAGTAAAGGGGGGTCACCTTTCTTGTTTCAGAGATATTAAGTCGTAAATTTTGAAAATTTGGCCGCCAATTTGAATAACGCGCAGAGAGTGGGCACATCTATGCATCAAGTTCGGTAAAAAAAAACCTTTTTTTCGTACAATACTGCTGCTTTATTTGAGGTAAAAATTACATATATCACTATATGACAAAAAATTGTAGTATGCATTTAAAGAAAATTAAAGTATGAGTGATTTTTAATATGTTATCAAAATAGACCAGGCGTTCCTCGCATATTTGAAAAGCACTCGCGCTCGCTCAGAAAGGATGCGCAGTAACAATGCCCGCGAACGTCCTTAAGGTAATGCACGCTTGCATTTGTGCGGTATGGCCGCAAGCCCCATCTTTGATAAATTATATGTTCTCAACGAATTCGGTGACTCCCATTTTTTATTTAGTATTTCTACTCTAGCACTCAAAATATATATTTAGGCCAAGTTAAAAAAAAGTGTTCAACAAAAAATTGCACGATCGCATTACCTTAAGAAAAAATGGTAACCCATCGAGTTGATTTTTCATGTCTTGATTACGTCACTTCCGTCCATACATACGGCGTGTACCACCACAGGGTACCCGCTTGATTTTAAAGCAAAACTCGCAAATGCACAGAAAACATTGCTAACAACAGCAATAATGTATTTAAAGGTGGATCACGAAGTATGTTTTCTTATTTTTTAAAAGCAAAAATATGTTCAATCTATTATTGAAAGCCCAGAAGTCATGTCTGTCTTAAAGTGAGCTAAAGCCTCAACTTTTCGTCTTCACCGAAGGAAGTTGTTATTGTTGATGAAAGTTCATTGAAGAAGTGGCCAAAAGACCTGGAAAACTTGGTTAATAATATTTCAGTTCCACGCGGAAAACTCTTCAAAGAAAGTGCAGTCATCAATATACGTTAACTAAAACTTTCTTAAAAAGTCGACAAAATATGTGTAATTCTTGTCCGTCAAAAGGAACTATTGCCATTGCTATAAGCGGTATTGAGCCCACGGTGTGCGCCCGCACAAAATCCGCTCAAAACCGCATAACAACCTTCAAGATTTTAATGAGAAACCATACACGTTTTGAACTTCAACAGGGCAAAAACCCCAAATTTTGCACGGGACTCTATATTTTTCTTTGAATTTCCTAAAACAACAAGTAAAAATCAATCTTTTAAGAAAGTTTGAAAAAAAACTTAATTATTAGAACTTATAAAAAAGGCGTTTTATGTGTTTTTGTTGTTGTCGTTTGAGCACAATTTTCAGTTTATTGAGTTAACAAGATGCTAATTTTTTAGCTTTTTTTAAAAAACGTTCTTCAAATATTTTTAGTTCATCTTCGCAAATATGGTTTAAGGTACATTCTTGAGAAAATTGCTTCCAGAGATATGATTTTTTGTGTGCAAAGCTTGAATTCCGCCATTTTTTTTCGAAAACTTGTCAAGAGGGTCATATTCAAAATTCATTATCTCGAAAACGAGCTCGGGACACCCCATTTTTCTTTTCATTTTTGTTATCAGCGTTAAATCATGTGTAAAATATATTTCTAAAAACATTTTGTAATTATTCCTTGCTAAAGTAGTCAATCACCTTAATAAACTTAGCCTAAAATGCAATTGAAGCTTGACGGAAAGGCATAATTAATTCAGCTGAAGTCATAACACAAGTTTCAATAGCATTTTAGGCTAACTTTATTAATTTATTTGACCAAGTTAAAATGTTTCGATCCAGATGAAACTTTGAGACACTGTTTCTTATATAATGAAAAACCATCACGTAAGTTTAAAAAAATCTTTTTCGCGGTTTTTGAAATATCAAGGAAAAGCGTTAAAACTACAGTATTAGGCAATATTAGGCAAAAAAATGTGGTTTTCTATAAAAAAAATTCAATCGAGAAACTCTTTCATTAAAACTTTCAAGGTTTCATATCATAAGTTGAAGGAACATTTTGTCGTGAATTATAAGTACTAGTAAGGCTATTAAACATTTATTAACCAAACTGAGCAGCTTTATGGATAAACATCTATGCATGCAAAATCTCGGATTCAAAATATTTTTTACGATTTACTCAAAATCGGTCAGATAAAATTTTCTAGTTTTTAGACACTTTGTTTGCCATACACCATAGTTTAAGAGAGTAGGGTTTTTTAAGTACCGTTGTAATCCCTGATCAGAAATTAGGCTTAGCTAAATTCAAATATTCATGTTCATCGCCGCTATCTTATCGTTAGTTTCCGGCCTACATTTTACATTTTTCATAAACTTTAATCTAAGAAAAATATTTTGTGTGAATTTTTATAATAATCAAATTACGGAAAGTTAGCTTGGTATGGTTGCTTAAAAACCGGAGGGAAACCCCTTAACAATTTTCATTCAGTTTTCCCCAGCTTGTGAAATCACAATGACAGTTGGTCACGCTGTTTTGTAACGCTGCGTCAGACTTGTCACGCATTTAGCACACGATTTATACACTAAAGGAAGTCTTGCTCGAAAAATTCAACTGGGAGCTCCGCTTTTAGGCAGTGCCTAAATTCATATATTAGAGTTATTCCTCACAAGAGCGTTAGAGATGCAAATGTATACCTTTAGACCTTAGTGATGCGAATGAACAAAAACCGCACGCACTGCATCGATTTGTATTGTATACATAGCAATTTACCACTGACGCGGGAAATTAACCATTAATTTTACAATGATGGCAAAAGGGTGCTTCCAAAGGGCGTGTTATACGTGTGTTGAAATGCTGTTAATAATAAGCGGCTTATTTTCCTGTCTCAGTGATGGTTTGCTTTACGATACAGGTCGATGCAGTGTGTTAGGATTTTGCATCCCTAAGATCTAAAGATGCGCATTTGCATCTCTAACGCCCGTATGTGGAATAACTCTATTACATGAAATGCCAGTGCAGTACTTTTGTGCGAGGCATTCAAGTATATCGACCAGACAGAACTAGTGATGAATGGAAATTGCCAAAACAAACAGACAAATATACATAACTAAGTGCCCGCTCATGTAATATTGTCTTCAGTAGCATAATATATACCTGCACAAAGTGTAGAATGTACGAGTCTAAAGCCCTTGCCACATGAACATCTATAGTTTCCAACTGTGTTAGTGCAAACTGCTCTGCACATACTTGGAGTTAGTTGGTCATTATGACATCGGCATCGTGGACCTTGAATCTTTTTGCATTCGTTGAAATCTATGAACTCATAAAACAAAGTTAATACGATTATACTTGTAGATTTGAAGAACACCCGAGCGCATGTGCTTTGTAACTGCATACAGCACGCGCGCGCGTTTTCCATTTCTTCATTAATCGAGCTTTACTATTTTCCTCACCAGCTCCTTTCAAAATTACTCTTGTCTCTAAATCTGTCTTACTTGCATACTCTGACTAGAATACCGATCATTAACTATAAACTATTACAGACCACAAAGTATTACACACTCGCTCCCCCTGGTCACCAATGATGGTGAGTAACCAAGTATGGGTTTTTTCTGAGCTGTGAACAAAACCACAAGCTTGTGTATTGTTATGATTAAATACTTACCTGTGCATATGTTTTTGAAAACTTTATGTGGAATATATCCTCTCCTGCAACCGCATACATAGGATCCTGGGGTGTTAGTACAGGTCTGCTGACAATTACCATTCGACTGATAACATTCATTCACATCTGAAAAAATGAAAATAAACAAAAATGCTGCGGTTTTGGTCTTTTTTGCCAGTATTTTATGAAGTCTATTTCTGCGTTGTTTTCCCAGTAAAACAGTTGCCGATAGTTATTTGTTTTTTTTCTTTTGAGGAAACTATTTAGCATACGTATGCTGTCCTGCGTTAGAATTTGCAAAAAGAACAGTTTTAACACAGGGAGCCCCGGCTTTCCTTTGCCGCATTCAATATTCATTATTCTTTATGTTATTGCTTTTTATGGGTTTCTCGTGGTTTAAGATCGGCTTCGGTTACGCAAGCTGTAATCAGATATCTACTGTAAATTAATAGGCGATTAAATTCAAATCAATAACCGTTGGTAACGTGCTCTTTATGGGTTGCCTGTGTTGTTTATAAATAATTTTGAATGAAAGAATATTGAATAAAGAATATTATAATTTAAGCTTGCTGTAAGAAGATGTATGGGGGAATGTGTCACTATTCTTCGTAGTAAAATCATCAAAAAGATTTTCTGTTCTGATTTAAATTTATAGTCAGATAGGTCCGAGAGATGTAACACATGATATATTGATATGTGCTTTAGAGAGAATTTGAGTATGTTATATTATATTTATGGTTCTTTGTTTGCTTCAAGCCATTTCTTTGTAAAAAGATATTGCCATTTTGAAACTCTCATGGTGGAAACTGCTGCTTTACTGCAGGCTCAGATGGCCTGTATTCCTGGTGATTTGAAATACAGTATACAACAGACACCGATTGTTAAAAAAATTATATGTCTGTCTGAAAAAAAATTGCATTCTCACTGAGGTAAATTAAGAAAAAAATCGATAACAACTAAGATAAATCCTGAATTCGAGTTTATTTTTCGGACATTTTAAATCTATTAACTTTGGCTGTTATATCACAGCGTGCGACAATCACACAGAAGATTAAGTTTCATACTAGGTAAAAGACCAAAGATCGAAGTAGAAATTAGAGGTTGATTTTTGCGGAGGGAGGAAAACAGGAGGAAAACCCTCGAAGCAAAGGAGGGAACCAAAAAGCAACTCTACTCACATACGACACAGAGCTGGACGGGACTCGAACTCGGGTCGCATTGGTGAGAGGCGAGCGATCAAACCGCTACGCCACCCGGGAAAACCATTGTTTGGTGGTCACTCAAGCAAAGCCGGGATCGGTGTGTTGGGTGTTTTTCCCATGTCACCTTGCCTTCCACTATCAAATACACAAACCACAACCTTCCCTTTTCGTTCCAAGATAACCCCTTTTCTAAGATCGTACATAGTACCATTGTATATATAGATTTACCTCTTTCGCACATATAACCTGACCAGCCAGCAAAACATTTACATCTGTCTGCCCCAATGCATTTTCCATGTTTGCATCCATGCCTACAAATAGCTATTCGTGACGAAAAATAGCGAGACATTATTTAACGTTAGTTCTATTTCTGAATCCTAGACACGAACACTTACGTATATTGCAGATTTTTGCGTTGCCCATTACTCTTGCTCTCCATCCACAACAACAGTAGAGACTGTCAACTGGTTTCGCTACTGTTAGAATAACATACTTGGATCTGGTTGCTGTCCTGAAAGATGAATGCGTTATCCTATAATTTATGCTATCACGTGCACTATTGCTATAACCATTTATACCACTATCATTTTAATATTTCAAGACCAAGGGAGAAATCATTATTATGTGATCACTATCGTGATAATCATCAACATCGTCAAAATGTATCAAATTCAAAACGGTTACCTGATTATTAACTGAAACTATAACTTCTGAAAATCCATGAAAATCCATGAAAATCCATGAAAATCCATGAAAATCCATGAAAATCCATGA
The DNA here is from genome assembly GCA_023349425.1 of Anthopleura sola. Taxonomy (NCBI): domain Eukaryota; kingdom Metazoa; phylum Cnidaria; class Anthozoa; order Actiniaria; family Actiniidae; genus Anthopleura; species Anthopleura sola. The sequence goes on along the minus strand of JALHLI010000006.1, from coordinate 10,397,650 downwards.
AAATCCATGAAAATCCATGAAAATCCATGAAAATCCATGAAAATCAATGAAAACCAATGTAAATCAATGAAAACCAATGAAAATCAATGAAAATCAATAAAAATCAATGAAAACCAATGAAAACCAATGAAAACCAATGAAAACCAATAAAAATCAATGAAAATCAATGAAAATCAATGAAAATCAATAAAAATCAATGAAAACCAATAAAAATCAATGAAAATCAATGAAAATCAATAAAAATCAATGAAAATCAATGAAAATCAATGAAAATCAATAAAAATCAATGAAAATCAATGAAAATCAATAAAAATCAATGAAAACCAATGAAAATCAATGAAAATCAATGAAAATCAATGAAAATCAATAAAAATCAATGAAAATCAATGAAAATCAATGAAAATCAATAAAAATCAATGAAAATCAATGAAAATCAATGAAAACCAATGAAAACCAATGAAAACCAATAAAAATCAATGAAAATCAATGAAAATCAATGAAAATCAATGAAAATCAATGAAAATCAATGAAAATCAATGAAAACCAATGTAAATCAATGAAAACCAATGAAAATCAATGAAAATCAATAAAAATCAATGAAAACCAATGAAAACCAATGAAAACCAATGAAAACCAATAAAAATCAATAAAAATCAATGAAAATCAATAAAAATCAATAAAAATCAATGAAAACCAATGAAAATCAATGAAAATCAATAAAAATCAATGAAAATCAATAAAAATCAATAAAAATCAATGAAAATCAATGAAAATCAATAAAAATCAATGAAAATCAATGAAAATCAATAAAAATCAATAAAAATCAATGAAAATCAATGAAAATCAATGAAAATCAATGAAAATCAATGAAAATCAATGAAAATCAATGAAAATCAATAAAAATCAATAAAAATCAATGAAAATCAATGAAAATCAATAAAAATCAATGAAAATCAATGAAAATCAATGAAAAATATTAAAAATCAATGAAAATCAATGAAAACCAATGTAAATCAATGAAAATTAATAAAAAATATTAAAAATCAATGAAAATAAATGAAAATCAATGAAAATCAATGAAAATCAATGAAAGTCAATGAAAATCAATCAAAATCAATCAAAATCAATCAAAATCAATCAAAATCAATAAAAATTAATAAAAATTATTAAAATTCAATGAAAATGAATGGAAGTCAATTAATAAATAAGAGTGAATAATAAATAAAATCTCTAAATACCGTACCTGCTTTCAGTGCAGCGCCAAAAGCCGAAAATACCACATGACGTCTTTCTGATGTCTTGGAAATGAGACACCTTAAAAGCTTGCACAGGCTCATTTGCTACGACCGTTTTTTTGCAGACGTTCGATCTGTAAGAAATATTTGATAGCCTCATCAGTCAGTTATTGATTTGACATAAATCTTACTTTTCTCACTCGGTTCTCGTGCACGAAAGTGCCTCCCTGTTATTGTTGAGAAAAGTTCAGTCGATTTGTGGTATTTAGATGATTGAATAATCAAAAGAAGGGGATGGAGTAGAGATCAAAATTCAAATTTTAATCCTCAGAATATTAGTACGAAGTACTGACGATGACTCTAATTCACTGAGTCAGAAAAGTTAGGCTAAACATTTTTTTGTGACCCACTAGTAGGGCCGTAAGTTATGTGTTAATACGTCACCCTCTGTAAATAAAGTTTATTGTATTGTATTGTATAGTTACCAGTGTACTATATTATTCCCCTGACTTCTTCAAAGTCCCCTTTAAGCGCCTCTCACACACAATGACGTATGTACTGTCTCGCCTTTTTAGTTGCAAGTGCGATTCGGTGCAAGTTAGTAATTCCCTTAAATATCATTTCTGTTGTCTGCTATTTGCGCTTGAGCGAAACATAAGCTAACATGGATACGATTCCAACAATAGCATACGAATTGAAATGAGTGAGCAATGGTTAGGTCTAACAAATGTCTAGCTTTAAAAACAAACAGTACACAAATGAATGATTCATAGTGATATAAATATGTAACATAAATTGGGTGTTATTGCCAGCATTTCATACCCTTGTGGATTGAATCCATTATAGACTACTTTTCTGGAACACACTTGGATTAAACAGCAAGCAAGGAATAAACCAAGAAATAGATTCCAAATCTTGAGCATCATTTATTTTAACCGATTCGGAGATAAATCTTTCCTCTCAGGCGTGTGTTGATAAACCATTCATGTTTACAATCTGTGATTTTTGTTTTGATTATGGCCTATATAAATTTTTTTGAACTTGACAATTCTCCAAAACAGACTTTGATCCACAGTTAGGATCAAGATAACTAAGATTATTGACCTCTTCCACCAAACTGTTTGTTTTCCCCTTTTAAAATTAGAATTAAAAACAACCCGGTCTGGATCCATTTGGCATTGACCCTGAAGCACAATGGGAATTCTAGACCGTCTGCATGCAAACAGTTGCGGTTTGTTCGAAAGAAAATATTAGACTATGAAACGTACAGCTATCGAACAATTAATCTGCGCTAGTTAATTATTTGTACCTTGCCTTTTTTATTTGCTTTTGAATCTATATGTAAATGGGCGTGATTTTCTTAATATCTAAACCATTGTCTTGAATAAAGTCAGGAAATGCAGAAGTTGTAGAGTCAAAAGACATGAACATCAAACCACAAGCAACAATTATAATCTCGGCCATGCTTGACTTGGGCAATATCGACGATTTTGTTAGGCTTGTTATATTTATTTTACCTACCACTAGAACTGAATTCAGAATCTAAACAACGCAAATATTTACAGAACCTAAAACCTAAATTACTCTGTACTGTATATCGATTATTTTAGTTTGATTCAAAATGCGTCAATGCGTGTGCGGTAAGGTCAAATAGATGAATCCTTGCCAAGACCAAACTGAGGGAAACGCACAGTGGAATTCAACATAGGGGAATATTTTATTTTTCAATAAGTTTCTTTACACATTTTCACATAGAAGTTAGAGCGAGGAGATTACAGATAGAGCTGATGATCAGTTCAACACCACACCAAAGGAATATGGATAAATAACATACATTTATTCACTTGGCAAAAATGGCAAAAATTGTTGAACTCTGAGTGACATGCTGAAGCAGGAAATCTACACTGATCACTGGAAAATCGCCAAATATTTACTTGTGAGAAAAATAAGCCCTTGCGTATTTCTAGACACAGCATGTCAATTGAAACATCACTCAATGTAATGGTACGCGTACTTATATATTTTGTCTTCCGTGGTTTTTCTTAGAAAGGGTGTCTGAATCCAAGCTATAGCACCCTCACTTGGGCAATATATACTCATCAGAATTCCAAGAACCAGTGGAGCAGTATCCTGAAAAGGAATTTTAAATATTGTCCAAAAATTGCCAGGACTTTCTGATAGAGGTACAAATCGGTATGAGTATGCCCCGGTTTTTGCTAGAATCATTAGTGGTTCTCGCTGTGGTGACCGGTTTCCATAAAAGCAAAGTCAAAAGTTCGACAAGGTAAGTTTAATCATTCAAACAAATTTCTGTTAAGAAGTTTATCCGTTAAAGGTTTCTTTTACAGAGTTTAAGACTGAAATGATAAATAATACCTAACTACCGAATCGACGTTAACTGTCAGTCAATGCATAGTCATTGTGACTCATGATCAGCAGGGTTTCCTCACTATATGTCCTCGGTAAGTTTAACGAAGTTTCAAGTCATTTCCAATTTTCATCTAAGTACCCCTTTAACGAAGAACTTGGTTCATTAAAGTACAGTTTGTATGGACCAAATGTATTGGATCTCTTGTAGGAAATAATTCACACAAATTGAGTAAAATAATACTGAAAGCAATTTTAAAATGGTATTCTTTTTCCTGCTTAGTCACGTGTGTTCAACAGATTATTACGTAACAAGCTACTATTTAAGTTGGACTACCGGATGGGGTTACAGAAAATACTATACTAAATGTGGTTTTCTATGGCTCAGCCGATGTTCCCGTTCTGTGTAAGTATTGTACCAGTAGGTATGACATGCAAGGAATAGTTGTCGCGCATTCTTATTGTGGTTACCATCAAAACTTGTTGCATTTTGGGTCCGCCTACGGCGTCGGGACTCCAACAAAACCTCCCTCGGCTTTCGGGGACATTTAATCACTAATCACGCACCGAAACCAGGAGCAAACAAAAAATAACTGCACAAGAAATACCAAACAGGTACACCGCTCAGCGTGCCAACGATAAAAAACAAGAACGCGAAACCTATACCACGCAGGATTTGATTTTTAGCATCCAAAGTCGTTTGGTTTTTAATTTTTTTGATGGCGTGGACGTGTCAGCGCTAGTCTCCTCCGCAGCCGTTTTGATTTTTCACACTTTTTTTTTTTTTTTTTTTTTTTGACAAAATCTATTATAATAGATAAAGCAAAAAGATCAGGATTGGCTATGTTCTGTTCTCTGATAAAATACGACTGAGGCTGTTGAACACTCAAAAAGACGCGAAATTTAAGTCTTTCCCCAAAAATCTTTACATCGGTTGCTTTCGCTACTTTCAGGTTTTGATGAAGCACACAATTTTTGACGCACAGGAGTAGGGTATAGCGAAAATTGTTTGTACGCGGATACTAAAAATGGCCCATCCGGAATTCACATGGCGCGCGCGGTATTAAGAAGTTCCCCTCTCTTATCTATGCTCTCTTGATATGATTCATTGGAAAAAGTCAAGGTTTTCTTTTTTCTCTGAATTCCTGTACGTAGTTTTAGACATAATTTCTGAGACTCTTCACTGTTGAGTATTTACATTCGTATCTCTATGATAATACTGATTTTAGTCTATTATCTTGAAATAAACCACGTACGCATTAAATACTAGCATTTTACAAGATCAATATACGATTTTTTTAAAAAGTTTTGCCTTGCATAATCCTTTCCCCCTGAGTTTTAGCGTGCTTTTATTTGCATGAATTAAGCGAGTGACGAGCGTCAAACTCATTCTATAAACATATACTGTTCAAACTGCATGGAACACACAAAAAAAAACGCCACATGTAAGGGAATCCGGAATGATGAGGGATTCCCAATTCCCAGGGCTGGATTCCAGATTCCAAAGCAATTTTTTCGTAGATTCCGGATTCCTGATTTTCTTACGTCCCTTGTAACTGGGTCAGAATCGAAGTAACAGTGGTCAAGATATCTGAATTTCGATAGATGAAATTAAGTTATTCCGAATTGTAGGAAAAACTTCGACTCCCGTATGAATAGAAATTGAAGCCGGCATAGCATTTGACCCAACACTTGCGGGTTATCATGAAGGAGTTTGACTTTTGGTCGCGGGTTGCGGGTATGTGGTGCGGGTGCGGGTGTGTGGTGCGGGTGCGGGTGCGGGTGCGGGTGCGGGTGCGGGTGCGGGTGCGGGTGCGGGTGCGGGTGCGGGTGCGGGTGCGGGTGCGGGTGCGGGTGCGGGTGCGGGTGCGGGTGCGGGTGCGGGTGCGGGTGCGTTTAAAAATAGCTAAATAGACAAAAAGGAAATGAAATGGACTAAACTAGACTAAACTAAAGTACACTACGTTCGCCCGGAAAGGAAATAAACCATTTATTAGTAGTTGATGAATTAAATAAAAACTACGTCTAAAAAAATGATTCATTTTCCTGCAGTTACATTACACACTATATAAGGCTATGTTCAGACGTGCGAAATTTGTAAAGCCCGTGCGAAATTTTGAAACCTCCTGGGGTGATTGATAATTAGATATTAACCTGGATAAGCTTCCAGTGAACAAAAGAAACTGACTCAATGATGATATAATTGGGGTTAGAGACTTCTTGTTGGCGCTGACTGTTTAATGAAGGAGACATTTTGTATATTGCAAGAGGTCTCCTTAACCATCAATGGATAGAAACTCATATCGAATGGCATTTAGGTTTTAGTTTATTTTTATAACTTCAGACTTATCCAAAGAAACCGCTACCTTCTCAAAACGCGCACATCTTCTAACAGGCAATACTACTGCTGCTCAGGATGGCGAACTGAAAGTGCACATTACTGTTCAATACGTAAGTAATATGCAAAGTTTTAGTTTTAATTTGTTTATGTTGTATTATGTCTTTATTTTTAGAGCATTTAAATGACTGACGTGCGGTTTATAGATTGTGAGTAGAATGCATTTTTTTTCGAGATATGACAAGTGAAGAAACCTCTTTGCACTTATTCATGATGATCAATGACAAGTACCGATTGAAACATTCTCGCTCTTTGCGAAGTATTAGATCAAACTCATGCTGATTAACCGTAAAGTAATTAGTTTTCCTCCAACAAATGATTCATATTTATTAATGGAAGGTTTACTGTATGCTAAAATAATAGACAAACCATGCCAAAATAGCAATCTAACTTTTCAATTCAATTTCGTTGTTTAAACAGCAATTTGCACAAGTGGTTGTGTTCATGGGAGATGCACAGCCCCGGACACATGTACCTGCAACAGCGGATGGACAGGAAAAAGATGCAACATAGGTAAAGCCACGTGCACCTCAAATTTCAAATTAATACCAACAAATATTAAGCAATTATTGGACGAGGTTGAGCAAAATATTTTACGATAACAAAGTTCAATAATTGTTTTATCATTCATTTTGTTGTTGTTGTTGTTGTTGGTATTTTGACTATTTTTACTGTCTATTAAGCATTCCAAATCATTTTCAGACAGTTCAGGGAAGCGAGCCATTGTCAAATGCAACGTTGCTGCGCATGAGCAGACTGTTATTTGCAGCAAAATGTCTTTGTACCGTAATGCACATGAGCAGACCGTTATTTGTAGGCAGTTATTTGCAGTTCTCTGGGCCAATCAAAATGACGGAAAAATTAATTTGAATGAGAAATTCTATCAATTACGGGTATGAAAATCAATGCCTATTTCTCTGTTCCAAACTTTAAGAAGACAGAGAATACTAAGATGTAATCATCTTTCTTATCTAAAGTCATCTTTCTGTTATTTTATTAGATGTGAACGAGTGTTTATCTTCCATTGATGGATGCCAGCAGCAATGTATTAACACTGTTGGCTCATTCATTTGTAATTGTTATCGTGGATACCAGAAGTCTCCATCTTCTGCAAAAACTTGTCAAGGTTAGTAAAAAATATAAGTATGTAATAATCATTGTTGTAAATTTAATTGAGTAAATCCAAGTTTAGTCATGGTTAATTGAGTTTGGCCTTGTATAATTTCAGTATCGTTGTTTGTTTGGTTCCTACAGAAGCATAATTTTTTTAAAGGCTAGTCTAGCTTTACATTAGACTCTTGTCCTGTTGACTATGCCCTCAATTAGATATTTGTATCTATATCTAGCTGTCAAGTTAATAAATGAATAAAATCAATAAAAAGCTAAAATGTTAAGATTTTATCTAACTTAAGCCTCAAAAAAAAGTAGGTAGCTTTTTACCAAAATCACGTCATAATTACCGATCACCCACAGTACGACTTATATCTCAGAGCGGATCAGTTAACCTTCTGGTAGAATGATCACAATATAGATCTAGATTGACTCCCCAGGTAATTTTCCCCTAGTTGAATATTTTAGTGATTAAAAAAAAATGTTTTAACTCCATTTTCTCTCTTCGAAAAGATTATAATGAATGTACAAGGAACAACCCCTGTAGATGTGCATCTAGTGGCTGCCAAGCTACTTGTAATAATAGCCCTGGAAGCTATCGGTGTTCATGTTCCAAAGGATTTAAAATAATGAGGTCAAGAAATATTTGCCAAGGTAAGAAAGAACTAGCTGCATGGGCATATTGGATTTAAAGTAAGTAGTGACACCACAAACTCACAATACAGGTATACGACTTGCTTTGAAAAAAAATTATTAACAACTGATATCATCAAGAAATTATCCACTAAGACCAGCATTAACATCACTAGAAGCATGATGAAAAAATCAAGTGGGCATCGAGGGAATTATGGAAAGAATGAAAATTTGATAGGACTACATGCTGTCCAATTTGGAAATAACGAAAAAAACTTCGAGGACAGACAAAATTGGACAAGGCCTATAGTCCAATTTGGCAGTTAAATGACTTTTTTTAAATTGGACAAGCATGTAGTCCTATTGCATGTAGTTCAAATATAACAACATTGCCTTGCTTCTTGCACAGATTTTTGTGTGGTGAAGATGCAATGTTTTGCGAGATTTTATCAGTGGTTTCCACAAGCAGTTGAGCACTCGAGCAGTCACTGAACATTATCATGGCCATGTCGAGTTACTTTTTTTGTGTATTTTTGACAATATTTACTTCTCGCATGTGACTTAAATTTTCTGAAGATACCCAGGAAGGCTCGTGAAATTACAACAATTTTGAAATATCACTCGTGGTATTTATGCCAAATATCACTACAACCATGCTATTACCTATACTAATAAATTGAACTATTTTCTTTTTTTCTATTAAAGACATAAATGAATGTTCTGGTTACACCAACAAGTGTGGAAAAAAAGAACATTGCATAAACACCCTTGGAGGTTACATTTGTATATGTTTCCATGGATACAAACGAAAGTCAAATGGATCTGTCTGTGAAGGTAGGTCACCTGTATAGTGCTCCTGCAAATTCAGACTGCAATCTCTTCTTTATACTTACAAAAAAAAAATATTTAAATTCAATTCAGATATAAACGAATGCAAGACTAACAATGGCGAATGTGAACACATTTGCATAAATATCCCTGCTTCAAGACGGTGTATGTGTAGGAGGGGCTACCGTTTGGATAGTAACGGTAGATCATGCTCTGGTGAGTAATGGAGTGTATTAATCTTTCTCGGAGTTTTAACTACGTATCCAATTATCTATTTATTTTCTATATTTTTCCTCTAAAGATATAAATGAGTGTCGCGAAAGGACACATAGATGTCAATACGGATGTAGGAATACCAAGGGCAGCTTTACATGTCACTGTGGTCCTGGATACGAATTGAATCCTGACAAAAGGACTTGTTCAGGTACCTTATCTTATATCTCCTAGCCGCTCGAAATAATTTGCCAAGGATATGAAGTTTCCAGGAAATCTCTAAATTCTTGAGCGAACAGGAGGACTAAATTATGAAACATAAATGTAAGAAAATCGGCCCGTAACGGCAAACGCGACTCAAAAATTAATTTTTGAATAAACTATTCAAATCCTAAATGTTTGGGCCACAGGGGGCCCAATTTAGATAAAAGTAAAAGGTGAAAATAATATCGAAATTTTTTTTTCTAATTCTTGGTTAGGATAATATCCTCTATAATACGAACGAGCAAAAAAATCCCTAAAAAATGCACTAGAACATTTTTTTCGCGCGCACCTTTGTTTTCCTACATAATTTCCCTATGAAATCGTGGCTTAATAAAATGTGTTTGTGTTTTCAAGATGGCGGCTTGACTTTCCTCCCTTTTGTTAAATTATATTGACCCAAATCCACACATATATAGGATACCATAGGGAAATTATATAGGAAAACAAAGGCGCGCGCGAATGTTCTATTGCATTTCTTACGGATTTTTTTTGCTTGTGCAATCATAGAGGACATTATCGTGACCAAGAAATTAAAAAAAAATATTTAAACGCGATTTTTTCCCGATTTTATTTTCACCTTTTATTTTTATCTAAATTGTGCTCCCTGTGGTTTGGGGTACTACATGTCAGTAAATTCATCAATATCCGAGTGGTTTTAACGCGATACTAACGAGCTAAAAACAATAGACCTTAAACATCCCTCTGGAAACAATGGATCCCGTGGTAGTCATGATATTACGTTAATAATAATAATACTACTTTATTTATTCTGCGCACATTATCCTAAAGTTCTAAGGCGCCTTATAATAATAATAAAATATAATATGAGATATACAATTTATACTAATAAAAAAAATAAGCCTAAATTAAAAATATAAAAATTTATAAATATACGAATAAACAAAAAGAATTAAATGACTTAAAAAGCTTGTTTAAAAAAATACGTCTTAAGGTTAGATTTAAAAGAGCTGATAGTAGAGCAAAGTTTAATGTTAAGTGGAAGATTATTCCATAATTTAGGAGCACAATTGGAAAACGCCCTATCTCCGTATGTTTTAAGATTAGATGACGGAACTTCTAATAAAAATTGAGATGATGACCTTAATTGTCTAGCTGGAATATATTGAGAGAGCAAATCACTAATATATATAGGTGTCAAGCCATTAAGTGCCTTATAAGTTAATAACAAAATCTTAAAAATTATTCGCTGTGGCACGGGAAGCCAGTGCAGCTCAATAAGAATAGGTGTAATATGGTCATACTTAGATCTACGCATGACAATGCGAGCAGCACAGTTCTGAACTAATTGAAGTCTATGAATAAGATATCCTGGGAGACCATATAGCAAAGAATTACAATTATCTAGTCGACACGTTATAAATGCATGGATTAAAGTCTTAGTACTTTCAACCGATAAGTGTTTTCTGATACGCGATATATTGCGCAAATGATAAAATGAAGGTTTGCATACAGCAGCAACTTGTTTTTCAAAGTTCATGGTGTCATCAAACATTACACCAATGTTCCTTGCTTCCCTTGACGGCTTGATTGACTCAGTACCAATGTTTACAAATGAGATTTCATTTTATTGGAGGACATCAAAGAATAAATATCAGTGACACTATGCTTGAAACAGACGATGCTGCATCTGAAGCATTGAATGAAAAATATATTTGCGTATCGTCCGCATACAGATGGAAATCTAAGTTGTATTGTCGAACAATGTCACCCAGTGGAGAAGTATACAGCAGGTATAATATTGGACCAAGTACAGATCCCTGAGGTACGCCATGAACTAGGTCACGTGAAGTAGAGTAACTTCCTCTTATATTTACGAACTGGTTACGACTCGTAAGGTATGACTTGAACCATGCAAGAGCCTTCTGCTTTACCCCAAACCTCGATTCAAGTCTGTGTAGCAAAATTGTGTGGTCGACAGTGTCGAAGGCGGCAGACAAGTCAAGAAGTAACAGGATAACAGTACGCTTATTGTCTATAGCAGTTAGAATGTTGTTATGAACTTTAAGCAGGGCAGTCTCAGTACTGTGAAGTCTCTTATATGCTGACTGAAACGTTTCACCAAGACAGTTTTCTTCAATGTAATTTTTTAGTTGTATGGCAACAGTGGCAACAATCTTGAGTAGATCAGGCATTGTTGCAGAATCAAGAGAAAGGTTTACAAACTTGGTAAGGATAGGCAGCAGTTCAGGTAGACATTGCTGGAAAACATTGACGCGGACGGGATCCAAAGCACAGCATTTTAACTTTGATGATTTAATGATGTCAGCCATGCAATTAATAGTCACAGAGTTAAATTTAAGTAACTCATGTGTACATCCAATTTGTTGATCGGTAGGAGTGGTGCCAGTGAAGGATTTACGTATCTTGAGGATTTTCTCAGCAAAAAAGGTGTTAAAACGATTAGCAAGAACGAAGTCAGAGGGAGCAGGCGGAAAACTTGTTTCAGGTGTTCTGTATAAAAGCTTGTTAATAGTTTGGAAAAGGACACGTTGATCACCTTGGTTACGGTCAATTATTGAGGCGTAGTAAACTTCTTTGGCATCATTAACCATTTTGTTAACAGTTCTACATTACTCAAGGTATAAGTGGCGTGCAGTTTCAGTTCTCACATGACGCCATTTCCTTTCTAACATCCTTCTTTTCCTCTTAGCATTAGCAATCTCATTAGTAAACCAAGGAGTAGATGGACGTATAGTTACTGTACGTCTCTTTATAGGTGCATGAAGATCCAGAAGTGATTTAAGCGTGTGATTATAACTACCAATCAGTTTAGACAGATCTTGATCATCAGTCAAATTAAATAAGTCAGAGTCTTTCAAGTCACGACGAAAAGTTTCCATATCAATAGATTTTAAATTGCGAAACAATATCTCCTTCCTCTTGTAAGATGGCTTGACAAAGAGGAGCTTGCACATGACAGCAAGGTGATCAGATATAGCAGGATCATGATCACGCAGGTCTCTTACAAACTGTTCATCACATCTAGTAATAACAAGATCAATTGTATGATCATCGCTATGCGTAGCACCAGTAACATGTTGCATCATGTTAAAAGACTCAAGAAGGTTCAAGAATTTATCAGCATCGTTATCATCACAACAGTCAACATGAATGTTAAAGTCACCAGCCAGCAGCAGGTATCCAGGAGAGGTAGAAAGGTACTCGAGGTAATTAGCAAAATCATCCAAAAAGGCAGATATATTGACACCAGGACGACGATACAAAACAACCAAGCGTACAGGGGCAGTCGACAGTTTACATAATAACTCAATGTGTTCAAAAAAACTGGTATGTTCCATTAGTGTGATTAGTAACATTGAAAGTATTCTTCATAACATCTCCTACTCCCCCACCTCTCATGTCCAATCTAGGAGTATGGTAGAAGGAATAGCCAACAGGGCAGACATCACGTACAGGATAGTGATCATAGTCATCACCACGAAGCCAAGTTTCAGTTACTGCCAGTATGTCAATATCATGATCAATAATAAAGTCTTGAATGATTCTGGACTTGTTACAGATAGAACGTGAATTTATAAGGGAAAAATCCAGACACAAAGAATCAGTAGTAGAATTGAACGGCGAAACAGTCTTGATATAGGTCAAATTTCCAGTATTTACTGTGTTCGGTAGCTCAGGAATGTTAGTAGATGATAGTAAGCAATCCATAGAGCAGGTTCCAAAAGGTGTTAATGATGTATTGTCATGATAGTAACGGTCCAACGATGTCGCCGTAATTTGCATACAGCGCGAAGAGAAATCAGTTTGAAATCTTGAATAAATTTGGTGAAAACAACGATTTGAAGACGAGCAAGGGTAGGAACTTGAATATACCCATACACAGTAGTAATAGGTCTTTGCTTATTTCTGCCTGCTCTACATCCACGTCGAGAAGAAGACTTAGCAATTCCAGCAGCTTTTAAACTGTTCCAAACATCAGCATCCAGTCGTGGTACTTTACGAAGAGTTGAAAATATACTCCATAAAGTCGAACTTGAGTACAAAAACTTCATAATTCACTTTAAAAACGATTAAACAATTGCTCTGAAGTGATTAGCGGCTAGAAAAATTGAAATATGAAGAAAAAAATAGCAAAAAATCATAGAGCAAATAATTTGACATGCAGCCAGTGAGGCGCATGCGTATAAGTTCCACGTTACTAATAGACTCCTTGCAGCACGTCGGAATGCAGCTCAATTTGGAATACAAAACAAAATAATTTTAATCTCCTGAGAATTGGATCCTATAGCGCTACGCGCTACTCAGTATACGGCCTCGGGACTTCCACTAAACCTCCCTCGACTTCGGGGACATTTAATCCCTAATATTCCACAGTGCCATAGTATTAATTATAAAAATCCACTCAAATGACTAACAGATATGCAATTCTTGTTAAAAGAACTTTCAGAAAATGTATACTTTTGGGATTTCCGATCTTATATTAAGCGCGCTACGCGAGCTAAAAGCAAACTAATAATTTGTATTAGCTAATACCTTTATGCCATATTGAATATTTTATCCCGGTTAGCCTCGATATTTTGCAATAATTTTTATATCTCGAACGTGACCTATAATTTGCTTGAGGACTTGTGTTGATACTGGGTCGAGTATATATTTTTTGGATTTAGACGAAATAAACATTTATCCATGTGACTAAAAAAGTTAGTTGATCTTTTGGGCGACTACCGAACCGTGAAATAATTAAATCATTAATTATTATATTCCAGACGTCAACGAATGTACACGCTATAAAGGTAGATATGTTCCGTTATCAACCTGCCAACAGGTATGCACGAATACAGATGGAAGCTATACTTGTGGATGTAGAAGCGGGTTTAAGATCCAGCAAGACAGGAGAAGTTGCAGAGGTTTGTGAAGAATCATTATGCCATTAGACTTCTGAAAGCTTAGATTAATAATTAAGTGCTTTCATGATTATAGAATATTTGAATGATAAATATACTTTTCCTAGATATCGATGAATGCAAAACGCGGGGACACTGGTGTGACCAGATATGCATCAACACAATAGGCAGTTATATTTGTAGCTGCAAGGCCGGATATGAACTCAAATCAGATGGGAAATCATGTATAGGTAGGTATTCGTACACTTACTGTGCAGGTTGTCGTATGGGAAGGTGGCGACAATTAAGGTTCAAAGTAACAGTATGGTCTCATCTAAAGTATGCAGCATTATTTAGTAAATCAGATTCAGTCCCTACTATTATACCAGCCGGCAAACTATGAAATTACTGCCCGTTATGGAGGTAAAGTTCAATGCTGACTTCAATTTTATCAAACTATTTTTTTTTTAGCTCTTCCTTGCCAAATTTTTAGAAAACCATTGTATGCTATATTATACTGCTCCGGCACATCAACTGGCGATTTCTGTTGGGCATCATGTTATCGTGGCTACAACAGAGAGGGTCCACAAAAAGTAACCTGTATGCCTAACCAAAAATGGAGTGTCCCTCAACCGACATGCCGACGTAAGTTTAAGCCAAAGCATAATATAAATATATATATTTTATTTAAACCAATAAAACCAAAGAGTAAGAAGTAAGAGAGCACATCTACCATACATATAGGTCTATCCCCATGAAAATTATTTGAAAATCTGTTTTTAAGTCCGAGCGCAGCTATTCTTAGATGCGTGCGCAGCAGGTCTGAACTGAAACAGGAATCCCATTATAGAATAGCCCAGGCTGCTCGCGCAGCTATAAAAATAGATTTTAAATAATTACCATAGACCACGGATATATGCCCTATTACTTTATACTATCTTGATACTGCAAAGTTTCATAATAACGTTTTTTTTGTTGTTTCCTTTTTATAGCAAAGTTATGTGGCATTTTGCCTCCACGACCCAACGCAATTGTATCTCTTCCGTGCTATAGGCACTTTCGTTCTTCCTGCGATATGCGATGTAAATCTGGATACTATTCATCTGGAAGCAGTAAAGCAACTTGTGATCTTACAGCAGACAAACTAAATGTTGTCTGGAAAAGTGATTTCAAGTGTTTTCGTAAGTATTTAACATTCCTAGATTACACTCATTGACTTCACGACTCTCTTTGTTCAAGAAGCCAAATTAAGAGTTTCAAGAGTGTCGATTTACGATTTACGATTTCAGATGTAAGAAACTGCAAGCCCAACCCCTGTCGCCATGGAGGAGCATGTACTTCACTATCATCAAAGGATTTTCAGTGTGACTGCTCCAATACTGGCTATGAAGGCAGACTATGTGAACAAGGAGTCATTGACATTCCACTGTTTCCAAAGCTAAAGGCAAATCTCACTTCTTCATACTTATCTCTCCGAGCCAAACCCTCAAAAGAGATCGAAGTTTCGATACAATCAGACGACGTTGTCGTAAATCCAAAAAAATTTAGAATGACAAGAAGAAGCACCAACAAATATTTTACTTTGAGAGCCGACCGGCCTGGCTTCAAGGTAATCTCCTATTACATCAGCCAAGGAGACAATGAAGATGACTTCAAAAAACCAGCAGATACCATTCTTTTTGTGACTCCAAAACTGAAGCCCAAAACAACGAGTATTTTTGGTGAAATTCCTATCCTTGAAGATTCATTACCAATAGGGTGTTACATGAAAGTGCTTGACAACCTTGAATGTTCTGTGAAACTTTCCTCGACGTTACCATGGAACCAGTATACAAATCAACAATTGTCGTCCCAGGGAATTGTACATTTAACGACCAAGGATGGAAAATCCATCCCCTTGTCATTAATTGGCTTTGACTTTCCATTTTCATCTGGGGGTATACTAAATAAGATAAAACACTTCCAACAGTTCAACAACAATGCTAAATTGAACACATCTGCTGCAAACATCTGTAAAAGTGCAAAAATAGGCTTACCTGGAATAATGGAACTAGTTGAAAATGATGTTTTTGCTACAACGTTCTTTAAAATATTTACCAAATATACACCATCATGGATGACGATTTCTAACAAGGACGAGATTTCTGTTTTTGATATCAAAAATATCCACACACTCATCAGTTCTGAATCCAACGCCTGTTCTTCGTTTTTCAATTCTTCAAGTGTAGTCACATATGAGCCAAATATTGGCTCAATTTTAACACTTGACGAAGATATCACTTTACCTGACGAGAGAGGCTTTTGTTATGCAATCGATATCTGTACCTCGGACGTCGGCTTCACCCTGCCAAGTGAGAGTACAAAAAAAATAAAGTCATCGGTACTTTTCCAAGACATGAGGAATGCTGGCTGGGACATTGATCTTACAGGTGTCATGTTTCCTGGAAATGGAAAAGCTACAGTTACCATTGGACAAAGTTTATGGAATGGAAAGCAGTTAGAGAATCTTGAATCACAGGAATACGAAGTTGTGCTAAAAGGAAGAATGCAGATCAAACTGGAGAACAAAGAGAACACAACGATATCGTTGGCTTATCAGGGAGATGTATTCATTGATACAGAAAACCTTGAGCAGGTAATTAAAACGTACTTGATATTATACTAGCCTGATATACGGCTGTTGGTTCAGTGTTGGTAACCAATTACTTGTCAGATGTTTCTCTCAGTTCTTGTTTGACTTTGAAAATGGATTTTTTCCAAGTCCTCAAGTACCTCGGACGGGGGGTGGGGGGGGGGGGGGGGGAATATTCATGATTAAAACCTCATTAGGCACTGCGATTCCCAATATTCTGCGAACTAGTTTTTTACTACTGCGCCTCAAAAATATAAAACTCTTTAAGGTACCGACTGATTTTTGATTGAATGAAGTTCGCAGTTGTGATTTGTTTAATTATCTACTCAGAGTTTTCATCATGGATTTGAACGGGAAACTGCAAGTGCACTGAAAGGAAAAGCAGCCTTGAACTTGACTACGACCGTCCTCGGCAAGCAAGTTACGATCAAACTTCCAAAAAAAGAAGTCGTTGGGAAATCTGCAATGGGAGGTAAATTAAAAAGTTTCGTTTTTAATTACTCTTGAAAGTTTCTTCCTTTTCAACAGTTGAACTTTGTCCGACTGTCAAACATCCCGGCTCAGTTTCCCTGAGTATGGACTAGAGACCCAAAAGCTTGGAATAAAATTAAATTGTTCAGTTCTAAAAAAGATGGTGCGTGGAAACATATTTAAATCATTTTAAAACATTTTTGAAGCATAATATTAATTTTGAATACATGGACATCAAAAGGCTTTCCTCTCTTAATTATATATAGTTTATTGTTTTAAGTAACTTTTTATGGTATAAATAGAAATGCTATATTATTTCTCAGGTTCAAACAAACCGAGGAACTCAAACAATCATGGTTGGTTCCTTGTATGGAAGAGCGTTTCTAATCTATTACAAGGAACACCTTTCAACCACATGGTACATCCGAAGAGACATCAACCTGTATTTGTCGCATTGGAGCACCAAATACGGGGAGGAAGCCGGAGAGAGATCGCGAATATAAAAGAATATAACATGAGAATAACCTTAATCAGATTACTTTTCCCGCAAATCAAGAGCCTCCTCAAAAACCCTAAACTGCACCTTTTGCTAAAAACCGAAATCTTGGACAAATGGTCGGCCGACATCAACGATGCAGAAACTCTTTCGAGAGATGTTCGTAGAGCTATGAGCAGCAGTTTAAGTACTAGTTCTAGTCTCAACAAGTTCTCGTCTTTGATAAGAAAGTTAAGGAATCAGATACGTAGCATTAAGCTAATTTGTCGAGTTATCGAATCAGAAGTTAAGAGGAGGTCTTTCGGAGACGTGTCTTTGATCGTGAACCAAGCAAAGAGTTTAAAAAACGATATCCCAAAAATCCCCAGTTTTCGTTGGAAGCGTTCTTCAATAACAGAGGCTTTCCGAACATTCAAACTTCTTTTTAAAGGCAAAATGTGTTCGAAAAAGACCTGTTTTGATCACCTCAAGATCATCCTTGAAAGCACTCCTCCAAAGAATATCAACGTCGCCCACCATCAAGAAAAATATAGTCCTAGTTTTGTTGTTCAAGGAAAATTGACCCAACCTCTGGCATTAGGCTCTGTTGCAGCTTTGCGAAAAGATGATCATGTCTTCTTAGAAATTTACAATGGGGCAAAATCAAGTAGAGTGTCTTTCAATCCGACTGTCAATCTTTTAGGGATACAAAAAGTGGCTACTGCCGTGGTAAAAAATGATGTTTTATCATTCCAGACTTCAGGTCTCATGTTTGGCAAATATCAGACCTTGATGAACGTAAGTGCTAAAACAGAATATCATGACTGGTCTCTTATCCAATACCGTGTACAGGGAAGAATGGACTTGAACTCTAGACTGCCCAAAATCATTCAGAAGACAATCAATAACCATGTCAAAGAAGTTGCAGTAAAAGCAACCCTACGAATTAAAAAAGCGGAAATCGAAGAAAAGAAGATAAACGACAAACTTCGAAGGTTTACCGAATTGTTGCGACAGAAGTCTAGAACTTACGAAGACTTAAAGCAGAAAAATGAAGCCCAATTTGCTATTTCGAATGCCAACAGGATCAGGTATAAGTTGTTAAAAGATCAGATTTATAGAGGTGTCCGTGAAGATGACGAGAACCCCATTAATAGATACAGATGTCCACTGACGGAATGTAAAAAAATATGCTCAATGATGAATGTTTGCAGCTATGAAAAGAAGAAAGTCGAGAGCCCTTACAATGTACCAAATTGCTTTGCAAAAGAAATAACGATTGAAAGGGAAAAAGTTGTACAACAAAGTGCAAATGCATTCTACGTCAAGCCAACTTTTGTAAGCCAGTACACTGGAACTTGTGGAACTGGAGGATTGTTTACCACAATAAAACACGCATTCACTGGCTGTTCCAGAACTTATGCAATGGTACAAGGAGAAGATGAAAAGGTTCCATATACAAGAGTTTGGCTTGCTAGAGTAAGAGAGAAAATCCCTGTAAAAGTATTTGTTTGCTCAAATCCAATTTCGAAAAGGAAGGTCATAGATAGTCATGAATTTTCCTGTAAGAAAACAAAGTGCATTAAGGTCATGAACTCAACGTGTGTTAAAGAAAAACTTTCTTGTAAGATATTCAATATCATTCGAGATCCCACAAAACCTCTAACACCGTATGAGGAGTTCAAAGCCAAACAGTTTGAAAATCTAACGCAAATGGCAAAATTACAAGACATCGCAGCCATTAACCTGGAAAGCACGAGAGCCGAACTTGAAAATGCGAAGGAAGATCTTAATATAACCAGAGCACAAAAAGCACATTTGGAAAATGCCAAAAATGAACTAGAATCAGCAGTTAGTGAAATAAAAAGCATCCCAGATGTCATTCTTGGTTTGCGATTGTCAAGAATTGTTGAAAAATGCCGTAATGAAAATATAGTGAGCGTGGCAGATTTTACATTCGATATGACAATTACAGACCAAAAGAATTTAAAGAAACAAATACCAATAACCATAACAGTGCAGCCAATGGAAGGAAAGAAAAAGGACGTATCACTTTTATTTGATTTCGAAAAGGAAGACATTTCGATCCACGGTGTAGTCAAACAAGTCATAAGAGATTTGTTCGAGAAGAAAAGAGATGCGGCCAGAAGGAAAAGATCCATTCCCGATAATTTTTTGAACAAATTTGTTACAACTGCTGGAAACCAAGCCGACATGTTCAATGTATGGAATAATCATCGTCGCTGTCTGAAAGCGAGGAATGCAAATCTTTTTTATACAGATGTTGTCAAGTCGCTTGACCAACTTATTCATGTTAGAAAACGAGCTGAACAATCCAACAAAGACAACGTAAATAAACTCGTCTCACTGTACAAGACATTTGAGAAAATCAAGACTGCAAAAGCTAAAGGAGAAGAAAAGGATAATTCGAAAAATGTATTGAAGTCCTACTTGGACTACTTTACATTACTTATTAACAAGAAACAGAACTTTACGAAGTCTTGGGAAGATGTTTTGTTTATTTGGAAAACCATGCTGGAAGGGCTTACCAAAGAGAGATCTTTTTCAGAATGTGCAGGCTTCCAAGACTGCCTGGTCAGCATTGCTGAAGATTTGAGCGATCTTTACCTCTATGAAAGTGATTTTTTTAGGGCTAACGAGATCAGGGGAAATATATCTTATGTCAAGGACAGTATCGTTAATTTGATCTCAAAAGACTTCACATTGAGCGATTTTAAAACTAAAGTACTCGACCTGAAATCCCACTTACATCATACAGAAGACACTAATGTCCTCTGTGGAAGAAAACCAGAAATTACCTCTGTAGCAGGTAGGTCAAAAGTAGTGTTCGAGAACGCGACTTTTTCTCTGTTCTGTAATGCAACCAGCGATACAAAGGTTAAATACCAGTGGATACACAACAACGAGTCAGTTATCCATACAGATAATGGTTTGTTGACCATACGAAAGGTTAATACAAGTCATGCAGGTTCTTACAAATGCAAAGCGATCAACAGAAAAGGTTTCGCTACATCCAACGTGACCATTATTTCTGTAAAAAGCAAACCAATGATAACAGAACATCCCAATGACACCATTGTGTACGCTATAGATGGAAAGGGGCTTTTGTTAGTGTGTAATGCAACCGGTGAACCTGAGCCTGACATCGAATGGTTCTTCATTTCTCAGTACCCAAACAGCTCAGAACTAAAGATACCTAATGACAACGGAACTTTCTTGTATTACGAGAAACCCATCGCAAATTACTCTGGATATTATTACTGCATTGCCCGCAACACTTACGGACGAGCAGAGAGTAAAAGAGCGAGGGTCTGGGTCCTAGACATGTCTCCAGGGCAACCAAGAATTGAAGTGAAGATGAATATTACTAAAGCATGCAATAAGCAAAATAGTTCGTTGAACTGTTTGAAATATCGCGGGGGAAACACAAGTGATGCCGATGCTTTGGATTATAGACATCAAACATTGGCTGCTTTACTGAACTGTTCATTATCTCAGATTGAAAACATAAGTTATGTTTCAAATAGCTATGGAAATTCTACGGTACATTTTCTATACATCAGCCGCAAACCTATCTTCGAAAAAATCTTCGATCGCAACCATTTAATCGAACCACTCGTTGAAACGCGTTTGGATTCATTTGCCAGAAAGCGAAAACAGCTTGTAGAAGACTTCCGACTGATATACCAAACGATGAAAAATAAGACTGTTTCTTATATGGAAGAAATTGTTGACCCAGAAAGTATTTTTGTGCGGGGTGCTCCCCCTGGTTGTCCTAAAGGACAAGAACCTCATTCTAATGGATACCTGTGCGGTAAGTCAGCCATTAATAAGCTATTCCTTGTTTATGCGAAACTACACTTACTCAAGAGAGCATAAATAAGAGCGGGAAACCTTTTAATACCGCGCGTGTCTTGTGAATTTCTGGTTGGGCTATTTTAAGCATCCGCGTACAAACAATTTTCGCGATACCCTACTCCTGTGGGTCAAAAATTGTGTGCATCATCCAAACCTGGAATTAACGAAAAGGATGTAAAGATTTTTGGGGAAAAACATAAACTTCGCATCTTATTGAGTGATCAACAGAATCAGTCGTGTTTTATCAAAGATTATAATGTAGCTTAGATAGTACGCGCGCTCTCATTGACTGATTTACTCCAAAAACCACCTCCATTACACCGGTAAAGACATGGTTTGTGATTGACAGCTCACAAAATGGGCAATTTCTGATTTTCAAGAATGTTTTAATCTTTCGCAGAAAATTTTCATTCAACAAAGTTTTGGTTTTTTAAATTAAAAGACACAAGAGGCACAAAAAATACCTGTAGAGTGCCTGCTCATGGTTGAAATTCGCAGCATTGTCTAACATTGCTGCCTATTCTTTTTTGTTTACAAATACGCTTGACAATTTGTTATAAGCTTAAGCTAAAACTTTCTATCAAATTTAAACCAAAGACATACACTGACTTTTCAAATAGAATAGTGCTCTGAAATCGATATAGAAGTAAAAGTTGAGGAAATACTTTGCTAAAGGCTAAAGTAAGTTTGCCGAAAAGATTTTTCGCCGAAGAAACTTCCAGCAAGTCAGTAGATCGAAAAGCGACGAAAACTACGGCCCGAAAACAGTCTGGTTTCACTTAGGAATGAAATAAAAAGGTTCCTAAACAATCCTTCAAATAACAAAACTATAAAACTTACCCAGGATGTGAGGTTTGCTCTGCTGTAAATATGCATGGAAAACTGAGAAGTTCAAAAAGATCTGACAAAATCCAGTGTTGTTTTTGAAGTAGAGCTTGCACGATCCAAAATTGTGCACATAACGTATAAATCTTGAAGAACTGTCACTTCTGTTTGAATTGTAAGTTAGATTTTCCAAACCTTTTCGTAAAATGTTGATGTTTACATCCATTTTATAATTTTTTTTCAAGACAATTTTGTGAAAACTGCTTTGGCAGACTCTGCTTCTTTGCATTGTGAATGAGAAAAAGTACGACGAATGTGATTCGCTTATTTGCCACAGTTTGGAGAATCTCAATTTTGATCAGAAAATAAAACGTTTTTATAATCTTAAAATATCTTCTGCTATATCATAAAAGCAATAGAAACTAAGTTCTTATGACTCTACCGGTGAAATAGAGCACTTGGGATGTTGGGGGAAACACTCGAAAAAGTTCAAAAAAAACTTTTCTTGTGTTTCTCCCAACATCCCGTGTGCTCTATTTCACCTGTAGAGTCATAGAACTTAGTTTCTATTGCTTAAACAGAACATAGCCAATCATGATCTTTTTGCTTTATCTAATAGAATTTGTCGAAAAAAAGTAAGAAAAATCGACGAAAAGTATGTTGTTTTTGAGGGCGTACGCACACGTCCACGCCATCAAAAAAATAAAAACCAAACGACTTTGGATGCTAAAAATAGCCCAACCGGGAATTCACATGGCGCGCATAGAATTAAAAAGTTTCTCTCTCTTATTTATGCTCTTTTGACTTAAAGTGCATATAAGGTTCGGCAGTTTGTGTTTAATATGAAAGTTCTGACCCTAAAAATCACATAATCAATTTTTTTTTTTATTCTGTTGCGGTTTCATTTTTTTTTTTGACGGTCAAAGTTGGTAAAAATGCGTGTTTTGGGCACACTTTAGAATGGAACCTAGCTCGTGTTACGTCATTTACGGGACTTGCTGATCAAGAGTTCAAGGGTTTTTCCTAGTAGAATCGAGCGTAGTCTTACAAAAAAAGTTATCTTATAAAATAATGGAAATCGAAAATCGAAGGGATGCCCACAGCCATTGGTAGAATCAGTGATTAGAACAAAATCTATCATGTGTAAATGACGTGCTAGCTCCCGCACGAGCTTCAAGTCTGAATAAATTATCAGCTGCTAACGTTGCTAGCGTAGAATATAATGACAAGGGATGAAACTTCAAGAATTTTTCGTTCTATCTGCGCCCCGAGTAAGGGGGAACGGAAGCGGAAATGAACAATAGCACCAGAAATGAGCGTCTTCCGTTTAAAGCTTTGGAAGATAGTAATGACAATGAAATTCCTTCAAAATCATTATTGTAGATACAGAAAAAAGTTATTTTAGATGTAGAACGAAGTAAAAACATCGATTTTGATGACTACCTGTCAGATTCATAACATCCCATTTTACTTCCGTCCCCCCTTACTCGTGGCGCAGATAGAACGAAAACAAGGTTTTAATTTGTTGCCATTTTTTCAAGACATAAGTCCATGCTGATTTTTTCTGTCCACACAGAACGTTAGAAAAACTTTCCAAGTATCAGAATATTGAGGTTTAAAGCTTAAAAGACATTTCATGATTTTTTAAAAGCAATTTTATTCGAGGGGTCCATCTGAAGTTTCATCCCTTGTCATTATATTCTACGCTAGCAACGTTAGCAGCTGATAATTTATTCAGACTTGAAGCTCGTGCGGGAGCTAGCACCTGCATTTACGCATGATAGATTTTATTCTAATCACTGATTCTACCAGAGGCTGTGTGCTCCCTGTGTAGATTTCAAGTGTTTTCAACGAACAAGTCCCGTAAATGACGTCACCAACAACTAGTCCCAGGCTGCCAAGGTCGCTCGGATTTTTACTTCGTTTTACCAACTTAATTGACCGTCAAACAAATTATGAAATCGCAACGGAATCAAAAAACAATTATTGATTATGTGATTTTTAGGGTCAGAACAGACATATTAAGGTGACTGACTACTTTAGCAAGGAATAATTACAAAACGTTCTTAGAAAAATATTTTACACAGAATTTAACGCTGATTCCAAAAATGAAAAGAAAAATGGGGTGTTTTGAGCTCGTTTTTGAGATAATGAATTTTGAATATGACCATCTTGACAAGTTTTCGAAAGAAAAATGGCGGAAATCAAGCTTTGCACACAAAAATTCATAACTCAAAAATTAAAGAAGCTCTGAAATCAATTTTCTCAGGACATCTACTTTAAACATTATTTTTGAAGACTCGCTAAACATATTTGAAGAAAGTTTTTAAAATAATCTAAAAATTCAGCTTCTTGTTAGCTCAATCAACCGAAAATCGTACTCAAACGACAACAATAAAATCACATAAAACGCTTTTTTTATAAGTTCTTATAATTACGTTTTTCTCAAACTTTCTCAAAATATTGATTTTTACCTGTTGTTTTAGGAAACTCGAAGAAAAATATAGAGTCCCGTGCAAAATTCGGGGTTTTTGCCCTGTTGAAGTTTAAAACGTGTATGGTTCCTCAATAAAATTTTGAAGGTTGTTATGCGGTTTTGAGCGTTTTTTGTGTGCGCGCACATCGTGGGCTCAAATTGAACGTTCAAAAGTAGTCAGTTACCTTAAACACAAACTGGCGAACCCTTTATGCACTTTAATCAAATACCAATAGAGGGTTTGTACCATCACGTGATGACAGCAATATGACAGGAGACACAAACGATAGAGTATTGTCTCCTGGGTAACTGTATTATTTCTCATGTAAACCATGCAGATTAGACTCAACTGTTGCTGCCTACAGCCATCATGTGATGGTGCAAAGCCTCTATACTAGTTTTGCCTCTGCCGGCCTTTGACCCTCCCCTGACTTCCCTGACTTCAGTTGTGACAAAACATGTTATCTGGCTAGTAAATACCAAGAGAAACAATCTATCTTCTTCAGTCTTAAAATTTCATTATATTGAATTACAGTTAATTGCCCACCTGGATCATACAGAAACCCTGATGGTCGGTGTATGCCTTGTCCTCCCCAAACTTATCAATATAAACAAGGACAGACTGAGTGTATAACATGTGAAGATGGATTACAAACCAAAACTTCAGGAACAATAAATCCAAAAGAATGCTTCAAGATACGTAAGTGTTCACTTCACACACTTGCTGCAATTAATTAGATATTACATAATGTCGAACTGTAGTCGTATTCTTGTAGACAATTTATAGGCGAAGGGGCAGGTTTAGAAGTGACTAATGTGGTTGGAGGTTGACATCGACTAATACCCGAAAAGTAGAAATAGGGGGAGGGGGAACTGAGTCCGTAAAGCAAAGGTCTTCCGTTGGCAAAATATATACAAAACGTTGAAGGAGGATCCGCCATCTATAAAACGTATGTTGATTTTGTCGCATTGCCCAATTGAAGACTATTTTTATGTTAAAACAAAACAAAAACGGAATTGCCACAGTAACTTATTACTTACTACATTACCTTGTCTATCTATTCTTCCTCAAGGCCCTGCTCCACCAAGAAATCTAGAAGTGACAGCTTTAGGCCCGTCTAAACTACATGTAAAATGGCTAAAACCTAACTTGGCTTCAGAATTCGTTAGACACTACATTATCAAGGTAAGCCAAACAAGCCTGGCTCCACCTAGTAGCAAAATATTTGAAACGCACGCAAGTCACTGGGTCAATATTAGCCTTTCCGGAATTGAGGAAGGGACTGGGGCCGAGTAAAAATCATATTGCTGTAATTAAGAAATTATTCTCATCAAGAGAAAGAGGAAAATAATATTAGTACCATTACTGAGTTTAAATATGTTTGGATGATTGCTTACTGAGTGGCAAACAAGAGAATGAGAATGCAAGGTAAGAGAGAATACGAATGTAGGTATGGGGTATAAGGGCAGCTTCCCCCAAAACCATACATTCTCTCTTATTTTTACGATTTTTTTAAAGCCTACTAATCAGTCAGTATTTGCCCGGTCATTCTAAAACTTGGTTAACTTAATAATTAATGTTATTGTAATCTTTTATGTGATGTGCTTGTTTTAAAATTAGATTGATACTTCTACACTCGTTTGAAGTCCGTTTCTCAATTCCGGAAAGGCCGATCGCGATATAGTGTCAGTAGTCATTGTATTTATTTCTTTGAGTATAACACTGAAATCAACAATATGTTTTTATTTAAACAGTATGGTCGGCCAGGGTACGAAGGCAAGACAGCAAATTTATCGAAGAGTGCGGTGAAGTGGACTTTGACAGGTTTAAAAACGTTTACCGACTATTACATTTCCGTGTATGCAGTTTATTCTGATGCAACGAAAATGGTCAAGGTCAAGGCCATTACAGGAGAAGAAGGCAAGCTATTTTGGTGACACTAGGAGCCCGGAAGATTACTAGGGGAATCAATATATGGCAATAAATGCTGGTTTCAACATTTGCTGACTAAGCTAAATATAGCTGGCGCTATGATTGGTTGGTCATTTTTTTCCAATATGCTGCCAGCAATCTGACAAAATCATGATATAAACCCCTTGCACTAAATCTCTTCATTTCAAGCTAAGAGAGAGAATTCTTATGTTTTGGTCCAGAGTTTGGAATTACCGCAAGTAGTCTACAGCCCTGTCCTTCCCCTGCAGTAACATTTTCTTCCCTTTTTATATTAACTTTTGCTAATGATTTTATGAATATTTATAATTTGTTTTGGGTATTTTTAGTACCCGATGCGGCGCCAGTCATCACCCGATGTATTCCTTTAAGTTATGACAGTGCGAGGATCACGTGGTCACCGATATCCGAAAACAAACGAAACGGGATTATCCGGGGTTATAAAATCTACTTCAAAGCAGGCGTTGGAGGTAAATGGCAGAAATGGCAAGAGCACACAATAAGGTCAGACAGCGTGACCAGCTATGATATTACTGGACTGAAGTCATCTACATGGTATTGCTTCAAGATGTCTGCTTTTACAAGTAAAGGACAGTATCCGTTCTGGATGGAGTCAGAGTGCTGGGTGATACAAAGTAAGTAAATTATATGCTTATTGTACTGTAAATCTCTTCTTAAGCAGTCCATTGGTTTCGATGGTGACTGTGTTTTGAGTTTTTTAAGTTTATTTTTAGCAGGCGCATTTGAAAACCACAAGTCCCGCGTTGATCAATAGTGCCGTCGGCATTACACGCATCTGATTGCAGATTGATCTGGCATAGAATGACTGCGTTCGTGAGCTTTGCCATACTCTTTCTGCTGTTTTTCTTCAATTGCTCGGATTGACGTCTTCACAATACAGCGACATTTACTTAGATTCAGAGCACCTAGCCTCTCTCCCAAGTGTTGACCGTATACATTCATGGCATAGTTCTTCATATGACCCTTTTTCGTAGTTTCTGTCCAATCTGCTTCCTCTTTTTATTCACGCAGTTCCAATATAGACAACGCCTTTCGGCAAGCGTGCATAATATATCCTTCTGAAATGGCCGATACGTAACATATACACACACGTATCCATATCCATATCCATATCCATATCCATATCCATATCCATATCCATATCCATATCCATATCCATATCCATATCCATATCCATATCCATATCCATATCCATATCCATATCCATATCCATATCCATATCCATATCCATATCCATATCCATATCCATATCCATATCCATATCCATATCCATATCCATATCCATATCCATATCCATATCCATATCCATATCCATATCCATATCCATATCCATATCCATATCCATATCCATATCCATATCCATATCCATATCCATATCCATATCCATATCCATATCCATATCCATATCCATATCCATATCCATATCCATATCCATATCCATATCCATATCCATATCCATATCCATATCCATATCCATATCCATATCCATATCCATATCCATATCCATATCCATATCCATATCCATATCCATATCCATATCCATATCCATATCCATATCCATATCCATATCCATATCCATATCCATATCCATATCCATATCCATATCCATATCCATATCCATATCCATATCCATATCCATATCCATATCCATATCCATATCCATATCCATATCCATATCCATATCCATATCCATATCCATATCCATATCCATATCCATATCCATATCCATATCCATATCCATATCCATATCCATATCCATATCCATATCCATATCCATATCCATATCCATATCCATATCCATATCCATATCCATATCCATATCCATATCCATATCCATATCCATATCCATATCCATATCCATATCCATATCCATATCCATATCCATATCCATATCCATATCCATATCCATATCCATATCCATATCCATATCCATATCCATATCCATATCCATATCCATATCCATATCCATATCCATATCCATATCCATATCCATATCCATATCCATATCCATATCCATATCCATATCCATATCCATATCCATATCCATATCCATATCCATATCCATATCCATATCCATATCCATATCCATATCCATATCCATATCCATATCCATATCCATATCCATATCCATATCCATATCCATATCCATATCCATATCCATATCCATACATGCATAGCATTGTACATGTACTTCTGAACAGTGTAAATACGTTTCTCAAAGATAATTATTGGTATATTATTTACAGCTCCGTTTTCATCGGGATCAAAAGATTGAGTGAAAAAAAGCAAGAAGCTAACTGGTACGAGCCGACTCAATAGCTCGCTTAGAAACCGTAAACATGATGAGATATAGCTGAAAGAAGGGAAAAAGTCTAAACTTTTCCAAAAAAAGGTTGATATGCACTTTACAATAAAATAAATAATTGTAATAGTATTTAGAAAAGTGACAAACTTTATGTAGTATATAAAAAATGAGTAGCAGTGTTTTATCAAGGATAAAAACCCGAGCGCAGCGAGGGTTTTTGATCCTTGATAAAACACGTGCTACAAGTTTTTTATATGGCTTAAAAAAGCTCATTAATGTTCAATAGCTATTTTGTTCAATATCGATAGAAAACAATGATTAAAAAATGCTTTTGAAATAAAAAGAGATGCGTCGTTTTCACTTGGGAATTTGCTTTATTAAGCAATAATAATGAAATGGCAATCGTGATGTATTCAGTACTTCAGTATATTCAGTATTGCAATCAGTCGCGCAGAAAGCAATTCATTGCACATTGGCAAGATCGACGAACATGCCACCAAAACGGAAATTTCGACTACCAAAAACATCTGAGGAAGCACCAAAACGGAAATTTCGACTACCAAAAACATCTGAGGAAGAAAAGGTGATTTTCAGTCCTTATTTGATTTAGATTTAGATATTCCCAATGATATACTTGCAAATATATCAGAACCGTCTAAGCTCTGCTAATCCTGAAAGCACATTGTCAGCACCCGGTGGAATATTTAATAATTGCGTATTTCATTTCACTCGCTAATAGAACTTGAACTGATATAGTCAAGCATAGTCATAAATAAGATAAGAAATTAGGTTACCAACAAATCCAGTTATGTTCAAAGATAAATAGCATGATTTGCAATTCGTATGATATAAATACTGTGGAACTATAATATAAGAACGTTGTATTTCTTTATCTATCTCCACACGTACCTTTATATAAAGACACATGTAACTTTAGATATAGATTAAAGCTCATTAAAAACCATTGTCTGTGTATTATACCCCGTTATTCCCCTGGGCTGAATTCAAATCCCTCCCCGCGCTTTAAATTTGTATAGTACTTTATTCTCGGCTTTCATGTGACGTCATCGGAATCCTGACCCACCATAAATATTCCCTATAAAAGCATTTCTGTAGTATGTTGTAGACATCTGTGATATAAGTCTTGGCTGAAAGTTTTGAACCAAAATTACTTTTACCGGGCGAGTTACAGCGTCTTGAATTATGTCACGTTAATTCAAAAATAGCCACAATTTCTAACACAGGACTGAATTTTAGCTCAATTCACGATACCCGAATTCTGTCGGCCATGTTGGTGCACAGCTCTTGTAAACCAGTATGGTGTCTCCCATACATTTTAACCAAATACGGCCTCATATTTGTTTGCTCATAACTCAAAAACCAAACGTCCTGCTTTCTTTAAAATTGGCCAAATTGTAGGCTTTTAATCGCTTCACAAGGTTTTGGACATGTTATTTTGTTTAGACATTCTATAAAGCTCTAAGAACAGTAATATCCGTATGCAAAATCTCAAGTTCGTCGCATACATTCTTACTAAAATTACAACATTTTCGCTCGCTCATAATTCGGGCGCCAAACCATCTTTAAGCATAAAACTCTGTATGATTGTTAATTTCTAGATATTCTTCAAGACTGTTAACAGTAATTGATATTTTACTTTAGATTTAAGCTAAACGAAGATTTTCATTTTAGTCACGTGATCAGTGAAAGCCGAGAATAGAGTATAAAGTGCTTTCCACGTGACTACTGATGAGTATCGGATTGGACAAAATGGCTATTGAATATTAATGAGTTTTTTTAATACTACGTATTCAACATTTTCACGCAAAGCATTATGCGAATGTGAAAGTGGAGAATGCACGCATTGCTGGCTTTCATTGATTTTCAATCATTTTCAAGAGAGTACATTAAAATAACAAAAGACACAGCGGCCATGTTGGATGATATAACAAAATAGACTATGAGAAATCTTTGTTAAATTCAACTAAGAAGGCGGTTAGTATATGAAAACAATAATTATCTGTAGATATAAAAACGGTACCCTAAGTACAATAGGATACAATAGAAAAGAAAACAAAAGTGTAAAAAAAAATGTGTTTTGTGTTTTGCGTTTTTTTTTTTTTTTTTTTTTTTTTTTTTTTGTTTTTTGTTTCTTTTGTTCTTTTTTCTTTTTTCTTTATTTTTTTAAGCCTTTCCTCAGATGGACAAACAATTGCAAAGTATGCATAGACCATGCAGAGAAGTACTAAGCATCCTGTGCGTGTGAAATTAAACAAGAGATATGTTTAACGAACTACTGTTTCATTGCTCCATTGCAAGGTGTAGGATGTATCTGCATATGATTAGTCGATTTATGCAAAGAGTACAAACAAAAAGGGAAATCTAACTAAAGATGATTAGAAAAAACCTACTAATGGTCTATCACCAATCGAGCCCTGTGATTGGCTGAGCTACTAGGGGTCTATTAGTGATAGACCTCTAGTAGCGAAAAGCGCCGGTTTTGAAAGCCAAAAAATATATATTTAAAGCAAAATCCAAAACTTTTTTCATCCTTTTATTGGACCGATTAGTAGGTTTTTACTAAAACAATTAGTCCTCTCGCCCTCATGGCCTGCAATTCTCACATCCATAAAAAAGAAACAAAAAATGTTTAAAACTCATTATCTTAAAGCCAAAGCATATAAAACATATAACAATAAATTAAATAAGTTTAAAGAGGCATCAAAAAAGAACTACTTTAGAGACCAATTCAGTTTCAATAGTTCAAATCTAAAAATAACATGGAAACTCATTGGTATGTTGTTCAATAGGAAAAAGAATACTTTACACAATCAAATTACCAATCTTATTTACAAAGAAAAGTCATACACGAATAAAAGCGATATAGCTCATCAGCTAAACTCACATTTCGTTAACATAGGAAACGAACTTGCTAATAACCTCCCAATCATAAGCGACAAGTGCCCTACAGATTATTTAGATACTTCACTTTTGAATAGTCTCATGTTTCGAGGTATAAATACGGAGGAAATTCATGATGAAATAATGAACTTTAAATTAAATAAATCAACAATAAGAGTTCCTCCAGAATGCATAAAAATCGCATGTGAACTAATCTCGGAGCCCTTGTCTCAGATTTTCAACGCATCATTACTTCAGGGCGTAGTCCCTACTGTTCTTAAAATCTCTAAAGTTACTCCCATTGATAAAGGGGGTAACCCCACAGATCCAACCAATTACCGCCCTATATCTACACTCTCAATGATTCAGTAAATCATACGATATTAATTAAAAAGCTAGAAAAATATGGAATTCGTGGAATGCCCTTAAAATGGTTTTGTAGTTATCTCAAGGACAGAAAACAATATGTTTCATTTGGAAATGTGAAATCGGAAATGCAAACTATAACTTGTGGAATTCCCCAAGGGAGTTCATTAGGGCCACTGTTATTTCTATTGTATATAAATGATCTCCCAAACAGCTCAGAAAAGTTGAAATTTAAATTTTTTGCTGATAACACGAATGTGTTTGCTTCTGCAAATCATCTCAAGTCTTTGGAACAAATGATGAATTCTGAATTAGCCAAAGTTAAAGAATGGTGTGACGTGAATAAGCTTTCTATTAACATGACAAAAACAAATTTCATGATTGTGAAATCATCCAGGAAAAAAGACTCTCAAGTCAACATAAAACTTACCAATAGAGATGGTACTTCTTATTCACTAGAAAGAAAAAATCATATAAAATACCTAGGTATTATAATTGACGAATCAATGTCTTGGAAGTACCATATCTCTTATATATGCTCACGAATATTACGTAACAATGGAATTATCTCTAAATTAAGATACTACCTCTCTTTAGAACAATTGAAGCAAATTTACTATAATTTAATCTACCCCTATATATCTTATGCAATTATTGCATGGGGTAGCACCTACAAAACAAACCTTCAAAAGGTTCAAGTAAAACAAAATCATATAATTCGTTTAATATTCTTTGCCACACTCTATGGCAAAGATACAGCAAGTGCAAAACCTCTACTAAATTTATTAGATATCCTGTCAGTAGAAAACTTCTACTGCTTGCACGTCTTGAAATTTGTGCACTCCTGGCATAATGGTTTATTACCTAGTATTTTTAACGACATGTTTAAACATGCGAGAAACGTGCACAAATATAATACAAGGTATGCAAGCAGGCAAAATCTTCATAAGAAAAAAGTAAGAACCAACATTAGCAAACAGGCAATCTCTTTCATGGCAATCGATCTTTGGTCAAATCTTCCATTGCAACTTAAATCACTTAGTAAGTTCTCATTTCCAAAACAACTTAAAATGTTTCTACTCCTAAAACAGCATTCTGAGTAAATACTAGCTTTTTTACTCTCTAAAAAAAACATAAATTAACACTACCTGATATTTTTGTATTTTTTTCTTATTTTATTAACTTGTATATTTCCTTAAGGTAATGCGATCGCGCATTTTTTTTCCATGAATTTTTTTAAAATTTGGCACAAATATTCCTTTTGAGCTGTAGTGTGAAAATATGAAATAAAAAATGGGGGTACCCGAATCCGTTCGGAAGATATAATTTTTCAAAGACAATGCTTACGGCCGTGTTTTCGGGGAAAATAAGACAAAGTAAACTAGAAGCTATCGTAGTCCATATGGCTTGAAGAAGTAGCATAAACGATTTCAAATGATACATACCTTAACACATTATGATTAAAACCCCAAAATTGTTCATTTTATTGTGTTCAGAATGAGTTCTCGATGTTTAAATGTCCAAAACAGTACATTTTGACTGTACTTTACGATCCGAATTTCCGGACATTTTCGCGATTTACTCAAAACTTAGTCGAATTATCTACCTTCATTTTTGGATATGTTGTAGCTTTAGTAAACTTGGACTCACAGTGAAAAAATCAGGGTAGGTCACCGAGCAAGATTTTTAGATATTTCACGTTGAACGTGGAGAAAGGTCAAAATGTCTTATCCGCCATAGTTGAAAGACCTTGGCCACAGGAAACCCAATCACGAAAAAGTACTTTGAAAATTAACACTTCGTGAAATTACTAAAAATTTAGTCGAATTATCTGCCTTCATTTTTTGATATATTGTAGCCTAAGTTGTTCTGGACTCACAGTAGAAAAATCAGGGTAGGTAACCGTGTAAAATGTTTAGATATTCAATAAAGCGCAGGAAAGATGCGCACGAATGCACGATCGCATTACCTTAAGGCAATGGGCTCGCGCACTCGTGCGCATCTTTCTGCGCATTTTTTTTATTATTTAGAATTGTATAATATATTGACCAAAATGTGAAACAATACACTGTATTTATATAACTTGACAATTAGTCGCATGGCAGTCATTTTGTGTATTTTCGATGACTCGAGGCATGCGCGACAAAACCCATAGATTGGGCTACCTGTGTGCTTTCCGTTTGTCGCTCTTCATTTTGCGTTGCTTTACGACTTATATCTTGTAAATGAATACGGTGACCTATACAATTTTTTCCTGAATTCGATGTCTTTTAACTAAAGCTAGTACATATCGAAAAAAATAAAAAATCTATCGGTTTGTTTTCGAGAAAATCGTGAAAAATGATCTAAAAAAGACTTGACATTCGCACGTAATTTCGACTGTTTTTCAAGTTGGAAATGTTTTCCTGAACTTTGTGACATTAAACTGTTTTTCAAGGAAGTTTATTTACTTTAGTACCTCTAAAGCCTTTTTTTTCATATTGCAGCCACCAGAATTAAACTAGACGTAATACTTTGAGAATGATTGTTTTCGTTCTAGACTCGCTGGGTAGTGCCGTGTTCAAGCTAACATAGCGCAAAATCTATGTCGATGACCCCCGATTTTTATTGTTGTTCTGTTTTGTCCATCTCAAAAACTATCTATATGCAAAATTATAGGAAAATCTATCGGTTAAATTTGCGCGAGCCCATTGCCTTAACTCATACAATAAATTAGCAACATAAAGACTGGGGGCTAACTAGAAAACTTACCAGTTAATTTAGCCCTCAGGCTCAACTTATATATATACAATTGTAAAAAAAACTAACTATATATACATGGTAACTAATCTGTTGTATTTTTTCTTACTATAAAATTGTCAAACTGTTAATTTATTGAGCAATAAAAAAATTTGATTGATTGATTGAGAATATGTCGATTCATGAATCGGACTAATTACGGCCTATAAGTAATTATTGTTTAAGCAATAGAAACAAAGTTCTATGACTCTACTGGTGAAATAGAGCACGCGGGATGTTGGGAGAAACACGAGAAAAGTTCAAAAATCACGAGCCGGAGGCGAGTGATTTTTGAACTTTATCGAGTGTTTCTCCCAACATCCCAAGTGCTCTATTTCACTGGTAGAGTCATAAGAACTTAGTTTCTATTGCTTTTATGATATAGCAGAAGATATTTTAAGATTATAAAAACGTTTAATTTTTTGATCAAAATTGAGATTCTCCAAACTATGGCAAATAAGCGAATCACATTCGTCGTACTTTTTCTCGTTCACAAAGAAGCAGAGTCTTACAAAGCAGATTTCACGGAATTGTCTTGAAAAAAAAAATATAAAAAGGATGTAAACATCAACATTATACAAAAAGGTTTGGGAAATCCGACTTAAAATTTAAACAGAAGTGACAGTTCCTCAATATTTATACGCTATGTGCACAACTTTGGATCGTGCAAGCTCTACTTCAAAAACAACACTGGATTTTGTGAGATCTTTTTGAACTTCTTTTCTACATCTACAACAGAGCAAACCTCACGTCCTGGGTAAGTTTTATAGTTTTGTTATTTGAGGAATTGTTTAGGAACCTTTTTATTTCATTCCTAAGTGAAACCAGACTGTTTTCGGGCCGTAGTTTTCGTCGCTTTTCGATCTACTGACTGGCTGGAGGTTGCTTGAAAAAACTTTTCGGCAAACTTACTCTAGCATTTCGCAAGATATTTCCTCGAATTTTACTTCTTTTACTCCTTTTCAGAGAACTATTCTAGTTGTAAAGTGTATGTCTTTGGTTTAAATTTGACAGGAAGTTTTAGTTTAAGCTTATAACAAATAGTTCAAGCGTATTTGTAAACAAGAAAGCCTAGTCAGCAATGTTAGACAATTGTGCTGCGAATACAGGTATATTTTGTGCCTCTTTTGTCTTTTTATTTAAGAAAACAAAACTTTGTTGAATGAAAATTCACTACGAAAGGTTTTTGGAGTGAATTAGCCAATGAGAGCGCGCGTAGTATCTAAGCTATATTATAAAACTTTATAGGGCATTGTGGCGCATTTTGCGGGCTAAAATACGAAAATCAGCGGGCTAAAATAGATTTTAGCCCTCTGCCATCAGCCAATAAGACGTGATGTCGTATTTTTCAAAATATGTAGTCGTTTATTCCTTTTGTAAATGCCCTAAAAAGTTATAATAATAGTAATAGAGAGGCGAAGTTTTTTTCCTTCTGGGTTCTGATAAAATCAAAAGAAGTAGTCACGCTGTAACCGGCGTTAATTATTCCGTGTCACACAATTGTACACGTTTTTAGGTGGTATTAAAAAAGCGAGCTTAAGTGTTTAATCGCCGAAGGCCGTGTGTTTATATCTACGATAAAACACGAATGCGAGTTTTTTACATGACTTCTAAAACCAATGAAGAGTCAAAAACATTTTTTTAACATTTGTATTCAAGACTATAATAAAAATGTATTTTGCAGTATAATCTGGTGCCACGTTATAGGTTTTGAATATCGTGTGTTTCATGAATAAAATTACAATATGATGTCTGTAAGGAATAGAAATCTCAGGAGGCTCAGTTAACATTTGTGTTACTTATTAGAGATGTTTCATAAGTCAGTTCTTTTTACGCTACTTTGACGCTTTGACGCTGCACGCTTTTCGCGTTTATTTGAATAACAAAGACAGCTAATAAATCGTTGTCTAGAGATAAGAAACACGAGTCCATTGTTTCAAATGACAACTATTCTGTATTGCTATTACAAGAAAATCCAGTGGAAACCGTAAAACCGTGCAATTGTTGTAAAACAAATTTCATCAACCTTTTTCTATTGCTTAATTCGTACATTGCTGTACAAAATAGTAGTTTGTGTTTCACTATTTAACTGTCACAGTTGCACTCTATGAAATAAAATGTATACAGTTATATATAAACAGAGAAAAACAAAAATAAAAGACAGTTAATCTATCATGTTAAAGTGACTCAAAAAGTGTCTCTCAGCCATGAATGCAGATAGCTCAAAAATTACTTGCTGAAACCATCGAGGGTGTCGCCATATATTTCTCGAAGCTCTGTAGTCTGTTATATGTTTAATAATGTGTTCTACTTTTACTCTGTATCTTTTGTGGTATCTGTTATGTCGGTAGGCAACCCGCTGAAGTCTACCAGGCATCCGTACGAATTGCACTTGTCGCCACATCGTGCGGAGAGGAGCACGAGCAGCGTATCCTTGGTCAGCTAGTAGTTCACAGTTAGCTGGAAAATTCAACGCTAATCCAGGTCCTATAGGGGCAATTCTCAAATAGGTGCCGGCTTCGTTCAAATGCCCAGGGAAACCAGCTTGGATAAATCGTATGTGACCTAAGCTGTGATATACTACTTGGATGCTCATTAAATGACGGTGCCGGTGGCCACTGTAAAAATTTCGTTGATTAACCATTGGCCGATTTATTGGGGTGTATGTTCCATCGATTGCCTCAACGGCATTCGGAAAGTGTCTCCAAGTATTTCTAAGATTTCGCCATTGTCTTAGGCTCGGCCATATTATGCAAGAGCGGAAATGATGCCACAGTATCGGTGCAATTTGGTGGATTGTTCCCGAGACTGTAGTCATGCTGATGTCAAAAATGCATGCTAGCAAATCAAGACTTGAATATTTTCGCAGCCATATCAGTACTAACAAGATCCTGTTTTCTAAATCAAGTTTATAAAGTCTTCCTTCAAAAGTCTTGCTTGTCCATCCCTCCTCGATGCAACGATATCCTGACGCACCCTGTTGACTAAGTCATTGAACGTCTCAGGTGTCTCTCCGCATACACGCCAGAAAAGGTATTCATGCCTAGAAAAGGCTCCGAATGCATCTACCCCCAGGAATGGATGTGAATTACGACTTTGCGGTAAAAGCGATTGTGGAAATGAAATGTTAGGATGCTGGAATATTGTTAGAAATGGGATGCTGATCAGCAATTGAAGTAGAGCAAAACAACACAGAAAAATATCATCATTTTGGTCAACATCCAAGCTCTATTGAGGTAGCGGTGTTGGTAGAGTAGTTAAAATAATGCAAAAAAGTGAAATAGTTGAATAATATCTATAGTATCCATGTTGAGTAATGTGAAATGGACCGGTCTGATCCTGCAATCTTATTAAAATACAGACGAAAACTAATTGAATATGGCTAACTACAATTGTACATATGTTCCATTGTTTAATTAGTGGTATTTTGTACTATATACTTACTACTATTCTGTACTTTTAAAATGTTACGTAATATATTGGACGTGCAACTGTGCATGAAAAAGTCACATATCGTAAAAATGCCGAAGACAAACTTTATTGTTTATTGATAAAAGTAGTCACCATGAAATGTCATGGGTTTGGGTTCTCTGTGAACATGAGAGGCGTGCATATGTTTTATAATATTTCAATGGGTTATATAACCCTCTTCAAACTTATTATTTAATTATCGTCCCATTGATAGTTCTTGTCTATATACAGAAGTTAAAACTCTCAAACTGATTGCCTGAAAGAGTCTAAGTCATGGCAGGTATTTGGCGGCCATATGAGATTAACGAATCTCCCAGTGAAACGACGTACATCGAAAACGATATCACAGAAAAGAGAAAGAGGTAAGTTTACAATAGTTCTAGGTCCGTTTCAATCTCCTAGATAATTCAACTTATAACAGTTGCAATGCTAATACATGTCGGAACTTAATTCCGTTCTTTTTCTTTGTCTCTTTTTCACTATTAGACAGTGACTACAAGAAATCGTTTCACAGTCTGATGAAAATCATTCTATATTATAATTGTAATAGCAATAAAGAATAGTTGTCATTTGAAACAATGGACTCGTGTTTCTTATCCCTACACAACAATTTATTAGCTGTCGTTGTTATTCAAATAAACGCGAAAAGCGTGAAGCGTCAAAGAGTCAAAGTAGCGTAAAAAGAACTGACTTATGAAACATTTCTATTAGGGTATAACGCTTTTGAAAAACCTTTCTTTGTTAAACATCAATGCTTTGTTATTTAGATTTGCTTTGTTTTTTTCATATTCTGTTTTTTCGTATGTCATAATGACAATGCAGCGCTTTCGGAAGGTACAAACCTCTGAAAGAGAAAGCTTTAGTAGATTCAGTACCTTCGAGTACCAAATATTCTTCAAAGTGGGCCCATAACATTTTTGAGGATTGGAAGAGATTTAGAGTCAAACGGAGATCATGAAAGATCCTTCAAAAGAGATTATTCCATGGCAGGTTGAATATATCTTTCAGTTATACAAAATCTTCACACACAGTCACTCGATTTCTGGCTAGACACACAATAGAAATCATTGAATAGAAACTCAGGAACACTGAGTTATTACAAAATTACTCTTGGAAACTCAGGAACACTGAGTTATTACAACATTATTCTTGGAAACTCAGGAACACTGAGTTATTACAACATGATTCTCGGAAACTCAGGAACACTGAGTTATTACAACATTATTCTTGGAAACTCAGGAACACTGAGTTATTACAACATTATTCTCGGAAACTCAGGAACACTGAGTTATTACAACATTATTCTTGGAAACTCAGGAACACTGAGTTATTACAACATTATTCTCGGAAACTCAGGAACACTGAGTTATTACAACACCACTCTTGGAAACTCAGGAACACTGAGTTATTACAACATTATTCTCGGAAACTCAGGAACACTGAGTTATTAAAACTTGATTCTCGGAATCTCAGGAACACTGAGTTATTAAAACTTGATTCTCGGAAACTCAGGAACACTGAGTTATTACAACATGATTCTCGGAAACTCAGGAACACTGAGTTATTAAAACTTAATTCTCGGAAACTCAGGAACACTGAGTTATTAAAACTTGATTCTTGGAAACTCAGGAACACTGAGTTATTAAAACTTGATTCTCGGAATCTCAGGAACACTGAGTTATTAAAACTTGATTCTCGGAAACTCAGGAACAGTGAGTTATTAAAACTTGATTCTCGGAAACTCAGGAACACTGAGTTATTAAAACTTGATTCTCGGAATCTCAGGAACACTGAGTTATTAAAACTTGATTCTCGGAAACTCAGGAACACTGAGTTATTACAACATGATTCTCGGAAACTCAGGAACACTGAGTTATTAAAACTTGATTCTCGGAAACTCAGGAACACTGAGTTATTACAACATGATTCTCGGAAACTCAGGAACACTGAGTTATTACAACATGATTCTCGGAAACTCAGGAACACTGAGTTATTACAACATGATTCTCGGAAACTCAGGAACACTGAGTTATTACAACATGATTCTCGGAAACTCAGGAACACTGAGTTATTACAACATGATTCTCGGAAACTCAGGAACACTGAGTTGTTAAAACTTGATTCTCGGAAACTCAGGAACACTGAGTTATTACAACATGATTCTCGGAATCTCAGGAACACTGAGTTATTAAAACTTGATTCTCGGAAACTCAGGAAACTGAGTTATTACAACATGATTCTCGGAAACTCAGAAAACTGAGTTATTACAACATGATTCTCGGAAACTCAGGAACACTGAGTTATTACAACATGATTCTCGGAAACTCAGGAACACTGAGTTGTTAAAACTTGATTCTCGGAAACTCAGGAACACTGAGTTATTACAACATGATTCTCGGAATCTCAGGAACACTGAGTTATTAAAACTTGATTCTCGGAAACTCAGGAAACTGAGTTATTACAACATGATTCTCGGAAACTCAGAAAACTGAGTTATTACAACATGATTCTCGGAAACTCAGGAAACTGAGTTATTACAACATGATTCTCGGAAACTCAGGAACACTAAGTTATTACAACATGATTCTCGGAATCTCAGGAACACTGAGTTATTAAAACTTGATTCTCGGAAACTCAGGAACACTGAGTTATTACAACATGATTCTCGGAAACTCAGGAACACTGAGTTATTACAACATTATTCTTGGAAACTCAGGAACACTGAGTTCCTGGGGAGGGGGGTTCTTCGGGTCGTTTCATACGGGGATGCTCCGCCCGGACTCTCGACCCCTTACCCTTTGATATACCAAATTTCAGCAAAAAGTTACCCCTTTTATATACTTTTTTGCCTGAAAAGGTACCCCTTTCATATACTTTTGATGAAAAGCTACCCCTTTTTATACCAAAATTCACAAATTCCCACCCCTTTTCTATACCTGAGGTCTGAAAAACGTACCCTTTCAGGCGGAGCATCCCCGTATAGTCCATTATATGGAGTACCCCTCCTCCCCCCCGGACTGAGTTATCACAACATTATTCTCGGAAACTCAGGAACACTGAGTTATTACAACATTATTCTTGGAAACTCAGGAATAGTTATTCGAGTGTAGGTTTTGTTCGAGGGTTGAGGGTACCACGTCGAGTGTAGAGGGTGGGATGTCGAGGGTATCGTAAAATATCATCTAGTTTCAAAAAAAAGAAAAAAAACTTTGTAAAAAGAGAACAGAAGTTCCTCACAGGAAACAATTTAGAGTGCGCTTGTCTTCAGCGAAACGTTGAATTTCATTATAATTATAAGGCAAAACAGCGTCTTCAAAATTAAATTTGCATAAAATGTCAAGACAATCGTTATCCACATGCTGTTGATTTATAAGCAGGTGTTTACCCTTACTATTGGGATAAGGGCTTCGGGTTAAAATTCTAAAGAGCAATTCCCCGAGGAAACTCACCCCTTCCTGTACTAATGCCCGTCTTCTAAACTTAGTGTTTTTTCATTAAATTCAGCTAAAAACACACATGCAATTTTACGCAAACTACGTGGAAGAAACAAACGTAAACATTATGTTTATCCCCATGTACAATAACATATTATACTGAATATAAAGTGTTGCTTAGCAATTTGTATAATTTAACAATGTTACAACTATAAGTCTAAAATATCGTTCATGCAGAAGTTCGCAATTCTAGTTCTCAGTGGTGAATATTCAACTGATACTTGAGTTTATACTAACCCGTGAATCAAGAATCATCCAACAAGTATTATAAGGGAATATAACTCTAATAAAGTAGAAAAAGAATAATTTACATTGAACATCATGTCTGGTTTGAGTGATCTTTAACAATAAATCAGTTGTACTGGTGATATATGTTAGTCATGAGAGTGTTAAACCATTGCAATCCTGCTTGTGGAAGAAGCGGCACTGCCATTGCAATAGCGTGAGTAAGACCACTGTAGTCGGGACTTACAAAGTGGCAATTTCTATGGGGTCCTGTGCGATCTCCACAGTCAAACTTCCAGTGGACAATAAGATCATTGTGAGCATTTGTGCTGCATTTAAGACGGCCTTCCTCGCACACGTACATCGTATCGTCATCTTTGGCGCACACCCAATCCAAAGGTTTGAATCTAAAATGGTAAGAAAAAC
Source organism: Anthopleura sola (assembly GCA_023349425.1). NCBI lineage: Eukaryota > Metazoa > Cnidaria > Anthozoa > Actiniaria > Actiniidae > Anthopleura > Anthopleura sola. Next base: position 10,355,041 of record JALHLI010000006.1, on the reverse strand, counting down.
GAGCAGATATTACTTTGAAAATCTTTAATTTGCTTCATAAGATGTGCTATATGAACAAAGATTCATGTTTGACTTACTGGTTCACGCATCCTGTCACAGGGCAAGGTATTTTCAGTTGATACCAGGTCATATTTCTTGTGATGCACTTCACAGCACAGTTGCAGAGACGGTTATGCACGCTTGTTTTGGACAACGCTCATTCATATAGATGAAGGGGTTTCCCCGCCGGGCGTTCGCCCTGATGTGTGATTGGTTGCAAAATTACTGCTTTCAGGGACTCCCTAAGGGGGGAGAGGGAGGGGTCCCTTGTTACATCTTTTGAAATCAGCGGACGGTCTAGTTATTGCGAAATGCACTCGAACTTCAATTCAATCCTTGAGTTGTCCATGCCCTGACTGAGTTTGGCTTTGGCTCTATTTTTGGTTCAAAATTACAAAAATTCAACGATTTCCGAGAAAAAACGGTTGTTATTTTCCCTATTGCGTCAATATTCCCAGAAACTAAGGAAGAATTACGTATGTCAAGGGCTGCAATAAAAGCCAGGGGGGATCTAGCTAGGAGTTTTTTCATGGAGGGCTAACGTTCGAACCGCGATGACTGTTGTTTTCTCGCAGAATTTAAACGAAAACGGATTTCTTTATGAGTCTTTATGAAAAAACATTTTATTTAAAACTTAGATCAGCCCAGATGTTGTTTCAGGGTTTGGTAAAATAAATATTTGCCTTTGTTTTTTTCTTATTTCCGAGAAAAAACGGTTGTTATTTTCTCTATTGCATCATTATTCCCGGAAACTTAGGAACAATTACGTATGTCAAGAGTTGCAATTAAAGCGGCTATGGGAGGATCTAGCTGTAGGATTTTGTCATAGGGGGTTCGGACTGGTGATATTAAACAATGACTGCTGTTTTCTCGCAGAGTTTAAACGAAAACGGATTTCGTTATGAGACACCTTTATAAAAACACGTTTTAGTAAAAGCAAAAATCCAGGAAAAGTATTTTGTAATGGATGTTTTCGAATTAGGGAGTTTGTAGTCGTCATTTAGGAGGTTCAATTGCGGTTTAGGGGGTTCAGATTGACCCCCCCCCCCCTTAGTTCGCCGCTGAAAGCTTGTACTGAGTAGGGAAATCCCTGATGACTGACGGTGGTTCCCCCTCGGGACTTTTCCAGCAACTCATTGGCAAACATGAGCTTACAAATTCTCGGAAATAAAGCAATAGGTATCAGTACATATAACTGTACCCCGTCTTATCACTTCAGTGTTGCAAAGGACTTTGTAGAAACACCACACTTAGGATCGACGAAGCAACATAGCGGAGAGCTTTAAGATGAGCTACCGAAGTCCATACTCGCAGGTACTGAGTGAGTTAGTTAAATTTAAACCTTATATTCTATCGTCAATCAATTCTTCTCCATTTATACCCGACTCTTTGCAAATCTTATATGATACCGAGATGGACTTATTAGAGAGATTCGGGAAGTATGGCTTTATAATGCGATCCAAAGAACCGTGCCCACTTGAGATGTTTAAATCTAGATAAAATGACTTTAAATATCGCCAAAACATTTATGAAAAAACCCATTTTTGAAATTAAATCTTGGTAAATCTAACGATCTAAAATACACTTCGGGTGGCAAGACTCGAAAAATCGATTTTGCTCATATTTTAAACCTAGATATTTGGCATTCAAGCGGCTTCATGTTGACTTTATAAGAAGAGAATCGTTTTTGACGACAAACTAGACGTTCCTGGAATCATTCTGAAAGGATTTTGAACCAGTGAACACAAACTATGAATCCATTTTGCTCAAAATTCAACGACTAACCCAAAAACGATTCTCTTCTTATAAAAACAACATGAAGCCGCTCGAATGCCAAATAAGTAGTCTACACAATATTATGTAAATTGTCTGGTCTCGCCGACAGATAAAATCTTCGGATTTCTTACAAATTTCAGGTTGTGATGCGGCGCGCAAAATAATTTCCTCAAGAAATTTACGTGATTCGTAGAAATCACTAGTTAAACTTTACCTCGGGTTGTTTTTTTGGCAAAAAAGTTTCGTCGCACATGAATAAAATTACAATATGATGTCTGTAAGGAATAGAAATCTCAGGAGGCTCAGTTAACATTTGTGTTACTTATTAGAGCATAACGCTTTTGAAAAACCTTCCCGCTTTGTTAAACATCAATGCTTTGTTATTTAGATTTGCTTTGTTTTTTCATGTTCTGTTTTTTTCGTGTGTCATAATGACAATGCAGAGCTTTCGGAAGGTACAAACCTCTGAAAGAGAAAGCTTTAGTAGATTCGGTACCTTCGAGTACCAAATATTCTTCAAAGTGGGCCCATAACATTTTTGAGAATTGGAAGAGATATAGAGTCAAACAGGATCATGAAAGATCCTTCAAAAGAGATTATCCAATGGCAGGTTGAATATATCTTTCAGTTATACAAAATCTTAACACACAGTCACTCGATTTCTGGCTAGTGATCACTGATGTTCATTCATGATCAAGAAGTCGCGAAACAAAATGGTGAGCTTTATCCGCTGAAGAGATTGTATCTCATAGTTTGATTTAAACTTTTATTTTTCACACGATATTTTATCGTGAATACACATTTCATGTTTTGACGATATTTTGTCGTTTTTTTTCGAATAGTAGTTCTAGATTATTGAACTTTTTCCAATACAGAAACAATGGTAATTAGGATATGAACACTGTTATCAATCAGCCAATCTATTAAACTATAATTTCAATATTTCTAGTTGAGAAAAACGCTAGTTATAAGTAAATTTAGATAAAAAGTTGTACACATTTGTTTGATATTAGTAAATATATTTCCTCCGCTATGGATTGTCCTTAATTGTCTTTATTTTGTTTTATTCTATTTTTTAGGTATAGAGGTTTATAAGAGAGGACGGTTTTGAACTGATTTCGGGAGAGTGCAGCCCCGCACTCCCCTGGGATATTCAAAACCGCCCCCGACTTTTAGTTTGATGGACCTTTATCCTAGTATAAGAAATACGTCACGTGTTTAGTTTGGGCGACACGATTGGCTCTCAGCCTCATTGAATATTAATGATTTTAGAAGAGAGGTTTTGTATGTGCTCCAAATATATATTGAGTAAAAATTTAAAATTAAAACAAAATTTCTGAAACTCTGCCAATTGCTTCTTAAGATACCAGTTAATTAATTACTCTATAACGTCATTACAGCGCTAGGTTTTTTAATATGGTCGCGAGAAGCTGTTAAAATGGATGTAAATTTTCGGCCGAAAATGAGCAAATTTAGTCGAAAATCTCTATCTTCGATTTTCTCGAAAACTAAGAGGTATTTTACCAAACAAACTACACAGTTGTTTTACTTACACCATGGCCTATCTAGGTTTAAAATATGAGGAAAATCATATGAGTCTAGCCGCGAATTTCCTGAAATTTCTGATTTTTGCTGACAACCACTCTTAATCAGTTTGTGAATCGCTGTGTCTAGGTTAGACTTACTCCAAGTCGACCCCTCTGAGACAGTCACAAAGTCACGAGCGAAGCAAATGAAAAGAAAAAGATAACATAGCGAACGACGAAGTCGCGAGATGTGGACATGTCTAGGTGCCCGGCAGCCGGTCAGTTGAAATTGAGCAATTTCTCGAACCTGGGCATTTCAGGCACAAAATTTTCATGCTCGACTGTCGGTCAGTGCCTTCAAAAAACTAAATGCCCGGCAATCTGAAATGTTTTTAAAAATTCAGTAGAACGACTAAGTTTCGACGTACCAAACCACTCTATCTTTGTTCAATTGTTAATAGATCCTTGGAAATGGTGGTTAGATTTCTGTTGGACCACAGCTCCCAGACTGCATGCTTTCTAAGCTTTCTGCTATCTATTGGGGCTGTTTTTGGAGCTCGATTTGAACGAATTCAGCGCGCGCGAATGCCAAATGGGCAGTGACTGATCGGTTGAAAAATAGCCTAAATCAGATGCGAGCCACATCGATAGATAAATTGTATATTACGTGAAACACTTTGGCCTCCTACATAAAGATAGAGTGGTTGCCTATTCGAGACTGGAGACTGCCGGGCACTTAGTCTTTTGAAGGCACTGACCGGCAGTCGAGCGTGAAAATTTTACAAGTGTCTGAACACAGGTAGCTCAAGCTCGGTTTTTGAACACAATAATTTTGAAAGAAATTCTTTAATAAAAAAATCCACTTCTTACATTAGGGTGTATTTGACTGTCCTTAGTAATGTCTGTAACGAGTTTTTCATAACTTACCCTCCCATCAATATAAAATGGAAAGGTTGGACACTCTAGAGCCAAAATCACTTCCAATCCCGGCCACTTCGGACGCCTTTTTTCCACGATAAACAATTGCGATGATAAAATTACTTCGCAGATCCATGAAGGGGTTGTTCAGCAATGCGGTTCCATGTCAATTTCTTCGAGCCAGCTCACGGTATTGAGCCGTGAGCTCTCCCAACGTTCGCTGACGCAGCGTACTTGAATTTTCTTTTTTATGTAGCTATCTCAACTTATTGCTCTTATATTGCGAATTTCATTCAAATTGACCGCTGATTTACTGTGATCTCATTTCATCGTACGAAGCAACGATGTAATTTAAATAACCATGAAATAAGAATTTCAATGGCTTCTTTTTCCATACGTCTGAAGAATAAAAAAAGCGCCTTCAATAAAGAGAATTGCTCCAATTATGGCCAGTCATAGTCTAGTCATTATCCACCGCATATCCTACATGGCTACATTCGCACGATCCTGAACGATTATCTTTTCCTCATGGCTCAGCGCCACCCCACTAATCACGAGATCATCGTGTGACACAAGGTCAGGCCCAAACCAAAGGCGACATCAATGCTCTCATGATGATCCTTAAACAGCTATTTCAAAAAGGTTGAACGGGAGCGAACGTCGAATGGCGAGCGGTGATTGTCGATTGCACGACCGAAAGGAACTGAAGTAATAAGAATTTCTTTGTATTCATTTCTTAAATACTATCTAAAGTCTTCGCAGAATGGTACAGGCATTGCTTATAAAAGTGAAATGAATACGAAGAAATTCTTAACCAGGTTTATGAAATATATTTCAAAATACTTGGAAAAGATTGAATTTTATCCAGATAGCGGTGCATGGCTATTTTTTTCCCAGGCGATTTAGACATTTTTTTTTGTCATATCCAAAGAAAGCACATATCAAAATAAAGTTATTAAAGCTTTAAATATCTTGTGATCACTTTTCAAATAAGTTCTTCGAGATAAGACATTAAATTTTGAGGGTTTTCAGCCTTTTTCACACCTCTCAAAAGTTATGGGAGTAGATAATCAAAATTGCTGACTATTTTTTAACACATAATTTGATATGCAGGCACGAGGATGGCAGCCTAACCACCAGCCTGGACCACAACATGCACAGAGGCAAGTCGAACTACACCGCACAATTCAAGGTTAGATAAACAGAATTAGTCAATGTTACGTGTTTCCAACTGCATTAATTAGCACTCTGCGTCAAGTACAAACAAAGTAGAAATTGGACAGTCAGCAAGAAGTATCTACGAATTCGCCTTAGGGCGCATTTGATTAATTTAATACTTACATGTCATTTTATATCTAAATTATTTCAATTTCGATTTCGAAAGGAACAATAATTCTCTTATCTCTATTTCAGCGAGCATTCAGATGCTGTATGATGTCTACGATTACACCATTGGAATGATTGAAGAACTAGAAAAACACGAAACACGTGCAGATGGAAAACAGGCTCAAAATTCTGGCATCCTCAGCCATGTGATCCCAGTGAATCACAAAAAACCCATACACGAAGTAAGTCATTACTATTTTGTTACTCTTGCTATACACTTTGAATTTTGTAAGGATGTCCAAACCCAGACGTTTTGAGCTGTGTTTGTAATGTAATTATAAAAATGGTTTAATATTTCTACTGTTACAGGTGATTGCAGGGATTGAATTAGAGCTGAAATGTCTACAAGCCCAGATGATATCACTCCCTCCAGAGGTCGCCAGTCAGGCCAAGAAAGGATTGGTCATGCAAACCATAAAATGGGCAGCAAGCAGAGAGGCTGAAGGCATCCCTTATGGACATGTGGATCAGTATTGCAAGAATGTTCTGGAAATCTTGCTATTTGATGCACATCAAGAGCTGCCAAGTGTAGACCGCGCTCCAATGATCAAGTACAAATTCATAATCATGTTTTTAGGTTCTTTGTAAGTTAGAAATAATATAAATCTTAATGAATATTTTTGTGTCCTTTAGACCTACTACTGAGCAGGTGAATGAGGCAATGCATCAGATGGCAGTACAAAGGCACCTTGGGGAAAAACAAGACGAGGAATTTCACCGAGACCCTACTAAGAAAGCTAAGTTGCGCAAAAAAAAGCAAACAGAAGATATACGTGAGGGTACGCATGTATTATTATTATTTATAGAAAGACATCTTATCACCCTGCGTACGGTGAAATATCGCGCTAACGCGCGCGTCTCTGTAGGTACTGAAGAAGTAGAAATCGCACACGCGCGCTGTACTCTGTGTATGGCAGCTGCAATACAGCCCATGTATGAACCCAGAGCAAAGCTCAAACCAGTTTGAATTAAGTAGGGTTGATTTGAAAGAAGGAAGGAAAAACTGGAGGACCGGAAAAGCCTTCGGAATCAGAAAGAGAACCAACCAGCTCAGCTCGCATAGGGCAACTGGGATTTGAATCCTGGACCTGAGAGGTGGGAGGCGAGCGTTTTACCACCATGCCATCCTGAGTACTCCTCCTGACATGATTATCGTGATGTCAGCGTTTTCGAAAAGTTCCGTTCTCGTTGGACCTTTCATCCTGATTAGTGTGGACGGAAGGCTTAACCGTATAAATAAAGTTGCGCTTTCAAAATTTATCCAGCGTAGTGTGCACGAGGGGCCTAAAACATTTATATCACTCATTCTCTTTTCTTCTTTCAGGAGTTCGCCGTATTACGAGTCGTGATCATAAGTTGGCTGTAGCCCTTGATGAACAAGGCTACGTTCATGATGCGTCGATGGATACGACCTGATCTTATTACTGCCTTTTTAAGCATTTTTCTTTTTCAAATGTTTGAACGCATTTTAACGATTGCGTCGCAAGATAATATTGTTAATGAGTTTAAATGGAAAGAAGCCACACAAAGGATTCTGGTAGTAGTGATATTAGAAATTTTGTATCAAAAAATAGCTCGAATCAACTCATTTTATATAGATACTAGCATTTCATTGTTTAAGTGTGAATTAAAGACGTTCTATTATATAAGAACAGCTTCATTAGAAAAGCCACACTTGGCGCTGATTTTGATAGGATGTGCCGCTGAGATCCCCAAACCTAATTGACCATATCTAAGACAAAAAAAATCTTGAGATTATACACCCTATTCAAGATAGGTCTTTGATTGTATTTCATAACCCAAGTTCAGACTTGAGGGAAATCCTAAATCCTGTATATTAAGAAAAACACTAATTTCAAAGAAAATTTGTCAACAATTTTATTATATATCTACATTAAACAACACAAGAAGTCCTTAAATAAACGGGAAATATATCACTTCAAATAAAAACAAAATTGAAAATTCTATGTGAGACTGCTTAACCATGTTCAAGATATTATCATATGGAATTAAATAGCATAACCAATCTAAGATCAAAATTGCGCCGAGAAAATCCACACCCTGTCTAGCAGCATGTTCCGTATAGCTTATGACAAGAGTACCGCCTTCAACAGAGGGCATATATATCCGCATGGAGGACCTGTTAGTATTTAGAAATTACAGGATGGCGAAAGGCAAATCTTTTGTAAACATGTAATAACTGAATGAAAACGAGAATAAAACTTACAGTATACTGTGTTGGGGTATTTTTCGTTTGAAGGCAGCTTACTTTTAACAGTATTAGATTGAGCTGACACAAGCATGCGCACACATGATAAACTGCTGTACATGAATACTGATGCACATGGATATTATTAAGAAATGCGCACAAAATGACAAGCATGCGCACACATGATAAACTGCTGTACACGAGTACTGATGCACATGGATATTATTAAGAAATGCGCACAAAATGACAAGCATGCGCACACATGATAAACTGCTGTACACGAGTACTGATGCACATGGATATTATTAAGAAATGCGCACAAAATGACAAGCATGCGCACACATGATAAACTGCTGTACACGAGTACTGATGCACATGGATATTATTAAGAAATGCGCACAAAATGACAAGAATGCGCACACATGATAAACTGCTGTACACGAGTACTGATACACATGGATATTATTAAGAAATGCGCACAAAATGACAAGAATGCGCACACATGATAAACTGCTGTACACGAATACTGATGCACATGGGTATTATTAAGAAATGCGCACAAAATGACAAGCATGCGCACACATGACAAAATGCTGTACACGAGTACTGATGCACATGGATATTATTAAGAAATGCGCACAAAATGACAAGCATGCGCACACATGATAAACTGCTGTACACGAATACTGATGCACATGGATATTATTAAGAAATGCGCACGACATGATGAGATGCGCACACATGATAAACTGCTGTACACGAATACTGATGCACATGGATATTATTAAGAAATGCGCACGACATGATGAGATGCGCACACATGATAAACTGCTGTACACGAATACTGATGCACATGGGTATTATTAAGAATTGCGCACAATATAACAAGCATGCGCACACCTGATAAACTGCTGTACACGAATACTGGTGCACATGGGTATTATTAAGAAATGCGCACAAAATGACAAGATGCGCACACATGATAAACTGCTGTACACGAATACTGATGCACATGGGTATTATTAAGAAATGCGTACAATATAACAAGCATGCGCACACATGATAAACTGCTGTACATGAATACTGATGCACATGGGTATTATTAAGAAATGCGCACAAAATGACAAGATGCGCACACATGATAAACTGCTGTACACGGATACTGATGCACATGGGTATTATTAAGAAATGCGCACAAAATGACAAGATGCGCACACATGATAAACTGCTGTACACGAATACTGATGCACATGGGTATTATTAAGAAATGCGCACAAAATGACAAGATGCGCACACATGATAAACTGCTGTACACGAATACTGATGCACATGGGTATTATTAAGAAATGCGTACAATATAACAAGCATGCGCACACATGATAAACTGCTGTACATGAATACTGATGCACATGGGTATTATTAAGAAATGCGCACAAAATGACAAGATGCGCACACATGATAAACTGCTGTACACGGATACTGATGCACATGGGTATTATTAAGAAATGCGCACAAAATGACAAGCATGCGCACACATGATAAACTGCTGTACACGAATACTGATGCACATGGGTATTATTAAGAAATGCGCACAAAATGACAAGCATGCGCACACATGATAAACTGCTGTACACGAATACTGATGCACATGGATATTATTAAGAAATGCGCACAAAATGACAAGCATGCGCACACATGATAAACTGCTGTACACGAGTACTGATGCACATGGGTATTATTAAGAAATACGTACAAATGACAAGCATGCGCACACATGATAAACTGCTGTTCATGAATACTGATACCTGCGCACAAAATGATAAGCATGCGCACACATGATAAACTGCTGTACATGAATACTGGTGCACATGGGTATTATTTAAAACAGGCATGCGCACACATGATAAGCTTATGCAAAATTAAATTAAAGTTAAAACCCGCACCAGCAATAAAAATGTGCTTCTTTTAACAATGATGCACACGGCATATGCATATTAAGATGTGTGCAAAAATTAACAAGAATGTCCCAATTATAATCTAGTAAATGTAGTGCATAATTGCAAATTTTTGGCCATTTTCCTCCGGTTCAATATTGACTGCAAAACTTGACTTTTCATTTTTTCTTGATCGTTTTCAACAGTGCTTTAGTTTTGGAGAATTAAATTTGAGGTAAAGAAAGGGGAATCTGGAATTTTTCACTGATCCCTTAAGAATACCAGATGTTCAAGTTGACGAAACATTTAAGTTTGGAATCGTAACATAGTCCTACCCTTACATTACATGCGAAAAGGAATTATAAGGAAATGTATGGGCAGCACACAACATATGGACAGCCGTAGTAATTCAAGATTTTGTTTGACTAGTCCTACCCTTACATTACATGCGAAAGGGAATTATAAGGAAATGTATGGGCAGCACACAACATATGGACAGCCGTAGTAATTCAAGATTTTGTTTGACTAGTCCTACCCTTACATTACATGCGAAAAGGAATTACAAGGAAATGTATGGGCAGCACACAACATATGGACAGCCGTAGTAATTCAAGATTTTGTTTGACTAGTCCTACCCTTACATTACATGCGAAAGGGAATTATAAGGAAATGTATGGGCAGCACACAACATATGGACAGCCGTAGTAATTCAAGATTTTGTTTGACTAGTCCTACCCTTACATTACATGCGAAAGGGAATTATAAGGAAATGTATGGGCAGCACACAACATATGGACAGCCGTAGTAATTCAAGATTTTGTTTGACTAGTCCTACCCTTACATTACATGCGAAAGGGAATTATAAGGAAATGTATGGGCAGCACACAACATATGGACAGCCGTAGTAATTCAAGATTTTGTTTGACTAGTCCTACCCTTACATTACATGCGAAAAGGAATTACAAGGAAATGTATGGGCAGCACACAACATATGGACAGCCGTAGTAATTCAAGATTTTGTTTGACTAGTCCTACCCTTACATTACATGCGAAAAGGAATTATAAGGAAATGTATGGGCAGCACACAACATATGGACAGCCGTAGTAATTCAAGATTTTGTTTGACTAGTCCTACCCTTACATTACATGCGAAAGGGAATTATAAGGAAATGTATGGGCAGCACACAACATATGGACAGCCGTAGTAATTCAAGATTTTGTTTGACTAGTCCTACCCTTACATTACATGCGAAAGGGAATTATAAGGAAATGTATGGGCAGCACACAACATATGGACAGCCGTAGTAATTCAAGATTTTGTTTGACTAGTCCTACCCTTACATTACATGCGAAAGGGAATTATAAGGAAATGTATGGGCAGCACAACAGGGTTTTTGCCATTTTTTTTTTTTTTTTTTTCACTCAGCTTGATATTCACTCCAAAACTGGATATTCTTGACCGTTTTCAATAACGCTTCAATTCTGAAGAAGGAATTTTTAGATGTAATAGCAGGAACTTGTGTTTTTTTTTTTACCGATTCCCTTCAAGGTCTACCTGTGCTCTGTTCAACGAGAAAGATAGCTGACAAGAGGCATAGCCGACCTTAAAACCCAGCTTAAAATGCTCTTCCATCACACATGATATCACCAAACCATCTATTTTATAAAGATGCCAGATGTTTGAAAAGGTCATGATGAAACTTAGTCAACATTTTCTAACTTTAATTTCTATCTTATTTAATAGATATAATATTTTCCAGCTTTTCTAAAAACTCAAACTTATTATCCTTTTATCAATTTATATGTACATACTTAATTTAAAACCACATGTACATGCATTTTACAAGTATTTGATCCTACAGTATCGTGAATCAGTATGAACTCCAAATGTAATATCAACACAATGTCTGGGATATTATTTGATTACATATTCCAGAACAGGGATAGATCCAGGATTTTTTTTTTTTTTTGGGGGGGGGGGGGGGGGATGAAATGCACATCATATGGATATTATTATATCCTCTATTAATTCATTGGTATACCATAACCAATAATGGTGAAATGCATTTTGAATATTTGGCAGATTTAAAAGTAACTATAAATATATACATGCTGGAATGTCAAATGGTACTTTTTCACGAATTTTCTTTCTTATTAAAATTTGTATTTTCTCATGAGAATAGTAAGACATTGATGCTGACGAACTGAACAAAAGAAAGTTTGCAAGGGATTCTGGGTAGTTGTAGTTAATGACACCACAATGTAAAACTAATGTCCCATTGATAAGATTATTTGTACAGGTTATGTGACCCTACTCCTTTTAACAAAAGCAGTAAGCATTGAGCTCACAATGATAGAGACCTTTTTTTTACCACCTTGGACTAAATTATTTACGTCTCTAGCATTGCAAGCTTACCATTCGTCTCTCTTCAATACAAAGGCGTGACTACTTGATGGCACTGAAAGGGAGTATATTCACCATTTTCCATACATCGGTTCACTGGTCAAACACAAAGCATTCAGTGGAGGCTGCAAGGTTCAAACATGAATAATCCTTTGAAACTACCTTGCAGCCTCGATTGAATAGTTTCTCTGTGCCCAGTGAAGGGATGTATGGAAAATGGTGACACGCATGAAAAACGTCTGCGCATGCTCTAAGTCCGCATGCAAATTAGTCAAAAGCGTCTTCGTGCTATTGTAGAAATATATGCAAATTTGACTTTCATGCTTGCCTGAAGAATAGTCTTTACAAAATGCCAAAACTTTAAGTCAGTTCTTGAAACTTAAGGCTAATTCTTTCATATTTCCTTTATTAATACAGTATCTTGGTCCCACAAAAGTATACTCACGAACGTTTTTGTATACTTGGAGAAAACAAGCATTTATTTTCTCACTAAAACTCTGTATATTCTTGGAAATTCTTGGAAATTCTTGGAAAGCGTGCTGAAAGGCACACATGCGCAAACGTATTTCTCTAGTGTCGAAAATGGTAAGATATCAGTACTCCTTCCGGGTCTTGAGCTTTTGAGTACATTCCTCATGAATATTGATGCATTCACTCAGTTTGATGGCAGGTAGGGTCACATAAACTAATAGGGCTAATAGACTATTGTAAAGAATTTCATTTAAACTGCAGTTACCATAGAAACACTACTGGTATTATTCTGCCAGTCGGCAGCACACTCTGTTTGTACAGTCCAGGTTTTGGCACCCACTAGCTGTGTCTGGATATGGTCCCTCATGAATATTGTCACAGTAAAAGAACTGTGCATGGTCTAATGAAGGACACACGGACACTAGTTTCAGCAGACCTTCAGCTGTCACATTAAGGCACCCTGATAAGTCCAGGTACAGTAGGTTTGGTAGGCCACCAAAACTTGCCAGAGACCTGAAACAGAAAGTACAATCACTACATGTAGATTCTAAATGATATAAATCTCAACACAAGATGGAATATATAGGTAACCTGACTTAGATTGATTCTTATCATTTCTGGACACCTAGTACATCATTATTATCAATAAGTAATTTTCTTGTATTTTTTGACATATATTTTTCATATTTAGTATTTGTATGAATAAAGTTGAATAAATTTTGACATCCAAACAGTAGATAATAAAATGAGGCATAATCAAGTCTTTTTAACCACCTTCAAGGTGCAGACTCCAACCCCCCTTCGCATCTCCACTGCCTATGGTTCTGACTCACTGTATATTTTTAGTTTGTTAAATGGAGCATTTTTATCAGCCCAGAGGTTGTTGTTTCATGGTATCAATAAAATTTGAGGTTTTTTAAGTGTTCCAAGGACTTGCTTTACTTGTGTTTAAAACAAGAGCTTCCTACAGTGAATATTGGACAAAGCCCAGATGCTTGGGAGCCAAATTTGAGCAACTGTGTGGATTCCTGTCATAAGTGAGGACCTTGATTGACAAAAAGTCATAGCACAAATCCCTGTGACAAGTGATCATATGAAATGGAGTGAGAGGGAAGCACAGGTGGCGTAGCGATGAGAGTGCTTGCCTCCCACCAAGTTGGCCGGAGTTCGAGCCCCACTGGGCTCAGTGTCGTATGTGAGGTGAGTTGTTTGCATGGTTCTCTCCTGTGCTTCGAGGGTTTTTCCAGATTCTCCGGTTTTTCCTCCCTCCTCAAAAATCAACTTCTAATTTCCAATTGGAATGCAGTGGAGGAAGAGCCACTTGGTGGATTCCACTGTTAATTCTCATTTATGTATTTATTATTTAAATAGGAGAACAGCTATACTAAGATTAGGCCTATTTTTACTTACATTAAACCAGCATCAGTGACTTGATAACACCCAGACAAACTAAGAAACTGTAGCGAACACCTGGAAGTGTTGGAAGGATAGTAATCACCCATACAACCACATGTCAACCTATACTCCTGAACTCCTTCTTCGATATCTGTCCTTGACGTGTACTGTCCAAGTGATGAGGACAGTTTGCCGAGAGTTTTGTCTGTAATCAGCTTACAACCAGAAAGATCAAGGGCTTTTAATTTGGAGCCTCCACCTTTACGGAACAAACTAGGGTTTGAAAACGAAATCTGGCATTAGAATAACCTTTATCTAACAGTGTATGACATAAGACTGAAAATGTAATTTCAATGCATATCCCAGGATACACGTAATTTGTATTGGGAAGGACTCCCCTAGACATTGATTGACATCCACAATACTAAGACAGTACTAAAGGGACCCCAAATAGAGCATTTTTGCTTTTCCCATTTCAGACCATGTGTCATTCCCTAGAGTATTCATTTTTGTGTATAAGGTTGTTGTTTTACAATTATAGGGTTAACCTCCAAACTTCCATTCAGGGTGTATTGGAAGAGCACATGTGGATTGGATTCAAACAAAGAATCTTATTCTTGATCAAGAGAGTTCTATATGGCCGGATAGGAAAACATTACACCATTTGAAAATAGAAAGACCTAATAAGTATCTAGTATGCAGCTATTAAGCCAGGCAGGACCTACTGAAAAAATTTAAGGCAACCTTATTTTCACTCATTTAGTTTGGTGTCAGAGGGCTAGTCAGTTTTTCCCCAACTGCTATTGGTAGCTACATGATACCAGGAGTACTACATGTTTTACTATACAGTATTCTGTGTATTTACCCTTTGATTCCATAGTCTGTGATGGCTGTCTGGGCAAGATTCAACTGTTCCAGGTTTGGACACAGAGAGAGCATCTTGAACACCTGGTACAAAAAAACACACTTACTGCCTGCATAATATGTAATGAAATAATGTGGTGGAGATGTGGCCTAGTTCTACTGTGAGTAAGACTGTCATGTGCATAGTAACCATCATTTTCACAGGATGAGTCTTCATTGATCTTGTATTCTGTAGCCAGTTTGAAGGATATTGTCAGTACTGTAGCTTGACACTGTGTGCCTTGAAAATTCACTCTACTGACACTCTGCCAAAACTCTACTGACACCCTATACTATGAACACCCTACCAATACCCTACTAACCACCTACTACTGTACCAACACCCTACTGACAACCTACCAACACCCTACCGACACCCTACTGACAACCTACCAACACCCTACTGACAACCTACCAACACCCTACCGACACCCTACTGACAACCTACCAACACCCTACTGACAACCTACTAACACCCTATTGACACCCTATACTACCAACACTCTACTGACACCCTACCAACACCCTACCATCACCCTATTGACACCCTACCAACACCCTACTGACACCCTACTGACACCCTACTGACACCCTACTGACACCCTATTGACACCCTACCAACACCCTACTGACACCCTACCAACACCCTACTGACACCCTACCAACACCCTACCATCACCCTATTGACACCCTACCAACACCCTACTGACACCCTATTGACACCCTACCAACACCGTACCAACACAATCTTCATATGTAGCCAGCTAAGTAAAGCATGTTGTGTTATAAATTGTACTTACCAACCCATTACTAAGTAAGGGGCAACAACCAAGACTTAATATTTGGACATTCTTGCCAACATATGGAAGTAAATTCTTTGCCATGTCCAACATTCTCCCTAACTGAGATCTCATTACATGCATTGGATTCTTGTCATCTGCATCATCATCACTGTCACAAGATTCATCCAGATCTGCATCTACATCTGCATATGAACTACAATGGAAAGGGGAAAAATCCTTCTTTATCACACCCTGAAATGACCTACATGTATGGGCTAATTTATACCAATTTTCATTTTACTATGCAACCCAGACAACTACTGTAGCTGTAATTTAAGTCGTCTGGATTTTTGGCATCCATCAATCCAATTTCCAAAGGTCTAAATATTTTTTTCAATCAATGTCAGCTGAAAACCCAGACGTCTTGGGCTGAGTTGGCTGTGTAATAATCCCCATCACAGTACTCTGTACCATCTTGAAGGGTATAGCCATACATTGACCGTTGACTGGCCGTTTTCGAGCCCTGCTTTGCATCGAAGCAAGACGAATGGTAAGTTTGCAATGATAGAGACCTTTTTTTAACACCTTGGACAATTATTCACATGTCTATCATTGTAAGGTTACCGTTTGTCTCGTTTGGATGCAAAGGCATGGCTACCTTACAAGATGGCGCAGGGAACTGTGAATGGGACTATTATGAAAATGGGTGTATGTCAGGGAATGGCTAACACACAGCATGTCACAGCAAGTGAGGGAATTTGTGGGGAAAATCTGAGCCTAATTACAGTACCTTCTTAATTCAAGTGATGCTTCAAAGTCTTCCTCCAATGTCCCAAATGATCCTGAACAATTACAATCACAAGGATCTTCCTCATTCAATATGCCAAATCTCCAATCATTCTTGAAGATCCACCGAACAGGAAACAACTCTTTCCATAATTGCCCATCTCTAGCTAACGTTGACCAGGTTTTACACACCTGAGCAGTGCGGCACAGGTCTTTAGGGTTTAGATATGAAAATATCTTTAATGTCACTTCAGGGGGGAATTTTAATAATATAGGTTGTGATTTGATTTGTGTTTTAGTTCTTTGTAAGGAGTGAGATAGATTAAGTGGTCTTTCGGGTGTCATCGGGTTGACATCCATGGGTGTCTCGTTATCGCCACTTTCACTGTCGGAAGAACTCCACTCATACTGTGTACAGCTGTTGTTATCACTTTCACGAGAAAGAGTTGTAGAATGGCTCTGACAGACAAAGAAAAAAAAATTATTAGTAAAGTATTTTGTTTGCAATTACAAGTAATACTGAAATAAAAAAATACTCTTATATGATGTTGTCAACTTTTGGCTGCTACATGTGTCTATTTACAGTGCTATGTGCCGTACCGTGAACACTTCCACAAATTTTTTAAATTCGTCTTGACATTTTTTCATTGTACTCTTTACTGCTAACCAATAAAGTACAGTATTGTCACTTCACTTTGATACTTCAATAGGAAGAGTTGGTACATTTAAATTGAAACATTATTAAATTGATGTACAAACTCCACCTTTCAAGACATCAAAGTGAAGTGCCGATAACTAATTGGTTAGCGGTAAAGAGCATAATATTAAAAGGTGTCCAAAAATGTTAAAAAGAAATCAAAAAGTTGCAGAAATGTACTGCACATAGCACTGTAATGATATTACCGGTAAGTAAGTCTGCATTACAATGCTTTTCACTAGGACTCAGATTAAATTATTGTTACTAGCATTTGAGCACTCAACTTTGATGTACTATAAGATGAGAATATTAATAAAGCCAATCCCTGATGGGGTGAACTTGACATGATAAAATTGATGCATTGTTTCATGATATTGTAAATTATCAGGTCCTTGGGTACATCAGCCTACAGCTTTGACAGATTAAAATACACAATTTTCTAGAAATTTAATATGATATTGTACTCAAACTTATCCAATAATGTACAACATTGTAAGTCTCTCTATTCTTTGTATTGTCATGTGAGTACAGTACAATCATGGACATCCATACTGCAACTATCTACTGTCCTGTCAGCCTCAACTTACCTCAGAAAAAGCAACATGCAAATTGACAACTTTTTCTTTGATTGTTTTGAGTTCTTCATAACTGAAGTATTCCATCAGTAATGGCTGGAACACCTGCAATAATAATATGAACAATAAGTAAATGTGCAGGCAATATGGACTAAAAACTCACATCTTAGACTTAAATGATGAGATGCTTGAATTAAAATGTTCCACAGTGTAAAACAGGGGTGTAGCGAGGTTCTGGGGGAGCACCTCCATCAAAAATCACAGAAGCAAAATAAAAAACAAAAAAAAAAAACAATATTTACGACAAAATAGGGAATAAATCTTTCTCTACAAAAAGTGGGTGGCGCCAAGTACAAAAAAAAAAAAAAAAAAAAAAAGAGGCCTAAATAATAAAAAAGGGAAAAAAACAAACAATTACCTATTTACCAAAAATTTGGTAAACATGCCCCCATATCCCCACCCCTCCCCACGCTACTGGTGTAAAAGGAAACATGGAAAGAATGGAAAAAATGCATTTTCATAACTTTATGCATCCTAGGACACTTATCCTAGGACTAAATTCACTTGTGTTTACTAGGCAGGGCTTCAAGTAACAGCTGATGAGTTACCAGTCATGATGACCAGCCAAATTAGTTTTAGCTCAGTCATACTCTGTTTCTGGCTCAGCAGTAGTTACTGGTCATAATAACTGGCAAGGCAAAAAATTTGACCAGGCAAACTCCAATCAACCTTTCCTGTATTCGCTTGAATGATCACGAAACAAGTTCCAAGTTGAGATTCAACTTGATTCTTCTATTTATCAAGGCCATGCAGCCTCATCTTGAATTCATTGTTATGTGTTTATCCGAGGAAATTTCCTGGAGGGGGAGGGAGGGGGGCACTCCCACATATAATAACAGGGCAGGGATGCTTGTCAGAAGTTTTGAAAATGTACCAATCTAAAAGGTACCCAGTCCTATCCAAATGGGCGTGGCAGGTAATGATTTTTACCCCTAAAAGGTACCAGATCTAAATCTCAGATTTGGAACCCTAAAAGGTATAAGGAGCATCCCCACACTTTTCCTATCAGAGAGCAAAACCTCCCTCCCGGGAACGGTCTTATTCTGACTGGACAATGTTCAATATTTTTCCCTGTTTGAAGCTTGCCTGCCTAGATATTTCCTCACCTCCTCCTCATGTTTCATGTGTGGAAAGAAATCTTTCTCAAACTCATCCACAGCTCTCCTGAGCTTGCTCTCATAGTTGAGTACATTTAACAGAGTCTTTTTTCTCTTAGCTGTTTTAAAACCTCTTTTGATCAGAAACAAAATCTCTCGCACGTGACTGTGCTTATGAATGTCTTTAACTATCGCTGCAATTTGATCATTTGTCAGCCGTAGCTGAAGCTTTCCCATGATGCATTTGTTTTCCACTTCTTCATGATGTTTGAGTTCTTGGAAGATGTTGTTAAACCTTGATAAAAGACCATACAGTGAACTGTTATCTTGAAAATTGGTTGAAGAGATCTATACACAGAAAAACAAAGAAATCAGATAACAATAAATTCAGAAATATGCTTGTTCCTTTAAGCAAAAATGCTTATATCTGTAAAATCTTTCACGTACTGTATACACAACTGTAGACTTAATGTGTTTGTCTACGTATTTCTAATAAGTCAACTGTAAAATTAATGAACTGAAGAGGTTGAATAAACGAAACTAGTTTTCATTAAGTCTACAGTTGTGTATACAGTACGTGAAAGATTTTACAGATATAAGCATTTCTGCTTAAAGGAACAAGCATATTTATAGAAAACAAATCTTTCAGAGTCTCAGCTAAAAATATTGCTAAAAATAAATTCAGAGTTTTGATACATCTCTTTAGCTTTGGCATAAAGTTTTTCCATTTCAGACCAGGACATTCCCCTGAGTATCATTTTTTTCTTTAACAGCTGCTGGCATTGTTGTGTTGTTTTTCACGTTTTTAAAATTAGCTTAAATTCTTGTAATTTCTCAAGAATTTGATATTTTTGTCTCAAACTTTCTAACTTTGTTGATGTCATTCTAATCTATAATTTTAATGTAGCGGTCAACTAAAATTTATAAAACTCATGAATAATAATTAATGAGGAAAACACAATAGAAATCATTGTCCGTGGAGGAGGTTGTATATCTGATACAAAATCGTCCTGATTTGCATAAACTTTAACTCCAATTTTCTCAGCCAAATTCAATTTAATTTTTAAATTTTTTAGTAGAACATGAATGTATACACCTAGACGTTTCATAAGTAATATACAATATGAGTGTCCGTGTTGTATCAGATATACAATCACTTGTCTTCGGCTCATGGTTGTATATCTAATACAACACAGCCACTCATATTGTATATATTACATAAATTAAAAAAATTATGATAATGAAGTGGCGGCCATACTGGCACTCGGTCAATACTATCTCACTTCTGATTCGCTGAGATCAGCCTCAGTTTTTCATACTATAAAAGTGCTTAATCATGCTTCAAGAGTTAAATATTTTCCAAAATTAATCATTAGACTTAGTTACATATTACATATTATTTTTATGGAAAAAAAAAATAAAGTCTTTAAATTTAAATCTTAAATCTCTTAATCAATAATTAAATGGATTTAAGTGAAATTTTAACAGAGAATAATTTATATTTATGAAAATATGCTGAGCTGCAGGTGGCAGTAAATAGATAAACTAAAATTGGCAGTATTACATAATAAAACGTTCATGGTTGAAAAATTGTTACATAATTTTGCTTTTCCTGTAAAAATTATAGGCTAAATCTAAAGTAGAATGCAAAAAAATATATTCAAATTGAGAAATTGAGAAATTCCGTTAAAATTTTGAGCAGTGTGGTTGGGAAAACACAATCCTAAATTTCGTGACAAATTTATTCAAATGACGAACTTGGCAAGAAAAATAAACCAATGGCTTACAAATTGATGAAAATTTGATAGAATTAAGTTCTAAATAGCACGTTTGAAGATGCAATATGTGTAAAAAAGAAAAAAAAATTCGGGAAACATCAAAGTAAGAAAGAGATAATTTGGGACAAAAGTTAGATGATTCATTAATCAGCTCTGCAGGACTACAGTTCCAAAGAATTTGACTGCCGTCCAAAATTACATAATAGTGAGAGATAATTCCACTTCTAAGTAACCCAAAGACAATTTGTTTTGACTTTTCCTTTGAAATTAGACGTCGTATTTCATCAGAATTTATTCTAACGAATAAAAACAACACAAATCAGCAGACCCCACAGTAGCAAAGTTTTGCGGTTTCTGACATTTTTTCTTTAAGTTAGCGCAATAAAAATTGGAAGAAATAAAGTTTAAACATCAAGGATCCGTACTGTACCTTTTCTGTGGCTTCACAGACTATTTTTTTCATGCGAATGTGTGGTATTTTGAAGACATCCACCTCATCTGGATACACGACAGCCGCCATCTTGAATCTGACGAGGGAAGTCTTCGAAAGGTTTGATGGGTAATGACGTAATGCTGGCTGGAAAAATCAAATATGGTCGACACTGGTCGACAGAAAAATGAAGTTTGTCCAGATCTCTGGCTGTAAAAAAAATCTCGCCAATTTTTAGCTTAAATAAGGGTAATTAGTGCAAGCTTTGTTGGTCGACATAAAATGACTAGAATTATAGCTAAATCAGTTAAACCCACTAGTAGTAACAACAAAAGCCGTGATTGGGCTACCTGTGTTTTGATCTATAGTTTGGTTCAAAAGACATACGAATACGCATATTTTATTCAAATTATCTACGTCAATGTGGTGTCTTTCAAACCCCTTATGATTTTAGTCTAAAGTACAACATTACTAATTTTTTTTAAATTTAAGGGTTTGTTTTCTAGAGTTTTTGGCGACTTTCATCCACAAATATTGTTGCATTGTTTTCGCCTTGTTTTGTTTCTGACTCGAGCGGGTGAAAATCTAGCTTACTCCCCAGAGACTTAAGGACTTCTGCACTCTCGACCCAGAGCCCTGCCATTCTTACTACGCATGCCCGACGAAATGTCAGAGAATGTCAGCATGCGCAGTAAGAATGACAGGGCTCTGGGGTCGAGAGTGGGACTTCTGGTGCCAAATATATCCGACCGCGCGCCAGATACAGATAAGGCTGAAATAGCTCCGAGATCGCCTGGAGTACCACTCTTTATCCCACATCATAGATAATACAGCCAATCAGAAAGCAGGAAATTAAAGCCGTCGTATATTTGTCGGTATTTCACTCTTCCTTCCCATCATGCACTGTGCGTTGAATCTACGCATTTGTATTTTCTATGGTGTGGGATAAAATGGTTATACAATGGTTTCGAGTGGCATACCGTGGAATATCCCACTCGTCACTTGTATTTTCTTTGTATACACACTCGCCTAAAGACTCGTGTGTATACTAGAAACTACAAGTGACTCGTGGGATATTCCACGGTATGCCACTCGAAACCATTGTATAACTAGTATTTATTCAACTTGTCCTTTAGGAGACTAGTTAGTTTTACAAATACGAGAGGTCTGCTACAAGCCTAAGGTGTAGTGAAGCCGACTAGAAAGACTTTCCTTATAGAAGGTATGGTTTTTAGAAGGATTTCCTTACTAGACCATATTTGTCCGTACTTAGGTCTGTGGCTTCTAGCTCAACTACAGCTACAGCCTTAGACTTGGCCTTCTAACTCCAAAGTGTAGTCGATTTAGCGTGATCATGAGAAAGAGCTATCTAGGTTCGTTTATCAATATAGCAACCTGATTTCCTAATTACATTTTGTGGCTAGATAAGGTCACTACGTTGGTCCTAGGTTTTGACCAAAACAAATGGCTTACATTGTGGCCATAAGAACGGAAAAAATCATTGACTACGATAAAAAAACCCTGCAAGGTTCATAACGATCTGTAGCGAGGGTAATAAACGACATATCAATCATTTTTTAATAACAAAGTTATAAAGTTGTCTAAAAATAAACTAACCTATAGCATTATTGACAAAATATTGCAAAGACTGGAATTTCGCCTCTTAACAATTGTGAGCGTTAGATTAAATTTTTTGGAAATTTTTTCAATAAAGTAAATATTACATCGAGACATGTCATCATTGCGACCTTTCGATCGATTTTCATTTAGAACCACATTATTACTTTCTCATATTGATGCAAGTTCGTCCAGATTTACCACTGATACACTGACACATGCGTTAGCTATTTGCATAAGCTGAAAAAGCCAGATATATATCTTTACATCACCTCAGTTGTTTCGATGTTCGTCAATCATGTTACAGCCTGTAATTCCACATCTTTTCTTTCAAGTGCGATAATTAACATGAATTTTTCTTCACAACTAATGCAAGAGGCTCAGAAATTTTCAAAAAAGAAAAAATATGCATGATACATAATTGTAAAAAATTTAACAAGTATGCCGTGGGGCCAGTTCTAAAGCTTTCATCTTTCCGTTCGTTAGATTAAATTCCTCTTCCTCCGCAGGCAAAAATCAATTAAGCACAAAAAAACAACATAAAAATGAACTGTAACCTCTCACTTATTTAGAAGCGTTTGGCTGGCTGTGTTTGAAGGTACCATTGGTAAAATACTTATTCGTTGAGACCATTCATCGATGAAATAAAAAGAAATCATCGTGAAAATTTACAAACCATACCGATATATGTACATGAAAAATCAAGATGGAGTTGATGTGTCTTTCAGTGGATTATTTTGACCTTGATGTATTCTCACATCGTATTATAACATCTATTGTATACTCTTTAAACTCCGTAGTAGCAACGTCTTTGAATTATCTTATACTTCGAGTTATCTGGAAAACGCCTTCGTTACGAAAATCATCGTCAAACTTACTCCTAGCAAGTCTTGCACTGACTGACTTTTTGGTTGGAGCTATAGTTCAGCCGTTGATGATCCTTAAGAACATTGCAGCTATCGAAAAAAGGAGGAAAACATTCTGTATTGTTTCTATAGTAGTTGAAAATTTGGGAATTTGGTTATGCTCGCTATCTCTTGGAACTTTAACACTCATCAGTATCGATCGTGTAATGGCTGTCAAACTCAAGACTAGTTACAAAAGTACAGTTACAGCGATACGAGTCAAGAGAATTACTTTCTTTTGGTGGGCTTTAGATAGCATTCTAATTGCGACAAACACTGTAGCAACTTTGCATAACATTCATTTTACACTTATTTTGATGGGTCTTGGAATGTTTTGCATGCTTTTTGTGATTATTCTTTGCTATTCACTGTCATTTCGAACACTGGTTAAAATTACATCCTCGGTATCGAGAGAAACACGGCCTGCAACACTGGCAGAAACAACACCAAACACTTCTTCATCTGCTTTCAATGTCTCGAAATATCGAAAATCGCTGAAGACGATGCTGATCATATTGTTTACGATAATGTTATTTTATTTGCCTTATTTTGGTGTCACAGCTGGCAAACTTGCTATTTATAACACCGATTTTCGGCGACAGTTTTCTATCACTATTCTGTTCGAGTTTAATTCTGTAGGCGAGTTGATGGTGTATCTAAACTCCACAGTCAATCCTTTCATCTACTTGTGGCGTTTCAGTGATCTTCGTAAAGAAACAAAGAATCTTATTAGAAGCACTTTCGGTTAAGATCTTATTTCCGCTTTGACCACTATCGAAGAGTTTTTTACATCTGCAGATGCCGCTGAACACTGAATAACGAATCGAATAAACGGTTTTCAAATATTATCTTATAGTAATAATCTCTCTAAAAGTCTCTCAAAAATTCTACAAAAGCTTTTGTCGACGTATGTACAAGTTTGGATCCCTTATGAATAGTAGCGCCTTGGCCACCCTTGAGACGCTATTCAGTATTAGAGAGTTTTTAGCTATAGGGCTGTTAAGTTTGACGTCATTCGTATGGGAAAACAACTTTTTGAGCAGTTGGAGCCGGAAGTAAGCCAGTTCAAAGTTGAAATAAGAATCGTTATCAGTGCGCATGCAATTTTATCCCGAATTTCTCACCTTCTTTTGTTTAAATCTTCTTTTGTTTTTAATTAAACAAAAGAAGGTGAGAAATTCGGGATAAAATCGCATGCGCAGTGAAAACGATTCTTAAACTTTCAACTGGCTTTACTGTAGGACTGATACGAATTGAGCAAAGCAACATGATGGAACATTTCCTTTTCATACTGCTGAAGTTTTTGCTTCCCCGGCTACATGTATATTTAACAATTAGAAGACGAACTCGAGATTTCTATCGGCTGATAGTTGACGAGGGACTCCGGCCCCGAGTCAACTATCAAAGCCGATAGAAATCGAGAGTGAGTCTTCTAATTGTTTTAGTAAAAATCTCAACTAAACTATACTATACTAAACTAAACTAAACTTCACAAAAGCGCGAAGGAAAAGCCGCCATTTTTTCAAAACAAGTCCGGCTTTCTCTACCCACTATCTATCGGCTGATAGATAGTGAGTACGTTAGCCAATCAGAATGCAGGATTTGCAATAGTATAGTAGTAGAATTTTACTAAATGGCAATATTTCCGGGATCAGTTCCAACCCTACCCCATCCCCCTAAGGAACTAGTTACAGCTGCATTAGACTTGGAGTAAGCCAATGAAAAACAAGGAAGATGCTAGAATATTATTATAATAAACAAGCTAGCGCTAAAAATAAACTCGTACAAAAACAAAGGGAGCCAAAATTTGCGGTGGCCCATGAGGGACATTCTTAGTACTTTTCATTCTTGTTAATTCATTTCCACCTAAATATTGAAAAAAAACTTCTGAGTTGCTTCACACAAAATTTCGAGTTGAATTGCTAATTCACATTCTCATGGTACGAGATTCAGGTCACGTGGAAGACTCGCCTTGTTTTCTAAAATCAGTTACACAAGAAATAATAAAATGACTTTTGGGTTAACTCATTTCTAATCCAGAGCTGGACCTGCTCGCTATTATCTGTACCCACACAGCAAAGAACGGAACATATCATTGACTACGATCGAGAAACCCTGCAAGGTTCATAACCATCTGTAGCGATGGTAATAAACGACATATCAATCATTTTTTAATTACAAAGTTATAAAGTTGTCTAAAAATAAACTAACCTATAGCATTATTGACAAAATATTGCAAAGACTGGAATTTCGCCTCTTAACAATTGTGAGCGTTAGATTAAATATTTTGGAAATGTTTTCAATAAAGTAAATATTACATCCAGACCTGTCATCATTGCGACCTTTCGATCGATTTTCATTTAGGACCACATTATTACTTTCTCATATTGATGCAAGTTCGTCCAGATTTACCACTGATACACTGACACATGCGTGAGCTATTTGCATAAGCTGAAAAAGCCAGATATATCTTTACGTCACCTCAGTTGTTTCGATGTTCGTCAATCATGTTACAGCCTGTAATTCCACATCTTTTCTTTCAAGTGCGATAATTGACATGAACTTTTCTTCACAACTAATGCAAGAGGCTCAGAGATTTTCAAAAAGGCAAAAATATTCATGATACATAATTGTAAACAGCAATTGAACAAGTGTGCCGTGGGGCCAGTTCTAAAGCTTTCATCTTTCCGTTCGTTAGATTAAATTCATCTTCCTCAGCAGGCAAAAATCAATTATAAGCACACAAAAAACAACATAAAAATGAACTGTAACCTCTCACTTATTTAGAAGCGTTTGGCTGGCTGTGTTAGAAGGTACCATTGGCGAAATACTTATTCGTTGAGTTCATTCATCGATGAAATAAAAAGAAATCATCGTGAAAATTTACAAACCATACCGATATATGTACATGAAAAATCAAGATGGAGTTGATGTGTCTTTCAGTGGATTATTTTGATCTTGATGTATCCTCACATCGTATTATAACATCTATTGTATACTCTTTAAACTCCGTAGTAGCAACGTCTTTGAATTATCTCATACTTCGAGTTATCTGGAAAACGCCTTCGTTACGAAAATCATCGTCAAACTTACTCCTAGCAAGTCTTGCACTGACTGACTTTTTGGTTGGAGTTATAGTTCAGCCAATGATGATCCTTAAGAACATTGCAGCTATCGAAAAATGGAGGGAAACATTCTGTATTGTTTCTATAGTAGTTGAAAATTTGGGACTGTGGTTATGCTCGCTATCTCTTGGAACTTTAACACTAATCAGTATCGATCGTGTAATGGCTGTCAAACTCAAGACTAGTTACAAAAGTACAGTTACAGCGAAACGAGTCAAGAGAGTTATCTTCTTTTGGTGGGCTTTAGATAGCATTCTAATTGCGACAAACACTGTAGCAACCTTGCATAACATTCATTTTACAATTATTTTGATGGGTCTTGGAATTTTTTGCATGCTTTTTGTGATTATTCTTTGCTATTCACTGTCATTTCGAACACTGGTTAAAATTACATCCTCGGTATCGAGAGAAACACGGCCTGCAACACTGGCAGAAACAACACCAAACACTTCTTCATCTGCTTTCAATGTCTCGAAATATCGAAAATCGCTGAAGACGATGCTGATCATATTATTTACGATAATGCTATTTTATTTGCCTTATTTTGGTGTCACAGCTGGCAAACTTGCTATTTATGAAACCGATTTTCGGCGACAGTTTTCTGTCATTATTCTGTTCGAGATTAATTCTGTAGGCGAGTTGATGGTGTATCTAAACTCTATAGTCAATCCTTTCATCTACTTGTGGCGTTTCAGTGATCTTCGTAAAGAAACAAAGAATCTTATTAGAAGTACTTTCGGTTGAAATGTTTTTTCCGCTTTGACCACCATCGAAGGAGTTTTTGAAAGAAACAATTTTCAAGTGTTTATTACACCTGCAGATGCCGCTCAACACTACTATAAAGAATCGAATAAACGGTTTTCAAATATTGTTATCTTACAGTAATAATCTCTTTAAAAGTCTCTCAAAAATTGTACAAAAGCTTTTGTCGACGTATGTACATGTTTAAATCCCTTACATGAATAGTAGCGCCTTGGCTAGCCCTTGAGACGCTATTGTTAGAGAGTTTTTAGCTATAGGGCTGTTAAGTTTGACGTCATTCGTATGGGAAAACAGATTTTTGAGCAGTTGGAGCCGGAAGTAAGCCAGTTCAAAGTTGAAATAAGAATCGTTATCAGTGCGCATGCAATTTTATCCCGAATTTCTCACCTTCTTTTGTTTAAACCTTCTTTGTTTTTAATTAAACAAAAGAAGGTGAGAAATTCGGGATAAAATCGCATGCGCACTGAAAACGATTCCTATAAACTTTCAACTGGCTTTACTGTAGGACTGATACGAATTGAACAAAGTAACATGATGGAACATTTCCGAATCATAATGCTGAAGTTTTTGCTTCCCCGGGCTGCATGTATATATGGCAGTATTTCCGGGATCAGTTCCAAACCTACCCCATCCCCCTAAGGAACTAGTTACAGCTGCATTAGACTTGGAGTAAGCCAATGAAAAACAAGGAAGATGCTAGCTTAGAATATTATTATATTAAACAAGCTAGCGCTAAAAATAAACTTGTACCAAAACAAAGGGAGCCAAAATTTGCGGTGGCCCATAAGGGACATTCTTACCAGGTGATCTGACTAGGCGCGCAAAGCATGATTTCCTGATCTGAAAAAGAATCAATCCCATCATCCACCGCACGCTCAATTCACTTGAGTTTCATGGCGGCCATCTTGAAAATAGGCTAATTATGAGCGACTTTATCGCCAATAACTCTTTTCTTATTGAAAACGAGACACTATAAATAACAGATAAAAGGATTTTCTTCAGGTTCAAAGTATCCTGGAGATCGCCAAGGACAAAAGAGCAGCGTAAGGTGTGGAAATTTTAGTTAAATCCTACCAAGGAATCGAGAAAGCTTTTCGGCAGCTTCTTCGAGATCGTTTCAACGGTAATTCTTTAATAAAAAAAAAAAAGAATATTAACCTAACCGATGAAAATATATTCTTAGTCTCATCTAGACAACATATTCTTTGAAGTAGAAAAATTTTTAGTCTTCAATAATCGGCTAAATGACACTTTTCCTAGCATTATTGTACTTGTATGCTATTTGGTTTTGTTTTGATTTCCCTCTGTTTGACCATGATTGAGCTCGAAAAGACGCATGGGATTGATTCTTTTTCGGATATCAAGATTCGCAATCTGATTGGGTAATCGCTTTTTCTCAGATCACCTGGTAGTACTTTTCATTCTTGTTAATTTACTTCCACCTAAGTATTGAAAAAAAACGTCTGAGTTGCTTCACACAAAATTTCGAGTTGAATTGCTAATTCACTTTCTCATGGTACGAGATTCAGGTCACGTGGAAGACTCGCCTTGTTTTCTAAAATCAGTTACACAAGAAATAATAAAATGACTTTTGGGTTAACTCATTTCTAATCCAGAGCTGGACCTGCTCGCTATTATCTGTGCCCACACAGCAAAGAACGGAACATATCATTGACTACGATCGAGAAACCCTGCATGGTTCATAACTATCTGTAGCGATGGTAATACACGATATATCAATTATTTTTTAATAACAAAATTATGAATTTGTCTAAAAATATACTAACCTATAGCATTATTGTAAAAATATTACAAAGGCTGTAATTTCGCTTCTTAATAATTGTAAGCGTTAGATTAAATTTTTGGGAATTTTTTTTACTCAAGTAAATATTACAGCGAGGGCCGTAAGTTAGATAATCAAATGGGTTAATGCGTCACCCTCTTTAAATAAAGCTTATTGTATTGTATTGTATTGCATTGTACAACGAGACCTGTCATCATTGCGAGCTTTTGATCGATCTTCATTTAGAACCACTGACGTTATTACTTTCTCAGTTTGATGCACGTTCGTCCATACTTACCACTGGGACACTGACATGCGTGAGCTATTTGCATAAGCTGAAAAAGCCAGATATATCTTTACATCACTGACCTCAGTTGTTTCGATGTTTGTCAATCATGTTACAACCTGTAATTCTTTCAAGTGCAATAATTAACATGAATTTTTCTTCACAACCAAGAGGCTAAGAGATTTTCAAAAAGGCAAAGATATGCATGATACATAATTGTAAACAATTGAACAGGTGTGCCGTGGGGCCAGTTCTAAAGCTTTCATCTTTCCGTTCGTTAAATTAAATTCCTCTTCCTCAGCAGTTAAAAACCAATTATAAGCACCAACAAAACATGAAAATAAATTGTAACCTTTCACTTATTTAGAAGCGTTTGGCTGGCTGTGTTAGAAGGTACCATTGGTGAAATACGTATTCGTTGAGTTCATTCATCGATGAAAGAAAAAGAAATCATCGTGAAAATTTACAAACCATACCGATATATGTACATGAAAAATCAAGATGGAGTTGATGTGTCGTTCATTGGGTTATTTTGACCTTGATGTATCCTCACATCGTATTATAACATCTATTGTATACTCTTTAAACTCCGTAGTAGCAACGTCTTTGAATTATCTTATACTTCGAGTTATCTGGAAAACGCCTTCGTTACGAAAATCATCGTCAAACTTACTCCTAGCAAGTCTTGCACTGACTGACTTTTTGGTTGGAGTTATAGTTCAGCCGTTGATGATCCTTAAGAATATTGCAGCTATCGAAAAATGGAGGAAAACATTCTGTATTGTTTCTATAGTAGTTGAAAATTTGGGACTGTGGTTATGCTCGCTATCTCTTGGAACTTTAACACTAATCAGTATCGATCGTGTAATGGCTGTCAAACTCAAGACTAGTTACAAAAGTACAGTTACAGCGAAACGAGTCAAGAGAGTTATCTTCTTTTGGTGGGCTTTAGATAGCATTCTAATTGCGACAAACACTGTAGCAACCTTGCATAACATTCATTTTACAATTATTTTGATGGTTCTTGGAATGTTTTGCATGCTTTTTGTGATTATTCTTTGCTATTCACTGTCATTTCGAACACTGGTTAAAATTACATCCTCGGTATCGAGAGAAACACGGCCTGCAACACTGGCAGAAACAACACCAAACACTTCTTCATCTGCTTTCAATGTCTCGAAATATCGAAAATCGCTGAAGACGATGCTGATCATATTGTTTACGATAATGCTATTTTATTTGCCTTATTTTGGTGTCACAGCTGGCAAACTTGCTATTTATGAAACCGATTTTTGGCGACAGTATTCTATAACTATTCTGTTCGAGTTTAATTCTGTAGGCGAGTTGATGGTGTATCTTAACTCTACAGTCAATCCTTTCATCTACTTGTGGCGTTTCAGTGATCTTCGTAAAGAAACAAAGAATCTTATTAGAAGCACTTTCGGTTGAAATGTTTTTTTCCCCGCTTTGACTACAACGCGCGAAGCTCTTGGAAAGAAATAGCTTTCAAGTGACTATTGGACCTAGCATGATGTCTATACTGACCATGGATTAATAACGAATCGAATAAACGGGTTTCAAATAATATTATGTTACAGTAATAATCTCTCTAAAAGTCTCTCAAAAAATTTACAAAAAAATTACAAAGCTTTTGTCGACGTCTGTAAAGGTGTAATGCCCTTATAGTAGCGTCTGCAAAGGAGGCTAGCCCTTGAGACGCTAATGTTAGAGTGTTTTGTCTTTAGTGCTTTTAAAGGGGCACTTGGTTGAAAATCGCTCAAAATTTGAAACTTAAAAATATTCTCTTATTTGAGTACTAAATGATTAACCATAGATCTAACAATGATCTCTTAAGGTGATTTTGTCAAATTCAAAAGGGAAGGTTGAAGTGTTTACAATTTTCGAGCCGTCCACCATTAGATTTTTTAAACATGAATCCGGCTCAAGGGGAATGGGTCGAGCCAGGCCGTGTGACGTCATTTGGTTGAGTAAATGACGTTACTGCAGGGTAAAACCGCTGACTCTTTGGCCGTTTGTCCAAAAATAATGGCGGACTGTTTTAACCCGTAGTTTCAGGGTTCGATCTGTGAGTTAGCCGTACGTGCCCTGACTTAGATCAGCCCAGAGGTTGTTTCAGGGCTCGATCTGTGAGTTAGCCGTGCCCTGACTTAGATCAGCCCAGAGGTTGAATTGTTTCAGGGCTCGATCTGTGAGTTGGCCGTGCCCTGACTTAGATCAGCCCAGAGGTTGTTTCAGGGCTCGATCTGTGAGTTAGCCGTGCCCTGACTTAGATCAGCCGAGAGGTTTTTTCAGGGCTCGATCTGTAAGTTAGTCATGCCCTGACTTAGATCAGCCCAGACGTTGTTTCAGGGTTCGATCTGTGAGTTAGTCATGCCCTGACTAGATCAGCCGAGAGGTATAACATGCAAGTTAGCCCTGCCATGGACTGACTGAAGCAGTCCAGAGGTAGTTGAGCTTCAATTCATTCCAGTGGTTTTTATTCCTATCCAATAGTATAGATTCGATAATACAGACTTTGTCTCTTTATAATAAGTTAGACTCATATATGAACAACAAATGAGCATATTATGGCGTATGATTACGTCACTACATAAACTCCTTTTTTAGCCAATCGGGAAGCTCTTGGTTGTCTTGTGCCCAGCAGTCAGGACATGTGGAAGACTCGCCTTGTTTTCTAAAATCAGCAACAAAGGAAAAATTAGAATGACTTTTGGGTTAACTCATTTCTAGACCAGAGCTGGACCTGCTCGCTTTATAACATAGCCACGATGTTACGCGCGCTCTGATTGGTTGGATATCTATGAAAAATGGATTGTGCACACTCGCGCTGGTGATTGCTAAGCTAACGCGCGCTCTGATTGGCTGGACATCTTTGTAGAAGCGCGCGCGCTGACGTCAAAAATCGTTTTCAATCGTTTCTTGATGCGTCTGATACGTCTTTTTTTCCCGAACATTAAAAACTGTCTTTCAAAACATAAAACATTTCTAAAATTATTTTAGTTTTGTTGTTGTTATAAATTTCAGATGGAAAATACTTTTTGGTGACATTGTTGAAGGAAATTTTGTTTTTTTCCGCATAATTTTCTGCACGCGCGCGTATAAGTTGGAAAGAGACTTCAGTCGGCATCTGCATGAAACGAACAGCTATGTTATAAAAGCAATGGTCAATGCTTATCTGTGCCCACATAGCAAAGACGAAGAATTATGAATGGAAATTGGAAAAGGCCTATATTTCAGCTTTTTACAGCTATTCATCTCGGCCAGACACTTTAGTATACGTATTTCTAGTGTTTTATGATTAGAGCTTTCACAGGGACAGGTTCTTCAGTGTCAGTGATTCGGTGGATGAACGAAGAAACGAAGAAACGAAGAAACGAAGAAACGAAGAAACGAAGAAACGAAGAAACGAAGAAACGAAGAAACGAAGAAACGAAGAAACGAAGAAACGAAGAAACGAAGAAACGAAGAAACGAAGAAACGAAGAAACGAAGAAACGAAGAAACGAAGAAACGAAGAAACGAAGAAACGAAGAAACGAAGAAACGAAGAAACGAAGAAACGAAGAAAAGAAGAAACGAAGAAACGAAGAAACGAAAGAACTACGCTGATAACAGTTTGATAACAGTTTTTACTGAATGCTGACGAGTCTATACCCTGATTAGATATATAGTTCGTTATTATGCTGTGTTTTATAATAATCCCCTTGTAGCACATTTGCGGAATGCAGCTCAAGTTGGAAAACAAAACAATAGGTTTCCGCCTCTCGACCCCTTATATACCCCACTATACCAAATTTCGGCAAAAAGGTACCCCTTTTTAATACCTTTTTGCCTGAAAAGGTGCCCCTTTCATATACCTTTGAAGAAAATCTACCCGGCCCTTTTTATACCAAAACTCACAAATTTCCACCCCTCTTCTATACGTGCGGCCTGAAAAAAGTACCCCTTTCGGGCGGAGCATCCCCGTATAGTCCATTATAGGGAGTACCCCCCGGGAATGGGGTCTATTATATTGTTCATTACCTCTTCGCATCCGAGAACACCACAGGTTTGACTGCATTCATGAGCCACATTGATGTCATCACAATTGTCTTTCTGGGAATCACACGTCATCATGCTTTCTGCATCGTAACATTCATCTGCACAAATCCAAATAAGACAATTTCTTAGAACAGATAAAAATATGGAATAGTCCTCTTCACTCTGAGTTCCCTGCACCATCTTGAAAGGTAGTCGGGCCTTTGAATTGAAGCGAGACCAACGGCCGGTGAACTTGCAATGGAAAAGACCTTGGACACTCGTTCACTTGTCTCTATCATTGAAAGCTCACCGTTGTTCCAGCTTCGATTCAAAGGCACGGACACTTTAAAAGATGGCGCAGGGAACTGTGAAGGGGACTGTCGATTTCTTATTACTGTGTGACGTCAGGGCACGCTGCACCATCAAGGAGCTGACGTTGTAATCAACGTACCAATCACAGCGCGCAAGATCATTGCTCATCCAATCAAGGCTTAGTCACACAACCGTCACGGTAACGGCTCAGTCCGTTTCGTACAGAGAGATGTCAAAAATCACAAACATTGTTGCACTACGCTGACTACCTTGCAAATGTTACAGCATTTCAGAAAGCTGTCACTTATAACTATATATGGTATCTTTTTCTGGAACAATTAACGTAATTCATGGCCGCAAAAACAACGTAGCTTTAGCCCCTATTTTTTGGCCAGTTTTTTCCTTTCCTTTATTCCAAATCTTATTTTGGTAGGGTGATCTCAGCCATCCTAATATCTAGGAATTTTTTTGCTATTTTTAAGGTCCCAGAAAGTGATTTCCTGATATTACATAGTATACCTTTTATCCAAAAGTTCACCGGTTTTGGACCAGAATAAGCTGTAGGTACTTACCACATCGTCCACATGTTTTACGACATTTTGAATTCCATGGCGCTTCGTTACATTGCGATGCATCCATTTGAACTTGAGCATCACATAGGTCTTCTTCTAAGATGTCCTGACAGACTAAACCTGTTTTATAATTTTATTAGCTACTGTACGTTTTCAGAGCAGTAAAACTATAGTAGGAGTGCTTGGGAAACGTTTCGAAAGTGATCACTAATGTCATATAGATATACAAGGTCTGTACTGATGAGAAATTATTTAAAGAATGAATTGTAATTTTTTTTCAGTTTTCTTTTAAAGTGGCACTTGGATGAAAACGCCCCAATTTTTTAAAAATCCCAATAATTCAAATATTTGAGGATAATTAGACTCAATCATGATTATGAAAACCAGATTGGGGAAAATTTTAGCCTTGGAGCCACTGGCAGTTGAGAAATTTTAGTTTAAAAGCTAAAAGAACAATAAGGTTGAATGTTTGACATCATTTACTCACAATGTAGATGTGAGTAAAAAATTGATAAATTTTATCCGGCACTTTTGGCTGTGAAGAAAATATGTTGCTTGGCTACTATTGGAGCCATATAGATAAGTTTAACCATGCAGGTTTCAAGTCATTTCCAAATTTAATTGATTTTCAACCAAGTACCCCTTAAAAAAATTCGACTAATTGTTTGTTTTTTGGTTTCATCATAACAATTAGCTACCAATTACTGAGTTCATGTGATTAACATTTTCTAATCACAGAGCGCTGGTTTCCAAGCTTCAAAGCTTTATCACCGTTATGTGCAATCAAAGCAAATACCGTAAAGGCCCGTTCAGATGGGCGATTTTTTCGGTGATTTTGAGGTGCGATTTAATGGCGACAAAAAAACTCAGGTGAGGTGTTCAAATCTCTTAACTTATTCCCTGATTTGTTATTTAGTTCGTGTTTTGTCGTATCAACCAATATGCATGGCTGTCATGTCTTTTAGTCTCAGTTTAAATCTTCGAACACTTGGAAAGTAAGTATTGCATCTAACAAAAGAACACTTATTGAATGACAAGTTTGATAACTTTTCCGCTTTCCTTTCCTTTCCTTTCCTTTCCTTTCCTTTCCCTATATTACTTTGCTTTGCTTTGCTTTGCTTTCCTTTCTTTTCCTTTCCTTTCCATTTCTTTCTTTTCCAACACCTGACCTCTGCAATAATTTTTCGAATGATAGCGTGGATTCTCGGAACGAACGAGATCAATAGCATTTTCCACGGTTACTTTATAAATAGATATTGCAAATCATTGTGTGATCGAAATGCGGATAAAAAAGGCTTCGTTTTAATACAGGAAAAAAAAGATCAATATCAGTCGAAAACCATAGTTTTCCCTCGAATTAGAAACAACAAGACAAGAAAACACTGTTGCAGCATATTCATGTGTTTTGGGCTTGGCTTGTCTGCATTTCAATCCCATAATGCATCATCGTAACGCGTCATTCGTGAAAAGCGCTATTTTCCATCGTACGCGTCACGGCAAGGAACATTTGGCGGCGTTAGTGATCGATTTTACGGAAATCGGATATATTTGTGAACATTCTGCTTACCTAATGTTTGAATTGTGAATCGATACTGCAAAATGCAGCGAAAAATAAGAACCCCGGAAATCGAAAAATACCTAAAAGTAACCTATGTAAAAGGGTAGAACGATGCAGAGATCAAATAACCTTTTAGAGACAATGAGAAAACCAGATTCTCATCTATGGGACCGGTTTTTCATCAGCTAGTTCAGACAAGAAGATACAGCAATTGTTTCAATGGATTGATTACAATAATAAACTTAATACTTTGCGATAACAGTGTAATCTACGTCAACAAATCCCTCACTAAGATCTGAGACTTGTCATCTGAGATTCTACTTTTATGGGTAATATTTTTATCCTCAACGAAAAGATATGATCATTGCATTGATTTAGAGTTTGCGAAAGATAATCTTCTTGCTCTATTGAAATATTTAAAAATAATTGGCTTCGTCATTGTTGTGTTAATCGAAAAAGCTAACGAACCAGTAGTTCCCTCACGATATCTTTAGAAAGCAAAAGGTTTTTTGCCTGTTAGGAATTATTCGTCGTGCCAATTACGATTCCATCTGCGTTTGGACTAATTGATTCAATCGCGGTTGCTCTTTTGATCCAATTAAGGTCATTTAGGGTAACAAGAACCAGAAAAAAGCATAACATCCTTAATTAATGTGAGCGTCTTCCCAATTATCGTGTAGGTTAGAGAGGTTTATGTACTATTAGTATTTAGCTTTCAATTCGCTAAAGTCTGTACATACAGAATAAAGCTTGTAGCTTTGCAAAACTGCGAAAAACAATTATATAACTTGTGTTATTCATATAACTATCAGCCTGCATTAAAGCTCATAAAACAGATCGAGTTCACCAAGAAAAACATACGACATTTTGAACTTTGTTTGAGTTTAACCAAAGTATCTAGACGTGTTTTCAACTGATAAATATCTTTATGAAAGTATTAGAATACACTAGCTAAAACAACAAAACATGTTAATTATGCATTAAAAAACGATAAGAAAGAACTTGTTCTAGTTTTAAAGAGTTTTATGAAGTTTTAGAATTGTAAACTTCATAAACCTGGTTATATATTGCTGTCTTGTTTACTTTATCGACCTAAATAATACGTCAAAAATTCGAATTATTTCTTTTTCTTCTACCAGAACAAAAGCATCTCAGTACGAAACAAAAAGAAATTTCCTAAAAGATTTTTAAAATTGAACTAAATTTCTCTCAGTGATAAACGAGTATCATGGCCATGTGTAGAAATAATTTTCATCTCTGTCCTTCAGCTATCTGTTGCCGGTTGAAAGAGGTCAGGTTTGCTTCATGGATTGATCTGCTTTTCCAAAAAAATAGCTTTGTAAAAAACAATTGAATTGTCGTACCAAACAACTTATTGCCTTATTAGTAAAATAATCTTATAGAAAAACGATACCAAAACAAAATAGAGATGTTTTCCGCTTGTTTGACAATTCTTTTCGGCTCAACTACAAGAAACAGCAAAGGTCAAGAATGGTAAAAACTTAGTTGCACGTACCAGTTTCTGAAGAAGCACTCTTTATCGTTACCATCATCAAAAGTATCCAAAATAGAGATGTCTTGAAAGAATCCATTACTGGGTGGTTTTTGGATGCTTGTGGTTGACTGAGAAGATATTTTTAGATCGAGTCAATGAAGTTCAAGCCAAGAGAAGCCAAATGAGTGCAAGTGTAGAGACTGACTGATGATTGCTTAGTGAGGCTTAGCCCAACAAGACGGAATCTCTACGCTCCTTAGGCATATTAAAAAGCTGTCAAGAATGATGTGATTGGAGGAAGATAAAAAGCAACTAGTGTCAACAGAATCTTCAAACTGCTCATTAGATGGCACGCTACGATACCGCGGGGCTTGTTACAAATACGTTAACTTCATAATTGGTTTTAATTCTTTTTCAATTCGGAAAATGATATTCATGAGACCGGAAATGAAACAAAAGCAGCATGGTGAAAAAACTAATATGAAACATTTAAAAATTAAACTTTTCTTTTAAAACCAATATCCTATCCTTTAAGAACACTTTTACATGAAATCGATCATCAGTTGAATCGTTTCCTTTTTTGTAGAATTTTTGAAATTTCCGAAAGCAATTCAATGAATTAATGGCATCTTAAGGTGAAGCGGTTAAACAAACTAATGAAAATTAGAAAAATACATACTCTCAGAGTCTACTCTCATTAATTATTTGTTTACTTTTTTAAAAAAATCCTGAATTTTTATTCACCTCTGATGTAACTATAGCAACTTATAACCCAACGATGAATTTTCGCGCGCTGTTATTGGTTCAAATGGGTCACGTGCAGGACGGGTATCAGACGATATCCCCCGTCCGAAGTGATATTCGTCCAGCAGAAGGTAAAAACGTTAAAAAAGAAAAGAAAAAACAGGGAAAACAAAGAAACTCGGTTTTTACAAACAAGTGAGAGTAAAATACCGACAAAGACTGGTTGAGGAAACTACGCCAGGAAACACGAAAAAATCAACAAAATATACTGTAAATGTCTTCAATGGTAAGCATCCATGTTTCGTGAAGTCGTTGGGTTATAAAATAAATAAACCCCCTCTGGCTCACTGGAATATCGTCTGATAATGTCCTTGGATGAGAAATGGTCCTCAAAATATCACATTTGCCCTCGAAGCTTCGCTTCTCGGCCAATTGTTCTTTTTTCGGACCATTTCTCATCCTCGGACATTATCAGCCGATATCCCAGCCGCCAGGAGGGGTTTATTTACTAAATAATGTTCCTGGCAAATTTACTGAGGAGCTAGTTTTCTTCTAGCGAAGAATATTTTATTCTACTGAAAAAAAAAATTTCTTAAATTTCGTCTTCCTGTTGTTGTTGCTTGTCTTGTTTTCTTTTTTTCTTCTTTTCTTTTTGTAATTTTGCATGCATCCTTGGGAGCATCCATCTTCCATACTGGGTCTGTGAGCCAGCACAGATCAGGAGCCCATTACTAGGAGCATCCATCATCCATTACCAGATTTCAAGCCCAGAGAGGCTGGGAACAAGCTATTGTTTTTTTCCGGCATATGCTCAAGACGGACCACTATTGTACGGCATACTTTTTTGAAAGAAAATGAGTTCAAATCACAAGAGCTAGAATAGAAAGATTCTTGGGGGAATTGCAGAAAAAAAGGAGCTCAGATTTGTTCTGAATTCGAAATGGCACTGGAAGATTGAAATAAGTTATTCCTTTCATGTGCCAGTGGTTCTCACAAGCAGTAGTTACACAGTTCAATAAATCATGAATATTTATGCTCTCTTTACAGTTCCAATGCCAAACCATTATTATCATTACTCAATTTTCTTT
Source organism: Anthopleura sola (assembly GCA_023349425.1). Classification (NCBI taxonomy): domain Eukaryota; kingdom Metazoa; phylum Cnidaria; class Anthozoa; order Actiniaria; family Actiniidae; genus Anthopleura; species Anthopleura sola. Next base: position 10,315,589 of record JALHLI010000006.1, on the reverse strand, counting down.
TCTCGGCCTGAAATCATATTCATGACAAAACAAAAGCTAGGTCCCAGCCCCTCTCGGCAATACTGGGTCTGTGAGGAAAAAATCCCATATCACGATCACATTACTACTGAGGAGCATCCATCTCCCGATGATACTGGATCTGTGTGTGGGATTTCCTCATTTCCTCAGGAAATGGGAGGGATTATAAGTTTCTATGTTAGAATAATTGTACGTCAAACTATGAATGTGGGTTTTTTTTATCTGCCGCTCAGAGACTGGACAAAGCGATTGAGAACAGCATTTTGTAGATCTTTCAAAATTGGTATAATTTCCGTTTTCATAGAGATGTTTTCATAGTACTGTGCGACTACCTTCTACACAGTATATTAATGAGACGTACGCCATCCAAGTCCCCACGCCATGTTAGATAATCACTTCTTGTTCCCCCTCAGTCTCTCAGTTCTTTTCACATTTTGCACTTTTTGCTGTGAGCTCATTACGACTTTTTGTACCCGTAGCAAAAAAATATTGATACAAATTAAAGTAAAAGAAAGTATTTTTTGGCTTACAAAGTTTTTCAATCAGTAAACGTAAAAAAATCGCATGTAAGTTGAGAATTGCACCACGTAAACAGATTGAACGTAAACGTATACAGATTTGTTCGTTTTGCCTTAACATTAATTTTCTAAACCTTCTTCTGTGTACTGGACAATTGCAATTGCTGCAAATTCAAAGTATTTTTTGGCTTAGAGAGTTTTTCAATCAGTAAACTAAACGTAAAAAAATCGCATGTAAGTTGAGAATTGCACCACGTAAACAGATTGAACGTAGACGGATACACTGAGATTTGTTCGTTTTGCCTTAACTTTCATTTCCTAACCCTTCTTCTGTCACGGTGTACACGGTGTACTGGACAATTGCAGCAAATTCAAAGCTATCTGAATGGTTGGAAGATCCGCTTATTAATTACACCGTCGTCGAGTTTAAATTGAATTATGTCAAACTAGCAGAGATTTCGTTTGAAACGTGCCATAAAAAAATCGTAAAAGAATGGACCAGAATGATGGCTGGAAATTGAAAAACAATTGTTGTTATTAACCAGGAAACTATAGGGAAGAAAGTTGAGTATTCGTTTGTCTTGACAACAAATACACTAATTGCAAGAACGTTGTCATATAAGAATGAAAAAAATCATAAAAGAACAAATAGATGTAACTGAGAAATCTTTCTTTATTTTGATCCTAAAGCTCCCTAGATTTTTGGGAATCTAACTGTTTTCATAGTATATACCAACAAGATCAAGTCTCAAAAATGTCGGTCTAAACATTTTCTTCGTAGCTCAATATTTCCTAGTTCCAGGTTTTCGGCTCGATAAACAACACACCCATCTTTTACTCGAAAATAGAGAAAATAAAACTCATCCGTGAAAAAGGAATCCAACAAACATCTTTAGAAATAGTATATTTCGTTATTGTTGGAACGTTGAGGATATATCGTTTTGGCATCAGGAAATTATAGAAAAGGAAATTTTCGCTTTGACAAACAATGGATTGTGCGCCCAGATTCTATACTTTCTTCTATACTTTTTTCCTTCGTACGTTCTCTATACTTTCTTCCTTCGTTCTGTATACTTTCTTCCTTCGTTCCCTATACTTTCTTCCTTCGTTCCCTATACTTTCTTCCTTCGTTCTCTATACTTTCTTCCTTCGTTCTCTATACTTTCTTCCTTCATTCTCTATACTTTCTTCCTTCATTCTCTATACTTTCTTCCTTCATTCTTTATACTTTCTTCCTTCGTTCCCTATACTTTCTTCCTTCTTTCTCTATACTTTCTTCCTTCGTTCTCTATACTTTCTTCCTTCATTCTCTATACTTTCTTCCTTCGTTCTCTATACTTTCTTCCTTCGTTCTCTATACTTTCTTCTTTCGTTCTCTATACTTTGTTCCTTCGTTCTCTATACTTTCTTTCTTCGTTCTCTATACTTTCTTCCTTCATTCTCTATACTTTCTTCCTTCATTCTCTATACTTTCTTCCTCCGTTCTCTATGCTTTCTTCCTCCGTTCTCTATGCTTTATTCCTTCGTTCTCTATACTTTCTTCCTCCGTTCTCTATACTTTCTTCCTTCGTTCTCTATACTCTCTTCATTCGTTCTCTATACTTTCTTCCTTCGTTCTCTATACTTTCTTCCTTCGTTCTCTATACTTTCTTCCTCCCTTCTCTTTACGTACTTTTTTCCTTCGTTCTCTTTACTTTCTTCCTTCGTTCTGTATACTTTCTTCCTTCGTTCTCTATACTTTCTTCCTTCGTTCCCTATACTTTCTTCCTTCGTTCTGTATACTTTCTTCCTTCGTTCTGTATACTTTCTTCCTTCATTCTCTATACTTTCTTCCTTCATTCTCTATACTTTCTTCCTTCATTCTTTATACTTTCTTCCTTCGTTCCCTATACTTTCTTCCTTCTTTCTCTATACTTTCTTCCTTCGTTCTCTATACTTTCTTCCTTCTTTCTCTATACTTTCTTCCTTCGTTCTCTATACTTTCTTCCTTCGTTCTCTATACTTTCTTCTTTCGTTCTCTATACTTTGTTCCTTCGTTCTCTATACTTTCTTTCTTCGTTCTCTATACTTTCTTCCTTCATTCTCTATACTTTCTTCCTTCATTCTCTATACTTTCTTCCTCCGTTCTCTATGCTTTCTTCCTCCGTTCTCTATGCTTTATTCCTTCGTTCTCTATACTTTCTTCCTCCGTTCTCTATACTTTCTTCCTTCGTTCTCTATACTCTCTTCATTCGTTCTCTATACTTTCTTCCTTCGTTCTCTATACTTTCTTCCTTCGTTCTCTATACTTTCTTCCTCCCTTCTCTTTACGTACTTTTTTCCTTCGTTCTCTTTACTTTCTTCCTTCGTTCTGTATACTTTCTTCCTTCGTTCTCTATACTTTCTTCCTTCGTTCTCTATACTTTCTTCCTTCGTTCTGTATACTTTCTTCCTTCGTTCTGTATACTTTCTTCCTTCGTTCTCTATACTTTCTTCCTTCATTCTCTATACTTTCTTCCTTCGTTCTCTATACTTTCTTCCTTCATTCTCTATACTTTCTTCATTCGTTCTCTATACTTTCTTCCTTCGTTCTCTATACTTTCTTCTTTCGTTCTCTATGCTTTCTTCCTTCGTTCTCTATACTTTCTTCCTCCGTTCTCTATACTTTCTTCCTTCGTTCTCTATACTTTCTTCATTCGTTCTCTATACTTTCTTCATTCGTTCTCTATACTTTCTTCCTTCGTTCTCTATACTTTCTTCCTCCCTTCTCTTTACGTACTTTTTTCCTTCGTTCTCTATACTTTCTTCCTTCGTTCTGTATACTTTCTTCCTTCGTTCTGTATACTTTCTTCCTTCGTTCTGTATACTTTCTTCCTTCGTTCTCTATACTTTCTTCTTTCGTTCTCTATACTTTGTTCCTTCGTTCTCTATACTTTCTTTCTTCGTTCTCTATACTTTCTTCCTTCATTCTCTATACTTTCTTCCTTCGTTCTGTATACTTTCTTCCTTCTTTCTCTATACTTTCTTCCTTCGTTCTCTATACTTTCTTCCTTCGTTCTCTATACTTTCTTCTTTCGTTCTCTATACTTTGTTCCTTCGTTCTCTATACTTTCTTCCTTCATTCTCTATACTTTCTTCCTTCGTTCCCTATATACTTTCTTCCTTCATTCTCTATACTTTCTTCAGTCCTTCGTTCTCTATACTTTCTTCCTTCATTCTCTATACTTTCTTCCTTCATTCTCTATACTTTCTTCCTTCATTCTCTATACTTTCTTCCTTCATTCTCTATACTTTCTTCGTTCATTCTCTATACTTTCTTCAGTCCTTCGTTCTCTATACTTTCTTCCTTCGTTGTCTATACTTTCTTCCTTCGTTCCCTATACTTTCTTCCTTCATTCTCTATACTTTCTTCCTTCGTTCTCTATACTTTCTTCCTTCGTTCTCTATACTTTCTTCCTTCATTCTCTATACTTTCTTCCTTCGTTCCCTATACTTTCTTCCTTCGTTCTCTATACTTTCTTCCTTCGTTCTCTATACTTTCTTCCTTCGTTCTCTATACTTTCTTCCTTCGTTCTCTATACTTTCTTCCTTCATTCTCTATACTTTCTTCCTTCATTCTCTATACTTTCTTCAGTCCTTCGTTCTCTATACTTTCTTCCTTCGTCCCTATACTTTCTTCCTTCATTCTCTATACTTTGTTCCTTCATTCTCTATACTTTCTTCAGTCCTTCGTTCTCTATACTTTCTTCCTTCGTTCTCTATACTTTCTTCCTTCGTTCTCTATACTTTCTTCCTTCATTCTCTATACTTTCTTCCTTCATTCTCTATACTTTCTTCCTTCATTCTCTATACTTTCTTCCTTCATTCTCTATACTTTCTTCCTTCGTTCCCTATACTTTCTTCCTTCATTCTCTATACTTTCTTCCTTCGTTCTCTATACTTTCTTCCTTCATTCTCTATACTTTCTTCCTTCATTCTCTATACTTTCTTCCTTCGTTCTCTATACTTTGATCTTTCGTTCTCTATACTTTCTTCTTTCGTTCTCTATACTTTTTTCCTACGTTCTCTATACTTTCTTCCTTCGTTCTCTATACTTTCTTCCTTCGTTCTCTTTACTTTTCTCCTTCGTTCTCTATACTTTCTTCCTTCGTCCCTATACTTTCTTCCTTCATTCTCTATACTTTGTTCCTTCATTCTCTAAACTTTCTTCCTTCGTTAATTCTCTATACTTTCTTCGTTCGTTCTTTATTATGTAAATTGATATATTTATCATTGCGTGTGTTAGCTCATCAAAATGTAACTCACAATGTTAGCATCTAACTAGAAAACCTAACGGTTCATTTAGATACTAAACATTTCAAAATTATAACTATATTTTTGCTAAAAAAACCGCTTCAAAATACTTGTACTGAAAAAAAGCAAAATATTTAAATCTCTAAATGTATATATTAATAGAAATGTGAAATAAAAAGTATTGTTTATTGTGTTGTGATTCCAAATCTTTTTCCCGGTCTATTTAATCATGTACGTCATTGTTGTGGAACATAATTGGATAAAACATTATATAACTTAATATTGAAGTGCGTGTTGCTTCAACTGAAGACTAGTCCACGGGTTAGGGTTCAAACCGCGGCAGTCGTGTTTTACAGCGAGCTCTTCACTACGAATCCTTAATTCAAGCATGAGTTCATTACATAAGAATCTCAATTACTTTGAAGAAACCTAGAGAGGCTATTCGTCCAAGTAAAGAACTAATTCTATTGGTTAGTAAATTTGTAGCTTTTTTGATTCAATGTTGTATGTAAGAATACACTTATATATATCAATAATTTCTCGACAAACATTTGTTGTTTTAGGATTCTTTAGCATGTTTACTATTTTTTTTTCAACAAAAATGACAAAGTTTTATTGTGTCAATTTAAATATTATTCCTTCGGGAATCGGTGTATATGTATATGTGTAAAAAGTAATGTTTAGTGCAGGGGTTACAGCAGGAATTTAAGCAGGAAAAGAAGACAAGGCTAAGGAAAATGTAACAAGAAAGCAGAAACCGAAAACGAAAAACTGAGAGTAAGGAAGCAACTATTTCGAAACGAACTGGAGGAGACGGACTCAGAAAAGGAAAATGGATCCGAGCGAGAGAAAAAAGAAAACTAGAAAAATAGCAGAAAAGAAGGAAAAAAAGAGAAAGAAACAGAGAATAGAGAGAAATAACAAGAAAAAGAAAAGAAAGATAGAAAATTAAATAAAGTAAAATAAAACAGAAAAATGAATGGACTAGTAACAATATAGAGCTCATTTTTGAGTTGTGGCGTATTTCCGACCAGATCTATTCTGAAATAAAGCGGAAAATATTCTCAATGTATGACATCTTTCTGAACCATGGCCAGTTACAACTTTGGACATCAAATCCTGTCACGAAGAAAAAGTAAGAAAAATCTGTATAGAACGAGTATACAACTGCTTTTCGTTTTGGAACCTGAAGTCGTTTTTCCATACGAATGGCGTCAAATGTTTTGTTTTTCGTTTTTCAAACTGAGTATCACAGCAAAAGAAGTGAAGCTGATACACATATATTGATTATTTAATAAAACACTGTAAGATTTCCACAATACATTAGGATATAATGTCTGGGCGACCTTCTTTTGAGGTATTGGCTAATTATTGTAACTAATGCCATAACGTTTACCAATATTTTGATGGATTTTTCTGAGAAAAATAATTAGACTCTAGACAAAATCAAAGGACTACGGAGACATCTTAAATATAGAATGAAAGATAAAAGGTGTTTCTAGGATATGGGGACTTAAATGAGACAAAAGATAAAAGCAGTTTAAAATGGTTTTGATTGGGCGAAAAAGTGGGGCATTCTACGTCATAATAGCACAACCAAAGGCGTAATAACTTTGTGTTAACGATAAAGTACACCTTGAGGGTCCTATTATGCGCCACGGAAGACACCAAGTACCTTAGTATGTTTTAAAATTTATTCTTTTACAGCCGACTTTCGCTCAGTTCAGCCGCGTTGGAAGATTCGGAGCTGACCGGAATATCTTTAACAACCTTGGATTATAAGCTCAGCTTCAGAGAATTATGAATTCGGATGAAAATTCAAGTCAAATGGCAAGCGTCTGCCCTTCAGATTTCCCACTGTCTTATACCAAAGTTCAATACAAGGTTTCAACGTTTAATGATGCGATCACAGTTATTATTTGTGTAGTGAACATTATCACCTGTCCAATTGCTGTTGTACTGAACACCCTGATGTTGACAGTGATTCTAAAACAACCTCTTCTACGATCAATGAAGAATATATCGCTAATTTTCCTGGCTTTTTCTGACTTACTCGTTTGTGCTGTTGCGCAAACAAGCTTTATCTCTAACGAAGTCAATATTCTCATGCACGGCCAGGTCATTTGCACAGTCATCTTTGCGATCAATCTATACACTGAGATCTTGTGTATTGGACTATCTTTTTTCACGTTAAAAGTCATGACTCTTGAACGTTTTGCGGCGATATTCGCGCCATATTGGTTTTTCAAAAACGCCACAAAAGCGCGAATTGCCATCACCTATGGCGCATTCTGGTTCCTATGGACCGCCTACATTACTATCGTCAAGTTCATTCCAAAAGTTCCTGAATCCACCTACACCAGTGTTCTCAGCACATTTATATTTATCAATTTTTTATTCACAATCATAGTGTACTTAAAGGTCAACAAACTGCAGAAGGCAGCTCTTGTTCAGCCGATTCGCTGTCCTCAGAGTACAGCAAGAGCGCTCTCACAGACTAAATCCACAAGAACTGTTATCTACATAAACATGACGTTATTTCTCAGCTACTTTCCAGTTTCTATCGTCGTTTTAATTCATAGATTTGGGCTGATAACTAACGATGTCCTAATCTATCACATTCTCTATCCACTTTCTCAGACGGCGCTCTTCAATTCAGCGGTAGTTAATCCTATTATATATTCGTGGCGATGTTCTGAAATACGAGCGTCCCTTCGAAGACTGTTCAAGAAACCTTCCGTCGATGTTGGGGTCCCAAATGTTGCTGCTGAAAGCTTAAGGTTTACAGGAAGGCTGAATGCTCTTTAGAAGGGTAGGGGTGCGCCAAAACGCCATAAAAACTGGTCAGAAACCTCGAAACAAGTGCGCAAGGACTTCGGAAGGCTGCAGTATAGACTCTCCGACTTAGCCAGACTTCAAAACACACTTGATTTTAAGCCTATGTTTGCGCGAGACATTTGGAGAATTGGAATTGGATGATCAATATATATGTACTTTTGCAACTAGGAAGTAATAGTAAATGTTATATACGACAAATTAAAACTAACGCAATCCAACAACTTGATTATTAGAAAACTTACTCAGCTCAGATTCAAAAGTTGTGAAAAAACGCAAAATGGATAGCAAAAGTAAAGCATTTTTTTTTTGACTGTAAAAACCTCACACTACGTCGACGTTCGCGCCGCGACTGTGACGGTGCATATCCAAGTATCTTATTGGCTAAGTCGTGATCTTGTGCGCTGTTATTGGTTCAAATAGGCATGTGGTCCATGGTGACTGTGCCACGCGTGTGTGCCGTGCCGTGTCAGATATAGCAAACTACTGATGCCTCTACATTAATTGCACGAGTACAAAGTGCGCAAATAGTGTACGTGGTCGATTGAGTCACGTGTTATAAGTATATTTAGGAATGCATGGCTTGTGAAATTTAAATAAAATCTGCATTGACTTTAAAAATGGCCTCTGACTAAATTACTCTCCACACACGCACTCGTAGTTCGAAAAAGGCAAAGTCAAATGCTTTTGCGAATAAAAATTAGGAAGATAAGGAATTGTTGCGCGCCGATAAAAACGTTTTTCACTCGCATCAACATGCGAGACTACTCTAGGCAGTGTTTGATGCAGCTTATGCCACCTATGCGAACGAAAACAACCAGCTACGACTGTACACGGGGTGGATAAATAAGACAATGTCTTGATTTCAATGTTGCAATCATGATTATCATGATGTAGAACTCGATTGTATACTTGTTGCGCAATAGTGAATTTTCCGAGATGCGCGAACGCTTCCAAAATTATCGCATGCGCAGACATGAAAAAGAGACCTTTTCGGGCACGAGATCACGCGCGCCATTGACACTGCCGAAAAATGCCTGCGATCACGCATCTTGAAAACCGTTTAGTATTACGGCGGTAACGCTGCAATGAAATTGCATGACAAGAGGCAACGTTGAGGTATGTTCACTAGAGAAAATGTCGCACAAAAAACGCAATATATGTGCAGTCGATCACTCAGCTGGGAGGCTCATGACTGAAGGGTTCCTGCGGTATTTGTTTTTTAGGGGTAGCCGTGGAAACAGTAAAATCAGAATAGCCAATAGGCACGAACTCGAGTCCTTACGCTCTTACGTCCTTACGTATTTCTCAACAGACGAAAATTACAGAGTATTGTTTTCCTGGTATATCCTTTGATTTCCCTGTTTCATTTTTGCACGATTCTTTTTCCCAGAACCTTCTAGTTCATTTATTCATTTTTTCTATTTTTAAATGCTTAACACAGGCTGGGAACAGACCATCATTACCACCATATTACCATCCCGCGTGCAACAAACTTTGTAATAAACTGTATAGAGGTTTCTACCACTCTAAGACAGGGTACTGAATACTCCAGTTTCGCATTCGATGTAAACCGCTGTTTTTGAAGACCACAGACTCATTTGCACAGGCTTAGCCTCGTTTATAAGTCATCTATTCAACGACACCATTAAAAGTCCGTGGGATTGGTATTATTCAACTTGCACATTCTTTACATTACAGTTGGCTGTTGCTAAAGATTTGCAAAAGTCAACTATAATGTAAAGAATGTGTGAGTTGATGGTGACTAATGTTTTGAAATCCCACGGACTTTTAATGTCGTTGAATAGCTGACTTATAAAGGAGGCTAAGCCTGTGCAAATGAGTCCGTTGTCTTCAAAAACAGCGGTTTACATCGAATGTGAAACTGGAGTATTGCATTTTAAAAGGCCAACGTCACCATGTTATTGTTACGAAGAATATTTATTCTCATGCATCATGGCGTTCCAGATAAAGATTTTAATCTGGTAAGTCAGCCAATGAGCCTCAAGTAAGACTTCACTTTGCTATTAAGACATCATATTAAGATCTTTAGATCTTAAGTTTAGAATGTAAATAAATCATTATCATGACGAAAACATTAGTGCATTAGTAAAGTTGGGCATGTCTTTCCCAGTTTGTTTCCTAGATACAAGCCCTCGGTCATAGAGCACATTGAAACCATCAAGCCAAACTTAATTGGTTTCACGAGTTTGCTTCCATTTATCCATCAATTTGGATAAATGCAAGTGCATATAGTGTTATTCTATAATACATGTATACATTTCACAGATAGCCATTCCCACATTGCAAGCAATGGAATAAAATTCTCAATGGCATCTATTGCCTGGCAGTCAAAATTCTATTCAGTGTCTAACCTAGACGAATAGACCATTTTCGAGATGCGCGAGCGCTTTCAAAAATATCTCAGGCGCAGACTTGAAAAGAAGGCATTTTTGGGCAAGATCACGCGCGCTACTGACTCTGCCCAAAAATGCTTCGGGATCATGTACGCGCCTGCGATCGCGCATCTCGAAAATGGTCTATTGTCAATTGGCTGCGAAATATACCCCTTGCAGCACATCGGAATGCAGCTCAATTTGGAGGACAAAATAATAGGTTTCCAATTCTCAAAAGATTGAAATTCTTTTGTTTTGTCCTCCTCTGAAATTGTGCATCTTTGACGTCATGTGCAAGGGGTTGATCGCTTAGTAGACAGTTGTTAGGTTTCGTTGCGAATAGTATTGTTTAAGATTGTACTGTGAATCGTATGAGCATTTTCTGGACAAACACATTCAACAAAATTCAATTCAGAAGCCGGTTGTACGAAGCCTGGATAAAGTTATCCACCGGATAATAGCTATCCAGTGTCATAAAATTTGTGTAGGTTTTATCCGCTGGATAAGGATATATCCGATGAATAGCGTTATCCAGGCTTCGTACAACCGGCTCCAGATAAACAAACAAACAAACAAACAAAAAGTAATTGACATAAAGAAATAGTATGTATGATTAAAAAAAGTGCAAAAAACAGAGAAAAAAAGTGTGACAACTAACAAAAGAAAAGTGAGAGAATTATTGATCATACAACCACACGAAAGTAGAACTCGGAAAAAATCTGCGCTCCAGATGGGATTTCAAACCACCGACCTTCCGTATTCTGAGTTCCTATTTCATGGGGTTGTCTGATGAATAATTATCTCACTTATTATTTTGCCCTACCAGGGTTCGTACTACTAAGAAATTAAAAAAATCCAGTTTTCCAGGGTATAAATACAACTGAAAAATCCAGGAGCTTTAACTTTGCGTCAATTTACTACCTACAATTTGCCGATTTTCTTCGCAAAAAAAATCAACGATTTCTTAGTTTCAGTTCGACTATTTAACCTAAAATTCATAGAAAATTCAAGGATTTTTTCAGGAGTTGGTTTGAAAATTAAAATTTCCAGGAGTTTTCCAGGAATTCCGGGAGCAGTGCGAACCCTGCCGTACGTTACTCCGGCTATTTTTCTATTTAAAGAAAAGAGTTTGTCTGCCAGTCATACCAGCCCAGACAAGAACTATATTTACAAATGGGAAATCAAGCAGTAAGATACTCGCAAGAAAATGATGTTAATCCTTTTTGCTGTCAGGAATTCTGCCTGGCTGACCAGGAAGTTCTTCCATGAAGTAATAAACAAGCAAGATAGTGGTGATGATGGCCAAAACCACAAGAACTGCTTTCCACTCCCAGGTTGACCCACTTTTTGCAGAACCACTCATCTTAATTGTCGTGTTGGCACTTGATGCTTTCTTTACTGTTACTGTTTCCGCTAGTGGTTTTTTGTCAGACTCAAAGACTCGTTTTCTTGTCGCCATGTGGGACTCTGAGACTACAGTCTCTCTCTTTATTACCTTTTTAGGGGTGCTCTCTCTCGGAGGTCGAGGTCGTTCTTTGGTTTGATGGGAAAGCTGTGGTGGTGGCTCAGGAGAAGCATCAACATTATCATCATCTAAATAACATTCAAGTAGAATTTTAGTGAACCCAGTTCTAAGTTAAATCAATATTGCAGCATTTAAGACTCTGCAATGTTGCATAGTCTGTGATGTGCATGCAATATTGCAGCACATGATATTATCTTAAAACCTCATCTAGTGCAATGCTGCATAGCCTGTGATATGCATGCAATATTGCAGCAGGGTCCTTGCAGGCTTCTTGTGAAGACAGTCAAGGACATTTCAAGGAGTATTCAAGCACCAAAATGAAAATTTTCAAGGACCACATAACGATGGGTGCGATCGGGATTACGAACTTTTAGATGAGGAAAACAGGCGTTTTGGGTTACAAAAACCTTTGTAAATATTTTTCAAGGAGTATTTACGATTTTCAAGGAATTTTTTTCTTTTTTCAAGGAGTTTCAAGTGCCCTTGAAATGAGTTTTCAAATTCCAGCACTTTTCAAGGAGTTCAAGGACCTGCATGAACCCTGTTGCAGCACATGAACTTTTCTTAAAACCTCACCAGTACATTTCTGACAGGGAAATCGGACAACAAACTGCCAATCAAAAAAATCCTTCCCATGTACGTATACCTTCCTACGATTCCCATGTTTCATTACATTACACTAATTATTTATTTGATTGGCAGTTGTAGTTCATTGTCAAATTTCCCTATTACGACTGTTGTCTTGATCAGCACATACGCAGATAATAATAATAATAATAATAATAATAATAATAATAATAATAATAACAATAATAATAATAATAATGGAAAGTTCTTACATAGCGCATTTCACATCTCAATGCTCTTTAAAATTGTGACCAGTGGAGGACTTTACGGGCTGCATATTAAGGTGCTATTAGCAGCCGTGTAGCTTACAATCATGAATGATGCATTCTAGTAAATGGCTCATACCTTGCATGCTAATCACATGTTTGTATTCTTGTTCCTTCTCAACTTCAAATGTTCTATTTGATGGTTGATTGTCTTCTTCATTATCAGAATATTCCCAGGCTTTTGGTGTTTTATTTACTGGCTGAACACTCGCTGGATTTTTCATTTCATCTTGGAGGAGTTTGACTGGGAAATAAGATTTTAGTGACTTAGAATATATTTACTTTTACTGCATTAGTAAACTATGGGGGGGATCACGTTATTATCAGAAGCAGTGTTCTCACCAAGATTTTTGAAATAAGCCAATTCTCAGTTAAAACAGTTATCAGTGCACATGCAATTTTATCCCGAATTTCTCACCTTCTTTTGTTTAAACCTTCTTTTGTTTTTAATCTAACAAAAGGTGAGAAATTTGGGATAAAATCACATGCACACTGATAAAGATTCTTAAACACTGTGAATAGGCTTATTGGGGTCCACAGGTCCACACTTACATAGGTTAGAAATTGAAAAGTAATGGTAATATATCAACATAACTTTATGCTGTGTGGAATTCGCAATCTTTTATTGAAAAGGTGAACCATAATTAAAAACATGAAGAATTTATTTGCATATTAAGAAAAAATCTTTCTGCCCTCTGGACCCCTCAAGTTATTATTACTGCATCATTAAAAAAAAAAGCATGGCAATGCTGCAATGCAGCATTTTGCAGCCAATCAGGAAGGGGGAGGGGTGGGTAGTATTTGGAAAAGACAACAAGTGATTTGCCAACCCTCCCCCCATACACTTATAAATGAAATGATTTCATGGCACAGCTAACCTAAATAGGATTTCAAAATGTTGGGTTTTGTAGTGGTAAAAGTGGAGAGTTCATAAGAAAAACTAGTGATAAATCAACGTTTCAACAGAACTTGGAGAAACCACTAGAGTGTGCAATGGTTAGTCAAACTCACTCAATTTCTTTTGGTACAGAGGCCGTGTTGTCTCTGTAATTGGTCCAACAACTTGACCATAGCTCCTTAGCTGCCTTGCAAGGTCTCCATCTGATAGAGAGTTTACATCATATGGCAGGCCTTTCACTGGTTTTCTGATATAAGCTTTCTGGGGTCTCTGTGGTGGCTTCTGTATTTACAGAAATCATATACATGTAAGTTTTGGTTTTCAACTTGCTTGTAAAAGTGATAGCATACATATATTTACAGTGTGTACACATATCTGTTAAGCATCTAACATGATCTCACATTTACCAAAGTGCGAAGGCAATCATGGACAAATCACTTTTGCATTTACATTCTTAAATCGTGGTGCGATCGCACTTTTGGTACCGCGATTCAAAGGCGAATGCGATCATGGTCATGTGGCATTACAGAGTTTTGAGTGGTACTGTACAAGGGGAAAAAATATAATCAAATTGTTGGTAAAGCAATCATGCATCTGGCTGTATTGAGCAATCGAATACAGTAAAGTATATATTGTATAAATTGGCCATTAATATGTCAAGGAGTTATGCAAGGAAAAGCATACATTTGCAACAAAAATACAACTATTACAATGCCAGATATATTAGATATATATATTATTCATGGTTTTGTTATATTTAAATTACAACTTTCTCAAGGAAAGAAAGAAGGAAAGAAAGAAAGGAAAGAAAGAAGGGAAAGAAAGAGAAAGGGAGAAAGAAAGAATGTAAGTATAAATGAAAAAAGGAAGAAAGTAAGAAAGAAAACAAAGGAAGGAAGGAAGAAAGAAAAGAAAGAGAAAGGGAGAAAGAAAGAATGTAAGTATGAATAAAAAATAAAGAAAAAAAGAAGAAAGGAAGAAAGAAAGAAAAAAAAAGGAAGGAAGGAAGGAAGAAAGAAAGAAAAAAAGAAAGGAAGAAAGAAGGAAAGAAAGAAAGGAAGAAAGAAATTATAACAAAAGAAAGAATAACAAAAGAAAGAAGCTACTGTACACAGGATAAAAAAAATCTAAAAACTGAGTCAGAAATAACTGCTTTTCACAAATTTCATAAAAACTGCAATAATATGCTGAAAAAAGAAATGCTATCAATTTTATGTTAACAGCTGTTTAAGTTCTTACTGGTGGTCATCCATTGACTACAAAAAAATGCAAATATATCACAAATCTGAGTTAGAACATTTTTCTACATTTTATTCTTAACTACACCTTTATTTCTTGAACAATGATTTTTTCTATTGATTTTATTAAGATGTAAACTTCAAGAGGAGTAATGAGTTCAAATTGGCTTTCTTATCAAATTTGCAATATTTACTTCAAACTGTATCCAATTAATTATTAAATACTTTCCTCATTTTCTTATAATGCTAACATGCAAGGCTTTATTTTTACTTCTTAACAAAAACATCATAATCATTTCTATTTCATTTGAAATTAATTCTTAAACTTCAAAAAATCCCCTAAAGGAAAACAAAAGAGAAATTTGTCTGTGAAAATTTTGGAATTGAAAATAGTCTTTGTCTGTAAGAGAACTGTAGCTCAATGTAAAAATAAACTGATGTGTGGCAGTCGAACTTCAGATCTTAAGCATGAGTTAAACATATGAAAATATTTTTTAGTGAAAATAAGACTAGTGTGTTAACCAACCATGAGATTTTTAGTTATGCAACATGAAATATCAAGTGAACATAAACAATTTATAGAAAGAGTAGAAATTAATAACGATAAAAATAAAATCTTGGTCGGAAAAAATGATTGAAAAAAAATGCAAAATCTACAGATGTACATAAGAATTTTGAGCTAGAATTCAAATAAATAGACATAAAAATTATATGAAGCAAGATTTATTATATGAAGCAGAATATATGAAATGAGATACTGATGTAGAAAATATGGAAAGATCTTTTAAATGAAGTCTGCCCTACAAAATTTTAATCCTGGTTTTCAGTTCATCTTATCGTTTTTCTTTATTCAAAGAAGAAATTTATTGCTCTATATATTCTAATATTTTTATATAGGTTCCTTGTGTGTGTGTGAGAGAGAGAATAAATAAATAACAATCTAAAGAGCTCAGTGGTATTCGTAAGCCAAAGTATAAACAAGAAACATATGGTAGAGCATATATTTATAAACCCCACATAGCTTATACCAAAATAACACGAGACCAAACCTGCAAATATTCAAAAATTGATCTCAGTGCTGTCTTTCTCTTGGAGACTTTCTTTTTTTCTTTCTTTTCCTCTGGGTTAGAGTCCATTAGTATTCTACTTGTATGTGTTGATGACAGGCACAAAATGACTTGTAGAGACACTATAACTTAAGGCCTAGCCTAGAGGTTGATAATTATTCATTCATTCATATTGTGGTATTTAAGTAGGCTTAACAGGGGTGGCATTAAATGGAAGACTATACGAGCTGTAAATATCAAGATAACACATTCTGTATAATAAAATGATAAATTTTTCTAAAGGTTAATTTGCTTTTTACTGACTATCTTGGGACGCAAGAAAAGAAATATATATTATGAGAGAAAATAGAAAAGAAAATGAAAACAAAAACAAACAAAAAATCAGAACTTAAGTAAAAAAATTATTTCATTAAAAAATCATATTTAAAATAAAAATACAATTTCAAGAAACAAGTAAAGAAATAAATTCATTTAATGCAAAAATTGGAAAAAAGAAAAAAGACACAGCTAAATGAAAATGAAAACTATTTATTATTAATAAAAAAATCCTAAAAATAAAAATACATCCTGCAGTTATTTTTTTGTGACTTAACTGATTTTAGACTTATTTATTCATTCTTCTCTTAAAATGTTACTATATAGACCCCTTGCAGCATGTTGGAATGCAGCTCAATTTGGAGGGCAAAAAAATAGGTTCCAATTCTCAGGAAATTAAATTTTTTTTGTTTTGCCCTCCAAGTTGAACAGCTTTGACGTCATGTGCAATAATCTAAATCTAATTCTAAACAAAAAAAAAAGAAAAAGAAAAAAAAAATTTCCATTAGAAAATGTTGTCAGAGAATGATAAGATAGATATCATGTTTCTAGGTAAACCACAACATTCTTGATAATTCTTATTTTTATATCTTTTTGAAATTTTATTATGAGAATCAGATAACTTATTCCTCTAATTTTGTGCTAATTGTATAGTATGTACCACCAATTTAAAGTTTATTAATTAAATATTTAAAATTTTATTTTTGTCTTGCGAAGTAACCTTAAAAATCCATCTGACAGGAATAGAACCCATGACCTTCTGGACATGTGGGATCCTTTACCACAAAGCTAAAGGGAGACTCATATGGTTATGGTCACTTTACTGGATTGATAGTTATTGTCATCTATGATTATCTATCATTTCTAATTTAAATCAGCTACTGTGCAATGTAATATGAAATTCAGAATCTGTTCACTATTTTCATTTGATCTTATCACAGATATTGTATCACCTTAATACAACAGCATGGGATTTATCATACAGCTTTTTAAATTTAATTACAAGTGCTTAAGACTTTGAAAAACAAGCATGAAACCTTTGGTATCTTGTGTATGATGCACTAACTAAGCCTTTGACAATAACTCTTATGTGTGTCACGTACCCTATGTATTTTTGGAGTCAGTATTGGGCTTCCTGTGGTTTTGAATGAGCAAAAGACCTCACTCTTACATATATCACGTACCCTATGTATTTTTGGAGTCAGTATTGGGCTTCCTGTGGTTTTGAATGAGCAAAAGACCTCACTCTTACATATATCACGTACCCTGTATTTTTGGAGTCAGTATTGGGCTTCCTGTGGTTTTGAATGAGCTTAAGACCTCACTCTTACATATATCACGTACCCTATGTATCTTTGGAGTCAGTGTTGGGCTTCCTGTGGTTTTGAATGAACTAAAGACCTCTTTTAACTGACATCAAAATAGCTCAATTTGGAGGACAAAACAAACGAATTTCAATCTTCTAAGAATTGGAACATATTGTTTTGTCCTCCAAATTAAGCTGTATTCCAAAGTACTGCAAGGGGTCTGTAGTAAATGACAATTACTCACAGTGTAATGAATTCAATTATGGACCATTATATACTAACTCAATGAATTAGATATGTATCATGTACATATAGTACATGTTTTTTATTCTACTTGGCATAAAGTATGAAATATAGGAATCTTTGCTTGATTCTAATGGTGAAATAGAAAATGTACTCTAATTGTACATGTTAGAAAATAAAAATAAAAAACTTGCTTTAGCTTGCTGTGCTATGGGAAGTTATAAAGCATCCGGGGATTGGCAGAACATGAGAGGAGTGTTAACAGAAGCATGATGTGTAGCGGATCAGTGGAAAATTTGCAAAAAGTACAAAAATGAAAAAAAATTAAATTTTCTAACAAAAAAAAAAAAAAAAAAGTGGTTATAATAAATATTTTGCATAAATCAGTTTCATATATCTGATTAACTGGATTGTAGGCAAACAACATATCCATATCACAGTATTATATACTAACTAATAAGCATTATTTACATTGTTAGTAAATAATATTGAAGAAAAAATAGTGAGCTTGCAATTAGAGACCTGTGAATAATTGTCCAAGATGTTAAAAAAGGTCTCTATCATTGCAAGCTTACCATTCGTCTCGTTTCGATGCAAAGGCACAGCTCCCTTTCAAGATGGTGCAGGGAACTTTAACGGTCCCAACTATTATGGAATTGCTTCTTTGCTTGCAAAGCTCCTTCCCCCCCCCCCCCGCTGGATCAGCATTTGTGAGGGGAGAATAAATAAGGAGCCTCTTCTAGCTGGGAATGGAATTGCAGTCTTATAATAATATGCTTGTTGATTCTCAAAAATTCTCAATTCTTTTAAAACAGAACAATTCTGATTAAGAAGCCTGAAAGTTTGCACTGATACCAAATTGTGCAGAAAAGTTCATTTATCGAGAATCATAAAATAATAATATATCATGCAAAATCACAGTTCAGATCTCATAAAATTATGTAAATTAATTCAAAAAATATCATCTTTTAAAATATAAAATATAAAATAAGTTTAAACACATAAAAGCTCTCTTCGCCAAAAAGAGATAACTCGATAAAATCAAATTAAAATTATTAAAATATTATGGAAGTTCAAAAGGTGTTCCAAATGTTTTTAAATTAAGTAATTGAATGACACCTTTATGTCAAATAATGGTTATAACAGAATCCTCTTTTCATAAATAAATACATTTTCACGAAAAGAACTTTAAACAAAATACTTAGTAGGTAAGTTTACTTGATTTAAAGTTTGTAAGAATCCAAGTTTGGATTTTGAGATTTTATAATTTTGATTTTTCCAGCTGATTGATTTTGAGATAAAATCGTTATCTTTTTAGAAAAAAAGTTAGATTTATGCATGATAGTAGTCTAGCTTATTACACACCTTATCCACTGGCATATTGTACCATAAATTGCCGATCTGAACAATCAGTTGTATTGCAAGCATATGACTAACAACTTCTTACAAGAAGACCTCAGTGCACAAGCATGGCTTCCGCTCTGTCAATATTACAACTTTCACCTGTGCAAACTAGACACAATTTTCGTCTCTCAACAGCTCAAGAAACGCCTTACAAAGCTCCAGCAATGTCTTGTTTGATTCAACACCTCAAAAACCAGGTAAAATGACCTGTTGTTTTGGTTTTTATGAGCAAATCACGTCTTCACTTCGCTAGTCAGAAATTCAAATTTGGGACAACAACGCGAGTCAACAAGACCACAATGAAAACATCCCCAAAACCCAACCAAATCACGTCACTAGCTACCAAAGCCCACAATCAAACTATTCATAATCCCTCTTACCTTCGGGGACGGCTTATCTTCTTCTTCTTCGTCGGACGAGAATCCCATTATTCCGTTAGTTTGACTCTTATTCTGCGAAGTCAAATGCTTCAAATAAAGATCCACATAAACTTGTTTTCTCTGGTCGCCTCTTGGTAAATTCACTCCATGGGTCTTTAGATCGGACTTGAGCTGATCCTTAGTGAGAAGACTTGGATTTTCTAAAAAAGTAGGCATATTTTTTCACCAAAAATGAGTTTTACTTTGAGAAACTTTCACTTTTATTTTCGTACAAGAAAAGCGCGCCATAGGAAATCCCTTCTACGCATGATCAATACACTACACCGCTGGACATTTCATTGACTGCTCAATTTTTCTGAAGGAAAAGAAGAAAGTTTTCAAAATTTTGTCAATATTTTCTGAAATTTCGCGCAATTGTTTATTGTTTTAAGAGGTTGTTTAGATTATCTAGGATATTTATAACATGCTTGAGCTACCACCTGCGTTAGATGATGAGAATACCGCAGTTTTTGCAAGAATTTCAGGTACGAAGTTTGTGGGTTGATCCAAAGGTTGTCACATGTTGTCGACTGTTCTCGATGTTTGTTGATCCAACAATAATCTCACACTTTTGCTGCATTGTTTTAATTTTATATAGTATCCTATGCAATGGTTTGAATGGATGTAGCTGTATTTTTTATTCTTAACATACATGTCTGGGATTGAATGATCTAAAGTCCATCTAAATCTTATGAACACATTTGGTAGCTAGACTAGTACTGTACTTCAAAGCAATGTAAGACTTACTGGAATAGTTAAGCACTATTTCTTTTCAATTGATGATAAAGAATGGGTATTTCTTTAAAAAAATGTAACTTGGGGAGCGATTTTGAAACCAACACTAAGAGCCGCAAAAGGAGCTAGACTACTTGACATGATCTAAATGTGTTATTCCAGGGCAGATCCAGGGAAAGGGTCAGGAGGGTCCAGACACCATGTCATACCTAAGGTTCCATTGTTTGTTTTATCCTAAAATTTAGTTTTGCCACAGGTTTGAAGTAAATTTAATATGAAGTATGCATTTGGACCCCCCTCTCAACAAATATCTGGATCTCTCTATAGTTTTTTTCTGCAGATAATACATTTATCATGTCAAGCTCACTCAAGGTCACAATTTTTTCAAAAGCAGAAATATTTTTTTTTAGATTACAAATTGTATAATAAAATGATTGTTTTTTACTCCGACGAAGGACTAGTGTCCGAAACGTCAGTAAGTGATCTCTCTTATTTTTTACGGTGTAAAATTAAACTTTTTATCACAACTGTAATAAAACGATTGATCAGCTAGCTGTCACGGCCTTGGTCTTGATAATTTATGATATCATGCTCAAATACGTACAATAATTGTTTATCCAATAATAATAATTCAATGTTTTATTACCTACAAATTCCATGATGTAATGATCAAATGCAAGGATATATATGTTGATAAACTTTTAAATTTCATTTTTATAGCTCCAGTGTTAAAGCCGATTGAACCAGTTGGAAGATGGTATGAAGCATACATCAATCATCGTCATCATAGTTCATCATCGCATCACTCTGTTGGCTCAGTGGATGATGAGTCAAGCAGCTCTGATGAAAGCATTGCTTCAGATGATGAAGATGACAGCTTTCTGCTAATGTTGGACCCTAAGGACTGGAAGGTACAGTGTATAGACACCTTTCACGTGACATCAAAGCAGCTCAATTTGGAGGACAAAACAAAAGAATTTCAATCTCCTGAGAATTGGAAACCTATGGTTAAATTGTCGTCCAAATTGAGCTGCATCCTGAAGTGCTGCAAAGAGTCTACCTGTATATGGATGCAGCACTAAAAATAACCCCCTCCCCTCCCTTCCCCTTGGGAAAATATAGGTCCTTAGTATTCAAATTTATAGGAACTTGACACATGCACCTCTGAACTGATGTATGTCAGGGCATGGCTAGATGCACCCTGAGATTTGGAATTAAGTGTGTTAGGTTTTGTGGAGGGAGGAAAAGCCAGAGAAATATGAAAAAAAATATTCTTTAAACAACAGAGAGACTAGCCCATCAAATTCTGCATGCTGGTATCAAATGAGTGCTCAGTGATCTCAAGCTAGCTGCTATGATAAGCTCAATGCTTGATGTCTCATGCATTTTGGTCCAGATGCACACAGTAGGCTAAAAATAATAACCGGTCATCAGACAATGCCCAGGCAGACTGATTAGAATTGATCTGGTCAAATCTTTGCCTCAAGTGGCAGTCATTTTGCACACTAACGTTCAACCAGAAATGAGGTACTGCAGTATATACCCAATCAAAATATGGTGACCAATTTGAATAACTATATTGTCCTGGTTAATGACTAGCCTCATGTGCACATTGAAATATAAAAGCATTTTTACACGTATGAGAGGCTTTAAGTCAGTCCAGAACATATTATGAGTTTTTCACAGCCATTCTCAGACACACGCGCACTCAAGTTGGTTTTTGGTGGATGTCAATCAAAATCGTTGCCATAGCACTGTCGGAAAACACAAAGCTACTGTACAAAGGCATGTGCGTATGGAATGTCATGGTTCCAAACGCTTTCATTGACATCCACCAACCCTAGTTTGTCACGACAGAAAAAATCACAACAGTGCGCTTGTCTGAGAATGGTTTTAATTTGGTCGCCATACTATATTTCGTTTCGGTGTATGACCGAGCTAAAAATAATTTTGCTGGTGAACATGACTGGCAACGGATCAGCAATGATTATGAATCTTAGCTCTGATTCTAAATCGATTAGAGAATAATGTTGCATGCATTCTATATTCAACGTTTTTTATGCCCAAATAGTTTTCAATTATATATTTTTTCCAATTATTTATTATGTATTAATTTTAATTGAATAAACAACTCTTAGGATCAAGATCACTACCATGTGCTGGGGTTAACAAAACTGAGGTACAAGGCCACAGAAGACCAGGTCAAAAAAGCTTGTAAGTGATCAGCTGATATGTGTGATGTGTGGATTTTATAAAGAAAGTGAAAAAATAAAAAAATTAATGAATGAATAACACACTTTTGATATCTTAAAGGCGTGTCTATCAGAACACAGAAGCCCAATTTAATAAAAGTGTTAGATGACAATAATATTTGGGAAAAAATCCAGTGTTCAAATATATTAGTAGTTGAGGCCACTCGAGTTAGTGTGTTAAATAATACAATGGAATGGAAAAATGAATGGAAAAATAAATGAATGAATGAATGATAAAAATAAATGAAAAATGCTATTATCTAATTATTTATTTATTTTAAAAATGCCATCAAAATGTGCATAATATTCTGCTTCTACTAAATAGTTAAGAAGAAAGTCCTCAAGCATCACCCTGACAAGAAAAAGAGCAGAGGAGAGAAACCAAACAGCCTATCAGCTAATACCCAGGATTATTTCTCATGTATAACAATCGCTAACGAAGTGTTGAGTAATGGGAATAGAAGACGAGCATACGACAGTGTGGATCCGATGTTTGATGATATTGTACCTACTATTAGCTCAAACAACAAAGCTAACTTCTTTGAAGAGTTTGGTCCTGTTATTGAAAGCAATGCTAGGTAAGTTTAGCTGATCATTGTCATCATTTTAACACTTTGACCATACATATACGTAACTAATTCAATCTCTGTATAAACCCCTTGTAGCACGTCAGAATGCAGCTTAATTTGGAGGACAAAACAACAGGTTCTAATTCTCAGGAGATTAAAATTATTTTGTTTTGTCCTCCAAATTGAGCTGCTTTGATGTCACGTGAAAGGGGTCTATAACTTTCTCTATTCTTCTGCCGTCCATTTTGATATACTGTATATCCTATCAACTGTTTTTATTTATAATTATCGTTTTTAGCCACATCTTTCCTCTCTCTTCTTTTTTCTTTCTTTCTTTCTTTCGTTTTTTTTTTTTTTTTTCTTTTTTCGTGCGTGATTTCTTGCGTTCGTACGTTCGTTCGTATGTGGGTTCGTACGTTCGGGCGTGCGGGGTTCGTTCGTGCGTTCGTTTGTACGTTCGTTGGTTCGTCCGTACGTTCGTTCGAGCGCTCGTTGATTCATTCGTGCGTTCGTTAGTTCGTACGTTCGTTGCTTCGCTGTTTCTTACGTTCGTTCGTACGTTTGTTGGTTTGTGTGTGTGTGGAAACAGGTGAAAAACACACTGCGCATGCTCGGAAGTTCGGCAGAGAATTCATAGACGAGTCGAGTTTACGAAAACTATTGGATATTTACATGTCTTATATTATGCGAATTTCTCTCATATTATTTGACCAGGGAAAGTAAACAACTAAAGTAATGTGTCAGGAAAAATAAGCACTAACTTTCCACGAACGGCCTTAACTTTAGAGATTTACTAAACGCCGGTAAATCTTCAATGGTTTTCTTTGTCAACACGACGAGCTTCCGAGCATGCGTAGTGGGTTTTTCACTCGTGTCGTGTGTGTGTGTGTGCGTTCGTTCGGTTGTTCGTTCTCTCGTGTGAGCGTTTTGTCGTGTGTTCGTTGTGCGTTCGTGCGTGCTTTCGTTCGTTGGTTCGTCCGTTCGTTTCCTAATCGTTTTGCTCATTTTTCCTTCTTTCCTTTTTCTCTTCCACCGTATTCTTTCTTTCTCGCTCATTTCTAAACCTATATAAAAATCCTCACTATTGTACCCATTTGTCTTGTCAGGTGGTCCAACATTGAGCCTGTACCTTTACTTGGTCACGAGAACTCTACATTTGAAGAAGTGGATAAATTTTATACTTTTTGGCAAGTACAAAAACTTGTTTGTACAGTGAGCATAGTTTCGAAAAACTCTCAAGAAGTAGACCCAGGGTCCATGCTTCTTCTTAAAATCCCTGACAAAATCCCTGACAAAATCCCTGAGGTATTGTTTTCCCATTTTAGACCACGTGTCATTCCCTAGAATTCTATTTCTTTGTTTAACGGATGCGCATGAGAAGACACATGGACATGGATACAACTCAAACAAAAAATCTTATTCTCAAGAGAATGACACGTGGCCTGAAATGAAAAAAAAAAAAGAGACTACTCCCAAATAAAGAAGTCTATTTGAAACCCATTTTTAGCGGGACTCGTAATGCTCATTTCTAACTGAGTTAACATGTCACGATATTTTATTTACAGGTATAACTTTGATTCGTGGAGAGAATTCTCGTACCTAGATGAAGAAGAAAAAGAGAAAGGAGAGAAGTATGTTTTCATCTATGCGCGACTCAGACGACTAGCTATAGACCCCTTTCACGCGACGTCAAAGCAGCTCAATATTTGGAGGACAAAACAAAAGAATTTTAATCTCCTGAGAATTGGAAACCTATTGTTTTGTCCTCCAGATTGAGCTGCATTCCGACGTGCTGCAAGGGGTCTATAGAGCTGTTAAGTTGTGACGTATTTCCGGGTCCAACTGCCCAAAAATACCGCTTAAATAAGGCGAAAAACGTACTCAATGAATTAACCTCCATATGAAACAATTAGAACTTTAGACAACAAATCCTGTTATAAAGAAAAAGTAAGAAAAAACCTTTATATGGCTACTTTTTGTTTTGGACCCGGAAGTCGGCGTTTTTCCACTGGAATGACGTCACACTTAAAAGCTCAATAGTTTCTTGACTGTTTTTTTTTTTTTTGTTTTGTTTTGCTTTTAATTATTTTTGTGAATTGGTTTTGATTAATGAAAGCTAAAAACTCAAACTGTGTTGTCACGTAATGATGAAAATAGATGTAAGTGATAAATTTATGTTAACAACTACACAAGGCTGAATGACTCATGTATGCTTGATTAATAGATTTGTTTTTCACGATTTTTATTTTCAGTCGAGATGAAAGACGATGGATAGAAAAACAAAATAAAGCCATGCGACAAAAACGAAAGAAAGAAGAAGTGACAAGAATAAGAACACTGATAGGTGAATAACAACATTGATATAAAATAACAAAATGTTTGAGTTTTTGCTATGAATGATATTTATTTTATTGGGCTGGGTTTTTCATGATATTGAGAAAAAATCTATGTATTTTCAAGGTTGTGTTTCATTTTTGAAAATCTCGCCAAACATCAAAGATATCAAAGTCGGGTGACGGGTAGCCCATAGATCGAATTAGAATTTAATGTAATGGATTTTGCAGTGAAAGTGAACTCGGGGAACCCGGAGAAAAGCCCTTGAATCAAGGGAGTTTGAAGTCGAACATTCTCTACCCACATGTGATGGCGACTCCAGGAATCGAACCCGAGATCCCAGAGTTGAGAAAGAGGCAAGTGCCCTCCACCGACGACACTACCCAGGGCTTTGGGTTAACATACCTTCATGTTGGGCTTGCATCCAACATATATCTTTGTTTTTACTTTAGATAACGCATATGCATGTGACCCGAGGATAAAGCGTTTCAAAGATGAAGAGAAAGAACGAAAACTCGCTGAGAAGAAAGCGAAAGAAGAAGCGACAAGGGCTGCTGCAGAAGAGAAGATCAAGGTAACGAATAATATTTTTGTTGTTGTTGTTGTTTTGACTTCTCTCTTATTCGTGTCATTCCCCTTGCACGTGAAAAGCAGCTCAATTTGGAGGACAAAACAAAATAATTTTATTTTATCTCCTGAGAATAGACCTCATCGGGGACAACATTACCCCAAGCCGATGAAAAAAGCTGATGAGGTCTATTGGAACCTATTTTTTAGTCCTCCAATTTGAGCTGCATTCCGACGTGCTACAAGGGGTCTATAGATTTGGGTTTAAAATGGAGAGGGTGAAGTGGGCACTGACGGCTATTTTTTTTGCGGGAAAAAACTGCCACGATTGAAGAATTTGGAATATTTTTACAGAAAAAGCAAGAATTAGAAGAAGCAGAACGGTTGGCCAAAGAAAAAGAAGAACAAGAAGCCAAGCTTAAAGCAGCAACTGCGAAAAAAGAGAAAGAGAAACTGAAAGGAGCCATGAAAAAGGAGCGAAAAGCGATAAGAACTGTTTGCAAGGTATTTTGAACACCCCTCTCTCCCTTCCCCTCCCCCTTCTCCACACACGCAGTTAAGGAACTCTGGAAATGAATGGTGGTGGGAATGTGGAGGGGAGTGGAGAGGAGAGTAACTGCATGGGAATCTATTCTAGAAGTTGTGGAAATCGCAGAACCATGAAAATGGTTGTGAGGGCTGGTATATTTTATCCCAAACATTTTTTATTTTATTTTTTTCATTTGAATTTTTTCTTCGTTTTTTTTCAGAACCACAATTATTTTTATGAAGAAGAACCCAAGAGACTAGAAGAGATGCAGCAACTGGATTCACTTCTAGAATCACTCTCTTTAGAAAAGTAAGTACGTCACGGCAAAGTTACAGTGAATTATTGGAATGCATTAACATTTTAGTACTTTCGAATGCACTTCATGTATTCATGTATTTCCGCATTTTCATCACCGTCACCACCAAATTCGACAACAAACTCGTGCACCCTGTCATGCAATATTGTTGCGTTGCAAGTTGCAGAGCAAGTGTTGCTCGTATTACCACCCTGTACAATTACACAATTTTGTTGTTCGACTTTGTTGCAGAAGTAGATTGAAGCTCTTTCTACTCTCTGCAACAAAGCAAATTTATTGTGTGCTTGGTGGTCATGCCAGCAACATTCGCTCTACAACTTGCACCTCAACAATGTTGCATGAAAAGTTGCACGATTTTGTTACTTGTATTACCGCACATTTAGTTATTCCTTTAGCGTTGTATTGTAACATGTAGTTCATCCAAATGTCTACCTTTTCGCTATGATTCATCAGTTTACAGACATTCCGAGAAGATATGGAGAAGGGAGAAACCAAGGAACAAGTTTACGGAGTTTACCAACAGCAGGTAACCACTACATTATAGCATATTTTTTTTCGCGCGCGCCCTCCAAATTTATTTTTTATATAGAAAAAATAGAACATTATTTCTCGTTTGTTATTTAAGCGTCGTGGTTTTCTACTCTTCTCTCGCCGGCACGGGAGATGGAGATCATTTTACTATAATTGTGGAATTTCTCGCGCGCTGATAGGTCAAGAGCCTTGGTAAATAAGTCCGCGTGCGATTTCAAAACATTGGTATTATTCAGCTTGTACATTTTTTACATTACTGAGCATTCATTGAGCTAACAAAATGCTGAAATTTTGCATCGATTGCGAAACTGGAAAGTGCATTCCACCAAACTTTTAATACTGGTTCATATTTCACTTTATTAATTTCTGACCAAACGTACTTGTTTTTTCATGGCATTTGTTCACATTTGATGAATCAATGTTTCCTTTAAGCTTCAGTAACCTTGCTCTTCGTCTGTTTATCATTGCCTGTTCATCCAAAAGTCGTATCATTCGAGATTGCAGAAGACTTCTTTCACTGCGTAAAATTCTAAATAAAAAATATCCAAAAAATTCTAAATAAAGAGAACGGAAAAGTTTGACCAAAAAAATCGCGCAATGTTCGGGTTTAATTGTTTACATAAAAAAAACACCGTTAAAATGCGAGTAAATATTCACCGCAAGGGAGTATGAAGTAAGAGAGTACCATACATAGGACAGTCCCCATAAAAATCATTTTGAAAATCTTTTTTTATCTCCGCGCGCAGCCTGAACTGAATCAGGAATCCCATATATGATAAAATATTTTAGGCTGCGCGCGGAGCTAAAAATAGATTTTTAGATAATTATCATAGGGAAAGGAGATGTGCTCTCTTACTTCGTACTCTCTTGTTCAAAAAAAATCCATAGTAAACGCCGTGTCTTCAAATTCTTTAGAGCAGATTTCGTATGAGTGTGAAAAGCTCAGCACGAACGCGGTCGCGACAAAAAGTCAGTCAATCAAAAATGTAGAGAACATCACGGTCGCGGCAAGGGACGCTTTCTTCATCCAATCAAACGCGCGAAACACGACACAGACAGGCGCGAACATTGTCACGGAAAGGTCACGGCATTGACTAAGTACGCCAGACCAATCGCATTGCGCGTAAAAAAGAGATTAGCCAATCAAAATTATAAAAAAAAACATCATGTAGTTGCGGCAAGGCACGCAAACAGCACTGAACTTTTCACAGTCATTCAAAATCTGCTTCAATACCTTAGTTTTTCATCCAACTGTTGATTTGTCAAACCTCCAAACAAGTGTAGGACAAGGGCTTGATTATCTGCATGAAGGCTGTGCTTAGTTGCTCTCTTTCTTTGATGGACAAAATTGTCCCTTTGTTGGGGATCTTGCATCATTTTTACTTTTTGATAACACGAAGATTTCCTACAATACAATTACTAATGTCAAATTCCAGTTATCAAAAACGCAAAATTCGTCCACACTTATCATTCCGTAAATCTATGCAGTCTTAGCCACGGAAAGCCATCCTGTTGGTTCAGGTGCCTGAATATCACTGTTGTGTAAGAGTTTGTGAGTTCAGTGAAGCCCTGGCCAGACCAACACTCGGGGTCTCAAAAAACCTGAGGAGAAGGGATGCGTAAAGTTTGTTTTCAACCCAATTCTTAGGTTTTTGTACTGTGGTAACTCTTTTAGGGAGGGGGAGGGGTGGGGATGGGTGGTGGCTGACTTCAGTTCAGAACAATAGTTATTAAAATTGGTCGCCATATTTCGATTCGGTGTATTGGAAGCTCACAGTTCGTCTCGCTTTTCTGCAAAGACACGGCTACCTTTCAAGATGGCACAGGGAACTGTGAAAGGGATTATTGGACTCTTATTTGTTTTTCAAATGGAGAACTTGGCAAAGAAGAAGCTAAGACTGAGTTTTCTGAGCCAAGGTTGAAAAACAGCAAACTTCACTAGTAAATTAATTTAAGCTAGACAACTTTTGTATTTATCATTTAGTTGTTACCTTTACGTTGTGTTGTGGTCCAAGATTTACTTAGATTATCGCCCATAGTGATGGTAAATGTTTGCGTCTATGGATCACAGCGCTAACTCTAGTCGTTGGACTTCGAATGTATGCTGATGTTTCAAAGCTCGTGTGCACGCGCGCGCTTTCGATATCACACAGACGTGGCTACTAGAACACAGGGAGCCCAATTGAAATAAAAGTGGTTGGAAGACAATAACATTTGGAAAAATTGTGCTAAATAATACAAGCGAATGCGAAAACCAAGCATTAGTACAGAAAAAAATTTCCCATGATCTTCTATGGTTATTAAGATACGGAAACACGGTGCGCAGGGAATCGATGTTGCGAGCCAGTTTTTTCACGCAATGTTGCTGAAGTAGAAAACGAAAATTTCATGCAATATTGCGCCCAATGTTGAACCGTGTGTATGTTTCAAATTTTTCGAAATTTGAAGTATGGAAACTAAATTTTAGATAATTTAAATTGTTTAGATAATTTAAATTTTAAATATTGTACACAAATAAACTATCATTTTTTCAGATGGAAGCGTTAAGAGAAAGAAGACGACAAGAAGAAGAAAATAAAAAGGCTGCTCTTGCACGAAGTAAGAAAGAAAGCGAAGAACGAGAAGAACAAGACCAGTGGACAATCGAGCAGACTCAGCTACTCGTTAAAGCTGTCAATCTCTTCCCTGCTGGAACTGTTTCAAGGTATACTGCATAGTTCATGTAAAGTTGGGACGTGATTTAAGGTGACTCGTGATTTTTCAACTCGCTCGTATCACGTCAAAAACACTCGGATATTTCTGAATTCAGCACATGTAGTAGCTCAAACATTCAGGCTTTTAACAATTATTCGAAAATTAAATTTTCGCGTTTGCCGTTACGGGTCGATTTTCTAACAGTGGTGTTTCATGATTTTGCCCTCCTGTTCACTAAAAAAGCGATCAATTTACTTGAAACTTCAGATTCTTGGTAAATGGATGAACATAATTTTGTTTGCCGGAAATCTATCGTTGCATTATTTTTATAGTCAGTTTTTAGGCCACTTTTCGTAGCAGCTACTTGCACTCGACTGAAGGCCTAGATCAAATAAAGCCACAATTGTGATCATAGACGTGTCTTCAAGTGATTATTTTACTCTCTATTTTAGATGGCGTGTGATAGCTGATTACATCAATGATCATTCAAAGGGTGGCAAACCTCGCGAACCAAAACATGTCATCAAAAAAGT
The DNA here is from genome assembly GCA_023349425.1 of Anthopleura sola. Classification (NCBI taxonomy): domain Eukaryota; kingdom Metazoa; phylum Cnidaria; class Anthozoa; order Actiniaria; family Actiniidae; genus Anthopleura; species Anthopleura sola. The sequence goes on along the minus strand of JALHLI010000006.1, from coordinate 10,285,181 downwards.
CAAAAGTCTACAGAAATCTGGTTGGTAACTCCTTTGTACAACAATAATACAATATGTAAAAAAAAAAAAGAAAAAAAAGCACTCATTTTTGTCTTTTGTAAGTGCCAAAGAAAATCTGTATCCCTCCTCCAGGATCTAGAAGTCTCGCTCCCCATCCACAAAGCTTTGTTCAACGTTTTTAAGTATATTTTCTATCATTTGTTTACTCATTTGTATTGATGTTTATCACGTACAGATGTGTCTTTGAAGGATGAATGCAACAAGAACGCGTTCTCCAAGTTCGATTCATCACTTTCTCAGAGCAAGGCACCTAGTGAATCAGTACCTACTGTTAGATATGATGGTAAGTAACAATGCTAGATGGACAATCCTTAAAGGAGTTCGTCAAGCAGATTCTGAGCACTTGGTTTAAAATGGTAAGGTTTCGACTACATGTTTGTGGTTATAATATAGATTTACTTAGCAGAATGGTTGCAAAAACGTTTTTTTAGCGCAAAGGGAGCCCAAAGAGAGGGGTATGTAACATTGTAACTTCACATCAATTGATTTACCCCCCTCCCTCCTCTAACAAGATATGTTACTGTGGCCCCATCACGGTATAGACCCCTTTCACGTGACGTCAAAGCAGCTCAGTTTGGAAGAAAAAAAAAAGAATTCCAATCTCCTGAGAATTGGAACCTATTGTTTTGTCGTCCATTCTGACGTGCTACAAGGGGACTATTACTAAAAACGGAAATGAAAAACTATATCTAACTTTTCTTCGTTTGGATTACCCCTTTCTATAGAAAAAGCTCCCGTTGACAAACCCTGGTCGTCAAATGAACAGAAGGTAAGAATTTTTGTTTTGCGGAAGAGCTTTTCAATTATACCCCTGAAGTAAATTTTAGTGCCATGACGTCACACACTATATGACGTCACACCTATAAAGTATATTCCATGTTTATAGTGCCCAGTAGGAAAGGAAGGCCAGCCAAGATATTCACCATTTTCCATACATCGGTTCCCTCAAACACAAAGCATTCAAAAGAGTTTCGAGTTCAATTCCCAGTGACCCCGCATCCTTGTTTCGACTACTTTCTTTTCTGATAACCTCTTTTGTCTTCCTTGTGCTGCGTTACTTTGCAGTCTGCGGTTGATTTTTATTGCAGGGGAGGGGGGTGGGGAGCGCTCGCCTCTAACCAATTTAACCCTGGTTCGAGTCCCGTCTGAAGTAAGTCTTCCTCCTCCCCTTGCAACAACCACAGGCCAAAAGCAGTGCAAGCTATTTCTTCCCCTTAGATTTGATGTAAAGGAGAGATCGCTTTGTCTCAGTTAATGAACACAACTCAGTGTAAATAACCGTGTGTTATTAGTGGGGACAGTACTCAAGCATTATGATTATTGTATTTAGCTTCTAGAAGAGGCTCTTCGCAAGTTCCCAGCTAATACCCCTGAACGATGGGACAGAATAGCTGAATCAATTCCTGACAGAACTAAAAAAGAATGTATGAAAAGATACAAGGTAAAATGAATGAACTTTCTGTTTCGTTGGTATCTGTTTGAAGCGGGTTTGTGTCCAACACTTGACTCTCTGCCAAGTGGACGATTGGTCGGTTCACTTGATCAGTCGTGTGGTCGGTCAGTCAGTCAGCTAGTCAGTTGGCTGTTTGAGTGAATTGGTCGGTCGATCGGTCAGATAGTCGGTAAGTCAATCAGTAACTAAGTCTGGTTTTCTGTGTCTCCGTCATTAGGTCAGTTTGTGAGTTGTTTGTAGGTCGGTCGGTCGGTCGGTCGGTCGGTCGGTCGGTCGGTCGGTCGGTCGGTCGGTCGGTCGGTCGGTCGGTCGGTCGGTCGGTCGGTCGGTCGGTCGGTCGGTCGGTCGGTCGGTCGGTCGGTCGGTCGGTCGGTCGGTCGGTCGGTCGGTCGGTCGGTCGGTCGGTCGGTCGGTCGGTCGGTCGGTCGGTCGGTCGGTCGGTCGGTCGGTCGGTCGGTCGGTCGGTTGGTATGTTTATTTTTTATGTTTTAAATACATGTTGTAAGCCATCTTTTTCTATTGCTGTTTTTCAGGAACTTGTCGAAATGATAAAAGCAAAGAAGGCCGCTGCTCAAGCTAAACCAAAATAAATATACAAATAAAAACAGATCATTTGAATAAAACCTAAATAATCCAAGGGTCGTGTCTCAGTCAGTCAGCTAGTCAGTCTGAATTGTTGGTCCGGTCCGTCGGTCGGTCGGAAAGAAATTGCCCATCATGCTGTTTAAAAACCGCGGTGAACGTCTTCTAGTAAACACAAACTAGTACAGCCATTCATCATAGAATTTATCAAGAAAAATCAGTTTATTGGTTACATTTATTGAAAAAAGTTTTATAAACTTTTCTTGTCTATCTAATTTGTCAGAAAGATAGCTGCATGCAAAGCTTAGGTTAGTATACACGCATCAAGCATTCCGCGCTACTGCTCGAAGCACATGCTCAGGGGATTAAAAAGTGAGATAATATTTTGTAAAACATGTTATATTTTGTATTTTTCTTGTCAAACACAATTTTCATTCAAGAGTCAAGATCACGTAACCGGTAGGCGAATTTTGAGTCAAATATACCAAAACTGAATTGCATATTTTACTAAATATTATCCCACATTTTAATCCCCTGAGCATGCGCTTTGAGCAGTAGCGCGGAATGCTTGATGCGTGTATAAAGCGAGGCTTGACGGCACGTGAGCAGGCTCAACAGCGGTGGAGCCGAAGGGCATTTTGGGTCAGGGTTTACAAGTCACTGTTGGTTTCCTTTTTAGAATTTCTTTACAGTCAAACTAAGAAAACCGTGAACACCTAAAATATGTCTGGAATGTTTATGTGTTTGATCACAGCGCGGTCACGCAAAGTATTTTCCGTTTAAAAGTTTCAAAATTCATATTTTAGTTTTATTCTCGTGAAATTAGATATTTCTATCCGAGATAGACGGATACACGAGAGAAGGATTCAATACAATCGTTTTTCATGGTTGTGGGAAACATCTTTTTTACAAGCAACGGCCTAAATAAACATTCTAGACATATTTTAGGTGTTTACGTTTTTCTTAGTTTGTAACTATCGCTTCCAATTTTACCAAAAAACTAAAAGTCAAATAGTTGTAGTTCAGTGCATAGTATGTTTACATTTGAGTGCAATAACTTGTAGACTTGCGATCGTAGTTCATAGCCGGGGTATCAACGGATTCCGCGGCCGGTGACGCAAGTGGAGAAAAGTTATATGTAAAGCCCCAGTTTTAAAAATGTTCCAGCGCTGATGAGTTTTCGCATTAACATAAAAAAATGTAATGATAGCACGTTAGTGACGTCATATATCGAGTCATTCAATCAACCAATCAATCACTAGAGCGTTATAATGCTTGCAGATGTGTTACATAGCGATTTTTAAAAAATGTTCTAAAAACTTAAGTTGTCTATAAACTTTAACGTGAGCGTATACTAAAGTCTTCCCATTTCAAGTCATAAGGTTAGGAAACACCTGTAATATTTATATTTACTTGTCTTGCTCTCCAATATACAAAATATAGAGAGTATTCAAGCAAATAACTAGATCAGATACAATGTAGACTGTGAGTCGTCCCTCGATTTCCCTTGGTCACTATCCGCTAGAACAGTCACTTGGCCAAATTGACCAAAGCAACCAACAAAGTTGGAACAGTGACCAAGGGAAATACAACTGGTGAGGTGAAAATGTCATTCAGTTAGTGTATCCAAATCTTTATAATTATGCAACATGTTTGAAGATGGGAAAACAATACATCCAAACTGTTAGGGTCCGTTTTGATAAGCCAGTGTCCTAAGTAGTGCGTTCGTGCCGTTGTGTCAAGCATTGGGCCATTATCTGTAGTAAACCCACAGGAAGACCAAAGCAGCCAGGGTGAAGACACTGAAGCATCTCATGCCCCACTTGGCAAGAGTAGATTCCTCAGGGAATGGTACGACATCTAGGTACTCTTTTGCTTGGAAATTTTGTCCTTCGAGGTGGCCTTTAAATGTTGGACGCATTTCTACTTCGTCTTTGGTGTCGATAGTTGGGTTGTCTTTTCCTGGAAATTACACAATAAAATGTAAAATATTGGATTGTTTCGACTAAAACACACAGGATGCAACAGTTACTATGCAACTTACCCATTTCGACACCATTCGAGGCAGATTTGGTTATTTGAGGCAGTTCATACTTGTTGCCACCAGAATGCATTGCCGAGCCTTTTTCTCCAATGGCTCCATGGGAGATGGGAGGATCGTTGATTGTTGGCCACGTCAGACCACCAAGTTCTTCACGGGGTACTTTCGAAGTGAAGAGGCTTACTACTACACTTATGATGCCACATACACCGAATATGATCAGTCCTGGGGGATAAACAGTTCAGGATAACGGTTACATGTTGTGTATACAGAAACGAGTGGGTGATGGTTTGCACACCTGTTTTTACGGCACCGCAGCTAAAGCCCAGTTCGGGGGGGGGGGGGGGGACTCAAGTCAAGCCCGGTTGAACAGAGTTAGTACCTGGATGGGTGACCTATTCTAGGTTCTTTTTCTGTTTTTCTTTCTTTATCTTAGACATTTTTTAATAAATCGTGATTGTGTAACCAATGTGTGCATGCAAATGGTTTGCCCTGCAGTCTGCGATTAGCTGATTGGCTCCACTCTCCCATTTGCTTCTGTCAAGAGAATTCGAAACCCCCAAGATATGTTGAAGCAAAATGATACAGACAAAAAGTCATTCGAATATACTGCAAGATAGTCAAGATTGCAGTGTCTCTCTCTGTCCAACTGTTAGACTTTTAGGACATGTAAACTACATATTCCCCAGCTGAGTTCATCGCCTTCCCCGAAAGGAATTAGGGGTCACTATTTTTGGTTAGCATTTCTGTAGCATTTTCCGAGTGTACGTTGAAATAAAATTCCGCCATTAGTTCGACTATATAGCATTTACGATTAATTTAAAGAAGACTGACTCGTATTTCATAAATTCTCTTGGCAGAATAATGGGAAATTGTAATCAAAATACGATGTCGAATCCTCAATTCTGATTGGATGAGTTTGTTCTTAAGGTCAACTCAACTGGAAAGTACCATACTCGCACTTACCATACCACATGAAATGCAACTTAACAAAGTCTGGTCGGTCGTCAACCATTCCACAGTCGGGTTTAGGGTAGACATTACCAAAGATAAACTTGAGAAGACCAAGGAAAAGTCCAACAATGAGTCCAGTTAAAGCACCAGCCTCGGATAGACCAGGCCACAGGATACCCAACCCGAATACCACGGTGATTGGTGGAGCGAGATAAGACTGGATTGTCTGGATGTACACGAATAATTCACTGCCTGCCGAACCTGCGACGTCGCAGAAGAAGAAAAAAAAAAAAAAAAAAAGGAAATTAATTTCCTTGTTGCAAATTTTAGTTGCAAAGAAATCTTCTGGAATGACACATTTCTTGCGTTCCTGTACAGCTGTACGCAACTTAGATTGCGTTGTATGGTTTGAGCCTAACTATACGCTGCTTTCTTACGACCCATAAAGCATTTCGAATTATTTGGTTCATTTGCATCAAATTTAAGGGCATTTTTCATAAATTCAATAGTTTTCGTGTGCATGCAGTGAAGGGTAACAAGCTATTGTATTTATGCAATAAATTAAAGTGCCCCTCAAAGTCGAGAATAAGAAATCAGTGAATTGCTTTGTATAGAAATGTCTTTATCTGGTAGCACTGAAAAAGAGAGTTTTGCATGTTGTTACTGCTGATGATGATGGTTTTGGTGTTGGTAGTGATGGGTTAACATAAAATCTTTAAAAAAGCGGCATTTGTTGCATTCATGTCACGGATCTTAGATTGCAATGTATGGCTTACACTATGGAAATTTTTTTATCTTTTACCAAAAACTATAGAATTATGTTGTGTTAGTTCAGGTAATGATGTAGTACCTTGAATAATAGGAAGCCAGCACAAGCTCACTCCGACGAGCAAGGCAACAACGACACGTCCGACGATGAGTTTCTCGCGTTCTGAGGCCTAAAATAAACAAATTTCCAAGTTAATAAAGATAAACTAGTGGATGTTTACTAACCCTGTATTCTGAGTTGTTATTTTAGGTATCCGCACCATGTTTGCTAAGAGAAGGATGAATTGCGGCAGGTTTTTGTACGAGAACTAACTAGCCGTATACATGAATTCGAAGACCAACCATAAAATCCCCAAAGCAATAATTTATTAGCACACAGTGGAGATACTGTAAAGCTAGACTAACGTTTCGTCGTAGTAACAGCCACACATCTACTGTGAAGATGGTTGCGCTGCTGTTAAAGGCTGACGACAAAGATGACATGAGAGCAGCCATCATGACAGCCATCATCAAACCGACAAGACCAGTTGGAAGCACGTTCAGCACCAGCCTGTCAGAAAGTAAAACAGTATTATTCATTTTACTTTCTTGCTTATTTTCAGAAAATTTTTGTTTCGCTTCCCGGAGTAGTATTTTTATGGGCAGGAAAGATATTGAAAGTTCAAGGAAAGCATAATTATACTCGCAAAGGGAACTCGCCCGGTATACGTACATAGTGCTGCAATTATATCACAGTTCTGTGAGAAGTCTTGCAATGCCAACTACTTGTAGTGCGCCATCTACCTTAATTTTGAATTCAGTTCTAAGGAATCACTCTATTATACCAATAACGGATAAAGGATGCTTCACTCAGTATATGTGGTATACAGGAGTTTCATATCAGCCAATTTGTTGGGAAGGAAAAACACAAGAATGGTTTTTCGTGGACAAGATACTATATTAGCTTAAGTAGATTTAAGGTATTGTAATTCTTTCCAATCTGGCTTCCGCAAAATCTTATCTCAGACTCCACTGAATATATAATTGAAACCTTACTTTGGGTAGGCATTGTTCGTACATCCCCATTTGTTGTCGCAGTAGTGTAAACAACTGGGTCCATCAGCACACGCAATGGAGTCTGCGAACAATACTCTGCTGATCATGCCAGGCATAACCATGATAAATAAAGGTAAGATTTTCAGTAGACCAGCGAAGATGGTCCCAGCTTTGGCATGTAAGTTGTTCTTGGCTCCAAGTGCACGCTGTACGATAACCTAAAGAAGTTAAAATTGGAGGTTGAAGTTAAAGATGAATCTGCGTTTGTCCAGTTCTCCCCCTCTAAGAAAATGAATCATTGAGGAATATACCATTCCACTGCAAAATGCCAAACAAAACAAAAAAAACAAAAAAAGATTTTGTTGCAATGATCTTGATCGCGTCGTTGCAGCTAACGTTGACGTTAATTAAGTTGTCCAACTTAACAAGAGGATCCTAGGTGCCCGTGACCCTCCTTTGTAGAAAAGGAGTGAAAAAAAAAAAAAAGCAATCTGATTTCAGCCCGTCTGTAATACTCCTTTTTTGGTTCACGTTTGTAAGGGACTGAACAAAATGGCGGCTTTTGGGAATAGTGCATCCTCCTTTGGAAAATCCTGGCTACCCCCTGTCCATGTTAAGCATATCTTACCTGATCAGTACACCAGTACCATACACCCATAATCGGTAGGGTCGTCCACAGCCCCAACCAGGGGTAGTCAGGGTCATCTAGTGGCCTGAACATGTTCCCCCAGTATGGGGTCATCTTGTAGCAGCCTTGTGTTCCGTTAAGAGATGACGCAACTGTTGTATTGACTGACATGCCTGAAACATTCGTACTGGGTGTCCAGGGTGTTCCCAAGGCACTGTCGTATTTTGCCCACAAGCCATCATGCCCTCCAACCCTGATGAAACCTGGGCGACAAAGTATTAAGAACAAGTATTATCTATGAAATAAATAAGATCCAGGAAAAACCCTTCTTACTAGTAATGAGTGTCTACTTTTTGAATGAGAAAATTGTAGAATAAGAGAAAAGGATCCCCAGCACAAAATGTCCCTGGTCAAAGATGTTAACCTGTTTCCCTTCAGCCTGGTGTCAGTTTATTCTGGGTGTAGAATACTTGCAGCACTTACTCATTATTGACAGCACAACAGCTCCAATGATCATGATAGCACATTGTAGCACATCAGTGAAAATGACAGCCATAAGACCACCTAGATAAGGAGAGATACAAAAAGTTATTATTACCAAAATATATCAGCTCAGTCTTGTATTCCTCTTCGGTGTCATGACTAAAGGGTGGTTTATATAGGTAGTCGACAGGACACTCGCCTCTCACCTCTGTGGTCTCAGGTTAGATTCCTAGACTCCGCATCACATGTCATTAGAGTTTTTGGGTCGTAAATTGAGAGTTTTTTTCCAGGGTCATCAATATTTCTCCTTCCGAAAACTGACCCAAAACTCCAAATGTGATATAACGCAAAGTTGCATATTTACACGGAATGTTCTACGCCAATAGTAATAAAACCGTGCTGCTGTATCGTGAATCGATCCCTGCATTGTTACGACTGTCATTAAGCCAATCACAGCACGATAAACTGCAGCCCATCGAATAGCCACAAAGGAAGGGCGCGCACTGTCACGTACACAAAGCTTATTCAATCAGAAGGGAAGAATATGACGTGAGGTGCCCACCTGGTTTGGTACGGCCATAAAACAAAGATAAGCTAATCTCTGATCTTACCAAGAAGGGTGTAGACGGCTGTAATGACTAAAATAACAGCAGCAGAGAGATAGATATTCCATCCTACAGCTTCGTAAAGAAACAAACTGCCAGCGTAGATGTCGACCTGGATAAAGAAAAAAAATTGTACTCAATATTTTGGAATGGAAAGTGACCTCATATCAAAAATATCATCATACCACATAAAAGCTCTCTTAGATGCTCATGAATACGGGATGCACTCTCTTATGATGCTGAAAAGCCAACGTACCGACCTACTGACCTACCACCAACCAACCCATCCACCCAATTATCTCAATAAACAAACAAACAAGTCGATCAAGAAAAATATGTAGATTCGCGTTGAACAATGTTACAGATAATATTGTTTTTTATATTCAATTTTGGTTGGACGTCATGAAGAAAGAAGGGCGGGAAGGGAAAGGTGAAAGCCTTCTCCACTTCTCGTCTTCCCGCGCTTCCTTCGTTTGTTATCCATCTATCCATTCTCCTCCTCCTCCTCCTCCTCCTCCTCCTCCTCCTCCTCCTCCTCCTCCTCCTCCTCCTCCTCCTCCTCTTCCTCCTCCTTCTCCTCCTCCTGCTCCTCGCTCGAACCAGGGGCCCTATCCAATGAAGTCACAGCCGTGAAAGACTACGCATCAGCTGCATACGCCACCCATGCCACCCGTACCATAGGTATTGCTATCAAAAGAAAGGGAAGACAAACCATAAAGTTACTTACGGATGTCTTGGTAAACACGTACGACAAAAGGGCAGCAATAGTGAGGTAGGTCCTGACTGAGCGGCTTTGGAATCGTTTGTTTAAGTACTCTGGCATCGTAAATACCTGACAAAAAATGAAACCACTTAATCAACCATCGCTCAAAGACTTGGACTCCTCCCTCTTTCATATCTTGGGTATTCAATTCAAAGTGATGTTAAATAATTTAGGCAATGCTCCTTCATTGCAACCTTATTTCTAGTTTGCGCTGCAAAAACACCAGGCTGATCTGAAATAGTGACGTAAAAATGACGTCCCTGCAAAACTGAGGCATCATGAAGCCTGCGCAAATTGACTTATAAAAGTTTATATCTGAGATAAATCTAGATTTTCATGAGAGGTTTTAAATATTTTGTATACATTTGATATGATATTATTCATCATTGATTAGTAAAATAATATAAAGAAATAACCGTTTCCCGAGTCGCCGGGCTACTAAGGGTGACAACGCAGTTTTGCAAATTTTCTCGATTCTGATTGGCTAACATTTCCCTACAGATCAGCTGGTTGCGTTACAGTTATAAATGAATTAATCCACTTTATTTATAGATCTAGAGGACAACCCTTAACAGTGACCGAGCCACATGAAGGTCTAGTCTAATCATTTGCAGATGTAATTACAAAGGCCGCACCTTCTTATTTTTTAACTCGAACCGTTACATCCCGCACAGCCGACCGACGCTCTTACCAACTGAACAAACCGGGCGTCAGTTGGCTGTCATGACAATAGTTGCATGATAAGTTGCAAGAGGGATGTTAAACTATAGACAATGTCTCATGACGGTTCCCCCAATCTATGCTAAGAGTAGAAATCGATTTTACTAATTATAGCGACGTTTGGGACAACAGTGTGTAATAGGATTGCGGCCTTAGGTCTCAAACACGCAAAATGATAACAAGATAAAATGTTATGATAGAAAATCCAGACGGTTCGATCGATCGTTTTTATCTGCGCATTAGATCATTTGAAAAATATATATAATTATTATTATCTAGGACGTTATCTTGATGTTGACCTACGATATCACTGAGTTTATTTAATATAAATTTTCGAGATCTGAATTTCTTTTCGAGACAGAAAGAAAAGGCTGGGAATTAAGGACACATTTTCTGGTGAAAGGTAATAGCTAGTATATAATATATAATAAATATGTCGAAAAAACAGCGGTGACGCATCAAAAATATATTAATCTTGCTTTAGTTTTAGTTCATTGCGTCTAAAATCAAAGCCAATGCCATCCGTGCCACACACAATTATCAATTAAATTGATCAATTAAATCTTTTTTTCTTGGCCTTGGCATGAGCGGAAAATCTATCATCTATATGACCGTTATACTTAGCACGAATTCATGCCGAATTCATGGTATTTCCCGTCTGACTTGTAGTAATTCGAGACAAAGGACCATCTTGCGAAGTATCCGGGCACTTCACCCTTTATGGTGAAAGGTATAGGTGTATGATGACGCACTTTGAATGGTTAATTGGCATTTAATTTGCCAACCACAAATCTATTGGATGATCTAAATATAGAACGCAATCATCTGTCTTCGTACATCACATGGATTGACCGTGAAAACCTCTTGCTAAGTGCTTAATGCATTTAATGCAATGGCTTTCACCTATCACTGAATAGCAGTAAATACTCACCCTGGACCTGAGATAAATAGGGACAAAGACCCAGCCAAGAAGCAGCAACACCCACACGGCCTTTGAATAAAGAAAAAATAACAAGCTAAAAATATTACTGGAAAAATTATTTTGGGACCTTTTATTGTTTGTCCGAGGGGTGATGTGGTGTGTGCAGGGGAGGAGAGACATTCTATAGCTTAAAGCCCTGAAGAAAAAATGTCAGAGGCTTACGAATATTACCTTCACTAGACTGTAATATTTTACTAGTGAACTATATAATTCGTGTAGTATTTATGGCTTTACGATGGTCTTTGAATTACGTTCTTTTTGATAGATGAACATCTAGGACAATATGAACTAGGATAGAATCCCTGCTGGGTATAGAACCCTTGCAAGTAACGTAAAAGTAGCTCAGTTTGGAGGACAAAACCAAAGATTTTCAATCTCCTAAGAATTGGAGCCTAAGGTTTTGTCCTCCAAATTTAGCTCAATTCCGACGTACTACAAGGGATCTATAGACACCCAACAAGCTAGGAGACAAGATTTTCCACAATATCCAGACAGAAGCGCTCTAAGGACGGAAACGCGCCTAATGGGAAAATATCATGACGATCATGATTATGTGGGCAGACACATACCTGCCATTCGTAGGATACCACAGCAATGCCAGTAGATGCACCAGACCCCGCCAAGCCTATGAAGTGTTCACTGCCCATATTACTCGCGAAAAGACTAGGACCCACCTGGAACAAAAATAAATATTTCATTCAGTCATTCTAATAGTTTGTGTCCTTGCACACTGTTGAAGTAGATGTCATTCGCGTAATGCTGTGAAGCTGATTGGCACACGGTTCGTCACGATATCACGCACGCAGAGGATCACTTCTCCTTCTTCAAGCTTAAGTTTAAGTTCAAATTTATTATGACAAAAATGAATTTTACACAGAAAAAAGAAACAACCACTGTCCTGCAAATAGTATGAACCTCACCTTTAGTAGTGAGACCTGATGAGAGAGTTTCCAATTGGGGGAGGGAGAAAGGAGTTCTGCTTCACATTTTTAATGCATAACATTTTTTTTTTCTTGCTTTAAGTTTATCTTAATTTTAGTCTCACAGGGCTTTCTGTTCATTCCGCGATGTAACAATATTCATCACTCAAATTATCGACTCTATAGGAATCCCATACTTACCGCCCACCACAGCATCTTTCGTCCAGCCAAGAAGTACCCTTCAGCTGTTTCAGATTCTCCCCTTGTCTTTCTGAACTTCGACTGTTAAAAGATGATTCAAGATGACACAATAAGAGATGATTCAAGGTCAAAAGGTATATATTTTATAGTAAGAATATTCTGTTACTTAGCTCTTATTCATCTGTTTAGATTTTCTATTTATCTATCTATTAGCTATTTCTTAAATTGTCTGTATTTCTGTCTGTACACCATAGATTGCTTATCCCAAATGTGTTGTCGATTGAACGAGTATTTACGTTTCCTCTTTTACTTTGAAGAAGCTCCAATTTGAAACGACAATCGTGAGACACCATGTTTGACATTCTTCTTTATTCAATTAGTATAGGTAAGACTACATGGTGTCAGATTTGGAAATAATTGGATCAAAAAAATTCAAACAAGGCCGATAGGCCGAGTCCAATTTGGTAGTCAGAGGAACTTTTTGAATTCAATTATTTCCAAATTGGACAAGCATGTTATATTGCACATTAATTAATGACAAACTCACGATCATAAAAACACACAAATAAAAAGTTAGAAAGTAGTTCAATTACAACAATATTGCCTAAAAAAAAAATGACCTATAAAGGTCATCATACAAATCTCTGTTTACATGTTACGTGTATATATTACATATTACGCGGCACTTTGGAGGAGGAGAGGAGGAAGGGCAGGGGCGCTACGCGGGCTATACGGATTGTGTAATAGCAGTAAAGAGGCTAATTTAAGTAGAATTCCAGAAGAAGAAAAAAACATGCAAAACCATGCACGAAGACACGAAGTAAACCTGGGAAGTAAAGCATGAGTAGAAGGAGTCTCTCACCGCAAATTATGCTCCTACGTCAATTTTTGGTTAAAATTCAACTGTTGTCAGGTACAAAATTTAGCCCGGACTAAAGTTGTATGACTTATATCAATTTTAAAAACAACATGGTTCAATTCACATGGTGTTGTTTGCGATTTGAAAACAACGAATTAGTTCAAACTTTTCAATATATGGTTTCCAAAACACGTCATTCGATATACTCTACTGAATCTTTTCAAACTAAAATTATTTATTGTCCTATGATTTTCTCGAACGAGGTACAGATTTTCAAAATTTAACCAGCAATATATACTCCTTTCAATAATTTCACGGTAAAATAATTCAATATTACTTCAGTGACAATATAATGAATAAATGATAGACAATATTATGAAGTTTATCACGAAAGCAACAGAGCTTGGCATACCTTTGAAGGTAGGTCAAGCAGTCAAAAAAATATATTTCGCAAACACAGCACGCGAATAGTAAATCCTACTGCTTACATTGAAAAACAAGCATTGTTCATGAATTCCTTAAAAATAAGAATATACAAAATAATCCCTGTGCGTGTATATATATTGGAAATATAATTTTAATTGTATTAAGTATTTGTAGTTTAGGGTTCGAAATACAAACTCAGTTATTTAATTAACAAGAGACGAATTTGTAAAATAATTGTTTTCGAAAATTCATATTTTTCACCGATGTTTGTTTTCGTTTAAAAGAGAGAAAAATCATCGTTTTTAACTTCTTTTGAATTCACAGCATTTATCATAACTTTGTTTGACGGGTGATGACTATGATTGCGAACTTCTGTGCAATTGATGTTAATATACTACTTCACTATGCATACCAACGCGTTGTTTATACAGAAGAAGAATGACTTAGTTGTTATCTGTTGTAACCATGTAAAGTCTATGATTATAGTGTTCAAATAATCTAAGAACACAGTTCATAGCCTATTTAATAAGAAAGCAAAATATTCTAAGTGAGAATGGGTCTCTAACTGTACTACAACTGTACTCACAAATAAACCAACTCCGAGACAGAGGACGAAGTATGCTGCGATAATCACCCAATCCACTACAGCAAGACTACGTGAGCTTTCGTCGATTCTCGCCATTTTTAAAGAAAAATTAAGCTCAAAGAAATTATATGGAACAGTTTGTGTGAACTAAAATTATCGCAACCCAGAGATTGCGCTGGCGCATCCAACCAAGACCAAAGCCCAGTGCAGAAGAAAGAATCGACAAATATGCGTATACTCAATGAACTACAACTGACCTTGATCAGATTACTCAAATACTACACACAGGTTGCCAAGACAACGTCAAAATTGAGGGATTTACGAAATGAAATACTTGACCTTACGGGAGTATTGATATAAATAAATGATAAACATTTCATTCTGTTAAATGTTGGATATTATAGAGAGATTATTTAGCAGTTATTCGCCGAAGGCGAAGTGATTATCGATGAATATTTACCGAGCGGCGAGTCTTCGAGCTGCGAGGTAAATATTCATCGATAATCACTGAGCCTGAGGTGAATAATTGTTTTAGTATAAATAAAAAGGTGATTATTTCAAAAAAGAAAGAAGGAAACAACATTGAAAGTGAAAATATTTTATTTTTTAAAAGCGCGCGATTTTGCTGACAGCCATTTTGTCCGAAAAGGTGATTATCGGCTGATAATCCGAGATAGAAAACCAATCAGAGCGCGCGATTTTGTATAATCACCTTTGTATTTTTACTAAAGGCATTTAGTTACTGGCTCACGTTATTGACAAAATACTATGTTTAACATATACTATATATATATTTAGTAAAATTCTACTACTATACTATTGCAAATCCAACATTCTGATTGGCTAACGTACTCACTATCTATCAGCCGATAGATAGTGGGTAGAGAAAGCCGGACTTGTTTTGAAAAAATGGCGGCTTTTCCTTCGCGCTTTTGTGAAGTTTAGTTTAGTTTAGTATAGTATAGTTTAGTTGAGATTTTTACTAAAACAATTAGAAGACTCGCTCTCGATTTCTATCGGCTTTGATAGTTGACTCGGGGCCGGAGCCCCTCGTCAACTATCAGCCGATAGAAATCTCGAGTTCGTCTTCTAATTGTTAAATAGAGTGCAAACAAAATATCCGTGAAATACAAATTACTAAATAGTACAAAATAGTGCTAATTTTTAACAATAGAAAACAATAGAATTTCCACAAAATTGCACTATTTAGTATAACTAATGTTTCACGGATATATTGTTTGCACTCTACTATGGTGAGCAATTAAGAACGTTCGCGGGCATTGATTGTGCGCATCTGTTCTGAGCTATGGTGTGACAACGCGCGTGCGTGACCTATGTTTTTCAAAGTCCGTCACGCTCGTTGCTAAAAAGATTTCAACAACGGTGACCCCCATATTTTATTTTAATGTTTTATAAAGAATTAAATAAGCTGTCAATAAATTATGTCAAGAATGCGAAATGAAAATATCAAAAACCTCACCTTAGACTTATCTAGCTGATAAACTTTTCCAGTTGATCTGATAAAAAATATTACCCGTCAGAATCGAGAACATTTTCAAAACTGAGGTGTCCTCCTTAGGTATTTAGTTACTGAGGTATTTCTTTATTTTATTTTTCCACTCAATCATGAATATCATAGAAAATGTATACAAAATATCAAAAACCTCTCCTGAAAATCCAGATTTATCTCAGATATTAGCTTTTCTACGTAGATTTTAGCAGACTTCGTGACACCTAAGTTTTGCAGTGACGTCATGTATACGTCACTATTTCAGATCAGCTGGAGGAGAGTTCTATTGTTCTTTAGCTAATCAGAAATGACTCTTTAAGACTTAGTCTACAAGACTAAGAGATAGATAGCACCAGACCTATTTCAAATAAATCTTTATGGTCTCAAAAAAATGTTTCGTAGCATTTCATGCTTTTGGAGTACCTGATTTTTAAGCGCGTTTTGCGGAAAATGTCCCAATAAATCTTACAGCCGCGCCACTGGGAAACTGGGACTTTGACGTCATCGGGGTGATCGGATTTCGACAGTCCATATCTCACCTCACGAGGGCCTGCTACGCAGGCTAAGTGACGATTACAAGGAAGTGTCAATGGGTAACGACGCAATATTTAGGCATCTTTTCCATTCCAAAATTCTAACAACAAAAAAGGACACACTTTACTTGTAAATAATTATTTCTAACCTCGATGACGTAAGCAAAATACTAGGTTTCTGGAGCGGCACTGAAGCTTTGAGAGTCGAAACTATTACACGAATTACACGGACAGCATGGAAATCCTACAAAAACAAGTTTTTGTAAGCACAAAGATTTATTTGGAATAGGTCTGGTGTTAGCCGGTATTAAGAGGGGCTCTCCCTAAAAATCGCCTATACCTATGCAAGATAGAAAAATCGAAAATTTTCAAACTCTGTCATATGAAAGGTCTTCGAAAGCTAGTTCTAAAAATCTAATTCTCAGTTGATTCCGATCTTTATTTATTTTTTTACGGCATTTTTTCTATTTATGCCCCGGACACCCAGGAAAACGACTTCAAATTAAGGGATATTTCGACGGCTCGCATGGAAATATAAAAGCATGATTTATAAAACTGAGGATATAGCTAAAAAGAACTGTCTTTGGCCTATCATTTACCGTTTTTAGATTCACAATAGGTTAAAACCAAAATATTTTCACGATTTATCATCATCACCTGTGTTGACGGTATTTAGTCACGCAAAAATATAGGCAAGTTTAATAACTCCACTCTGAAGATCAAACATCATCTAGTGTGTGATTTTCTAAAATAAAATTTTTGGGTAAATAAAAAGACGATTTTTGGGAGACCCAAACGTGCAAGGTATTTTCAGCAAAATTCATGCCCTCTTGACCCCGGCTTGTGTAACGTCAGTCGTAAACAAGACTCCTATATTTCGATTTGCATGGGTTAAGCTTGCCGTAATTATCAAATTGTGGTCTTCCAAGAAAGATAAGAGCTATAGAAGTGTACAAACTTGACCATTTATCCAGTTTTATTTGGCAATGTAAAGATTTTAGAAGTTTATATTGCAAGAATCGCAGTTGCCGAAGTTAAATTAACCTGCATTTTTTTTGTGATCGAACATACAATTTCTATTAGCTTTGCTAAATATAGAAAATAGCAATAACCAAACGACAAAAGGCTGATTGTCTTCAGTAGTCTTGAAATTAACTCACCTTACAGCCCCAAAGAAATAAAAATCGATAAACCAGTGATAAACAACCTTCCACCCGGGACCGGCGGTAATCAATTCAAAATAGGAAACCCAACCAGTATCAAGTTGTCAGTTTTCGAACAGCAAAATGTACATCGAATTATTGACATTCAAAGAATTAAAGTAAAAGATAAAATAACTTATATTCAGAATAAAAGATAATCATTTTAATGATCTACTCTCAAGGACAAAGTACGCAAACTAAGTAGGAGCTGTTTATAAGAACCTCAATCACATGGTGAATCATTGCAGATTTAACTTTTGTAGGGGCGTGGACATGTAATAGCACCTAGTTTAGTCATCATAGATTAATATCTGAAAACACCCCAACTCGGCAAAAGCACAGTTTTAATCAACGGATACTGCCAAGATCTTAGTTTCTCTTCTTATCATATTCACAATTTTAGGTTTCGAATGGTCATGATAATAATGATAATAAATTGGATTGGATTATGTGATGGAATTCAGCATATTTCAGTTAATGCTTTCTTTAAACAATAAGATAACTAGCGGTAAGCTAGTGTGGGCTGCGTCGGTGTTTCTAATGAAACAGTTGTGATAAAAAGTCAAATTTTACACCGTAAAAAATAAGAGAGATCACTTACTGACGTTTCGGACGCTAGTCCTTCGTCGGAGTAAAAGAGAGAATAAGAGTGGAAGGTATAGAGTACCGAAGTGTGACGTCACGAAAATAATTATGTTGCTTTTGACAATTTTCGATCTACAATTTCGATAGAACATCAAGAAAGACGTTAACATGCCAAATTTCATGGGAATTGGTTAAAAAGCAACGGAGATATGGCGTTTTGAATATATAATTTATCCATACAAATCACTGTATTTTCGGCTTGGTTCCTAACGTTAGCCAAAGAGAAACCGAAAACAATAAAGTCGGAAGGTGAATGGTTAGGCAAATTGAAATGGCGGGAAACTGGTTTGGTTTGATCGTTCTTACGAATATCGTCCGTGATCTCTCTCATTTTTTACGGTGTAAAATTTAACTTTTTATTTTATTTAACTCTTTCTTTAAACATTACAGTTCCCGACCAGGGGCGAGGCAGGGTTTTGCCTTGGGGGCCCAAAACCCGTTTTCAGAACATCAACCAAAAAATAGCCAACCGAAATAAAAAACTAAAAAATAGAAAAACTAAAGAAGTTTAACAATTTTTATCTCGCGAGACGTCAGTATTCAAGACGCCCTGACCATTAGGCGTTCACTGCATGGGTTGCTTACAAGTAAATAGAATCTTCGAATTGTCCGCCGACTCAGGTAAGGGACCGTTCTGTTTTCGAGAAAAAAATTGAAATAAGTGATAAATGAATATATATTTACATTTAAATATTTTCAGTTAAAGTAAAGGGGGGTCCTAAAAATTGCTTTCATTGAAGGGGGACTGTAAAATTTAACCCCAATAGTGCAACATTGTCTTGACTGGACAGGCAGGATTTGATTTTAGTAGGATCGATATATAACATGACCAGGGTTTCTCTCCACATGTTTACACAAGTTAAATAGACAGTGATTCACCCTGTGATTGAGGTTCTTATTAACAGCTCCTAGTTAGATTGCCGAAATTTACGGACTTGTTCATTGAATGTCAATAATTCGATGTATATTTTGCTGTTCGAAAACTGACAACCTGATACTGGTTGGGTTTCCTGTGTTGAATTGATTACCGCCGGTCCCGGGTGGGAGGTTGTTTATCACTGGGATGGCGAATTGATCGATTTTTATTTCTTTGGGGCTGTAAGGTGAGTTAATTTCAAGACTACTGAAGACAATCAGCCTTTTGTCGTTTGGTTATTGCTTTTTTCTATATTTAGCAAAGCTAATAGAAATTGTATGTTCGATCACAAAAAAAATGCAGGTTAATTTAACTTCGGCAACTGCGATTCTTGCAATATAAACTTCTAAAATCTTTACATTGCCAAATAAAACTGGATAAATGGTCAAGTTTGTACACTTCTATAGCTCTTATCTTTCTTGGAAGACTACAATTTGATAATTACGGCAAGCTTAACCCATGCAAATCGAAATATAGGAGTCTTGTTTACGACTGACGTTACACAAGCCGGGGTCAAGAGGGCATGAATTTTGCTGAAAATACCTTGCACGTTTGGGTCTCCCAAAAATCGTCTTTTTATTTACCCAAAAATTTTATTTTAGAAAATCACACACTAGATGATGTTTGATCTTCAGAGTGGAGTTATTCATGTCAAAGCCATGTACCAAGTTGCAATTTTGACTTCTGAAACTTGCCTATATTTTTGCGTGACTAAATACCGTCAACACAGGTGATGATGATAAATCGTGAAAATATTTTGGTTTTAACCTATTGTGAATCTAAAAACGGTAAATGATAGGCCAAAGACAGTTCTTTTTAGCTATATCCTCAGTTTTATAAATCATGCTTTTATATTTCCATGCGAGCCGTCGAAATATCCCTTAATTTGAAGTCGTTTTCCTGGGTGTCCGGGGCATAAATAGAAAAAATGCCGTAAAAAAATAAATAAAGATCGGAATCAACTGAGAATTAGATTTTTAGAACTAGCTTTCGAAGACCTTTCATATGACAGAGTTTGAAAATTTTCGATTTTTCTATCTTGCATAGGTATAGGCGATTTTTAGGGAGAGCCCCTCTTAAGGGCTTTTTAAAGGAATGATTACAATAATAACAATTAACTCTTCTGATGGTTAAGAAATATTCTTGAAATATTTGCAGTTGCGCACGGTTTTTCGATTAGCACTATAAAGGGGTAAAGGTTAAAAGAGGGACTGTGCTAGTTGCAGGTAGGGTAAATATTCAAGTGCCCAGGAACAACATAGCAAAGGAAGTCGGTAATCGGAAAGGCTTTGAGGGTCTACGTATACTACACGCCCTCAAAGCCTTTCCAGCTGAGTTTACCTTCAGAACAAACTCTAGGTCAACCAATCAGAATTGTGGATTCGACATCCTATTTTGATTAGCATTTCCCATTATTCTGCCAAGAGAATTTATAAATGACGAGTTCTTCCTTCTTTAAATTAATCGTAAACGCTAGTCTAACTCATGATTTCAATCAACAAGAAAAGTCTACATTGTATACTCGGAAAATGCTTGAAAAATGCTGACCAAAAATAGTGACCCATAATTCCTTTAGGGGAAGGCGATCAACTCAGCTGGTTTCTATTACGTCTTTTTAATACTCAAACATGCATGACTTGTGGCACGTACAGGAAGCCCTTCCACTGCAGTTCTCGCCTATGACAGCCGCAGGGGGAGGGGTGGGTAGCGGCTGCCACAGGCTAGTTTGTTTTTTTTTATAATAAAATAAAAATTTATTTCTAATTAATTCCTAGTTATTATTTTGATTTTTATTTTTATTTTTATATGACAACGTTCTTGTAATTATGTGTATAACGGTAATCAATCAATATTCAATTTTTCTCCTCAAATCAGCGATAAAAAATAAATTTAGTCCTCCCCAGCGTATCCAGACCGATACCACTTCCAATATAATTCCAATAGATTTTTTTTCTTATCGTTTCAACAAATATTAAGAAAAAAATTCTTGAATTAGATCAGCAGAGAGGTCGTTTCAGGGTTTGATCTGTGAGTTAACGACGTGACGACCCTAAGGACGTCTGCAAAGGAGGCTAACCATGCCTTGGCCTTGATCAGCCCAGAGTTAGTTACCGTTAATTTTTGAAATAACAAATAATAAACTGATGATTTATTAAACAATTATTGAAAGAGATTGAAAAAATAGTAAACGTTTTTCCATTTTCATAATTGTGACCTTTGAACTCGACATGATAAATGTATTATCTGTAGGTTTTACCTACTGGTAATACGTTTATCATGTCGAGGTCATATGATATTAGGAATTGGCTGAGGGGTCTTGGCCAATCAGAAGCGAGATAGTGAGTAAAATGTATAATAAATATCGTTCACATGATATCAGGGATTGGCTGAAGGCTCTTGGCCAATCAGAAGCGAGATAGTGAGTAAAATGTATAACAAATATAGTTCACATGATACCAGGTGATTTGAAATCTAGGCGCGCAATGCATTGTTTGTCATAGCGAAAATTTCCAAGTGTTTTCTTTTATCTCTTGTCAAAATGAAATATTTTCCACCATCAACGACGAAATATGCTTTTTCTAAAAGGTATTTGATGAATCTTTCCAACGATGAGTTTTCTTTTCTTTATATTCGAGCAAAAGCTGTTATAAATCGAGCCGAAAACCTGGAACTAGGAAACATTGAGCTACGAACAAAATGTCCGCTGATTGGCTAATTCGCTCGGCCTGAGAGAAGCGAGATCACCTGGTATCAGGGATTGGCTGAGGGCTCTTGGCCAATCAGAAGCGAGATAGAATGTATAATAAATATCGTTAGCATCAAGTAATAATCAGTTCTTTTATTGACTCATTTAGCATTCGTGAATACGGTAAAATGGTTTGATTATCCATCCTTCAAACGTCTTTGAAAATGATAATACAATCTCATTATGATCATATAACGTCATAGTGTGTAATGCGTCAACAACAATTTAAAATATTCAAAGACTAAATTGCCCATTGAAGAAGAGAAAAAAGCACATCCTGCTATTAGTCAGGTGATATCTCGCCCACACCAGAAAATTCAAGATTTAGATAGATTGATCGGAGATTTCCCTTTCAGTTTGGCCAACTCAGTCGATGAACGCTCTTTTAAATATGAACGAAAGTAGCTACTGCTATCAGAATGCATTTAACTGGGAGTTGTATGCTTATCGAATAGGCGTAGCTACAATTTATTCAGTGACATCTGTTTCTGCAGTATCGCTTAATACGCTTGTTCTCATCACAATTTGGAAGACTTCTTCGCTCCACAAACCCTCGTACATCCTACTAGCGAATCTTGCCTTAACCCCGGGGGGGGGGGGGGGGGGACTCCGGGGAAAAAGTATCGGGTATGCTCGTCGTATCTCTTAGGGGTAAAAATCAGCGATTTGGTATCTTTTAGGGTCTTAAATTTGAAGTTTAGCAAATCAGCACTTTCTGGTATATTTTAGGGTGTTGAAAAAGGAACTAGCCCATCGCATAATAACGCAATACGTATGCCTGCGTACACTCGGAATATTACTCCAGGAAAAACATTTCAAAAGCCTATATTTTTGGATATTATTATTTTTGTGGTATCTCTTAGGGGTTAAAATTTACCCAGCCACGCCCTTTTGAAAAAACTTCCGGTATCTTTTAGGGGTATTTTTTGGAAATTTCCGACGAGCATACCCGATACTTTACCCCCTGAGTCCCCCCCCGGGGCCTTAACAGACTTGTTGGTTGGAGCAGTGGTTCAACCTATGACGGTAGTTTTCAACAATGCAGCGCTCAAGACCTGGAAAACTCTATTTTGCGTGGTATCTGCTATTTCTCGTGTGGTTGGGTATTGGCTAGGCTCCGTGTCCCTGTTCACTTTGACGATGATAAGTGTTGACCGTTTTTTGGCCATTAAACTTAAGAACAGATACCACAACACAGTTTCTTTGAAGCGAGTCATCTGTGCTCTGGTGATCTGGTGGATTAAAGCTCTGGTTGTGACAGTTTCAAACATTTTCACGAATTCGAATGGAGAGGCATTCAATCTGTTATTTATAGTTCCTGCTGTCATTCTCTGCAGCTTGCTCACAGTGATCACCGTTTGCTATGCCTTATCTTTCAACTCCTTAAGGAAACTATCATTGATGGTCGTACCTGTTGCCCCAGCAGTCGAGAGAGATGCTGTTCATAGTACTAATCCAAACCTTCCTAATATCCCAGAACCCTACAATTTCGACGTCAGTAAATACCGACGATCACTAAATACCATGCTTTTTGTGTTCATCGCCATACTGATCTTTTATCTTCCCTATCTGTGCGCTGTCATCACAATCGCATTGAGATTCAGAGGCCAAGAACATTGGATTGAAGAGAGCGCAGGACTTTCCGATTTGAAATGGTTGGTTTTGAGCGAACTTCTTGTTGTCCTAATTTCCACAATTAATCCTCTGATCTACCTTTGGCGAGTGAAAGATTTTCGGAAGGCTGCGATAAAAATAGCAAGAGAACTCTTAAAACTAGAATCTAATAATGAGGTTAACGAACTGAACAGTTAAATATAATGTACCACTAATGTGTATGTAATGTACGAGTTGAGAGATGTATACACCTACTTGCAAGAACGTTGTCATACAACATTTGAACATTTGTAGTTTAGTGGATTAGGAATAAATTCAAAGTACAAAAGAAGATCATTGAAGCAGAACTCTTTCTTTTGTACTTTTAATTTATTCCTAATCTTGAAACTACAAATGTTCAAATGTTGTATGACAAAGTTTTTGCAAGTAGGTGTATATATAATATATAATTTAGTGGTAGTGTGTATGAGTGTATGAGTGAGTTGGCCAAATTGGAAACCAGTATTCATTTACTGAATTTTTATATCATTAGAAAAAAAGGGGATTTTTGTTATTTTAAATGTATTGTGCTATATAATATCGCTGTAGATATCTTGGTGTTTACATTTAATAAAACTGCTCTATGTAACGCCTTTCTCAGTCATTTCTAAGTCTCGAATTATATAACCCCTCCGAGGTGGCAGTCCAGTCCAGTCCTCGTTTTACAACATGGCTTCCGAGGTTTCTATTTTTCGTAAGTTCTGCTGTCGGGGTCGATTGTAAATTTTCTTTTGTGTGGGATGCATATTATCACCCCCATTAGGCCTACACATCTTCTATAACAGGCAAAAACACTTGTTTTGACTCTATAAACGAATTGTTAAATTTTTCAAGGAAATGAAAAAGCCTCATAATAACTGTCGTACGCGTATAAAGGACTTTGTATACATACTATACATATATAGGTGTCCGGCTGTGTTACGTAATATGCAAATATTGAATCCCTAATACTTCGACACCTGTTTCATGTATATTCTTATTGCTATGACTATTTTTAAGCAAATAATTAGCTAAATAATTTAGTAGCGTTTGGAAGTAATTTGCTACTTGTTTACAAAAATAACAAATTTAATATATAAAAATAACACCTAAACAAATAAACAAACAAATAAACAAACAGAAAAACAGAAAAACAGACAGACATACGAATGAACGAATGAGCGAATGAAGTAAGAACTGACGACAAAGTAGCCGCTCATAGGATCTACCATATTGAATTTGGAATGCTATTTTTCCTAAACATAGTATAACACCATCTCTTTTTATCAGTGCTCCGTTCATTAATTTAGGAAGCGTCGAAAACACTCGAGAAGTGTCAAAATTATTCGCCTATGGATGATGTTTCTCTTCTCTTATAACTCATTTCCTGCATGAGACGATTTAGTTTTTTTTTATGTTCATTAGTCTTCGTTTTAAAGTGATTAATGAAGAAACAAATAATCATATTTTATCGGTCGTAAAAGTTCACGTGAAGTGCCGGTAAATGATCGCTCCAACTGGAACTAAGGTTTATGACTATGACCACCGTTTTGATTACTACGCGCTGATCGAAACAACAGTGGCGACAGAGTATGTAAGATATCGATCAATATATTTGATTGACAGCAGTCTATTGCCCGATTTACCTGTCGTGACTGTTGCCTCGATCAGCGCGTAGCAACGAAATCAGTGGCAATTCACAACTCACGATTACTGAAGATTTATAAGTGCCTGGATAACCCGCAGACACAGAGCCTTGATGTCTTTCTCAGGAAGCCAGCTGATCTTGATATGACTACTAATCAGACCATAACACCTTAAGTTTGAGCTTATAGGTAGCAAGCAAAGGCGCTAGAACAAATAAATTTTATTTTTAATTCTTTACGTTATTCGTAGACGACAGATAGAGGCTTTACTTAGCTCGTTTTCGTTCTTGTTTAGTCGAATATATCCTGTTAAAAACCTTTTTTAACGTCTGTATTTCCAAGCAACTGTCTTTCTTGTTTGAATACCCGTACTCTATGAAGTTTTACCGCTGTACCTTGCAACGTCGTCGCCGCTCCGTTACTCATTAACACCATTTAATAATTTAATCACTGACAAATTTACCTTCACGGCACAGAATACTGTATTCTTATAGAGCCAATGCAAAAAGCCATAGAAAAGGAACTGCATGTCTTTCCATTGCATTGTTCGTAAGTCATCATAACCAGCATTTGAAACAACATGCTCACATCAGCAGGGCTGTAGCAGGGGGAGGGGATGGGGTGCCCCCCCTCCCCAATACTTTCGGAAGTACATTATATTCAACATTGAAAATTTTAGGTCTGTTACTAATAGATAGGACGTTTTAGGATATAACCCAGGTTTCTTAGGTTGACCTTTTTTGGTTTGCCATTTTTCTGGTTCATGTTCTGAAAACGGGGTTTGGGCCCCCTATGCCCTTTTGACATAGGGCCCCTAATATATTTGGCCTTGCTACGGCCCTGCATTAGTAATTGAGCAAAATGCCAGTGCTCTACCATAAATATATATACCTGAAAAGTTACAGAATTTTGAAATTTGAAAGATTTGTATGGCCCAAAATCAAACCCGATGTTAGTGCCAACTCATTACAGTTATTGTCTAGTTTTTCATTGTTAAGTTTTTGTTTTGTTTTTAATAGTCTCGTGCTTTTCGTTCTCCTTGTGTATTAGTGTATATTATGCGCGTAATTAAGTTAAATTTTTTTACCGTTCACCGAACATTGAGACACATCGTTTTGTAAGTATTCTTTGTTTTCTTCATCGTTTTTCTGTATTACTTTTCGTTTAAATTACTTTGCGACTTAGCCTTTTTTTGTATATATTTAGGAACCGTTCATGTACGTTCACTTATATTCACCGTTCACCGTTTATTGTGAAATAAAATGGATGACATAAATTCATAGTGTGTCAAATGTGCTAAAATACCCAAACTTATCTTCCATGTAAGTGGAGTCATTTATTTGCTTACATTTGCAAAAGAGGAAAAACTACAGATTGCTGAATTTGAAATCTCCCCTCTGTTCTACATTAGAGCGCTATTCCATAGCTCAAATTACTCTTTGTTGTGTATCACATTCACTAGTTACCAGTCTCTCGAAATAAGCGCTCGACAAAGATATGTTTGGCTTCGAATTCCTGGTCAGTCAGACGATATGAAAATTGAGACAGTTGACCCGGCGCACGTATATTGCAACCTCAAAATATGAGAGCAACAAAATAAGTCCGAGCTGCTTTTTACTAATCCCTGCACAGTCTCCGGCTTGAGTTTTAACTGTGGGCAGAACAAATCACTGAAAATGAAAATCTTGAATCTCTTTATGATCCTAATCGGGGTATTCCTGATCACTGAAGGAAAACAAGTCTCCAAAGTCGAGAAAAATGGTACTATCAACATCGGAAGTGCCGTTGACTCGAAGCAGTTGTTTGGTATCCTGAAGATCTTGGACAAGAAGTTGAATAAAATCATGGACACTTTGGGAATACCTTTCAATGAAACGGGTATGGCATTAGATCTTTATTTGCTTAAACAGGGTGATTGAATACATGATTTATATACATTTCAAGAATTAAGAAGTAAAAACCTCGATTCTCTCTGTTTATCATGTTCAGAAATCAACCTTCCACTTCGTGTTGAATCATCCAACATTTAAGCAATTTTTGCTCGCTTGAAAGTAAAGTTCATAACTGAACCTTTCACGATTGATATTAGGGCCCAAAAATTGTGCTGAAGTTTTTAGAAGAGGCGGAAAGAAAAGTGGTGTCTACACAGTCGATCCTGATGACAATGGACCATTCGAGGTAAAATTTATCAATGTAGATATTCGCTTAAATAAGGAGAAAACAGTGATATGCTTTCATGTGATGTTGTCCTTGATAGGTTTACTGTGACCAGAAGACTAGTGGAGGTGGATGGACAGTCTTCCAAAATAGACAAGACGGTTCAGTCGACTTCTTTCGAGGTTGGGCTGACTACAAGAACGGTTTTGGTGATCTCAAAGGCGAGTTCTGGTTAGGACTGGATAAAATCAACCGGTTGACCCATCAGACTCGTAACCGTCTTCGTGTTGAACTACAAGACATCAAGGGGAACAGCGCGTATGCTGAGTACGACTATTTTGCTGTGACCAGTGAGAGAAACAAGTACAGACTGAGTCTTGGAACTTACTCAGGTAAATAATTAACACTCGGCTATATGTTCACAATACAGTCATATTGGTATTTACGTGTAGGGAAGGCTGGAAAGAATTGCCTCACTTTGGTTTAACTTGAATAGGCAAAAAAAATAAGGTTGAAAGTATTTACTATCCATGCACTATTCCTACTCATGCAGCCCTCATTTCATCAGGTACTGCTGGTGACTCGCTGTCAAGTCATCGCGGCAAGGGCTTCACCACTAAAGATCGTGACAATGATGCCCGCAGTGGCGCAAACTGTGCAGTGACTTACAAAGGTGCCTGGTGGTACACGGACTGCCACACCTCTAACCTCAACGGACTGTATCATCACGGGAAACACACGTCCTTTGCTGATGGAGTTAACTGGTATCACTGGAAAGGCCACCACTACTCTGCTAAGAGAGCCGAGATGAAGATAAGACCTGCATAAGACAGAAAGTCACCACCAAGCAGAACCAATTAGTTACGAAGTAAACAAGATAATTCGTATAGCATGGAAGCGTACCTTTAGCATTTGTGAACTAAGTAAGTTCAGTATGTATAAAAAGATAGGCAAAATTTAAAAAGTGATGAATAATAAAAGTTGGAAGCATGAAAAATTGTGATAAGATATAAGCCCCGTCCTCAATATATGAGAGCTGCATAATTCTGCATCCGGGAGCGAGCATCTATTTGTTTATATATCTAACTTTGACCTGATATAAACGCCCAAGTACGATAGAAAAATATGAAAGAAGTACGAATGCATGCCGATAAGCCAACCATATTAAAATTTATGAGTTTAGGTTTCATTTTTTATTAAACTGATCGAGTATAACGTAACAATAGTAACACTACGTCAGTAATAAAAAACGTCATTTTTTATCAAAAACACTCTAGTTCTCCATGGTGAATTTTTTTAAAACTTCGTATATTCTAAGCTCATTAAGTTATCTTTCACATGACAGAAAATTATCGGTACTGCAGAATCTCACATAACGCGAAATTTTGATAGACGTTTTCGTGACGACGTCCAAATAGAAATTCTTTAAGTTGCGGTATTGCGCAGGGCTCACGCGCGCGCAATAAAATCTATAAAGCCACCTTCAATCCGGCAACCACTCCCCGCGTCATCGCGGTAAAATGAATAACCTTTACCTTAACCTTCTTAACTTTCTGGAATTTGGAGGATGGTGGAGTTTGGTTTGCATTGAGCAAGTAAGAGCAGATTTTTCATGTGATTCTTTTGAATGCTTACGGTTCTGACGTGCCGAGAAATGACCTGTTTTCATTGATCAACTGAAAGTGCAGCAAAAAACCGCTGCACGTGCGATAACCCGATGCTGCAAGTATATTCTGTACCTTAACCGTGCCGGCGGTTCAGTGGTTTAGCATCATGACTCTGACGCTGTTATTAACGATTCAAGATATCGCGCATTTGGAATTCTATATTGTCAGTGATTTTCATACCATACTACACTGTATTACATGAGATAATACTATTTTATTTCTGTCGTCACTTTAAAAAACTTTACAAGATTTTTCATCTCAAATTAGCGTTTTTATCTTGAGTTTTTGCCTCTTCTCCTTCAATGAAATATTTATGGGAAAAGTGAAATCTAACTTGACAGGTTACGGGAAACATTTCAAAAGCATTTGGTATTGATCTCATCTTATACAGGTCGTATTTTCATCTCGGCTCTCTTGGCGGAGTACTTATGTCCTTTCCAGTGATACCAGTTGACTCCATCAGCCGAAGAACTGTGCTTCCCGTGATGGTAGAGTCCGTTGAGGTTAGAGCTATGGCAGTTCTTGTACCACCAGGCACCTTTGGTGAGCACAGCACAGTTTCCACTATGGGTATCATTGTCACGATCTTTGGTGGTGAAGGACGCACCACGATGGAAGGAAAACGAGTCACCAGCAGTACCTGAACGATTAAACACACAGATGTAAAGGTTTGGAGTCCATTGAAGGGTCGTTGTTGAAATAATCTAGGTGGCACAAATTTTCAAAGTAAAAATAGGAAATGGGAAAATTCAGCAATCGTCTATGACGTCTGTTAGTCAGGTAAAAATAATTTCAACTTTTTCAGTAAAGTATTGTCTTTTTTTTAAGTAAGCACTAAGTTATACCCTCACCTGAGTAAGTTCCAAGACTCAGTTTGTACTTGTTTCTCTCACTGGTCACAGCAAAGTAATCGTACTCGGCATACGCACTGTTCCCCTTGATGTCTTGTAGTTCAACACGAAGACGGTTACGAGTCTGATGGGTCAACCGGTTGATTTTATCCAGTCCTAACCAGAACTCGCCTTTCAGGTTCCCAAAACCGTTCTTGTAGTCAGCCCAACCTCGAAAGAAGTCGACTGAACCGTCTTGTCTCTTTTGGAAGACTGTCCATCCACCTCCACTAGTCTTCTGGTCACAGTAAACCTATCAAAGAAAACATCACAAAAATTACATCACTTTTTCTCCTTTTTTAAGAGAATATCTACATTGATAAATTTTACCTTGAATGGCCCTTTGTCATCAGGATCGACTGTGTAAACACCACTTTTCTTTCCGCCGTTCTTGAGGACTTCAGCACAACTTTTGGCCCCTAAATTTAAAGACAAAATGTATTTGGAACTTTACTTTCAAGCGCAGGAAACTCTTGTACGTACACAAACGTACACTTTTGATGATCAATTTAGTGCGCAGAGGAATGTCAATTTTTAGAATATGGAGCAATGTGAACGTAAACAGATTTTCGCTCAGTTCCTGAGAAACAAATTAAATGATTTGATTTGAGTCTTCTAATTTATGCACTAGGACCATTCGCGTATACAATATGCGCCATGCAAATGTTTAGGCGTGGGTAATGTGATCGTCCGGGTGAGTGTAGTCTTGAGAAAGACTGTTGTTGGTGGAGACAACCTGAGCGGAAGTCATCTTCAGAGTACAGTGAAAAATAACAGGTTCAAACCATTTACTCTCATACAAATGTTTGCTACTGTTTAATCTAATTTTGTGAATGGCATACCCGTTTTATTGGAAGATGTCCCCAACTTGTCCATGATTTTGTTCAGTTTCTTGTCCACGGTCTTCAGGATACCCAAAAACTGTTTTGAGTGAGCTTCACTTCCGAAATACACATTGCCATTGTAATACACATTGCCATCCTTTCTGACCTTGGAGAATTGTTTCGCTCCAGTAGTTACGAGGAAAACGCTTATTAAAACCGACAAAGTGCTCAAGACTTTCATTTCAGTTTGGTGTCGTTGTACCCTTGCACTCAAGTATAGTGACGATGACATAAAGTTGTGCTAGATTTGTTGGAGGAAAAGCTTTAACATGAATTTCAGACTTGTTTTCAGTTTAGATTAAGCTTTTTGTTTTAGCTAATCGTCATGTTTCAGCTCGATATTTGTTTTCTTTTATTTAATTTAGTGCGTTTGTTCAACATTAAAAGCCCATTTTTTTCAGTTTTGAGCAGAGATGCAAACACAAGTTAAGTATGCACAAAGACAAACTACGACGAAAGCACTCAAGGTCAAGGACTGAAGGTAGACACACACTTAGTTAACTAAACAAATCATAGTTTATTGACACAACTTGTTAAAACACGAATTGTGCTAATGTTGGGAAAGATAAGGGTTTTATTAATTTCGCGTCGTATCTTGTGTTCAGCGTGATGATGTAAAGCGTAGAGGTTCTGAGAATAAACATATCCAGCGAGAGAAATAAAGACAATTGTTGAGATGTCATTAAAATCTCCAAAGTAGAATCAAATATATGAGCTCTTTAAAATCAAATTCAAAATTATAACGTATCTGAACGATGAATCTGTCCAAGATATTTCTACTTGCTATGTGGCTATGCGGAAGACTTGCACTGGACCTTACAGACATGACACACTTAAATTTATGATAAAGGATGACTGAAGCTTTTTTACTGCCCAAATATATAAGGGCTTCACTAACCATGAAAGACTATCTACGCTGGCATATGTCGTTATGCTTATGCTTGCGTCTCTAATGTGAAACTGGCTATAACCACTACTGAAGTCATACAGGTCTTTCCGCGTACCGTTTTCTGATCGAGTGAGTTCTGATTCACATTCAACATAATCTGCAGGTAGAAGTCCGGTTTTTAGTTTCATCACATTATGTAGATTAGGACGGCGAGATGAGCTAACCAGAAGAGAACAGGGCATTGAAGCTATGACAAGAAACCTGATTGGCTGACAGAAAGATTTGTTCTAAAACAAGTCTAAAATTCGTGTTTGAGTTTTTTTCTGTCTTTATTCCTCAGCATCCAGTGAGTTCTACCACAACCTGTTTTCCTGTTGACTGTACGGCAGTGTAGAAGAGGAAAAAATCTTGAAATGAAAGTCTTGAGTTTTGTGCTGATTTTGATTGGCTTGTTTCTTGTCAGTGAAGGGGAACAAGTTAGCAAAACCAAAACGCATGGCAATGTATACCAATACCAATATTTTGGAGGTGCAGCTAATTCAAAGAAGCTGTTTGGTGCCCTTAAGAACATTGAAGAGAAATTGAATGCAATCATGAAAAACATGGGAACATCCTTAAACAAAACTGGTTCTGGTAAGAAAACACTGTTATATCTTGATCTTCTAAAATTATCATGCATCAATGTCACTTCTACTCGTCGCATGTATTGCAGTGTAATATTGCTTTTAACTATTTTCAGTGCTCAAAAATTGTGCTGAAGTTCTCAAGAACGGCGGAAAGAAAAATGGTGTTTACACAGTCGATCCTGATGGCAAAGGGCCATTTAAGGTAAAATTTATCAATGTGGATATTCGCTTAAATAAGGAGAAAACAGTGATACGATTTCATGTGATGTTTTCTTTGATAGGTTTACTGTGACCAGAAGACTAGTGGAGGTGGATGGACAGTCTTCCAAAAGAGACAAGACGGTTCAGTCGACTTCTATCGAGGTTGGGCTGACTACAAGAACGGTTTTGGGAACCTGAAAGGCGAGTTCTGGTTAGGACTGGATAAAATCAACCGGTTGACCCATCAGACTCGTAACCGTCTTCGTGTATTTCTGGAAGACACCACGGGAAAAAGCGCATATGCTGAATACGACTACTTTGCTGTGACTAGTGAGCGAACCAAGTACAAACTGAGTCTTGGCACTTACTCAGGTAAATAATAAGCGCTCGGTTATGTTTGCAATACAGTCAGCCTTAATCATTGCTATTTACGTGCGGGGAAGGCTGGAAAGAACTTCATCCGACTAACCAACCCGACTAACCAATATCGGAGGGAAGTAAAAGAACCACTGAGGACGTAACAAAACCCTGGCAGTGACCACCCTCAGTGCCTACACCTCATACTAACCAGGCATGATTGTCAAGCGCCCCGCAAGCGCCTTTGATTATATCCATATACAAAGGGCGCTAAATAAATCATAAGTCATCACCATTAAAGTACTACTGCACGTTGCTTTGAGGTAAACAACACTTATTTAAATAGGGCGGTGAAAAATGAGACTGAAAGTGGCTACTATTCAGGCACTACTCCTAATCATCTTTCTCATTCCATCAGGTACTGCTGGTGACTCGTTGTCAAGTCATCGTGGTATGGCCTTTTCCACCAAAGATCGTGACAATGATATTTATAGTGGAAACTGTGCAGTTATCTACAAAGGTGCCTGGTGGTATACTGATTGTCATGTCTCTAACCTCAACGGGTTGTACCATCACGGGAAACACAGTTCTTCGGCTGATGGAGTCAACTGGGCCAAATGGAAAGGACATAACTACTCCGCTAAAAGAGCCGAGATGAAAATACGACCTGCATAAAAATGATCTCAGTACTAAAAAGTTTTTAAGTCTTTCGTGACCGGCCCGATAACTAAGTTAGAGAGGCAGAAGCGCATTATTTGTTAACATTAAATTAAAGACGCTAATTTGAGAAGAAAATTCTTGTAGAGTTTTTTCAAGTGAAATAAAATATAATTATGTGAAATGTGGTGTAATATGGTATTGAAAACCACTCACAACACCGAACTGAAAATGTGATATCTTGAATATCTTGAGACAAATATATGCAAATTGAAAAGCAGCAAAGACATTTAATGTATTCATTTTCTAATTAATGATTTAGGTATATGACAGAAAAATCATTAGAAATGAGCTGATGATGATAGATAAGGTCACACCCGACTATAGTAAATATGGTCCTCCTGGTATCACAAGTAAAGCTATACCACTACTTTGATATGATATGAAAGCTGAGATATAAATCAGAATCACATATAGCCTTTCAATATACAAGATCTAGAACGGGAATCACTGTGCATGCGTAGAACGGCGTTAATCGTGATTAGAAAAAAAGGAGCATGGCAATATTGGGCTTCCTTTGGTGATGGCGCGATTGCGGTGATTTTGGTATGCGGGCTCAAGAGTAAACAAACATGGCGGCTTATAGTAATTTACTATTATTGATTAAATGTTACCACAGGAAACCCAAGTTTTACCCGTAGAAACTACTTTGGCTACTGAACCATTATTTGTATACTATAAGCACGAGGTTTCTGCACCATGCTTGCTCAAATCATTATTTGAGTACAGTTAATAGGACCATAACAGGACGTTTGGAGGACATATTGTTTATTTGTGGCCCCAGTAGCATCAATTTGTCGCCCGAGCGCATCGAGGGTGCAAATGATGCTACAAGGGCCACGAATAAACAATGTGCACGACAAAAGTCATGTTATTAACATTATCACTAACAAGACCAAATTATACAAAGTCTTCAATAACAAAAGTTAAAATTTTAATAAAACATTTTCATTCAAAGACAAAGCTTTTATACATACAAAACAAGAAAACATCAAACGCACGCGCTTTGAAATGATTTCCTTAATATCTGATTGGCTGAAAGCAGTCGTAAGACGTTGTCTCAACCAATCAGGTAAATGCATTTGCAGCCCGCGTGCTTGGCGTTTGGCCCGCTAGACTGAACGTTTTAGTGAGGGCAGTTTAACATTTTGCCTTGTATATTGATGGTAATGTTAATTTTTAACTTGAATTAACTTCTAATACATATTTAAATACCGATAACTCGAATTTTTAATCTATTAATTTATCAATTATGACTCCTACAATAAAGCCAATTTCTTGGATAATATTCTCGAGCTGTTGTAAGTTTAATGATACTGACGCTTTGCTTTTCACAATAAAATGCAAAAAAAGTACAAGATCTAAGGTTATGAAATTGTATATTTGTCGTTATTCCTGAGTTCTTTCTTAGTTCTTAATATCTGTATGTATGCCTTTTTGTGTCTTTATATATTTTAGGAATAATTACAGCTCCATTTCTTATTCAAAAAATGAAAACTAATAAAATTATAGAGCAAACCGTGAACAAACAAACGCCGAAGTAAAAATAAAGATAAAATGAATTAGGAAAATGCGAGAATAATTAATTTTTCAGTTTCAAAATTTCAGTTTTATTTGTCTTTTCGTTATTGTCCATAATAAATATATATGGGTAATCTTTTGTACGAATTTTATGGCAGATGTACGTTTAAACAAAATTACTGTCGTCTACCCTATTGAAAATTTAAATCGTACGGCTTTTTTGTATTTGTTTATGTAATTTCTGTATACTTTGTGTTACATAGTGAAATTACTTCAGATTTTTTAAAAAGGTAACTGAAACGAAAAGCAAATATAGTTTTAAAGCTATCATTCCACCTAATTCCAAAAACGTTTTCATATAAAAGAATAGAGAAAAATAACAAATAGTAATTATTTATTTTTGCAAAACAGGTGTAACCTTTTCCGGGCACTGTTTTGAAATTGTTTTTTAAGATTATTTTTTTGGTATATACTAAAACGAGTATATTCCCATCAATCTAGTATGGTTTATAATGAAAATTGTTTTTGTAATGAATTTCTATTTGTTATTTTGCTATTTTCAAATTCATTTCATATGAAATGTATAATCTTATGTAAAGTCTCTTTTTACATTTCTTAATATATAGGCAGCTGGCGTGGCAGTGACGTCAAACTCAGACAAGCAAACCGAATTTATCATCGCCTTGAGTCCTATTTCTGCCGTTGCTAATGACAACTTTTTTTGAAAAGCAATGCTTTGTAATAAAGATAAATAAATAAAATGTGTTTCTCCGTTTTCTTTTCAGTATAATATTACACTTGTCTGAGTCATGCATCTATTAAGCGGGCTATTTTTAGAATAGCAGCGCAGACCTATTAGTCGAAATCACATTTCATTAGTTTATCAAAGAATAAAAATGACCTCCAAGGTTTAGAACTCGGAAACAACATCTTGGTTGATAAGTCAGTGCACGACTTACCCACAGGCGCAGTGATCCCTGATTGTCAGTTTTGGTTCCAAGGAAAACGCGAGGAAAACCCCTTCGAATCAAGTGAGAAAACCCAAATCTGGTTGAACCCAAGACCTTTAAATGTAACGAGTAGCTTACGAGGTTGTGGTAAAATGATTTTAGCATTAACATTCTAGGTGGAACGTACTAGTTAATGACAGGGGAAAAGGGGTTTTAATCAATTAATCATTTAATGAAATTTGGTTTTACCAATAATGAGCTGTACGACTTGCAATAGCTCAAAATAGTATAATTTCTAGGAAGAAGGGTTACCCCGGGCCGGGTTTCACCAAGCTCTCTCTTTGTGCGTCCCCCTTTCTTTTCAATTGCTTTTCTGATATATTAAAGTGAGAGGAAGATAAGCAGCTTTTAGATATAGTCCTAGTGGTGCCTGTGACATATTCGGTGTCCACAGGCGAGAAATTGTTTGGCTTGTTGAAGGAAAGTACTGTTATAGCTTTCCTTTGTTACCCACAAGGGTTTCAATGCGAGGATTTGCGCATAATGCAAAAAGAATAAATCGAACTTAGCACGTAATTTCATACTGAAACTCTTGTACGTGATAAATAAAAGGATATCTCGAACAGTCGAAAGTAGGCTATCAAAAAAAGGTAAACACTCAACATCATCATGGAACAACAAATTACCAATCATGCAAGTATAATAGAATAATATATATCTCTTACACCCAGGTGTTCTACTAACTATTGTATCAGTAATAACACAAAACATAATTAGAATAAAAAAGAGTACTTCACCTTGACATCTAATCTATTAGTTTTTGATCCTTTGTAGGGTTTCTGTTGTCATCATGTTCCTCTTGTTGAAAAAGCATCGTGATGTTATGATGGGTACTTATCTCATGAATCATTTTAAGCCTATCTTAGCAAAGTACGCTTCTCAAGGCAAGCGTCAAATCTGTGCTGCTCTTACGCAACTAAGTGGCAACAAAAGGTTGTCAGCAAAGAGTCGTCAGTTTTGATGCTTTTCATCCTACTATCCATCCATCCATCCATCCATGGCCATCCACCCATCCACCCATCCATCCATCCACCCATCCATCCATCTATCCATCCATCTACCCATCCATCTACCCATTCATCCATTCATCCATCCACCCATTCGTCCATCCATCCATCTATCCATCAATCCCTCCCTCCACCCATCCATCCATCCACCCATCCATCCATCCATCCATTCTTTTGTACACATGTCTTTGTCTATATACCTTTTACGTTTTTAAACTTTTGCTTAGTGTTCATTTTCTATTCTCAATTAAACTTACAATTCATGGTAAGCACTGATGACGTAGCGGTGAGAGCGCTTGCCTCCCACCAAGGCGACCCGAGTTCGAGCTCCGCTGGACTCGGTGTCATATGTATGTACAGTTGTTTGTTGGTTCTCTCCTGTGCTTCGAGGGTTTTTCCGGGCTCTACGATTTTTCCTCCCTTCTCAAAAATCAACTTCTAAATTCCAATCGGAATGCAGTGGAGGAAGAGCCACTCGGTGGATTCCACTGTTAATTCTCTTTTATTCTATTTATTCATTTCTCAATCAGCCCCAGGGGGACTGTGAATAGGAAGGCCTGCATGCGAGAAACTGAAAGTTGTAAATGAAAAATATGACAATCAATCAATTGATTAATTCGACATGATATGCAACTTAAAAGAATATTCATAATGTCAAAGTTAAAAAAAGTAACTTAATAAAGTAGAATAAGTGTGAGTTGACACGATGGAAGAGCCATTTATTAGTTTCAAAAAAAGTGTCATTTGCTTGTAAAACAAAGACATAAAAACCCTTAAGCTTATCATCACTATTACACTACTTGTGATTACTCAATAACTGTTGAGTTTTGAATTCTATGGTTTTACATTAAGAACAGTAGCAAGGTTTTC
Organism: Anthopleura sola; assembly: GCA_023349425.1. NCBI lineage: Eukaryota > Metazoa > Cnidaria > Anthozoa > Actiniaria > Actiniidae > Anthopleura > Anthopleura sola. The sequence goes on along the minus strand of JALHLI010000006.1, from coordinate 10,247,489 downwards.
CACGGAACATTGAACATCAATAGCTTCTAGCACGCAGGTGAAACTTTATACCAAATTGTCACTCAAATAAAGAAAAAACTCAACTGAAGCAGGAAGACCCGTCAAATATGTTATTGCGCGAATTATCCCTCTCCAAAACAATTAGAGGCGATTTCTGATTAATTTGAAGTTGATGAAGGACATTATTCTACATTTAGTTCTTCCTGTGCATTTTGCTGCCTTTAACTTTTATCGATTTGGCCCCTTCACTTGTAAAGTGATAATATAATTTAGCTCACTGCATGGTTCCTTTCGGAAGGCACAGCTAGGTATATAGCAAACAACTGAGCTTTTGTCATGAGATGCAACTTAACGAAAAAGGAAAAGAAAAGTCTAGTCTAGCTGTCAAGTTACTGTTCTTGACTTTTAAAATTGATCATGTCATAATAAGAAACGAAATTAAACGACCAAAGGGTCTGTCGTTCGTGCTATTATGATCAGCGAGCTTACAGTGTTTTTACAATCTTATTAAACCAAAACAAGAATATTTGAGAAAGCATTTTGTTTCTATTTCATTCCAATGTTCTGTCGATCATGTTAAGCATAATAAACGATAGTTCTTGGATACATCTGCTATTCAAATCTGAGGACTCAGTCTTTGATCTCGTCTAAGCAAAGCTCGATAGATTAAACGATTCGACAGTATTTTGTCTTCCGAAAAGCTTCCTTGCTTTGCTCTTCGCTGCTTGTCGAAGGTCTTTCATCCGCCATAAGAAGAGAAGAGGATTTATTGTAGAGTTATTTGTGATAAACACTTCTCCAATCAAAAGAAACTTAAAAATCATTTCGGCTGCTTCGCTCTCATCAAATTTCTCGACATTTTTGAAAGCCATTGCCATGGCAGAACACATATATGGAAGGTAGGAAAAAAATATTAAGAAAATGGCCAGAACCATAGTTTTTAAGGACTGCTTGTATTTAAATGCATTAAAATTTGATGAGCCATTTCCGTTAGCTTTTTCAGACGATATGGTTTGGTTTTGATATCGTTTTAAGAGGTAAAAGGCCAAAGAATAGCAAATGGTCAGAGTGGCAAGCATCACGACTATCAAAGTGCCTGCAGCACCGAGAAGCATACTGTCTGGTAGACCTGCCGTCAAGAAGATCACAATTACTGCAAAGGAACCAAACCACCAAGGAAGCAATGTCCTCCAGATGCGCTTGGAAGTAACGACATTTCGATACCGATTCTTAAGCTTGACAGCCAACAAACGATCGATGCTGATAATTGTAAGGGTAAAGAGTGATACAGTTCCCAACCAGTAACCAGACATTCGGCAAATAATCATAGAATAGCAATGGAACTCTCCCCAGTCGTAAATAGCTGCGAAATTGATGCACAAGACAGATGTCTGAACTATCGCTCCCACCAATAAGTCGACGAAGGCAACGTTCGCTAGAAGAATATACGAAGGTTTGTGAAGATGAGTTGTCTTCCAAATTGTCAAGATGACGGTGAGGTTAAGGGAGACTGCTGTTAATGTAGTTATCGCGTAAATTGTGCATAAGACTGCACGGAAAACAGGCAAGCGAAGGTAAAAATTATCGAAAAGACAACTCTGGTTCATTCTGAGTTATAATATGGCTCTCTGAGTATTTAAATGCTGAACACTAGCTGTTCTACAGAATTTTGAAATGATTGGATTTGTGTGAGGTTTTAATAACCTTACTTTGCACCTGGTCTTCGTAACTCCAATTGCATCGCGGACCTGCAAGCAGCTGCAGATGTTGTGCTCACGTCAGTTGAACTCATCTTCATCAGTTATATAATTAGTGTCATGATGTCAAGTTGATGACACAGAAGCTACAATATGTTATACAATATGACGGGGAAAATTCGCGAAAACCTTTCGCACTTCAATTTCTATTATTTCATTAAAGATAGTGCCGGACACTTTTTCAATGAATTTTCTTAGAAATCCTATATATAGCGGAGCACCATGAAAAAATGGTAATCCATCGAGTTGATTTTTCATGGCTCAATTGCGCCATCGCCTTGTCCATACATACATACATACGTCCGTCCGTGTACCACTTTGCACAGGGTTCCCGCGCGCTTTGCTTACTCACAAATGCACTTAAAAAATCGCAATAATGTTGTCAAAGATGGATCAAGAAGTATTTTTTTTCTTATTTTTGCAATGCGATAATAAGTTTAATCGAAGTCATATCTGTCTTAAAGTAAACAAAAAAAAGTTTTCGACTTTAGCGACTTGCTAAAAAAGATTTAGCGAGGGAATTCGAAGATTTTTAATCTTACGATGAAGTTTCGTGACTGAAACTTCAGTGAGAGAAAAAGTGGCCTCTAGACCAGAAAAACCTGATTATACTGCAAGAATAAAATTTCAGTTCCGTAGAAAACACTTCATAGAAGGTAAATTCATTAATGTTTCTAATATTTCGTAAAAAATCGACAAAAAAATGTGTAAACTAGCTGAAGAAACTCTCAGACAATCCAAGGACGTTGCTTCGGCAAACATTGTCAGAAAAACTTGAATAGTTTGTCGTTTTTACTGCATTTTAGATTTTTATCATCTTTTTCTTCAATACTTGTGAACCAAAAAGCAATATTTGAAGCTTTGTATGTTTTGTTTTTGATCCCATTTCAAGAGACGGCCAGCATTGCCAGAAATATGGGACATGAGCCTGCTCATACATGCGCAATGATGCGTTTCAGCTTACAAAATAGCTGCCGAGTCTTATAGGAAATGTATGGGGAATATAGAGCTTCCTCTATTTACGGCGAATAGGGTTTTATTTCCTCTGAGCTCCACATCGCGACAAACAACCCACCCTACAAGCTACTAAATAAGCGTAAAATGATCATTGAATCATGCGACATATTGGTTCCCGAACTACTTGCCTTCGAAAGACTTCGAAAGCTCTAGATTCCATACATCGTCTATAAATCTGGCCACACTTGACCTCAAAATCGTCTTATTTGAGCTCGAAAAAATTTAAAAGTAAAAGAGCTCCTCCTCGATATCACCAAACGAGTGTTTAATAAATCCAAAACCGCTCAAAATAGGCAGCATGCCTTCAGAATGTAGGTTCCCAAGAAGCTTGAAGTTAGGTTAAATTTGAAGCGATTCGACGCGTTGTTGGCTCGTAGCTTTCAGTTAAAAATGACAAGAAACCACAGAGAACTGCTCCAAACAGCTTCAAAACCCCCTAAATATCGCCATTTTGTTTTTACAAGCTCCTATTGACTGCTGAGATACAATAAGGAAGCTTAAAGTAACGATTTACGTTTGAAACTTGTTTTTTGTCCTTCTTGGGCTTCCTGTGGTGATACTTATCAACAGAAAAATAATAGTTGTTCTTTTGATTGTCAAGTAACTATTTTTTGGCAAGAATTGTTTTACTAACACCATAGTTGAATATAAATATGTGCTTGGAAACCATGTAGTTATATTTTTCCTCTAGAAAACCACTTCATTTTCATTCATGCGTAATACCGCTGACAATGTCCAATATTTCTGGCAATGCGAGAATCTGGTGAGGAATGATGTCAAAACAAGATTCCATATTTCATAATCATATGGATATTTTGACATTTTTATAGATAATTTATTTTAATGTTGAATGAAAAATGAAAAAGAAATACATATCACACCAAATATTTGCTATATATCATTCAAATTATTTTTCCATTATTTTGATTTGCCGAGAGAACTGCAAATAACTGCCTGCAAATAACGGTCTGCTCATGCGTAGTAACGCTGCATTTGACAATGCTTCGCTTCCCTGAAAAAATGAGCTGACTTCTTTGTTATTGTTTGACTCGTGCGCACTGCCCCTCAAGGATTAGAAAAAATAATTTTAATGATAAAAAAATTATTGGACGAGGTTGAGCTTGCTCGCCACTAACAAATCACGATATTTTGCTCAACCTCGTCCAATAATTGCTTATTATCGGGCTTTTCCAGCTAATATTATTATTACACAAACGCAAAAATGATGAGCGTGTGTGTGTGTTTTTTTTTATGGATAAGCTTATGTTTTTGTAAGATATTTCGCTCGATAATAAAGTTAAGAATAAATCTGAAAAAAAAAACTTTTCACTTAAAGACCAACTTACTAACAAAGAAAATTATTATCTTGCTTTAATGAATATGTCTCTTGTTACATGTAAAGTTCAAGTGAATGCTAAAGCTTCATCTTATAATATTTTTCGAAAATTTTCAGTGTAATTCACTTTCCACCTAAAAAAACTTATAACTTAAAATTTGCTGAATAAAATCCGTTGTTCTATACATGTATTCATATGTTCTATAATTATTTTTCTTCGAATTGAAAAGTTTTCTAATGCTTTTGAAGGCTTGAAATAATGGTTTTTCTTGTAGTTTTTCCTTCGGGTTCTGGTAAAATCAAAATGAGTGGTAACGCTGTAACCATCGTTATGCCGCGTCACACAATTGTCACGTTTTTATCACTATATATACTATTTATGGGAGCTCTGCTTTTAGGCAGTGCCTAAATTTATATATTAGATAATTGTTATACTCTCGATAAACGTAGTCTTTAAGAAGCCATGGAAAGATGCCGGTTGAATAAATTTAACTGCTTATATCTGAAATATTTTCAACTTACCCGAGCAGTTCTTTTCGAAAGATATATTTGACAATTTTAAGTGTTCAGCTGGCCTTTTTTAATTATTTTTGTTGTTGATGATTAATTGCGGCTTTCTTCTCGCTGTTTCTCAAAAAAAAAAAAAAAGTAGCGAGCGAGTTCAACACTCAAATGGATTCCTGGATATGATTGGTTAGTAAATGATGTCCTCTTGTGATTTATACCAATTAATAGTTAATTGATGGTAATAGATAAAGCCGAATGGAGTCCAAATTCGTTCCAAATTCATACGAGTGCATGATTAGTAGAATCGGAAGACCGCGTAGAGGGAGTGCAATTTGTTATTCACTCGTATGATTTTGGAACGAAATTAGACGACACGATATCATACTAGCAGTTATTAATAAATATTAGCATTTTCGTGGAAAAAACTTTCTTTCTTATCAAAAGAAGTGTGACTTCAGGGGAAAAAGAATAATAATAAATTTATTTTTTCACAAAACAGCTTTAAATTTACACAGTTCTTATTGGAAAGACAGGACGATGATTAACTAGATGTTGCAACAACGGTTCGAATATTTGATGGGTGTATTGAAGACGTTTATAGTCATTGTATCTATTAACGATTTTTACGATTTTATCCAAAATTGCTTCGATTTCATTGAATTGATTTAGGAAATTTGCATTTTATTCATACTATTTTATGATATTATGATATTCTATTCCTTTGAGACTGCATTTTTATTGAATCGCAAGAACTATGTTATTTTAAATTCAGACGTTATTTTATTTTATTCATTTTCTTGTATTGCATTGTAAAGCGCATTACATCATTTCCATATGTATAAAGCGCTATATAAGTATTATATTTATCATTATTATTATTATTATTATTATTATTGTTCGCGCACCTATACGCAGGAGTTTTGTGTGCAAGCGCTCGTCGTGATGACGTCATTTGAATATTTTGATAGGCAAAATATCAAGAAAACCAGACTTTCGCTTTTTCAAATCTTTATAGCGCTTAAAAAAAGTCGTGACCGTCTTTTTTATTCCATTTTTTGAAAATAGTTTAAAAAACCTAACGAACTTTAAAGGAAAAAATTCATCTGACGATGTGATCAAATCGAAATCAAACATGACACTGTTTTGTAACTCGAAGACAACAAATCCTCCTTGTAGCCCAATATCATTTTGTATTTTTAGCTTTCAACATCAAGTTTAAACCCTATAGGTAATTATTGGCTCATTCTCTAGAGTTCTGTGAAAAATGTGGCCATTTCTTTTTTTTTTTTGTTGTAAATAAGGCTTCTTTTAACAGCTCAGATTCAGTGCTTGCGTTGTTCGCGCGTTTTTACCGCTAATAGGGTGAGCTTCCATGCAATCTGGCGGCTAAGCGAAGTCGGGGACACCTTTTTTATTTGCTCATTTTACTTTTAATATGATGTGCTTTCATCATAGAAATGTGTAAAAAATCGGACGCTGGGATCATTTACCCATGAACGTTCTTCAAATCAGCAATATGATTGGTCCATGATACTGTCTTATTACAAGTGTCCAATTACAACCGACTATCCAATTACAGGTGTCTAATTACAACTACCTAATTGATTAGTGAAAAATAGAGCAGTTTACTAAACCAATCAGACTCGAGGAAATTGTAATAGTTATGATTGCTTTATTAATTTGTGAATTTAATGACTGTTCTGACTACTTACTATGATTACTTTTAAACAACAATAAACATCTGTTGGTAAATTCAACTAAGATGGCGCTGTATTTAGCGCCGAAATAAAATTGCAAAATTCAGAATTAGCTAGCTAAAAACATCTTTTTTTTTTTTTTTTTTACTGGCTTTTAAGTTCACACACGAAAGAGATTGTATTCTCGTTCTACCATCACAACTACAGTTTTTATGTTGCTCGTATTCAGAGAATCCTGGCGCTCCTGTGGATTGACGGTCAAGGATGTAATGAAAATTCCCAAGCTATACAATTTGATAATATAAACTGATCTAACAACGTATCTACAAATTGAGTTGATGTCTTTCAGTGAGTTTTGCTGACTTTCATCTCTCAAAGTGTGTGTATCGAATTTCAAAGTGTGTCTATCGAAGGTAAACTCTATGTCAAATATACCATATTAGTAAATTTACTTTTGAAATTCGATAAGAAAATAACGGAGAGATTAAAAAAAAAAAAAACACCAAAATACGCAGGCACGCTTTGAAAGATCAGCAGCTGCACAATAAGATGGGATAAACATTTGATCCGTCCTTGTCAAATATGTGTACTTTGAGTATCTTTTATAGGAGAAAACGTGCTCAAGAAAAATTCGCAGTTTCACCGAAATAAAAAGCTAAAGTCTATTTGACTAACAGATATGCAATCCTTCAAGTTGTTAAAACAACTTTCACAAATGTATACTTTGTTGGGATTTCATTAAATATTAAGCGCACTACGCGAGCTAAAATCAAACCAAAAATTTGTGTTACTGAGCTGATACCTAAAGTAGGGAATACGAAAGTTTATCAAGGATCGCAGTTTTTCACGCACTCCGAGAGATTGTCATGCTTCCAGAGTTTGAAGCTTGCTCGTCTTGAACCGAGTGATGTTCTTGTCTTAAGATTCTTTTGACTGCAGTTTTTACTGCTTGACGAATATCTTGCATACGCCAAAAGTACAGCAAAGGATTCACTGTCGAGTTGATCGCTACAACAATGTCCATTATGGATAATACCTTGTAGGCTATAATCGAAGAATGGCCTTTTCCGTTCATGATAGCAAATGTAACAGCTGAGCAAAAGTACGGTAGGTACAATAGCAAGGTTGTCAACATGACAAGTATCATGGTGTTCATAGATCTTCGGTATTGAGAAACATCAAAGTTACTGCTTCCATTGTCTGGTTGCTGACTGGACGATGATACAGAACTGGACGTGAGCTTCTTCAGTGAATAGAACGCCATGGAATAACAAACGGTTATGGTTGTCAGAAACACGAAGAGAGAAGATGGAGCAATTATATTTCTTAGAATATAAGATGTGTTTGATAGAAGTAAAGTCAACAGCAGCAAAAACCATCCTACCCAGTAAGGGATAGTTACCATCCAGATGCGTCGAGATGTTACAAACGATCGATATCTGTTTCTCAGTCGAATTGCCAACAATCGGTCAACACTAATAAGTGCCAAAGTATATAGAGACACAGAAGCTAACCAGTATGCAAAGAGTTGAGTTATCGCAGTTATATAACAATAATTTTTGCTCCACTTTTTAATGTAAGCAAAATGAACAAGGATCGCTAATGTTTCTGCAAACGCTCCAACCATTAAGTCTGAAAGCGCAAGGTTAGCAAGAAGGAGATACGAAGGCTTGTGTAGAGTGGGATTCTTCCAGATGGAATACAGTATTAAAGAGTTCAAAGATACGGCTGGTATTGAGTTCATCACGTGTAAAATACATAGAGGTATTCGAAATGATGGCAACTGAAGTAAGGCGTTGTATGAAAACGACAAGCAACTGTGGTTCATCTTGGTTGGGAAATACTCTCTGCTTCACCGTTGACTTCTTTCCTCTTCTCTACTGTTGGGAATAATCGTGTGTATTCTGCCGATACACTCTCCTTTTTATGCGCTTATAAGTTCTAAGATGCTGTTATGCAATAGGCTTGATGTTCTCCAATAACGTTTTCCGGAAATTAGTAATACTTATCTAAACTACCTTAATTAAAGACAAATACACGCGAGCTCTGTTAGGCTACCAATCCGGCTGATCTGAAAAGGTAATGTTTAAACGGCGTCACTGCAAAACTGAGGTATCATAAAGCCTGCGAAAATTGACTGATAAAAGCTTATACCTGAGATATATCTAGATTTTCAGGAGAGGCTTTTGATATTTTTGTACACTTTTCCTAAGGTAATAATTATTGAGTGGGAAAATAATTAATCGTTTCCACAGTCGCCGGGCTAAGGATGTCAAATCAGTTTTGCAAATTTCCTTGATTCTGATTGGCTAAGATTTTTTCTAATATCATCTGGATAGGTCTACATTTAGGATACCTAGTTATAGATTAATTTCGTCTCCACAGGAACTGCTGATCTCAGACACTACACCTGGTTTCTTCTTATCTTCATTTATTACATAACCCATCATTTCTCTAATGTAATAACAATGCGTAAAGTGTGTGGAATTGATCAGCTTTTTATCTCTTCATGCCAAAAATGCTCGGCCAGCCTGTTTCGAACAGAATACTAGCTTCAGATTTTTTTTCTGATTTAATGTGGAACAAAGTAAAACTAATTGGCTCAACATCATTCATCTCACTCGCTTCGCAAACCTATAGCGTCAATTTAGCTGAAATGTTCAATAGTCGTAATTTGATTATCGTAAATGCTGACGGCGTACTTTATTTCTATATTTACTAAGTGGATGTCCCATGATTGCGGAAATTCAAACAATTACATTTTCAATTTAGCTTTTTGCTTTTTCAAATTCAAACAATCATATTTTTAATTTTTTAGTTTTCATTTTTTAAATTCGAACAATTACATTTTCAAATTTTTTTTTTTTGATTTTTCAAATTCAAACAATTATATTTTCAATTTAGTATTTTAGTTCAAACAATTACACTTTCCTTTTTTTTTTTTTTACTTTTCAAATTCAAACAATTACATTTTCAATTTAGTGTTTTGCTTTTCCTCCTCATTCGCGTATACGATTTTTCTGAAATGTTCAGAATCGCATTAACTATCACAAATACAGTACAAATTTAGATAACAAATTTTGGGCGGAAATGTTTCATGTCGCTTTTTTCGCAGATAGGTTCATGTGTACACTCGTCATTCAAACGTGTCGCTGTCGTTGCACGAAGAGAATGGTTTGTCCTGTTTTCCTTCAATCCGCAGGCTTCACACATTCTTTACAAGGTAGATGTCAGCTTATAATGGCCCACATGAACAGAGCTCAAATATGATGACTTACTTTTCCCAGGCTTGAGAATACGGCTGAAGAAGAAAAAGAAGAAGAAAAAGAGACAACAAGCATTGTATCGACCTGATAGCCTCACTTGTATGATTCTTAAAACAAAAAATATCTCATTTGCATGCATTTATAATAACAGCTATTTAGGCGAAATGGCGGAAAGTATTCTGTAATAAGATCGTGAGAACGTGATGACTGATATGAATGGATAATGCTATTTAAGTTCAGTCTCTAGTTTACGTTATCTGAGTGGTCAGTTTTGTTTAAGTGGTCCTAGTTGTATGTCCGCACTGTAAAACAAACTGACCACATCTATTATCAAATCTGTAATTCATCTTGTTTCTCATCTTATCAGCATTTAGACGAACCACACGAATTATAGCTAGAGTATCAGCTCTTTTAATATCTAATACGTGTGTAATTTCATGTTCATTATTATTCAACGTGTGTGGCTTGACCGACAATTTTGTCTAAATGTTTTTTGTTTTTTTTTTCATTTGAAAGCATTAAAATTATTTATGCAAATGAGGTATGTTATATAATTAGCCAAAGTAAATGAACAGGTGCAGAAGAGAGAAAAATCTAATAATAATAATAATAATAATAATAATAATAATAATAATAATAATAATAATAAAATACAGAACACAAAACAAAATACAGTTTCATTTCTTATCAGGGAAGCTAGAGTCAAGTTTGCTCGTCTTGGACCAAGTGATGTTCTCGTCTAAATATTCTTTTGACTGTTGTTTTTACTGCTTGTCGAATACTGATCTTCCATCCGCCACAAATACAGTAAAGGATTCGCTGTCGAGTTGGTTGCTACAATCAGCTCGCTTACCAGTAACGCCTGGTGTGAAACCAATGAATGAAAATCTTTCTCGAGAGCATATGCAATAACCGAGCAAAAGTACGGCAGGTACAATAGCAAGCTCGTCAACATGACAATTGCGAGAAATCAAAGTTACTGCTTTTCAAAAAAATTATAGCGTCGCGAAAATTTCTTGTAATAAGGTTTTTAGTAAGTTCCAATAATCTAGCAACCTAAAACATTGCAAATTTGGCAAGGCCTCCAGAGTTTATTTTTATAGGACCAAACAGGTCTACTTAAACAAAGAGCTTGTCAACCATGCACCTATGCAGATGTCAAGCTTGCTCGTTTTGAACCGAGTCAAGATGTTCTCGTCTTAACATTCTTTTGACTGTAATTTTCACTGCTTGACGAATATCTTGCATGCGCCACAAGTACAGTAAAGGATTTACTGTTGAACTCAGCGCTAAAATCGGGTCAGTCATGCGGGCTATCTTGTAAGCAATAATTGAAGAAATTTCTTTTCCATTCACCATAGAATCTACAACAGCTGAGAAAAAGTCCGGTAGGTAAAATAGCAAAGTCGTCAACATCACAAGTATCATGGTGTTCATAGATCTTCGGTATTGCGAAACATCAAAGTTACTGCTTGCATTGTCTGGTTCCTGACTGGATGATGATGATACAGAAGACGTGAGCTTCTTCAACGAGTAGAACGCCATGGAATAACAAACGATAATGACTGTGAGCGACACAAACATAAAACACGGAGTCATAGCATATATTGCAGATTGAAAAACAGTTGATAGAAATAAAGTCAACATCAGCATAAGAGCTCCCACCCAGTAAGGGATAGTCACCATCCAGATGCGTCGAGATGTTACAAACGAGCGATATCTGTTTTTCAGCCTAATGGCCAACAATCGGTCAACACTTATAACAGTCAAACAGTACAGAGATACAGAAGGTAACCAGTATCCTACAAGTTGAGCAAATGCAGATATATAACAATATTGTGTAGCCCACTTTTTGATGTAAGCATAGTGGACGAAGATCATTGAAGTCTCTGCCAACGCTCCAATCATAAGATCTGACAATGCGAGATTAACAAGAAGAAGATACGAAGGCTTGTGTAGAGTGGGATTCTTCCAGATGGAATACAGTATCATGGAGTTTAAAGATACGGCTGTTACTGATGTAATGCCTAATAACGCAGATAGAGTTATCCGAAACGATAGCAACACAAGGGAGTCCCTGTAGGAAAACAAACTGAAACAACTGTGGTTCATCTTCGTTGAAAAATACTGGTCAGTAGTTTCACCGTTGACTGCTGCAGGTTAACTTGAATACTTCCCTTTTCCTGCTCTACACCTGTTTTATTCTTCTTCTAATCTTTTATTCATTACTTAACGGTAATGAAATATTTTATACAATAAAAAAGAAAAAAAGAAAAAGAAAAAAAAAATGTTTTAAACAGGCTGATGAAAATTACATAAAGTAGACGCTTCCAGACTTCTGCGATGTTGGCTTCAGTCATTCAAATAATCTTTCAAACTCAGAAACAAACACTGAACATTTTAATGATTGGCGTTCGTGTGTAAGTACATGTAATTGGAATAGAAAATGCAATGAGATGAAATGATACCAAAGAACACAATAAATCCCCAGCAAGGGAGAAAGCACTGTTATCTTAAGAAGTGGCAAGTTCGGCTCTGGAAATAATGGCTTCATTTTTTTCATATTATAATGAAAAATCTGTACTGAGAAAATATCAGATAAGCATGAGTAGGTTTGAAGGAAACGAGATTTTATAGTTGATTTAAATAGTTTATGGGATAGATTTTTAGTGTAATCATCCAGGTCGTCCAATTTGGAAGGACCGGTATATCGAAGTGAGAACTTGCCATAATTGGTTCTAACAGGACGAATGTAAAAAAAAACATTTTTGTAGCTAATCTAGTTTAATAGCTATGAATAGAGGACACTGAGTGAAAAAAGATGTTAAATATAGAGGGGAAAAAATTATATGCTGAAACTGATACATGAAATAAAGGATATGAAGTGATCATGAAAGCAAGTTCTAATTTTTTGAAAAGAGGTTAAGAATGCTCATCAAATCTTGAAAAAGTCATGATACGCAATGCGCGCTCTTGTCTAAAGTGTGATGAGTGGACGAATAGTGCTAACTAAAGATATATAGTGCCCCAAACGATCATACAATATGTTAAGCGAGAATTGAATCGGAAAAAAAATATCTCAGTTTTGATAAAGTTATCTTCTTACAATATTCGTGCACGTATTGTTTGCAATCTAAGTTACTGTGAATTATTAAATTGACTTATTATTTATAGTAATATAAATTATTACTAAATATTTTACGAATTATTCTTCTGTGATAAGATTATTTCCAATTGATAATGTGAACTGATATGATATCTTTTTTTGAGGTGGGTGGAAGAAGTTTATTTTTTCAATAATTCATTAGCATATAGCCAATTTGTAATTTAAATCAGTTCAGAATTAATTTTGTTTTCTAGGGATTGCAATGAATGATCACTATAAACCAAGTTTGTAGACGATTTGTGAATGTCCAATAAATATGAGTGGAATCAATCAAGTGGAACACCTTAAAGCCTGCGAAAATTGACTTATATATAAAAGCTTTTACCTGAGATATATCTAGATTTTCAGGAGAGTTGTTAGCCTTGAGCCCGCGCATTTTTGTAATGCGGTATTGTATAAAAATATAAATAAAACGAAGGGAAAACCCCCAGCTCGCCGTTCATTCAACCAACATTCGCATGTATTTCGATATTTTTTTTAATTTTCATAAAAAAAGTATTACGTGTCGAAGGTATTTGAATATATTGAAAGAAGAAAATAAACAACGGATTAAGAGTGCAGTGTTCATGTGAAACTTCTTTGCACCTTGATTTAATATAAACATCCTTTAATGTCATCCACGTAACCGTTATCTTAAACCTCAAATCGAAGTATGATTTTTTGAAGTCAGTGCTCCAGCAAGACCAAGCTCTACAACGCCAGCTCAAACTAGCAAGTAACTATCCATCAAGCCTACAAGAGAAAACCAAACCAGAGAAGTGGTTCCCGATTGTCAGGTATCCAAAACTTGTCAGAGCTGCACAGCTGGCATCACTTGCTCTTCTAGAAGAAACGAGAACTAAGGAAAAAGTTTTAGAATTAGTCAGGGAGCATATGTAATCCCGTGGGAATTTTGTGCTGAAAGCAAACAATTGGTCTATTGGTCAGATGTATTCAGGGGACCCTAAGGAACACAAAAATGGTTGTCGCCAATTTTTTAACTCGCAACGACAGACGTTATGGGGGATTTAATATATGACGTACAATACCTAGCATGGAAACGAGGCTGAAGTACTAATTAATTTTTATCTGCCCTGAAGTGACATCAAATCACCATTTGAGTTTTGAATACTTTGTTTTGAAGTATTTCTGACACACCTGGTTCAAAATATTGGTCACTGGACTTATATAGCATGAAAACGAGGCTGAAGTATTAATTAATTTATAACTGCCCTGAAATGACATAAAATTACCATTTAAGTTCTGAATATTTTATTTTGAAGTGTTTCTGACACTCTTGATTCAAAATATTGGTCACGTGACTTATACTGCATGAAAACGAGGCTAAGTCCTATTATACATTATAACTGGTGTAAATTGCAAAACATTCAACGTTTTTGAGGTTCGGACTATTTACACAAATATCCTTAGCCATAAATACTATGTATGGATATATTTACATTGGTTTCCTATGCATACATAGTTAATGCATTGTTTGCAGTGTACATTATTTACATGTGTGAAAAACAAGTATATATATTCTTTACTATTCTGTTGGGCCTCCATCGTCTTCTTCTTCATTTTCTTCATCTTCATCACTGTGGTGTTCTTCATCGTTTTAGTCGTTCATGCTAGCAGAATTATCGCAGGGATCATTGTCATCGTCATTACAACAGCATAAGTCTGTGCAATTAAGTCCAGCCTTACGACACTGACATCTATTGGTGGAACATCTCTCCTTAACACAGCAACACTTTACTAGGTAAATGACTGCATCAGGTGCTGGTTGTAGAGTTGTCATCTCTGGAATCCACACATCTTAAATGATAAAAACATTTAGTTCAGTTCAGTTCAGCAATGTATATGAAATATATGCAAGTAAACTAACAATCACCTTTCTCTAAAGACCATCCATAATTCGTTGGTGATGGCAACTCTGGATTAGGTACCTTGTCATTTGATCATACCATTGCCTGGTAATGAGCTCGCATTATGGCTTTCTGTAATGCTGCTAGAGTTGGAGGTAGTCTTTCTGATTCGGCTTGCTTTCGTCTGAATAAGAACCATCTCAGATCTTTCACTTTGGAATAGGAGGTATTTGGTTGGTAAAGCTGGCAGACTAGTTTCTCTATAGCAGCAACGGTCCTCGGTGTTGGTTGTGTTGTTGTACCTAAATCAGCAGGCGCAGCAATGGAATCTTCGTCTGCATTAACAAACGCTTTCCAGCATGCCAGTTTAGCTTTCCCAGCAAAACTCCCAGTAACATCAGCTCCACTCCAGGCGTGAAAACCAGGAAGCGCTGCAATTTTAGAAGGTCCAAGTGAACGAACAATAGGGCCAAGTGGTATCTGACGGTGGCGCTGAACTTTACCTGTAACGAAGTTGGTATCTTCACACAGCTCTGAAAATCGTCTTAGAGACAATACAAATACGTCTGTGTCAGGTGAAACTATGTCAATATGTGTGGCTCCTGTTGCTGTGGCATCAATTGCATGGAGTAATATCTTTGTATCTGCTTCCTCTTGGTTGCTGTTAAGGTATGTCATTTATTTGTGGGTTGCTTCACACTGGCTGCCCCATGCCACTACTAGGCGAACTCCGATTTCATGTCCTCTCTCCAATGCTTTTCTTGCAAAGTATTGTGTTAGTTCCATCTTGGTGTTTACATGAGATAGAAGTCTTCGCATTGGAACTTTAGCGATGTGGGTTGTGTCTGTGATTTTGTAGTAAACAGGATCTTGTCCTTGTTGTCTTGACACACGGGTTGCTGCTTTTAGGGATAGAGGAACATCATACCTAACAATAAAATGAGGCTGACATTAGGAAATTATCAATCGATGACATAAAAAAATATTGATTCTCAATAAAAAACTAACCTGTCAAAAATAAGTCGTAATTCATCAATTCCGTCATACTTCTCAAATATGCGGGTAGTAAAGTGGTCGGCTAAATGACAACAGTTCTTGATCCAGGTGGGCTTATCAAGTGCCTGTACTTCTGCCATTGCGTCAATGATGGATACCTTCATCTGTGGTGTTTCAGTTTGGTCTTGATGTTCATTGACAGACGGGTTATTGGTCTTTTCTAAGAGATCCATTAATGAGCTCTTGGTTGAACAGTCAAGCATAGTGCCATCAACAGCAAACATTGACCTTGGCACTATAGAGAACTCATATTTTCCGATTGCTTCCTTGAGGTCAATGTCTGACCGAGCCTTGCATACCATCATCATTCGTGCGAAAAGTGAGCGATCTTCTTTGAGCTCCACCAGTTTGCCTTTGGCTTTTACTGCTACCACTTTCCCTGTGCTTTTCCATGTCAGTAGCTTGCGCTTTTTCATTGGTGACCAGATGCTGCATTTGTTTGACTGAATTCTTTCTTTAACATAATCATCAAATAGCTTCTTTCCAATGATGCTTTGCTGACATAGGTCGTTCTTGACGTTTTCAGGTAATACTACCTTCGTGACTAGATTGAAAAGGTCACTGCTCTGCTCTGCAAATGGGTTTGTAAAACCTCTGATGCTCTTTACTAGTTGATCAATGTTCTTCTCTTGACGAGACCTTACAGGAGTTACAAGATTGTGGTGGTGCTTTGGTGTCTTCGTTGAAAAACCTGATAACTCTTTGGCTTCTTCTGCTAATCTTGCCAGCTCCGGTGCAATGAGAAAATACTTAGTGCGTGCATGGGAGTTTAATGTAATGCCAACCAAACCCCCTGAAACTTTCATAGAGCGGTTGATATGTTCAAGTGCGTTGTCTGCACCAACAGCACAAAATGGTACGTTGCGGTTCTTGTTGACAATCCGGTTTCCTTGGCAGAACTCTTCATAAATCTCTGGGTCTGTTTCTTTCAACTTTTGCATCTCTGCTAAATAGACGGGAGTCATACGGGCATAGTTGAGTCGGTTGTTTGCGAAAAAGTACTTTGTGAATACTTGAAGAGCTTTCAAATGAAGTGACCAGTCTCCGGTGCAAACGGCTCTGATAAAGGTCATCATCTCCAACCCCATCCTCATGTACTGTCGTATAACCTTAAACATTGGAATCTGGCCTTGTCTTGTATCGAATGTATAATAGGACTTAGCCTCGTTTTCATGCAGTATAAGTCACGTGACCAATATTTTGAATCAAGAGTGTCAGAAACACTTCAAAATAAAATATTCAGAACTTAAATGGTAATTTTATGTCATTTCAGGGCAGTTATAAATTAATTAATACTTCAGCCTCGTTTTCATGCTATATAAGTCCAGTGACCAATATTTTGAACCAGGTGTGTCAGAAATACTTCAAAACAAAGTGTTCAGAACTTAAATGGTGATTTGATGTCACTTCAGGGCAGATAAAAATTAATTAGTACTTCAGCCTCGTTTCCATGCTAGGTATTGTACGTCATATATTAAATCCCCCATAACTTCTGTCGCTGTGAGTTAAAAAATTGGCGACAACCATTTTTGTGTTCCTTAGGGTCCCCTGAACACATCTAGACCAATTGTTTGCTTTCAGCACAAAATTCCCACGGGACTTGATTTTACGACATATGCTCCCTGACTAAATGGCTTCTCTTGAGATATTTTGGACTTGAACGACGATTCAATGAACGTTTGAAGTCGTGAAGTTGATCGTCGTCCTTAATGGCTTCTAAACCCATGTAAAACCCGCACAGACCAATTATTTCGAGGGAGGGGAGCCTCGACGTATTAAAAAAAGTTTATTTGATGCTTTACATTTTCAAAAAAGATTTTATTTTATTGACGATAATTGTTATATCATGTTGTAAATATTGTTGTATAGTGATTTTTATTTTATTTTTTAAATTTTTTTTGAGTTTTAGTTTCGATTTTTCTGACCGAAAAAAATCATTCGTACCCTACTCTACTGAGGCAGGTTTTGGTGCGCAATTTTTTCCTGTCATGGGCTATGCTAACAACTTGAGCTTGTTAGCTTCGCGGTAATTGGCTTTAGACGAACCGCACGAATTATAGCTAGAGTAAAAAAACTCTTTTAATATCTAATACGTGTGTAATTTCATGTTCATTATTATTCAACGTGTGTGGGTTGACCGACAATTTTGACTCTAATTGTTATATTAGTTTTAGTTTGAAAGCATTAAAATTATTTATGCAAATGATGTATGTTAGCCAAAGTAAATGACAGGTACAGAAGAGAGAAAAATCGAATAAAAAAGGGAAAAAAATACAAAACAAAACATACAACAACAAAAATGAAACAAAAACAAAAAACAAACAAACAAAGGAATAAAAAAATACAAAACTCAAAACAAAAATACAGTTTCATATCAGGAAAGCTAGAGTCAAGTTTGTTCGTCTTGAACCAAGTGATGTTCTCGTCTAAATATTCTTTTGACTGTAGTTTTTACTGCTTGACGAATATCTTGCATGCGCCACAAGTACAGCAAAGGATTCACTGTCGAATTGGTTGCTACAGTCAGCTCACGTATCAGTAACGCCTGGTATGAAACCAATGAATGAAACTCTTTCTCGAGAGCATATGTAATAACCGAGCAAACGTACGACAGGTACAATAGGAAGGTCGTCAACATGACAAGTATCATGGTGTTCATAGATCTTCGGTATTGAGAAACATCAAAGTTACTACTTTTCAAAAAAAATCGCAAAATTAAAGCGTTGCAAAAATTTCTTGTAATAAAGTATTTAGTAAGTTCAAATAATCTAGCAACCAATAAAGTTGCAAATTTGGCAAGGCATTCAGAGTTTATTTAAAGGACCAAATAAGTTTACTTGAACGAAGAGCTTGTCAACCATGCAGATGTCAAGCTTGCTCGACTTGAACCGAGTGATTTTCTCGTCTTAAGATTCTTTTGACTGTAGTTTTTACTGCTTCACGAATATCTTGCATGCGCCACAAGTACAGTAAAGGATTCACTGTCGAGGTGATTGCCACAAAAAGGTAACTTAACCTTGACGCCTTAAATACTATCAATGAATGAACATCTTTATCGAGAAATTGTGCAAATATCAAGCAAAGGTATGGCAGGTAGAATATTAAGGTCGTCAACATGACAATTATCATGGTGTTCATAGATCTTCGGTATTGAGAAACATCAAAGTCACTGCTTCCGTTGTCTGGATGCTGACTGCACGATGATACTGAAGACGCGAGCTTCTTCAGTGAGTAGAACGCCATGGAATAACCAACAGTTATGGTTGTCAGAAACACGAAGAGAGAAGTTGGAGCAATGATATTTCTTAGAAAATAAAATGTGTTTGATAGGAGTAAAGCCGTAAGCAGCAAAAACCATCCCACCCAGTAAGGGATAGTCACCATCCGGATGCGTCGAGATGTAACAAACGATCGATATCTGTTTTTCAGTCTAATGGCCAACAATCGGTCAACGCTTATAAGAGCCAGACAGTATAGAGATACAAAAGCTAACCAGCCTCCAATAATATGAGCAAATGCATTTATATAACAATATTGTGTAACCCACTTTTTGATGTAAGCATAGTGAGCGAGGATCACTGAAGTCTCTGCCAACGCTCCAAACATAAGATCTGATAATGCAAGATTAGCAAGAAGAAGATACGAAGGCTTGTGTAGAGTGGGACTCTTCCAAATGGAATACAGTATTAAAGAGTTCAAAGATACGGCTGTTACTGATGTAATGCCGAATAACGCGGATAGAGTTATCCGAAACGATGGCAACTCAAGGGAACCATTGAATGAAAACCAAAAACAACTATGGTTCATCTTGGCTGAAAAATACTGGTCAGTAGTTTCACCGTTTACTGCTGCAGGTTAACTTGAATACTTCCCTTTTCCTGCTCTACACCTGTTTTATTCTTCTTCTAATCTTTTATTCATTACTTAACGGTAATGAAATATTATGTAGAATAATATTGTTGGCTTCAGTCATTCAAATAATCTTTCAAACTTAGAAACAAACAATGAACATTTTAATGATTGGGTTTCGTGTGTAGGTAATTGGAATAGAAAATGCATTGAGGTGAAATGACACCAAAGAACACAATATATCCTGCAGCACAAGAGAAAGCACTATTATCTCAAGAAGTGGAAGGTTCGGCTCTGGAAATAATGACTTCATTTTTTCATATTATCATGTAAAATCTGTACTGAGATAATATCGGATAACCATGAGTAGGTTTAAAGGAAACGATATTTTGTATTTGAGTTAAATAGTTTATGGGATAGATTTGATCTAAAACCGAATTGGTGATTAAATAAAATAGAATGTTTTTTCTAAAAATGTGAGTAGTCGGCTATAAACTACTTATTCAAGAATTTTAAGAAAGACTGAGAGAAGTGATAAAGGACGGTAATTAGAGGTAGTTAGGACTATAAAAGGGAACTGTGGAATAAAAAAGAGCAGGACACTTTTCCTTATTCGACTAACAAACAATCAAAGACTCCATCACGAACCGCATACACATGAGACAAAAAAATGTTAACCAATCAGAAACGAAAAAATTTGGCAAAACTGAAGTGTCATGCTTAATACCCAGCGACTCGGGAAACGGTTATTTCTTTAGTTTATTTTCCCACTCAATAATAAATATCATAATAAATGTATACAAAATATCAAAAACCTCTCCTCAAACTCAAGATTTATCTCAAATATAAACTTTTATATGTCATTTTTCGCATTCTTCATGACACCTCGGTTTTTTGCAGTGACGTCATTTCTACGTCACTATTTCAGATCAGCTGGATAGGCGTTCTTGATATATATTTTTTTGCATTTGTTTGCTCTTTTATTCTCTCTTTGATATGACACGAATTGTACTGTTTAACTTAAACACCTTTCATGAGGTACAAGAGAAAGCTATAAGATGACCATTGCACTTTATTGTAACAGCTGCCATAGCAACTGTCAGAATGGTTGCGCACAAACAATCACCGCGAACGTCCTTAATGAAAAAAAAGTATTCTCGTTATTTCATTATATATTTTTTTAAATTTACAGTTCTTGTGTGGTGTTAGGTTTTAAACAAGAGTGCCTTGTGCTCTCTGTGAATTTAATTTCAAGGACCTAATATAAATAATACCTGCATTTACAAAGATTGATAATAGAAATGTAGATCAGGGTCGTATCCAGGAAGTTCATGAGGTTCAGAGTATTGCTAGTATGTCAATAACCTTGATGATAACATTGGACTAACTGTCAAGGATGAAATGAAAAAACCTGCTTGATATACGAATTCATAATAGATATGTTTATATACAATACAATATTTCAATTACCAAACCCAAGGCCGTGTTATCTGACAAAGCCTTAGGCTGAGGCGGTTAAAACTGCGTAGGTCTGGGAAATTTATGATATCATGCAAAAACCGAATTCGATAATTGTTTCATTATACATTTCGTAAACTAAGAAGTAAGATTTAATTTGCTTTCGGAAAAAAGCGATTTGTATATCCAGCGTATTTAGTACTGAGTACAGTTTATATATATGTCTCAGTGTCTTACTATCCCGGCATCTAAGTAAAACTACATCCCGGCAGTATTAAAAAAACCCTATACGGTATATACAGTTGGCATGGTACAAGGACGATATAAACCGTAACAACTAGATAGTTGAAAGCAAATTTATCATCGATTAAAAAGTAGAAGAAGAGGAAAAATATATATATATTACTAAATAAATGAATAAATTTCAGTTTTTCTCTTGGAAATCGCTGCTTTTCAAAGCAAAACATAATGAAAAAAAGGCGTCTGTGGCTATTATAACGACCGTAGACTTTTATGCCCACGGAGAGCCGGTTTGTCCGCCTTCATACATAGTTTTAAGCTTGCTTCTCTTAAACCAAAGGATCTTCTTGTTTTAAGATTCTTCTCACTGTAGTTTTTACTGCTTGACGAATATCTTTCATGCGCCACAAGTACAGTAAAGGATTCACTGTTGAGTTCAATGCTAGAACAAGTTCAGTTATCAGGAATTCGAATGCCTGGTATACTACCAAAGAATGAACATCTTTCTCGAGAGCATATGCAATAACCGAGCAAAAGTATGGTAAGTACAATAGCAAGGTCGTTAACATGACAAGTATCATGGTGTTCATAGATCTTCGGTACTGTGAGATATCAAAGCTACTGCTTCCATCGTTTGGTTGCTGACTGGACGATGATACAGAAGACGTGAGCTTCTTCAGTGAGTAGAACGCCATAGAATAGCAAACAGTTATGGTTGTTAGAAACACGAAAAGAAAACAAGGAGTCAAAACATTTATCGCAGTTTGAAAAGCATTTGATAGAAGTAAAGTCAACAGCAGCAAAAGCATTCCCACCCAGTAAGGGATAGTCGCCATCCAGATGCGTCGAGATGTTACAAACGATCGATATCTGTTTTTCAGTCTAATGGCTAACAATCGGTCAACACTTATAAGAACCAAAGAGTACAGAGATAAGGAAGCTAACCACAATCCAATAACTTGAGAAGTAGCAGCTATGTAACAATATTTTGTGGTCCACTTTTTGATGTAAGCATAGTTGGCGAGGATCATTAATGTTTGTGCAACCGCTCCAAACACAAGATCTGATAATGCAAGATTAGCAAGAAGAAGATACGAAGGCTTGTGTAGAGTTGGATTCTTCCAGATGGAATACAGTATTAAAAAGTTCATAGATACGGCTGTTACTGATGTAATGCCAAATAACGCGGATAGAGGTACCCGAAACGATGGCAACTGAAGGAAGACGTTGTATGAAAACGATAAACAACTGTGGTTCATCTTGGTTGAAAAAATACTCTCTCCTTCACCGATGTCTGCTGCGGGTTAACTTGAATATTGCTCTACACAAGTTTTTCTCTCTCTAATCTTTTATTCATTACATAACCCATCATTGCTTCAATTTAATAACAATATGTAATGTGTGCTTTTGAAGCCTACGATGCTCTGCAAGTCTTTTGAGGTTTGAAAAAGGTATTTTAAATTCTATGGAAAGAATTCCTAATGCTTCATAATAAAATTGACTTGGATTAATTGGTTTATGAAAATTTGTTCTTTTTACAAAAGAAGGTTGAGAGTAATATATTCTCACTGGGAACCCCACGCACAATGCCTGGAATGATCAAGATATCGAGAGTCCTCAGCCAATCCTTGATATCGTGTGAACTCGACATAATAAATGTATTATCTGTAAATTTTACCAACAGATCATTTATCATCTCGAGTTCAAAGGTCACAATGGAAATGGAAATACGTTTGCTATTTTTTCGAAAGTAAAATTTAAATCGTTATTCTTAGTTTACAAAATGTATGATCAAACAAGTATGGAATTCGGTTTTCGCATGATATCGTAAATTATGAAGACCTCGTCCGTTTCATCCGCCTCAGTCTATTGCTTCGGCAGATAACACGGCCTTGGTCTTGATAATTTACGATATCATGTTCTTCTTCATCCAATAATTGTTTAATATTTTGTGGTCCCCTTTTTGTTAGCACGGTGAGCGAGGATGTGTCATAACCTTGTACAGGTCTACCACCTGTCCTAGGGAATATTTTATTGCTCAAAACAGAATCTTCATGCCCTATTCGTTTTCCTATGACCATCTTATTACTTTCATCAGTGCCACACTAAACGGAACATTAGTTATTGATGCGAACAAATAACGAGCAATAAGAGTTTTCTTAATAGTTGAATGTAATTTACAAAGAAAACTAATAAAGTATTCCGTTATGAGATGTCAGTATAACTAGTAAAGTAAATGAACCGTTTCAGTGAACGACAATTTGGAAAATTATCGGACAATAATTTGAATAGACAGAAAGCCGATTAACCACCTTTGGGCTTCTAAACAAAAAACAATTCTAGTGCATTCTAATGCCACATAGGGATGGAAAACATTAATTAAATGAATGCTAAGGCTCGTTCCAGACGCCTCTGCATTCATTTTCTTTTTAATATATAGACACGAGGAGGGGGGTGGGGGAAGTGGTACTCCCTTTAATGGACTATACAGGGATGTTTTGCCGGAAAGGGCTACCTTTTTTCCTTATAAAAAGGGATAGCTTTTCTTCAAAGGTATATGAAAGGGGTACGTTTTCAGACAAAAAGGCATATAAGAATTCTGAAAATTGGTATATGAAAGCGTAAGGGGTCGAAAGTCCAGGCGGAGCATCCCCGTATGAAACGACCCGGAATAGCCCCCACCACCCCCCCCCCCCCCTCGGTATATAAACATCCCGAAAAAAAACACACCATTTGGCGTCCATTTTGACTGATAATGAGTGAGAAAAGATTGGATGTGACGTCATCGTGTGAGGATATGGAAAAAATGTAACGGACGTCCCGGATGTAGTGCGTATGAAAAATACGAGTGGCGTACTTCTCAGTAAAACACTAGTGTCTATATAACAAATATAACAATATTACATTTTGTGGTCCACTTTTTAATGTTAGCATAGTGAGCGAAGTTTGTTATAGGTTACGCAAACGTACCAAACAGAAGTCTGATAATAATAGATTAGCAAGCCAAGATACGAAAGCTTGTGTAGAGTTGGATTCTCATTCTGAGGACAGATGGAATACAGTATTAAGGAGTTCAAAATCACAGCGGTTAGTGATGTAATCAATGCCGGATAAAGCAGATCAAGGCAACTCAAGGATACTGTTGTATTGAAACAAGTATCAAGTATTGTTCATCTTTTGATCTGCTCCAACCAAACGTGAAGCGCTTTTCAAACTTTAAATTGAAACCCGCCTTTGCAATATACATATATCACTGAGTCTTTTTGTCATAATTCAAACCATTTTTTTTAAATGTGCTGCTCTATTTCTGAAATGCGTCATTACCTTTTCCATGTGTGCCACCTGTCACACGGAGTAAATTATCGTTAAATATATATAGAATATTCATGTCCTTTTCGTTACCTGATCATTTAGTTTCGCTTACTTTCATCACACTAAACTGAATCTCTCTCTCTCTCTCCCCCTCTCTTTCGCTAACATGTCCTGCACATTATTTTTATATTTATTTACATTTCTACTTGCAGTAGCCACATGCGCTAAACAAGCGCCTATTTTTTAAATGTGGTGCTCTATTTCTGAAATGTCACACGCTGTAAATTGTCGTTCAATATATACAGAATATTCATGTCCTATTCGTTAGCTTATCATTTAGTTTCGCTTACTTTCATTACTGGCACACTAAACTAAATTGGTTTTCAGTGTCAACAATAACGAGCAATTATAGGTTTCTTAATAGTTGAATCTTATTTCCAAAAACTAATTAATGTTCCGTTATGAGATGTCAGTATATCTATTAAAGTAAATTAACCGTTTTAGTGACCAACCAAGTCAAACGTTTTCGGAAAATAATTCGAATAGATCGAAAAATAAGTAACGATTTTGAGCTTCCAAACACAAAGCAATTCTAGTACATTCTAAAGCGACACAGGCGTGCAAAACGTTAATTAGATGTAGGCTTAGGCTCGTTCCAGACGCCAATGCACTTCTTGACCGAACATAATATAAATATAACTAGTTGGACTCTGGAGCGACTTCTGAGTAACGAATGATTCAGGCAACAATTCACTTGCTTAAAATGGAAGAGGGGAAAGGGAAGATATTGATACAGTTATCATAATTAATGCATTAGGTTCAGCCGCACATTTGAAATCACTACAGTTATCGCTCCAGTGTCAAAGTTTGGCAAGCCCTGCAGAACTTTTTTCCATTTTTTTTTCGACCCAATATAAAACTGCTTTTCCAAAACAATTCAGACGCCTTTCTTTTACCAGACTTAATTCATAGACTGATGAGCTCGGAACATGAGAGTAACGGCGTTGTCTAGAACGTGTCTAACAGCCCTTACCCTAGCGATAACGATGGGTGAAAACGCTGAGAAATACGCCATGCATATAAGAGCTCGGCTGTAGTTTTATCCTCAGTAATCAAATGTATTTGTCTCTTCTTACCCAAGAAGTTTATGAACAAGGAGAGCTTGTTATTCACCCAGATGTTAAGCTTGCTCGTCTTGAACCGAATTATCTTCTCGTCTTAAGATTCTTTTGACTGTAGTTTTTACTGCTTGACGAATATCTTGCATGCGCCATAAGTACAGCAAAGGATTCACTGTGGAGTTCATTGCCACAAAAACGGTACTTAACATTAACGCCTTGTATGATACTAAAGAACGAACATCTTTATCGAGAGATCGTGCAATAATCAAGCAAAGGTATGGCAGGTACAATATCAAGGTCGTCAACATGACAAGTATCATGGTGTTCATAGATCTTTGGTATTGAGACACATCAAAGTCACTGCTTCCGTTGTCTGGTTCCTGACTGGACGATGATACGGAAGACGTGAGCTTCTTCAGTGAGTAGAGCGCCATGGAATAACATACGGATATAGTTGTCAGAAACACAAAAATAAGAAATGGGATCATAAAAGCTATTGTATAACGAAAAACATTTGATAGAGGAAAAGTCAACATCAGCAAAAGCATTCCCACCCAGTAAGGGATAGTCACCATCCAGATGCGTCGAAATGTTACAAACGATCGATATCTATTTTTCAGTCTAATGGCCAACAATCGGTCAACGCTGATAAGAACCACAGAATATAGAGATACAAAACCTAACCAACATCCAATAACATTAGAAAATGCAGCTATATAACATTGTTTTGTGGTCCACTTTTTGACGTAAGCATAGTGGCCGAACATCATTAAAGTTTCTGCCAACGCTCCAAACATAAGATCTGATAATGCAAGATTTGCAAGAAGAAGATACGAAGGCTTGTGTAGAGATGGATTCTTCCAGATGGAATACAGTATCAAAGAGTTCAAAGATACGGCTGTTACAGATGTAATGCCGAATAACGCGGATAGAGTTATCCTAAACGATGGCATCACAAGGGAGCCGTTGAATGAAAACCAAAAACAACTATGGTTCATCTTGGCTGAAAAATACTGGTCAGTAGTTTCACCGTTGACTGCTGCAGGTTAACTTGAATACTTCTCTTTCCCTGCTCTACACCTGTTTTATTCTTCATCTAATTTTTTATTCATTACTTAACGGTAATGAAATTTTATTTCTAATAAAAAAATTAACACTTTATACAGGCTGATGAAACTTACATAAAGCAGACGCTTCCAGACGTCTGAGATATTGGCTTCAGTCATTCAAATAATATTTCAAACTTAGAAACAAACAATAAACATTATAATTATTGGCTTTCGTGTGTAGGTAATTGGAACAGAAAATGCATTGAGGTGAAATGACCCCAAAGAATACAATAAATCCCCAGCAAGAGAGAAAGCACTATTATCTTAAGAAGTGGCAAGTTCGGCTCTGGAAATAATGACTTCATTTTTCATATTATCATGTAAAATCTGTACTGAGATAATATCGGATAAACATGAGTAGGTTTGAAGGAAACGAGATTTCACAGTTGATTTAAATAGTTTTTGGGATATATTTTTATAAGAAATTGAACAGGTTCGAGTGCAGTTTGAAAAAAATATCACGAGTGCAGTTTAAAATCAAGATTTTCAAACTGCACGAGAACCCATTTGATTTTCTTGTAATAATATGACCATCGAAAATGTTTCAATCGAAAAGAAATTCACACTTCATGTCCAAAAAACGTGTTTTGCCGATTTAATAAAAAGTAGACTTTGGACAGTTCCTCTTTTCCCTCTTAACTCAGTCGAATCGGGTTTTTCCTGCCTTGGCTGCGCGGGGAGTGGGGGCGAGTCTGAAGCGGCACGCGGGGAGAGGAAAAGTAGGGACTGTGGACAACACACAGAGAAATGAATTACACAACGCAAAATTCCCATTGGTTGAAAATGATCCATCTGTGAACGAGCTGTCAAGGTAGAAAGGTATACTCCAGATCCAGCTGATTACTAGTATAAGCATCGCTCTTTCGAGCCGCCGGGTTTTTAAATTAAAATCTTTCTTGAAAACCGAAACTTATGTCAGAGGAAAGGTTTCCAGCAGAGCGAAAACCTATCGCAGCGGCAGTCAAACCTACTGTAATTCGATGGTGAATTTGTTCTAAATGATCGACGATCAAGCGGCCGAGTTGAGAAGACAGACGTGTTTTTTATAGTCGACCCGTAGTCGAATCTTGTTGATAATTCTTTAGTCTTCTCTACTGTCGTCAATGGGGAGGGAGATTATTACGAACACTGATATTAAATGGAGCCCTGCAAAGGAGAGCAGTGATTCTTCTGCAACCTCAAGCTTCTTAGCAAGCACGCATCAAAGAACAGTATGAATTGTTTGATGAGTTCGGCTCTTCTTTTCGTATCGGCTCATACATTCAAGGGCAAATCAGATTCCTACAGCTTTAGGTGCAAAATACCCCGAGTTTGAAGCGGAAAAGATAAACCAGTCAGCTGGACACAGGAATTAAGGAAAAATTTATTCAAAACATCCTCAGAAAGACCGAACAAATATAATTCACACACGCTTGACTTGGTTCGCGGTTTATTTTGGATCCGGTTATGACTTTTATTCATAAATATATTTTGGTGTCTCAAGAATATCGCATGTTCGTACTTTTGAAAGTAATTTTAATTCAAACTTTATTGTACAACTGTAAAACTAACAGCGAAAAGTCAGTTGTGTTGAACGGTATTATAAACATATCCTATAGACTAGCCGGAGCCGTCAGTGACAAGTATTTGACAAGTGTGAAAAGGGGGCGGTTATTCATTTCTCTGTGTGTTGTCCACAGTCCCTACTTTTCCTCTCCCCGCGTGCCGCATCAGACTCGTCCCCACTCTCCGCGCGGCCAAGGCAGGAAAAAACCCGACTCGACTGAGTTAGGAGGGAAAAGAGAGACTGTTCACAGTCTAGATAAAAAGAAAAACGGATGCCATACAATTAAGCTGTTTTTAGTTAGCTTTATTTTACTCAGTGTTTAAGCAGTTAATATTCTTATAAGTAATACCATGGCAATAAATGAAATATTAGTGATTAAATGTCCCCGAAGCCGAGGGAGGTTTAGTGGACTTTTACTAAACCTCCGGAGGCAGAGGGACATTTAATCACTAATATCCCGAAATTGCCATGGTATTAGTTTGTAATACCATGATTTCCGAGGAAAACATCAAGAATTATGATCTAAATGAGCTTTAAATCAGAATATATTAAAGAGATTTCGTTGAAAGAGCCTTGATGACTCCCTACTCTGCGGAACGCTGAGGGAAATGTTCATTGTTAGCACAATAAACTGATATGTGTCTAATCTATAATGCGTCTCATGGGAAAACGTTTTGTTTGAAATCAAATGGTGACTAACAACATCGTTTACGCATGCGCGAATATCGTTTTAGCGTGTTTACTCGAAGACTCGCCGCTCGGTAAATATTCATCGATAATCACTTCGCCTTCGGCGAATAATTGCTAATAATTACGTTTTTCTCAAACTTTCTCAAAAGATTGATTTTTACCTTTTGTTTTAGGAAATTCCAAGAAAAATATAGAGTCCCGTTCAAAATTCGGGGTTTTTACCCTGTTGAAGTTCAAAACGTATATGGTTCCACAATAAAATTTTGGTTGTTATGCTGTTTTGAGCAATTTTTGTGCGTGCGCAAAAGTAGTCAGACACCTTAAAGTATGATGAGGAATGATGAAGTTAACTTCTCCCTACATGATTCAAGACACGTAGGAATGTTATCTAAGCTGCACATTTCATTGACAAAACGTTTTCACTGACATGACTGAAGTAAAAAGGACTACTTACGAGCTCAAATCTCAGAAATACAAAAACATGATTGTGCAAAGGTGAGTAATCTAAATAATCATATGACCGTATTTCACTGTACGCGTGATTCTAAAAAAAACCTTTGGGGAAAATGTCGTAAGCAAAAAAAGTACGCTCTTCCGAAAAGTGTAATAATTTCCCGTTCGGACTCGCCGTTCGGACTCGCTGCCGTCAATCATGTAAAAACTACGCATTTTGATTCGCATTTATTAAAAACGCTTTGAAATCGATTTTTTATATGTGGTCATATGATAAAATGCTTATTGATTGAGTTAAGGTCGGTCCGAACGGGAAAATATTTGGCTCTCGGTCCTTGGCACGGAACTCGCTGCGCTCGTTCGGTACTTCAGGACCTCGAGCCAAATATTTTCCCGTTCGGACCTCCCACTCAGTCAATAAGTACATAATGTCATTAACACTGAAAAATCAAACAATTGCAGTCAAAATGAAAAATTTAAGTTGAAAGTTTGAATAGTCTATCAGTCGGTGTCACGGTCACTTTGAATGGCTTGGTTCTCTTCTTTTCCTCGGGTTCTAGTCCCTTACTTTCAGCCCACGTTATCCAAAGATTTATCCACGTTTTGTGCTTCGCTTTGTACTACTCCTACTGGCTCTTTCTTTAAGAATATTGATTTCTTCGAAATTTGAGATTGAAAAACGGAGAAAATCTTTATCCGCCATTTCTGTTGAAAAAAAAAAAATGTGCACACAGTTTTTGTTTCCATAGCTAGAATTTTAACTCTGATTGGTTGACAACACAGCCCATTGTTTTTCAGCTAATCCGCGAGAGCGGTTTCACTATTTTGCACAGTAATTTCGCTCTTTTTGCACAGTGATTTCAAAAAATCAACAAGTAGCAGACCAACCACAATCAAGAATTTTGTCATGCTTAATACCCAGCGACTCGGGAAACGGTTATTTCTTTAGTTTATTTTCCCACTCAATAATGAATATTTATTTATTTATTATTATTTTTAAATCAATATTTATATAGGCATATCCTGTTTAGCAACAGCTAGTTTAAAAGGAGGCCTGATGTAACATAACTAGTTTACATATCACGAGCACGAAAACACGAACTTTACAGTTACGTAATAAATTATTTAACAACAGTTAATCCATAATCAGACAATCCCTTATGTCACTTAAAATCCCACCCCTGCCTACCCCTACTTAGTTCATATTCTTAAGATGGCGTTTGAGCTTAAGTTTAAATTCCTTGAGTTAGTCAATTTCTCTAAGACTACGAGGAAGGGCATTATATGCACGAACCCCACTAATCCCAAAAGAGCCCTGATACTTAGAAGTGCGCGCGAGCGGTAGGCGCAGCATATTACGGCCTCTGGTATTATAATTGTGGATTTCATGCACATGTTTGAATTCGGACAGCAAGTAAACTGGTGCCATACCATGGAGGCATTTGTAAACCAGTAAACATTTCAGATAGTGTCGGCGCGCTTCAAGGCTGGGCCAGCTTAGCGTAGGTTTCAGCTCATCGGCTCCGAGAGATCGTCCTTCAATGATACAGGCAGCACGCCTGTTCATGCTTGTCCAGATAAGCTTTACTTCCGTTGCTAAAGCTGTTCCAGACTGGTGCGCAATAGTCAAACAATGGCAAAACTAAGGTATTATACAACATAATACAGGTACAACTAGGCAGAAGCTTTCGTGCTCGGCGGAGTATACCCAGTCTAGACGAGATTTTATTCCCGATGTACTCGACATGGTAATATCATAATAAATGTATACAAAATATCAAAAACCTCTCCTCAAACTCTAGATTTATCTCAAATATAAAATTTTATATGTCATTTTTCGCATTCTTCATGACACCTCGGTTTTTTGCAGTGACGTCATTTCTACGTCACTATTTCAGATCAGCTGGATAGGCGTTCTCCGTATATTTTTTTGCATTTGTTTGCTCTTTTATTTGCTCTTTGAAATGACACAAATTGCTTTGTTTAACTTAAACACTTTTCATGAGGTACAAGAGAAAGCTATAAGATGACCATTGCACTTTATTGTAACAGCTGCCATAGCAACTGTCAGAATGGTTGCGCACAAACAATCACCGCGAACGTCCTTAATGAAAAAAAAGTATTCTCGTTATTTCATTATATATTTTTTTAAATTTACAGTTCTTGTGTGGTGTTAGGTTTTAAACAAGAGTGCCTTGTGCTCTCTGTGAATTTAATTTCAAGGACCTAATATAAATAATACCTGAATTTATAAAAATTAATAATAGAAATGTAGCTATAGATCAGGGTCGTATCCAGGAAGTTTATGAGGTTCAGAGTATTGCTAGTATGTCAATAACATTGATGATAACAGTGGACTAACTGTCAAGGATGAAATGAAAAACCTGCTTGATATGCGAATTCATAATAGATATGTTTATATACAATACAATATTTCAATTACCAAACCCAAGGCCGTGTTATCTGACAAAGCCTTAGGCTGAGGCGGATAAAACTGCCTAGGTCTTTATAATTTACGATATCATGCGAAAACCGAATTCGATAAATGTTTCATTATACATTTTGTAAACTAAGAAGTAAGATTCAATTTGCTTTCGGAAAAAGCGAAAGGTAAATCCAGCGTATTCAGAACTGAGTTTATATATATGTCTCAGTGTCTTACTAGTCCGGCATCTAAGTAAACTACATCCCGGCAGTATTAACAAATCCTATACGGTATATACAGTGGAAATGGTACAAGGACGATATAAACCGTAACAACTAGATAGTTGAAAGCAAATTTATCATCGATTAAAAAGTAGAAGAAGAGGAAAAATATATATATATTACTAAATAAATAAATAAATTTCAATTTTTCTCTTGGAAATCGCTGCTTTTCAAAGCAAAACATAATGAAAAAAGGCGTCTGTGGCTATTATAACGACTGTAGACTTTTATGGACACGGCGAGCCGGTTTGCCTTCCTTCATACATATTTTTAAGCTTTCTTCTCTTAAACCAAAGGATCTTCTTGTTTTAAGATTCTTCTCACTGTAGTTTTTACTGCTTGACGAATATCTTGCATGCGCAACAAGTACAGCAAAGGATTCACTGTCGAGTTCAGCGCTAGAACAAGTTCAGTTATCAGGAATGCTTGGTATACTACCAGAGAATGAACATCTTTCTCTAGAGCATATGCAATAACCGAGCAAAGGTACGGCAGGTACAATAGCAAGGTCGTCAACATGACAAGTATCATGGTGTTCATAGATCTTCGGTACTGTGAGATATCAAAGCTACTGCTTCCATCGTTTGGTTGCTGACTGGACGATGATACAGAAGACGTGAGCTTCTTAAGTGAGTAGAACGCCATGGAATAGCAAACAGTTATGGTTGTTAGAAATACGAAAAGAAAACAAGGAGTCAAAACATTTATCGCAGTTTGAAAAGCATTTGATAGAAGTAAAGTCAACAGGAGCAAAAGCATTCCCACCCAGTAAGGGATAGTCGCCATCCAGATGCGTCGAGATGTTACAAACGATCGATAACTGTTTTTCAGTCTAATGGCTAACAATCGGTCAACACTTATAAGAACCAAAGAGTATAGAGATAAGGAAGCTAACCACAATCCAATAACTTGAGAAGTAGCAGCTATGTAACAATATTTTGTGGTCCACTTTTTGATGTAAGCATAGTTAGCGAGGATCATTAATGTTTGTGCAACCGCTCCAAACACAAGATCTGATAATGCAAGATTAGCAAGAAGAAGATACGAAGGCTTGTGTAGAGTTGCATTCTTCCAGATGGAATACAGTATTAAAGAGTTCAAAGATACGGCTGTTAGTGATGTAATGCCTAATAGCGCGGATAGAGTTATCCGAAGCGATGGAAACTGAATGAAGACGTTGTAAGAAAACGATAAACAACTGTGGTTCATTTTCGTTGAAAAATACTCTCTGCTTCACCGATGTCTGCTGCAGGTTAACTTGAATACTGCTCTACACAAGTTTTTTTTCTCTCTCTCATCTTTTATTCATTACATAAAGTAATGTATGCTTTTGAAGGCTAAGATGCTCTGCAAGTCTTTTGAGGTTTGAAAAAATGTATTTTAAATTCTTTGAAAACAATTCCGAATGCTTGATAATAAAATTGGTTTGGATTGATTGGTTTCTGAAAATTTGTTCTTTTTACAAAAGAAGGATGAGAGTAATATATTCTCACTGGGAACCCCAAGCACAATGCCTGGAATGATCAAGATATCGAGAGTCCTCAGCCAATCTCTAATATCGTGTGAAGTCGACATAATAAATGTATTATCTGTAGGTTTTACCAACAGATCATTTATCGTGTCGAGTTCAAAGGTCACAATGGAAATACGTTATGGAATTCGGTTTTCGCATGATATCGTAAATTATCAAGACATCGTCCGATTTATCCACCTTAGTCTATTGCTTCGGCAGATAACCGACAGCCTTGGTTTTGATAATTTACGATATCATGTTCTTCTTCATCCAAAAATTGTTTAATATTTTGTGGTCCCCTTTTTGTTAGCACAGTGAGCGAGGATGTGTCATAACATTTTACAGGTCTACCACCTGTCCTAGGGAATGTTTTATTGCTCAAAACAGAATCTTCATGTCCTATTCGTTTTTCTATGACCATCTTATTACTTTCATCAGTGCCACACTAAACGGAACATTAGTTATTGATGCGAACAAATAACGAGCAATAAGAGGTTTCTTAATAGTTGAATGTAATTTACAAAGAAAACTAATAAAGTCTTCGTTATGAGATGTCAGTATAACTAGTAAAGTAAATGAACCGTTTTAGTGAACGACAAATTGAAAATTATCGGACAATAAATTGAATAGATAGAAAGCCGATTAAACATTTTGGGCTTCTAAACAAAAAGCAATTCTAGTGCATTCTAATGCCACATAGGGGTGGAAAACGTTAGTTAAATGAAAGCTAATGCGCGTTCCAGACGCCTCTTCATTCATTTTTTTTTATAATATAGACACCAGGAGGGGGGTGGGGGCGATGGGTGCTCCCTTTAATGGACTATACGGGGATGTTTCGCCCGAAAAGGCTACCTCAATTTTTCGGATAAAAAGTGATAGCTTTTCTTCAAAGGTATATGAAAGGTGTACTTTTTCAGACAAAAAGGCATATAAAAAATGCTGGAAATTGTTATATGAAAGAGTAATATATACTTCGTTATATAAACATCCTGAAAAAAACCGCCATTTGGCGTCCATTTTGACTGATCATGAGTGAGAAAAGATTGGATATGACGTCATCGTGTGAGGATATGGAAAAAATGTAACGCAGGTCCCGGATGTAGTGCGTATGAAAAATACGAGTGGCGTACTTCTCAGTAAAACACTAGTATCTATATAACAAATATAACGATATTACATTTTGTTGTCCACTTTTTTAATGTTAGCATAATGAGCGAGAATTGTTATAGGTTACGCAAATTAACGTACAAAACATAAGTCTAGTTAAGAGAAGATTAGCAAGCCAAGCGGATACGAAAGCTTGTGTAGAGTTGGATTCTCATTCTGAGCACAGATGGAATACGGTATTAAGAAGTTCAAAAACACAGCGCGCGGTTAGTGATGTAATCAATGGTGGATAAAGCAGATCAAGGCAACTCAAGGTTATCAAGTGTTGTTCATCTTTTGATCTGCTCCAAAAAAACGTTAAGCGCTTTTCAAACTTTAAATTGAAACCATTGCAATATATATAATATCACTGGAGTATTTTTGTCACAATGCAAACCATTTTCTTTTAAAAATGTGGTGCACTATTTTTGAAATGCGTCATTACCTTTTCCAGGTCTACAAACCTGTGACACGGAGTAAATTATTGTTCAATATATACAGAATATTCATGTCCTATTCGTTACCTTATCATTTAGTTTCGCTTACTTTCATCACTGGCACACTAAACTGAATTGGTTTTCAGTGTGAACAATAACGAGCAATTATAGATTTCTTAATAGTTGAAACTTATTTCCAAAAACTAATTAATGTTCCGTTAAGAGATGTCAGTATAACTAGTTAAGTAAATAAACCGTTTTAGTGACCAACCAAGTCAAACGTTTTTTCTATTTCTGAAATGCGTCATTTCTTTTTCAAGGTGTTTTACCTGTCACACGGAATAAATTATCGTTCAATATATACAGAATATTCATATCCTATTCGTTAGCTGATCATTTAGTTTCACTTACTTTCATCACACTAAACTGAATCTCTCTCTCTCTCTTTCGCTAACATGTCCTGCACATTAATTTTATATTTATTTACATTTCTACTTGCAGTAGCCACATGCGCTAAACAAGCGCCTATTTTTTCAATGTGGCGCTCTATTTCTGAAATGCACCAT
This sequence comes from Anthopleura sola, assembly GCA_023349425.1. Classification (NCBI taxonomy): domain Eukaryota; kingdom Metazoa; phylum Cnidaria; class Anthozoa; order Actiniaria; family Actiniidae; genus Anthopleura; species Anthopleura sola. Next base: position 10,211,694 of record JALHLI010000006.1, on the reverse strand, counting down.
TACCTTTAAGTAAATTATCGTTCAATATATACAGAATATTCACGTCCTATTCGTTACTTTATCATTTAGTTTCGCTTACTTTCATCACTGGCACACTAAATTGAATTGGTTTTCAGTGTGAACAATAACGAGGATAGAGGTTACTTAATAGTTGAATCTAATTTCAAAAAACTAATAAAGTGTTCCTTCAATATAACTAGTTGGACTCCGAAACGATTTGCTTAAAATGGGAGAGGGGAAAGGGAAAATATTGATACAGTTATCATATTTGATGCATTAGGTTCAGCCGCACATTAGAAATCAGTTGTCGCTCCAGTGTCACATAGTTTTGCAAGCCCTGCAGAACTGTTTTCCATTTCTTGTCAACCCAATATATAACTGCCGCTCCAAAATAATTCAGACGCTTTTCTTTTACCAGACTTAATTCATAGATTGATGAGCTCGGAACATGAGAGGAAAGGTGCTGTCTAGAACGGGTCTAAGAGCCCTTACCCTAGCAATAACGATGGGTGAAAGCGCTGAGAAATACGCCATGCATATAAGCGCTCGGCTGTAGTTTTATCCTCAGTGATCAATTGAATTTCATGTCTTTTCTTACCCAAGAAGTTTATGAACAAGGACAGCTTGTTTTTCACCCAGATGTTAAGCTTGCTCGTCTTGAACCGAATTATCTTCTTGTCTTAAGATTCTTCTGACAGTAGTTTTTACTGCTTGACGAATATCTTTCATGCGCAATAAGTACAGCAAAGGATTCACTGTCGAGTTAGTTGCCACAAAAAGGATACATAACATTGTCGCCTTGGATACTAATACAGATCGAAGATCTTTATCGCGAAAAGGTGCAATAATCAAACAAAGGTACGGCAGGTACAATATCAAGGTCGTCAACATGACAAGTATCATGGTGTTCATAGATCTTCGGTACTGTGAGACATCAAAGTCACTGCTTCCGTTGTCTGGTTCCTGACTAGACGATGATACAGAAGAAGTGAGCTTCTTCAGTGAATAGAAAGCCATGGAATAACATACGGTTATGGTTGTCAGAAACACGAAAAGAAAACACGGGATCATAAAAGCTATTGCATAACGAAAAACGTTTGATAGAGGAAAAGTCAACAGCAGCAAAATCATTCCCACCCAGTAAGGGATAGTCACCATCCAGATGCGTCGAGATGTTACAAACGATCGATATCTGTTTTTCAGTCTAATGGCCAACAATCGGTCAACGCTGATAAGAACCACAGAGTATAGAGATACAGAACCTAACCAGTATGCAAGAAGATTAGCAAATAAAGCTATATAACAAAACATTGTGTTCCACTTTTTGATGTAAGCATAGTGGCCGAACATCATTAAAGTTTCTGCCAACGCTCCAAACATAAGATCTGATAATGCAAGATTAGCAAGAAGAAGATACGAAGGCTTGTGTAGAGTTGGATTCTTCCAGATGGAATACAGTATTAAAGAGTTCAAAGATACGGCTGTTACTGATGTAATGCCGTATAACGCGGATAGAGTTATCCGAAATGATGGCAGCACAAGGGAGCCGTTGTAGGAAAACAAACTGAAACAAGTGTTGTTCATCTTGGTTGAAAAATACTGGTCAGTAGTTTCACCGTTTACTGCTGCAGGTTAACTTGAATACTTCCCTTTTCCTGCTCTACACCAATTTTTTATTCTTCTTCTAATCTTTTATTCATTACTTAACGGTAATGAAATATTATGTACAATAAAAAAAATTAACATTTTATACAGGCTGATGAAAATTACATAAAGTAGACGCTTCTATACTTCTGCGATGTTGGCTTCAGTCATTCAAATAATCTTTCAAACTCAGAAACAAACAATGAACATTTTAATGATTGGCTTTCGTGTGTGAACTTAAACACCTTTCGTGAGTTACAAGACAAAGCTATAAGATGACCCTTGTACTTTATTGTAGCCGCTGCCATAGCAACTGTCAGAAAGGTTGGGCACAAACAATCCCCGCGAACGTCCTTAATGAAAAAAAAGTATTCTCGTTATTTCATTATATAGTTCTTTAGATTTACATTTCTTGTGTGGTCTTTGGTTTTAAAGAAGAGTCGCTAGGGCTCTCTGTGAATCTAATTTCAAGAATCTAATATAAATAATACCTGAATTTATAAAGATCGATAATAGAAATGTAGATCAGGGTCGTATCCAGGAAGTTCATGAGGTTCAGAGTATTGCAAGTATGTCAATAACCTTGATGATAACATTGGACTAACTGTCAAGGATGAAATGAAAAAACCTGCTTGATATACGAATTCATAATAGATATGTTTATTAAGCAATAGAAACAAATTTCTATGACTCTACCGGTGAAATAGAGCACGCGGGATGTTAGGAGAAACACGAGAAAAGTTCAAAAAATCACGCGCCGGAGACGAAACAAACCATGTCTTTACGGGTGAAATAGAGCATAGTTTTTTGGAGTGAATTAGCCAATGAGATCATGCGTACTATCTAAGCTATATTATAATATACAATACAATATATAAATTATCAAAATTTATTATAATTTACGATATCATGGAAAAACCGAATTCGATAATTATTTCATTATACATTTTGTAAACTAAGAAGTAAGATTTAATTTGCTTTCGGAAAAAGCGAAAGGTAAATCCAGCGTATTCAGAACTGAGTTTATATATATGTCTCAGTGTCTTACTAGTCCGGCATCTAAGTAAACTACATCCCGGCAGTATTAACAAATCCTATACGGTATATACAGTTGGCATGGTACAAGGACGATATAAACCGTAACAACTAGATAGTTGAACGCAAATTTATCATCGATTAAGAAGTAGAAGCAGAAGGATAAGAAAATAAATAAATGAATAAATAAATAACGAAAAAAAAAACGCGTCTGTGGCTATTATAAGGACCGTAGACTTTTATGCACATGGAGAGCCCGTTTGTCCGCGTTCATTAATAGTTTTAAGCTTACCTACTTCTCTTAAAACAACTTTATTCATAGATTGATGAGCTCGGAACATGAGTCTCGAACGGGTCTAACAGCCCTTACCCTAGCGATAACGATTGGTGAAAACGCTGAGAAATACGCCGTGCATATAAGAGCTCGGCTGTAGTTTTATCCTCAGTGATCAAATGCATTTGTCTCTTCTTACCCAAGAAGTTTATTAACGAGGAGAGCTTGTTATTCACCCAGATGTTAAGCTTGCTCGTCTTGAACCGAATTATCTTCTTGTCTTAAGATTCTTTTGACTGTAGTTTTTACTGCTTGACGAATATCTTGCATGCGCAACAAGTACAGCAAAGGATTCACTGTCGAGTTCAATGCTAGAACAAGTTCACTTATCAGTAACGCCTGGTATACTACCAGAGAATGAACATCTTTCTCGAGAGAATATGCAATGACCGAGCAAAAGTGCGGTAGGTACAATAGCAAGGTCGTCAACATGACAAGTATCATGGTGTTCATAGATCTTCGGTACTGTGAGATATCAAAGCTACTGCTTCCATCGTTTGGTTGCTGACTGGACAAGGATACAGAAGACGTGAGCTTCTTCAGTGAGTAGAACGCCATGGAATAACAAACGGTTATGGTTGTGAGAAACACGAAAAGAAAACACGGGGTCAGAAAATTTATCGCAGATTGAAAAGCCTTTGATAGAAGTAAAGTCAACAGCAGCAAAAGCATTGTCATCCAATAAGGGATAGTCGCCATCCAGATGCGTCGAGATGTTACAAACGATCGATATCTGTTTTTCAGTCTAATGGCCAACAGTCGGTCAACGCTTATAAGAACCAGACAGTATTGAGATACAGAAGCTAACCAGTATGCAATAAGATGAGTAAATGCTGCTATATAACAATATTTTGTTGTCCATGTTTTTATATAAGCATAGTTGGCGAGGATCATTAATGTTTGTGCAACCGCTCCAAACACAAGATCCGATAATGCAAGATTAGCCAGAAGAAGATACGAAGGCTTGTGTAGAGTTGGATTCTTCCAGATGGAATACAGTATTAAAGAGTTCAAAGATACGGCTGTTACTGATGTAATGCCAAATAAAGCGGATAGAGGTACCCGAAACGATGGCAACTGAAGGAAGACGTTGTATGAAAACGATAAACAACTGTGGTTCATCTTGGTTGAAAAAATACTCTCTCCTTCACCGATGTCTGCTGCAGGTTAACTTGAATACTGCTCTACACAAGTTGTTTTTCTCTCTCTAATCTTTTATTCAGTACATAACCCATCATTGCTTCAATTTAATAACAATATGTAATGTGTGCTTTTGAAGCCTAAGATGCTCTGCAAGTCTTTTGAGGTTTGAAAAAGGTATTTTAAATTCTATGGAAAGAATTCCTAATGCTTCATAATAAAATTGGCTTGGATTAATCGGTTTATGAAAATTTGTTCTTTTTACAAAAGAAGGATGAGAGTAATATATTCTCACTGGGAACCCCACGCACAATGCCTGGAATGATCAAGATATCGAGATTCCTCAGCCAATCCCTGATATCGTGTGAACTCGATATCATGTGAGCCTATTATCTGTAGGTTTTACCAAGGTCACAATGGAAATGGAAATACGTTTGCTATTTTTTCGAAAGTAAAATTTAAATCGTTATTCTTAGTTTACAAAATGTATGATCAAACAAGTATGGAATTCGGTTTTCGCATGATATCGTAAATTATCAAGACCTCGTCCGTTTCATCCGCCTCAGTCTATTGCTTCGGCGGATAACACAGCCTTGGTCTTGATAATTTACGATATCATGTTCTTCTTCATCCAATAATTGTTTAATATTTTGTGGTCCCCTTTTTGTTAGCACAGTGAGCGAGGATGTGTCATAACCTTGTACAGGTCTACCACCTGTCCTAGGGAATGTTTTGTTGTTCAAAACAGAATCTTCATGTCCTATTCGTTTTTCTATGACCATCTTATTACTTTCATCAGTGCCACACTAAACGGAACATTAGTTATTGATGCGAACAAACAACGAGCAATAAGAGGTTTCTTAATAGTTGTAGGTAATTTACAAAGAAAACTAATAAAGTCTTCCGTTATGAGATGTCAGTATAACTAGTAAAGTAAATGAACCGTTTCAGTGAACGACAATTTGGAAAATTATCGGACAATCAATTGAATAGATGGAAAGCCGATTAACCATTTTGGGCTTCTAAACAAAAAACAATTCTTGTGCATTTTAAAGCCACATAGGGATGGAAAACGTTAATTAAATGAAGGCTAAGGCTCGTTCCTGATGCCTCTTCATTCATTTTCTTTTTATTATATAGACACCCGGAGAGGGGTGGGGGGAGTGGTACTCACTTTAATGGCCGGACTATACGGGGAGGTTTCGCTCGAAAAAGCTACCTTTCTCGGTATAAAAAGGGATAGCTTTTCTTCAAAGGTTAGAATGTGAACAGTCCCTCTTTTCCCTCCTAACTCAGTCGAATCGGTTTTTTTCCTGCCTTGGACCCGCGGAGAGTGGGGGCGAGTTTGAAGAGGCACGCGGGGAGAGGAAAAGTATTGACTGTGGAGAACCCACAGAGAATTAAATAACCGCCCCTTTTTAACACTTGTCAAATACTTGTCAATGACGGCTCCTGCTATTCTAGGATATGTTTACAATACCGTTCAACGCAACTGACTTTTCACTGATAGTTTTACAGTTGTACAATAAAGTTTGAATTAAAATTACTTTCAAAAGTACGAACATGCGATATTCTTGAGACACCAAAAAATATTTATGAATAAAAAGTCATAACTGGAGCCAAAAGAAACCGCGAACCAAGTCAATCGTGTGTGAATTATATTTGTTCGGTGTTTCTGAGGATATTTTGAATATATTTTTCCTTAATTCCTGTGTCCAGCTGACTGTTCTTTTTTCCCGCTTCAAACTCAAGGTATTGTGCGCCTAAAGCTGTAGGAATCTGATTTGCCTTTGAAAGTATGAGCCGATACGAAAAGAAGAGCCGAACTCATCAAACACTTTATACTGTTCTTTGATGCAGTGCTTATTGAGAAGCTTGAGGTAGCACAAGAATCAGTGCTCTCCTTTGCAGGGCTCCATTTAATATCAGTGTTCGTATTAATCTCCCTCCTTGACGACTGTGGAGCAAGATTCGACTACGGGTCGACTACAAACACGCAAACACGTCTGTCTTCTCCACTCGGCCGCTCGATCGTCGATCATTTAGTACGTATTCACCAACGAATTACAGTAGGTTTGACTGCCGCTGCGATCAGTTTTCTCTCTGCTGGAAAACAATCCTCTGATATAAGTTTCGGTATTCAAGAAAGATTTTGATTTGAGAACCCGGCGGCTCGAAACAGCGATGCTTATTATAAGTAATCAGCAGGATCTGGAGTATACCTTTTTACCTTGACAGTTCGTTGACAGATGGATCATTTTCAACCAATGGGAATTTTGAGTTGTGTGGGCAACGCGTAATTCATTTCTCTGTGTGTTGTCCACAGTCCCTACTTTTCCTCTCAAACTCGCCCCCACTCCCCAGGCGGCAAAGACAGGAAAAAACCCGACTCGACTGAGTTAGGAGGGAAAAGAGGGACTGTTCACAGTCTATTCAAAGGTATATGAAAGGGTTACTTTTTCAGACAAAAAGGCATATAAAAGTGCTGAAAATTGGTATATGAAAGGGTAAGGGGTCGAGAGTCCAGGCGGAGCATCCCCGTACGACCCGAAGTAGCCCCTACACCACCTCCCCCGTATAAAAACATCCCGAAAAAACCCCGCCATTTGGCGTTTATTTTGACTGATCATGAGTGAGAAAAGATCGGATGTGACGTCATCGTGTGAGGATATGGAAAAAATGTAACGCAGGTCCCGGATGTAGTGCGTATGAAAAATACGAGTGGCGTACTTCTCAGTAAAACACTAGTGTCTATATAACAAATATAACGATATTACATTTTGTGGTCCACTTTTTTAATGTTAGTATAGTGAGCGAGGATTGTTATAAGTTACGCAAACGTGCCAAACAGAAGTCTGATAATAAAAGATTAGCAAGCCAATATACGAAGGCTTGTGTAGAGTTGGATTTTCATTCTGAGCACAGATAGAATACAGTATTAAGGAGTTCAAAAACACAGCGGTTAGTGATGTAATCAATGCCGGATAAAGCAGATCAAGGCAACTCAAGGATACTGTTGTATTGAAACAAGTATCAAGTATTGTTCATCTTTTGATCTGATCCAAAAAAAAAAAAAAAAACGTGAAGCGCTTTTCAAACTTTAAATTGAAACCATTGCAATGTATATAATATTACTGAGTCTTTTTATCATAATCCAAACCATTTTCTTTTTAAAATGCGGTGCACTATTTTTGAAATGCGTCACCACCTTTTCCAGGTCTGCCTGTCACACGGAGTAAATTATCGTTCAATATATACAGAATATTCATATCATATTCGTTACCTGATCATTTAGTTTCACTTACTTTCATCACACTAAACTAAATCTCTCTCTCTCCCTCTCTTTCGCTAACATGTCCTGCACATTTTTAAAAATATTTATTTACATTTTTACTTGCAGTAGCCACATGCGCTAAACAAGCGCCTATTATTTTAAATGTGGTGCTCTATTTCTGAAATGTCACACAGAGTAAATGGTCGTTGCGGAATACAGAATATTCATGTCCTATTCGTTACCTTATCATTTAGTTTCGCTTACTTTCATCACTGGCACACTAAACTAAATTGGTTTTCAGTGTGAACAATAGCGAACAATTATAGGTTTCTTAATAGCTGAACCTTATTTCCAAAAACTAATCAATGTTCCGTTATGAGATGTCTGTATAACTATTAAAGTAAATTAACCGTTTTAGTGACCAACCAAGTCAAACGTTTTCGGAAAATAGTTCGAATAGATCGAAAAATAAGTAACCATTTTGAGCTTCCAAACACAAAGCAATTCTAGTAATTTCTAAAGCGACACAGGCGTGCAAAAAGTTAATTAGATGCAGGCTTAGGCTCGTTCCAGACGCCAATGCACTTCTTGACCGAACATAATATAAATATAACTAGTTGGACTCTGGAGCGACTTCTGGGTAACGAATAATTCAGGCCCCAATTCACTTGCTTAAAATGGGAGAGGGAAAAGGGAAGATATTGATACAGTTATCATATTTAATGCATTAGGTTCAGCCACACATTAGAAATCAGTTGTCCCTCCAGTGTCACATAGTTTGGCAAGCCCTGCAGAACTTTCCAATGTTTGTCAACCCAATATATAACTGCCGTTCCGAAATAATTCAGACGCCTTTCTTTTACCAGACTTAATTCATAGATTGATGAGCTCGGAACATGAGAGTAACGGCGTTGTCTAGAACGTGTCTAACAGCCCTTACCCTAGCGATAACGATGGGTGAAAACGCTGAGAAATACGCCATGCATATAAGAGCTCGGCTGTAGTTTTATCCTCAGTAATCAAATGTATTTGTCTCTTCTTACCCAAGAAGTTTATGAACAAGGAGAGCTTGTTATTCACCCAGATGTTAAGCTTGCTCGTCTTGAACCGAATTATCTTCTCGTCTTAAGATTCTTTTGACTGTAGTTTTTACTGCTTGACGAATATCTTGCATGCGCCATAAGTACAGCAAAGGATTCACTGTGGAGTTCATTGCCACAAAAACGGTACTTAACATTAACGCCTTGTATGATACTAAAGAACGAACATCTTTATCGAGAGATCGTGCAATAATCAAGCAAAGGTATGGCAGGTACAATATCAAGGTCGTCAACATGACAAGTATCATGGTGTTCATAGATCTTCGGTACTGTGAGACATCAAAGTCACTGCTTCCGTTGTCTGGTTCCTGACTAGACGATGATACAGAAGAAGTGAGCTTCTTCAGTGAATAGAAAGCCATGGAATAACATACGGTTATGGTTGTCAGAAACACGAAAATAATACATGGGATCATAAAAGCTATTGCATAACGAAAAACGTTTGATAGAGGAAAAGTCAACAGCAGCAAAAGCATTCCCACCCAGTAAGGGATAGTCACCATCCAGATGCGTCGAGATGTTACAAACGATCGATATCTGTTTTTCAGTCTAATGGCCAACAATCGGTCAACGCTGATAAGAACCACAGAGTATAGAGATACAGAACCTAACCAGTATGCAAGAAGATTAGCAAATAAAGCTATATAACAAAACATTGTGTTCCACTTTTTGATGTAAGCATAGTGGCCGAACATCATTAAAGTTTCTGCCAACGCTCCAAACATAAGATCTGATAATGCAAGATTAGCAAGAAGAAGATACGAAGGCTTGTGTAGAGTTGGATTCTTCCAGATGGAATACAGTATTAAAGAGTTCAAAGATACGGCTGTTACTGATGTAATGCCGAATAACGCGGATAGAGTTATCCGAAACGATGGCATCACAAGGGAGCGGCTGTATGAAAACAAGCTGAAACAACTGTGGTTCATCTTGGTTGAAAAATACTGGTCAGTAGTTTCATCGTTGACTGCTGCGGGTTAACTTGAATACTTCACTTTCCCTGCTCTACACCTGTTTTATTCTTCTTCTAATCTTTTATTCATTAGTTGACTGTAATGAAATTTTATGTACAATAAAGAAATTAACATTTTATACAGGCTGATGAAAATTTCTTAAAGCAGACGCTTCCAGAATTCTGAGATGTTGGCTTCAGTCATTCAAATAATATTTCAAACTCAGAAACAAGCAATGAACATTTTAATGAATGGCTCTCGTGTGTAGATAATTGGAATAGAAAATGCATTGAGGTGAAATGACACCAAAGAACAGAATAAACACCCAGCAAGAGAGAAAGCACTGTTATCTTTAGAAGTGGCAGGTTCGGCTCTGGAAATAATGACTTAGTTTTTTTTTATATTATCATTTAAAATCTGTATTGTATAATATTGGATAAGCATGAGTAGGCTTGAAGGAAACGAGATTTCATAGTTGATTTAAATAGTTTATGGGATAGATTTGTACAGGAAATCGAACAAGTTCGAGTGGAGCTTAAAAAAAATATCCCGAGTGCAGTTTAAAATCAAGATTTTCAAACTGCACGAGAACCCATTTGATTTTCTTGTAATAATATGACCATCAAAAAAATTTCAATCGAAAAAAAATTCTCACTACATGTCCAAAAAACGTGTTTTCCCGATTTGATAAAAAGTAAACTGTGGACAGTTCCTCTTTTCCCACCTAACTCAGTCGAGTCGGGTTTTTTCCTACCTTGGACGCATGGGGAGTGGGGGTGAGAAGCGGCACGCGGGGAGTGGAAAAGTAGGGACTGTGGACAACACACAGAGAAATGAATTACACAACTCAAAATTCCCATTGGTTGAAAATGATCCATCTGTCAACGAGCTGTCAAGGTAGAAAGGTATACTCCAGATCAAGCTGATTACTAGTATAAGCATCGCTGTTTCGAGCCGCCGGGTTTTTAAATTAAAATCTTTTTTGAAAACCGAAACTTATGTCAGAGGATTGTTTTCCAGCAGAGCGAAAACTGATCGCAGCGGCAGTCAAACCTACTGTAATTCGCTGGTGAATTCGTTCTAAATGATCGCCGATCGAGCGGCCGAGTGGAGAAGACAGACGTGTTTTTGTAGTCGACCCATAGTCGAATCTTGTTGATAATTCTTTAGTCTTCTCTACAGTCGTCAATGGGGAGGGAGATTAATACGAACACTGATATTAAATGGAGCCCTGCAAAGGAGAGCAGTGATTCTTGTACGACCTCAAGCTTCTGAATAAGCACGCATCAAAGAACAGTATAAATTGTTTGATGAGTTCGGCTCTTCTTTTCGTATCGGCTCATACTTTCAAGGGCAAATCAGATTCCTACAGCTTTAGGTGCAAAATACCCCGAGTTTAAAGCGGAAAAGATAAACCAGTCAGCTGGACACAGGAATTAAGGAAAAATGTATTCAAAATATCCCCAGAAACACTGAACAAATATAATTCACACACGATTGACTTGGTTCGTGGTTTCTTTTGGCTCCAGTTATGACTTTTATTTATAAGTATATTTTGGTGTCTCAAGAATATCACATGTTCGTACTTTTGAAAGTAATTTTGATTCAAACTTTATTGTATAACTGTAAAACTAACAGCGAAAAGTCAGTTGTGTTGAATGGTATTATAAACAAATCCTATAGACAAGCCGGAGCCGTAAGTGACAAGTATTTGACAAGTGTGAAAAAAGGGCGGTAATTCATTTCTCTGTGTGTTGTCCACAGTCCCTACTTTTCCTCTCCCCGCGTGCTGCTTCAAATTCGCCCTCACTCTCCGCGCGTCCAAGGTAGAAAAAAACCCGATTCGACTGAGTTAGGAGGGAAAAGAGGGACTGTTCACGGTCTGGATAAAAAGAAAAACAGATGCCATACAATTAAGCTGTTCTTAGTTAGCTTTATTTAACTCATTGTTTAAGCAGTTAATATTCCTTGAGTAAACTGAGCTGCCTTAGCATAAAATTAGGGCAACATTTATTGTCATTCGTTTTAAGGTGACTGACTACTTTAGCAAGGAATAATTACAAAATATTCTTAAAAAGATATTCTGCACAGAATTTAAAGCTGATTCCAAAAATGGAAAGAAAAATGAGGGTGTCCCGAGCTCGTTTTCCAAATAATAAACTTTGAATATGACGATCTTGACAAGATTTCAAAAGAAAAATGGCGGAAATCAAGCTTTGCACACACAAATTCATAACTAAAAAATTAAAGAAGCTCTGGAAGCAATTTTCTCAGGACATCTACTTTAAACATTATTTTTGAAGACTAACCAAAAAAATTGAAGAAAGTTTTAGAAATATAAGCTAAAGATTCAGCTTCTTGTTAGCTTAATCAATCAAAAATCGTACTCAAACTACAACAACAAAAACACATGAAACGCTTTTTTTATAAGTTCTTATAATTACGTTTTTCTCAAACTTTCTCAAAAGATTGATTTTATCTTTTGTTTTAGGAAATTCAAAGAAAAATATAGATTCCCGTGCAAAATTCGGGGTTTTTGCCATGTTGAAGTTCAAAACGTGTATGGTTCCACAATAAAATTTTGAAGGTTGTGATGCGGTTTTGAGAAATTTTTGTGCACGCGCACATCGTGGGCTTAAATTAAGCTTTTAAAAGTGGTCAGTCACCTTAAAGTATGATGAGGGATGATGAGGTTAAATTCTCCCTACGTGATTCAAGACACGTAGGAATGTTGTCTAAGCTGCAAATTTCATTGATAAAACGTTTTCACTGACTGACTACTTACGAGCTCAAATCTCAAAAATACAAAATCATGATTGTGCAAAGGTGAGTAATCTAAAATGTCATTAACACTGAAAAATTAAACAATTGCAGTCAAAATGAAAAATTTAAGTTGAAAGTTTGAATAGTCTATCAGTCGCTGTCACTGTCACTTTGAATGACTCTGATTCTCTTCTTGTTCTCGGGTTCTAGTCCCTTACTTTTAGCCCACGTTTTCCAAAAAAATTATCCACGTTCTTGCACTTCGGTTTGTACTACTACTACTGGCTCTTTCTTTAAAAATATTGATTTCTTCGAGATTTGAGATTAAAAAACGGAGAAAATGTTTATCCGCCATTTCTGTTGAAAAAATAAAAAATAAAAAATGTGCACACAGTTTTTGTTTCCATAGCTGGAATTTTCACTCTGATTGGTTGACAACACAGCCCATTGTTTTTCAGCCAATCCGCGAGAGCGATTTCACTATTTTCACAGTAATTTCGCTCTTTTTGCACAGTGATTTCAAAAAATCAACAGGTAGCAGACCAATCACAATCAAGAATTTTGTCATGCTTAATACCCAGCGACTCGGGAAACGGTTATTTCTTTAGTTTATTTTCCCACTCAATAATGAATATCATAATAATTGTATACAAAATATCAAAAACCTCTCCTCAAACTCTAGATTTATCTCAAATATAAACTTTTATATGACTGTCATTTTTCGCATTCTTCATGACACCTCGGTTTTTTTCAGTGACGTCATTTCTACGTCACTATTTCAGATCAGCTGGATAGGCGTTCTCCGTATATTTTTTTGCATTTGTTTGCTCTTTTATTTGCTCTTTGAAATGACAAAAACTGCTTTGTTTAACTTAAACACTTTTCATGAGGTACAAGAGAAAGCTATAAGATGACCATTGCACTTTATTGTAACAGCTGCCATAGCAATTGTCAGAATGGTTGCGCACAAACAATCACCGCGAACGTCCTTAATGAAAAAAAAGTATTCTCGTTATTTCATTATATATATTTTTTAAATTTACAGTTCTTGTGTGGTGTTAGGTTTTAAAGAAGAGTGGCTTGTGCTCTCTGTGAATTTAATTTCAAGGACCTAATATAAATAATACCTGCATTTATAAAGATTGATAATAGAAATGTAGATCAGGGTCGTATCCAGGAAGTTCATGAGGTTCAGAGTATTGCTAGTATGTCAATAACCTTGATGATAACATTGGACTAACTGTCAAGGATGAAATGAAAAACCTGCTTGATATGCGAATTCATAATAGATATGTTTATATACAATAAAATATTTCAATTACCAAACCCAAGGCCGTGTTATCTGACAAAGCCTTAGGCTGAGGCGGATAAAACTGCCTAGGTCTTGATAATTTACGATATCATGCGGAAAAAGTATTCGATTAATGTTTCATTATACATTTTGTAAACTAAGAAGTAGGAATTAATTTGCTTTCGAATAAAAGCGAAACGTAGATCCAGCGTATTTACAACTGAGTACAGTTTATATATATGTATCAGTGTCTTACTATAGCCCAACATCTAAGTAAAACTACATCCCGGCAGTATTAACAAATCCTATACGGTATATACAGTTGGCATGGTACAAGGACGATATAAACCGTAACATCTAGATAGTTGAACGCAAATTTATCATCGATTAAGAAGTAGAAGAAGAAGAGGAAGAAAATATATATATTACTAAATAAATGAATAAATTTCAGTTTTTGTCTTGGAAATCTCTGCTTTTCAAAGCAAAACATAATGAAAAAAGGCGTCTGTGGCTATTATAACGACCATAGACTTTTATGCCCACGGAGATCCGGTTAGTCCGCCTTCATACATAGTTTTAAACTTGCTTCTCTTAAACCAAAGGATCTTCTTGTTTTAAGATTCTTCTCACTGTAGTTTTTACTGCTTGACGAATATCTTGCATGCGCCACAAGTACAGTAAAGGATTCACTGTCGAGTTGATTGCTACGATCAGCTCGCTCGTTGATAACATCTGGTATGATATCACTGAATATGAGTTTTGGCCAACTGTGTCACCATTCTTGATACTATATGCAACAGCCGAAGAAAAATATGGAAAGTACAACAGTAAAGTTGTTAACAGGACAAGCAACATGGTATTCAAAGATTTCCGGAATTTCGAAACCTCAAAGTTTCCACTTTCACCGTCTTGTTGCTGACTGGACGATGATACAGAAGACGTGAGCTTCTTCAGTGAGTAGAACGCCATGGAATAACAAACGATTATAGTCGTTAATAACACTGAAAGGACTAATGAAGATATAATGTTTATCACAAGAAACGGGACATTTGCTATAAATAAAGCCAGCAAGAAGGCAAGCATTCCCACCCAGTAAGGGATAGTCACCATCCAGATGCGTCGAGATGTTACAAACGATCGATATCTGTTTTTCAGTCTAATGGCCAACAATCGGTCAACGCTTATTAGCGCCAAAGTGTATAGAGACACAGAACCCAACCAGTATCCCATAAGATGAGCAAATGCAGATATATAGCAGTATTTTGTGTTCCACTGTTTAATGTAAGCATATTGTACGAAGATTATTAAAGTCTCTGCCAACGCTCCAAACACAAGATCTGATAATGCAAGATTAGCAAGAAGAAGATACGAAGGCTTGTGTAGAGTTGGATTCTTTCAGATGGAATACAGTATTAAAGAGTTCAAAGATACGGCTGTTACTGATGTAATGCCTAATAACGCGGATAGAGTTATCCGAAACGATGGTAACTGAAGTAAGGCGTTGTATGAAAACGATAAACAACTGTGGTTCATCTTGGTTGAGAAAATACTCTCTCCTTCACCGATGTCTGCTGCAGGTTAAATTGAATACTGCTCTACACAAGTTTTTTCTCTCTCTAATCTTCAATTCATTACATAATCCATCATTGGTTCAATTTAATAACAATATGTAATGTGTGCTTTTGAAGCCTAAGATGCTCTGCAAGTCTTTTCTGATTCGAAAAAGGTATTTTAAATTCTATGGAAACAATTTTGAATGCTTCATAACAAAATTGGCTTGGATTAATTGGTTTCTGAAAATTTGTTCTTTTTACAAAAGAAGGGTGAGAGTAATATATTCTCACTGGGAACCCCATGCCTGGAATGATCAAGATATTGAGAGTCCTCAGCCAATCCTTGATATCGTGTGAACTCGACATGATAAATGTATTATCTGTAGCTTTTACCAACAGATCATTTATCATCTCGAGTTCAAAGGTCACAATGGAAATGGAAATACGTTTGCTATTTTTTCGAAAGTAAAATTAAATCTTTATTCTTAGTTTACAAAATGTATGATAAAACAAGTATGGAATTCGGTTTTCGAATGATATCGTAAATTATCTAGACCTCGGCCGTTTTGTCCGCCTCAGTCTATTGCATCGGCAGATAACACGGCCTTGGTCTTGATAATTTGCGATATCATGTTCTTCTTCATCCAAAAATTGTTTAATATTTTGTGGTCCCCTTTTTGTTAGCACAGTGAGCGAGGATGTGTCATAACCTTGTACAGGTCTACCACCTGTCACAGGAAATGTTTTATTGTTCAAAACAGAATCTTCATGTCCTATTCGTTTTTCTATGACCATCTTATTACTCTCATCAGTGCCACACTAAACGGAACATTAGTCATTGAGTGATGCGAACAAATAACAAGCAATAAGAGGTTACTTAATAGTTGAATGTAATTTACAAATAAACTAATGAAGTCTTCCGTTATGAGATGTCAGTATAACTAGTAAAGTAAATGGACCGTTTCAGTGAATGACAATTTGGAAAATTATCGGACAATCAATTGAATAGATAGAAAGCCGAGTAACCATTTTGGGCTTCTAAACAAAAAACAATTCTAGTGCATTCTAAAGCCACATAGGGATGGAAAACATTAATTAAATGAAGGCTAAGGGTCGTTCCAGACGCCTCTTCATTCATTTTCTTTTTAATATATAGACACAAGGAGAGGGTGGGGGAAGTGGTACTCCCTTTAATGGACTATACAGGGATGTTTCGCCGGAGAGGGCTACTTTTTTTCGGTATAAAAAGGGATACCTTTTCTTCAAAGGTATATAAAAGGGGTACTTTTTCAGACAAAAAGGCATATAAGAATTCTGAAAATTGGTATATTAAAGCGTAAGGGGTCGAAAGTCCAGGCGGAGCATCCCCGTATAAAACGACCCGGAGTAGCCCCCACCCCCTCCCCCCTTCGGTATATAAACATCCCGAAAAAAAACCACCATTTGGCGTCCATTTTGACTGATCATGAGTGAGAAAAGATTGGATGTGACGTCATCGTGTGAGGATATGGAAAAAATGTAACGGACGTCCTGGATGTAGTGCGTATGAAAAATACTAGTGGCGTACTTCTCAGTAAAACACTAGTGTCTATATAACAAATATAACGATATTACATTTTGTGTTCCACTTTTTAATGTTAGCATAGTGAGCGAGGATTGTTATAGGTTACGCAAACGTGCCAAACAGAAGTCTGATAATAGAAGATTAGCAAGCCAAGATACGAAGGCTTGTGTAGAGTTGGATTCTCAATCTGAGCACAGATAGAATACAGTATTAAGGAGTTCAAAAATACAGCGCGCGGTTAGTGATGTAATCAATGCCGGATAAAGCATATAAAGGCAACTCAAGGATACTGTTGTATTGAAACAAGTATCAAGTATTGTTCATCTTTTGATCTGCTCCAACCAAACGTGAAGCGCTTTTCAAACTTTAAATTGAAACGTTTGCAATATACATATATTACTGAGTCTTTTTGTCATAATTCAAACCATTTTTTTTTAAATGTGCTGCTCTATTTCTGAAATGCGTCATTACCTTTTCCATGTGTGCCACCTGTCACACGGAGTAAATGATCGTTCAATATATACAGAATCTTCATATCCTTTTCGTTACCTGATAATTTAGATTCGCTTACTTTCATCACACTAAACTGAATCTCTCTCTCTCTCTCTCTCTCTCTCTCTCTCTCTCTCTCTCTCTCTCTCTCTCTCTCTCTCTCTCTCTCTCTCCCTACCTCTCTCTCTCTCTCTCTCTCTCTCTCTCTCTCTCTCTCTCTCTCTCTCTCTCTCTCTCTCCCTACCTCTCTCTCTCTCTCTCTCTCTCTCTCTCTCTCTCTCTCTCTCTCTCTCTCTCTCCCTACCTCTCTCTCTCTCCCTACCTCTCTCTCTCTCTCTCTCTCTCTCTCTCTCTCTCTCTCTCTCTCTCTCTCCCTACCTCTCTCTCTCTCTCTCTCCCTACCTCTCTCTCTCTCTCTCTCCCTCTCTTTCGCTAACATGTACTGCACATTATTTTTATATTTATTTGCATTTCTACTTGCAGTAGCCACATGCGCTAAACAAGCGCCTATTATTTTCAATGTGGTGCTCTATTTCTGAAATGTCACACGGAGTAAATGGTCGTTGCGGAATACAGAATATTCATGTCCTATTCGTTACCTTATCATTTAGTTTCGCCTACTTTCATCACTGGCACACTAAACTAAATTGGTTTTCAGTGTGAACAATAGCGAGCAATTATAGGTTTCTCAATAGTTGAATCTTATTTCCAAAAACTAATTAATGGTCCGTTATGAGATGTCAGTATAACTATTAAAGTAAATTAACCGTTTTAGTGACCAACCAAGTCAAACGTTTTCGGAAAATAATTCGAATAGATCGAAAAATAAGTAACCATTTTGGGCTTCCAAACACAAAGCAAATCTAGTACATTCTAAAGCGACACAGGCGTGCAAAACGTTAATTAGATGCAGACTTAGGCTCGTTCCAGACGACAATGCACTTCTTGACCGAACATAATATAAATATAACTAGTTGGACTATGGAGCGACTTCTGGGTAACGAATAATTCAGGCCCCAATTCACTTGCTTAAAATGGGAGAGGGGAAAGGGAAGATATTGATACAGTTATCATATTTAATGCATTAGGTTCAGCCGCAGATTAGAAATCAGTTGTCGCTCGAGTGTCACACAGTTTGGCAAGCCCTGCAGAGCTGTTTTCCATTTTTCAGACGCTTTTCTTTTACCAGACTTAATTCATAGATTGATGAGCTCGGAACATGAGAGGAATGGCGCTGTCTAGAACGGGTCTAAGAGCCCTTACCCTAGCGATAACGATGGGTGAAAACACTGAGAAATACGCCATGCATATAAGAGCTCGGCTGTAGTTTTATCCTCAGTGATCAATCGCATTTGTCTCTTCTTACCCAAGAAGTTTATGAACAAGGAGAGCTTGTTATTCACCCAGATGTCCAGCTTGCTCGTCTTGAACCGAATTATCTTCTTGTCTTAAGATTCTTTTGACTGTAGTTTTTACTGCTTGACGAATATCTTGCATGCGCCACAAGTACAGCAAAGGATTCACTGTCGAGTTGATTGCCACAAAAAGGTAACTTAACCTTGACGCCTTAAATACTATCAATGAATGAACATCTTTATCGAGAAATTGTGCAATACTCAAGCAAAAGTATAGCAGGTACAATATCAAGGTCGTCAACATGACAAGTATCATGGTGTTCATAGATCTTCGGTATTGCGAAACATCAAAGTTACTGCTTCCGTTGTCTGGTTCCTGACTGGACGATGATACTGAAGACGCGAGCTTCTTCAGTGAGTAGAACGCCATGGAATAACAAACTGTTATGGTTGTGAGAAACACGAAGAGAGAAGTAGGAGCAATGATATTTCTTAGAAAATAAAATGTGTTTGATAGAAGTAAAGCCATAAGCAGTAAAAACCATCCTACCCAGTAAGGGATAGTCACCATCCAGATGCGTCGAGATGTTACAAACGATCGATATCTGTTTTTCAGTCTAATGGCCAACAGTCGGTCAACGCTTATAAGAACCAGACAGTATAGAGATACAGAAGCTAACCAGTATCCAATAATATGAGCAAATGCATTTATATAACAATATTGTGTAACCCACTTTTTGATGTAAGCGTAGTGGGTGAAGATCGTTGAAGTATCTGCCAACGCTCCAACCATAAGATCTGATAATGCAAGATTAGCAAGAAGAAGATACGAAGGCTTGTGTAGAGTTGGATTCTTCCAGATGGAATACAGTATTAAAGAGTTCAAAGATACGGCTGTTACTGATGTAATGCCTAATAACGCGGATATAGTTATCCGAAACGATGGTAACTGAAGTAAGGCGTTGTATGAAAACGATAAACAACTGTGGTTCATCTTGGTTGAAAAATACTGGTCAGTAGTTTCACTGTTGACTGCTGCAGGTTAACTTGAATACTCCGCTTTTCCTACTCTACACCTTTTTTATTCTTCTTCTAATATTTTATTCATTACTTGACGGTAATAAACTATTATATACAATAAAAAAATAACATGTTAAACAGGCTGATGAAAATTACATAGAGCAGACGCCTCCAGACGTCTGAGATATTGGTTTCAGTCATTCAAATAATATTTCAAACTCAAGAAATAAACAATGAACATTTTAATGATTGGCTTTCGTGTGTAGGTAATTGGAATAGAAAATGCATTTAGGTGAAATGACACCAAAGAATACAATAAATCCCCAGCAAGAGAGAAAGCACTGTTATCTTAAGAAGTGGCAGGTTCGGCTCTGGAAATAATGACCTTATTTTTTTTATATTATCATGTAAAATCTGTACTGAGAAAATATCGGATAAGCATGAGTAGGTTTGAAGGAAACGAGGTTTTATAGTTGATTTAAATAGTTTATGTGATATATTTGTATAGGAAATCGAACAGGTTCGAGTGGAGTTTGAAAAAAATATCACGAGTGCAGTTTAAAATCAAGATTTTCAAACTGCACGAGAACCCATTTGATTTTTTTGTAATAATATGAACATCAAAAATTCTTCAATCGAAAAGAAACTCTCACTACATTTCAAAAAAACGTGTTTTGCCGATTTGATAAAAAGTAGACTCTTTTCCCTCCCAACTCAGTGGAGTCGGGATTTTTCCTGCCTTGTACGTGCGGGGAGTTGGGGTGAGTTTGAAGCGGTACGCGGGGAGAGGAAAAGTAGGGACTGTTGTATGATATGTCGTATATTACTTTTATTCAAAGATTAATTTTCTCTTGGGAGGGGAACAAAAAAACGTAGCAAACAAATGCATACAAACAATGATCTCGCGAGTATGACTTTATATGCTAAATCGGTTAGAGAATAAACACTCGTGCTTTATTGGATTTAAAGATGCTCGTTGCTTTCTATCAATGCTCGGAGCTCTTAATCCCATAAAGCACTCGCGTTTATTCTCTAACCCATACTTAGAGGTTGCTAGAACTACCGAAAGGAACTGTGGAGTAACAAAGGCCAACAGCCTTTTCCTTATTCGACGATAAAACAATCAAAGACTCCATCACGAGCCGCTTGCACATGAGACAAAAAATGTTAACCAACCAGAAAAGAGAAATTTTGTCATGCTTAATACCCAGCGACTCGGGAAACGGTTATTTCTTTAGTATATTTTCCCACTCAATAATGAATATCATAATAAATTTCAAAAACTTCTCCTCAAACTCTAGATTTATCTCAAATATAAACTTTTATATGTCATTTTTCGCATTCTTCATGACACTTCGGTTTTTTGCAGTGACGTCATTTCTACGTCACTATTTCAGATCAGCTGGATAGGCGTTCTCCGTATATGTTTTTGCATTTGTTTGCTCTTTTATTTGCTCTTTTATATGACACGAATTGTATATGAACTTAAACACCTTTCGTGAGTTACAAGACAAAGCTATAAGATGACCCTTGTACTTTATTGTAGCCGCTGCCATAGCAACTGTCAGAGAGGTTGGGCACAAACAATCCCCGCGAACGTCCTTAATGAAAAAATAAGTATTCTCGTTATTTCATTAAATATATTTTTTTATTTTACAGTTCTTGTGTGGTCTTTGGTTTTAAAGAAGAGTCGCTTGTGCTCTCTCTAGGTAAAGTATTTGCGACCAGGCCTGCATGCAATCCCTTCAAAGTTGTTAGCCTTTTGTAAGCCTTTAGCCCGTGCATTTTTAGAATGCGTCATTGTGCGAGAATATAAACAAACCGAAGGGAAACCCAACAACTCACGTTCGCTTCTTCAGTAAATTTAAAAGAATTTAAAAGAATTTAAAAGAAGACAAGCGTTGAAAAGCTTGCAGCTACTGAAACATTCGCATTATGTATTTCTACACGTATCAAGATATTCGCAAGCTTTCTATTTCTAGAATTAAAGTCATAACTGTTAAGAAAATACTGTTTGAATATGTTAATTCATGGAACATGTTATAAAGCGGCCGGTCAGAATAAGGCATACCGTATAATATTCACAGAATAAAAGCTTAGCATCTATACGAACATGTAACTAGTATTAGAATTTAGGTAAGTTCCCTTCGAATGTAAAGGGAGTTCACTGCGTCGAATACGATTCAGTTTTTATTATTGAGTATTATGAGAATTCATATCAGCTGAATTATTTGTCAGCAACTCAAACTTACTCGATTAGAGCAGCACAACTCGCGTCGCTAGAACTCTTAGAGGAATCCAAAGCCTGTCAAAATGATTTAACATAGCTAATATTAAGATGCTACGGCGAAAACTTCGTTTATTTTTTTCTATAAACTTCGTGTTCACGAGCTTCTTTGACAAAGTAAAACCCGCATCCAATTATCAAATCAAGGGAGGGGAGCCTGAGCATTTTCTCGAATCTCGTTCTAGCTCTCGAATTTGAAAGAAAAAATAATTTTATTGATCATAACTTTTTAGTATTTAGGAAACAGTGGATCCTGCGTTTATAATGAGAGAAATTTGAATTCTAGTTCCAATTTTGTCTATACCGAAAAACATTTGCCGTGTCCTACCCTACTAAGGCAGTCATTGGTGCGCAAATTTTTCCCGTCATGGGTTATGCTAACAACTTGAGCTTGTTAGCTTCGCGCTGATTGGCTAGTTACATTTTCTTGTATTACCTAGCTGTGAATCTGATTTTAAGGACCTAATATGAATAATACCTGCATTTATAAAGATTGATAATAGAAATGTAGATCAGGGTCGTATCCAGGAAGTTTATGAGGTTCAGAGTATTGCTAGTATGTCAATAACCTTGATGATAACATTGGACTAACTGTCAAGGATGAAATGAAAAACCTGCTTGATATGCGAATTCATAATAGATATGTTTATATACAATAAAATATTTCAATTACCAAACCCAAGGCCGTGTTATCTGACAAAGCCTTAGGCTGAGGCGGATAAAACTGCCTAGGTCTTGATAATTTACGATATCATGCGGAAAAAGTATTCGATTAATGTTTCATTATACATTTTGTAAACTAAGAAGTAGGATTTAATTTGCTTTCGAATAAAAGCGAAACGTAGATCCAGCGTATTTACAACTGAGTACAGTTTATATATATGTCTCAGTGTCTTACTAGCCCAACATCTAAGTAAAACTACATCCCGGCAGTATTAACAAATCCTATACGGTATATACAGTTGGCATGGTACAAGGACGATATAAACCGTAACATCTAGATAGTTGAACGCAAATTTATCATCGATTAAGAAGTAGAAGAAGAAGAGGAAGAAAATATATATATTACTAAATAAATGAATAAATTTCAGTTTTTGTCTTGGAAATCTCTGCTTTTCAAAGCAAAACATAATGAAAAAAGGCGTCTGTGGCTATTATAACGACCATAGACTTTTATGCCCACGGAGATCCGGTTAGTCCGCCTTCATACATAGTTTTAAACTTGCTTCTCTTAAACCAAAGGATCTTCTTGTTTTAAGATTCTTCTCACTGTAGTTTTTACTGCTTGACGAATATCTTGCATGCGCCACAAGTACAGTAAAGGATTCACTGTCGAGTTGATTGCTACGATCAGCTCGCTCGTTGATAACATCTGGTATGATATCACTGAATATGAGTTTTGGCCAACTGTGTCACCATTCTTGATACTATATGCAACAGCCGAAGAAAAATATGGAAAGTACAACAGTAAAGTTGTTAACAGGACAAGCAACATGGTATTCAAAGATTTCCGGAATTTCGAAACCTCAAAGTTTCCACTTTCACCGTCTTGTTGCTGACTGGACGATGATACAGAAGACGTGAGCTTCTTCAGTGAGTAGAACGCCATGGAATAACAAACGATTATAGTCGTTAATAACACTGAAAGGACTAATGAAGATATAATGTTTATCACAAGAAACGGGACATTTGCTATAAATAAAGCCAGCAAGAAGGCAAGCATTCCCACCCAGTAAGGGATAGTCACCATCCAGATGCGTCGAGATGTCACAAACGATCGATATCTGTTTTTCAGTCTAATGGCCAACAATCGGTCAACGCTTATTAGCGCCAAAGTGTATAGAGACACAGAGCCTAACCAGTATCCCATAAGATGAGCAAATGCAGATATATAACAGTATTTTGTGTTCCACTGTTTAATGTAAGCATATTGTACGAAGATTATTAAAGTCTCTGCCAACGCTCCAAACACAAGATCTGATAATGCAAGATTAGCAAGAAGAAGATACGAAGGCTTGTGTAGAGTTGGATTCTTCCAGATGGAATACAGTATTAAAGAGTTCAAAGATACGGCTGTTACTGATGTAATGCCTAATAACGCGGATAGAGTTATCCGAAACGATGGTAACTGAAGTAAGGCGTTGTATGAAAACGATAAACAACTGTGGTTCATCTTGGTTGAAAAATACTGGTCAGTAGTTTCACCGTTGACTGCTGCAGGTTAACTTGAATACTTCACTTTCCCTGCTCTACACCTGTTTTATTCTTCTTCTAATCTTTTATTCATTACTTAACGTTAATAAAATTTTATATACAATAAAAATTTGACATTCTAAACCGGCTGATGAAAATTACATAAAGCAGACGCTTTCAGACAATACATGAAATAAAGGATATGAATTGAAAACAAGGCATGATATTTCGGGATCGCTAATTTTTTGGAAAGAGGTTCAGAATGCTCGTCAAATTTCGAAAAAGTCATGATACACAATTTTTTGTATGAAGTGTGATGATTGGACGAAGAGTGCTAACTAAAGATAAATAGAAATGTAGATCAGGGTCGTATCCAGGAACTTTATGAGGTTCATGAGTATTGCTAGTATGTCAGTAACCTTGATGATAACATTGGACTAACTGTCAAGGATGAAATGAAAAACCAGCATGATATGCGAATTCATAATAAAATGTTTATAAATAATACAATATATAAATTATCAATACCAAAGTATAGTGTTATCTGACAAAGTCTTAGACTGAGGCGGATAAAACGGCCTAGGTCTTGATAATTTACGATATCATGCGGAAACCGAATTCGATAATTATTTCATTATACATTTCGTAAACTAAGAAGTAACATTTATAGCAACAATGTAGCTAGCCAGAAATGTAAACGCCATCAGTTTTAAAATGATGGGCACAGAAAGCGATGTTTTTTTTTCCATCATTAATCCGAAAGCAATTAACCTGACCTTAGTACGTACGAATAAATAATTGGAAGAGAACGTCACTCTCTCATAAGTAATGTCCTCAATGTGTCACGCTTTCTTCAAGTTTCTCCCTACTGAGGCAAGAAGGGGTGAAGAGCTGCAAGCGACGGAAAACCCGAGATCCATGCCAGAAACAGTGCGGGTGAAAATGAAACAGTAACAGGCTGTTTCGAATTCTATATCGCAGGTATGGCAGAATCAAAGGTAGGTGTACGCTCCCAATGCAATAAGAAACCACCAAAAACTGGTGAAATTATCGTCTGATATGTGTAATTTTGCATTGAAATAACTGTATTTCGCAATCACGGAATATTTAAAAGCCTTTGGTAAAAAAAAAAGAAGTATTTTGTAAAGCAACAGCGATCCAAAATAGAAATCTACCGAGTCTTCTTTATAGTAAAGTGTATGAGCCTTCGTTTTGTCGAGGCCATATTGATTGCATGAGAGTAGGACCAGAATGATACTAGAACATGAAACTAAATAGAGATGGAAATTTATAAAAGAAATTAAGTTGTTGTACGAGAAACGACACTGTCCACCACAGAAAAACGATAAAGAGGATCCCACTGACTAAATGTATAAAAATAGGTTTGTGAATACTTCTAATTCAGTTATTTAAAAAAAAAATACAAAAAAAAAAAAAATACAAAAAGCAAATAAAGTAAGCTCAAGTACATAAACGAGTAAAAATATGGAGAAACTATGGCTTAACATCTTGATAAATTTGGACAATATTTCTGGGATAGGAAGTTGGTAGTCGGGAGGTGAAGTTCCTGGGACAACTCATAAGAAAAGGTAAAAGATTCTGATTAATTAACACAATTGTTTTTCAAAAATTGTTTGACAAAAAAATTTATTCGTTTTTGTGGAAAATATGTCATAACATATCCATGCCTGAATCTATAATTCATTCTGACGTATTGTCACGCATGGTAACGCAGCGTTTGAGGAATGCGAAGAGTCGATAGCTGATACCGATTCAACATCACCAAAACGTTTCCTAATCGTTGCTACAAAGAAATGTCAGAAATAGAGGTAGGTTAAGATTCTTCATCTTATATATACACCGTTCAGTCTTCGTATTAGAGTTTAGAGATGATATATTAGGATTAAATAATGGGTTATTTTCTTATTTTCGTTTGTGGTAAAATACGTAATAGGCAACTCAGAAGTTTGGACATACACTTTGAATACTTGATAAGAAATTTCTATTCTGACATTACGTAGATGAACTTAATCTACGTAAAATGTCCTTTTAAGAACAAATTAACGTACGTTTATAAGGCTTAGCCGGTTAACTATATGTATAGTAGCGCTCATTATTGAAATACTATGAAATTTATATTCAAATTAATATTGTTTATGTCTAATGGTCATTCTAATACAGTACATAATTGAAGCGTAAAATTTAAATTTCAAAATAGAATAGAATTAGCGAGTAAAAAAGTATGGACTGCGTCGTTGTAATACATGAATAATAATGGTTAAAAGCAAATTGAACACAGTATCTGAAAATGAGCAGTATTTAACTGCTGTTTCGGACGGCGGCGCAAAGATTTGAAGTTTATCTTCAAGTGGAAAAAAATAATATTTCTAACACGAGAATAATTTTTACTGCTATTTTCATAAACATGCAAACTATGTAGTTGCAAGTTTCCCGTTGAAATTTGGTTTTTCACTGCCGCCAGTCAAAAATATAAAAGATACCGACTGATTAGTTTTAATTGACGGAAGGTAAAAACCAAAATCAGCGTACAGCTCGCAGCTACCGACTTGGCATGTTTATGAAAATAGCAATAACACTAGAATAATTTTTAACACGAGAAGTTTTGAAACTTCATATCTTCTATTCAACGTGTAATGTTCTTTTTATCATATATGGACAACTAAGATAATATTTACTCCGGGTCCCGAGTGGCGTATTTTTCATACCTTACTCCAGCGAGTAAGATATGGTAAATACGAGTGGTTTAGATCCAGGTAAAACACGGTCATCCATACAGTAAATTTTGTTACGATGCCACTTTGATTTCTAGGAATCTTTTGAAACAGATGCTCAGCTCCCAATTTGCTTCCTATTATACAGTCTCATTGATTCAAGTAATTTGATTTTGCTTCCAGAAATCGCTTTTCCAATTTGACTACAAATCAAAGCTATGGCTGCAACCATTTTCAGAGATTCTAAATTCTATGTTTCCAGTAGAGTACGTGTACGGAGAGTGGTTTCGATGGCAAGCCACAACTGCATCAACTCCTTATTTCCCAAATCATCTCGGCTTCAGCAATCCCGAGCCGAACATTGGAACCGGTAGTCGCGTTGAAGGATTCAGCATACCTCAATTTATGTTTGCCGAAGCAGATGTAAGTGTCGCATTGCACGAGAGAAAAAACTGGCAACCTGATTCGGATGAAATGCAGAATTTCGACTGTTCGTTTCAAAATGAAAAGAATGAAGTGGTTCCTATTTTCACAGTGGAACACGCGTCAGATGATCCAAGATATGTCCATTTGAGGTTCACTGATGAATGGAAGGAGCATCGACCGAGGTACAAGAGCGCAACTTTCATAAACCAAACATATCTGTTACCTGACCCAATTTATACGAAAAAAATAACTGAACAAAATAATGCTGCGTTAGGTGAAACCTGGACGAACGAAATTCATGGCCCGGTACGTAAAATTCATTCAACAGGTGGATACGAAGCAGATAAAACGGGCGTATTCAAATACCCTCTCGCTTGGCCCGCACAAGCAATGGAATGGCTGGTTCGTCCCCGTGTTACCGGGTGGCCATCAGCCGAACTCGTGCAAGATATATTTGAGTCTGGATGTCATTTGGCTCCGGTTGGCAGGGGTAAACGACAAGGTGAGCCCATCTCATATATGAAATATCATGAAAACCCTGAGCAAGCATCCAGGGGAGAGAAAGAGAGCCAGGATGATTTAGAAATCATGGATGAAACTGAGTGGAGATTGTCTTTTTCAGTGGCGGAAAACAAACTTGGTCAAAGTGTGTCTCCCGTCCAACGCCACGTTCTAGTTCTTCTGAAGATGATCAAAAAAGCTTATATTCCTGAATTGATTTCTTCGTATCTTTTGAAAAATCTGCTGTTTTGGGAAATTGAAAAACAAGAGCCGTCCTTCTGGTCGGAAGCTAACTCAGCCAAATGCCTGCTATCTATGCTTGATCGGCTGCAGAAGTGTTTGGAAGAACGATGCCTACCTCATTACATCATACCACAGAGCAACCTTATTCAATATGAAGATGCTGCAAAACTGGCCGAAGGAGCTGCAATCATTTCGGATGTTAGAATAAGTATCTTGCCGAAAACAATCAGCTTACTAAAGAGATGCGAGTCACTTACGTATCAATCAGATACCTTTATGAATGGCATGGATTTAGATTCCATACTCTTGAAGATCCAAGACAGCTCCTTGGCAGAAGAAGAGGTGAAAGAGTTAAGCATATCCATACTTGTCGTCTTTGTTCGGCAGAGTAAATATGTTGCGGAGAGGATGCTTGGACATATTCAAGACGATGAATATAAAAACGAGGAAGCCAAAAAAATGATGCAAGTTCCCCTTTACGCCTATCAGTCACTTTTAGCAAGAACCCTGTGTAAGCTGTGGTTCCATAAACCTGACAAAAACGACGAAGAAAAATCAAAGGAAGAAGAATTCATCTCGTTTGTACAAGAAGAAGTACAAAGTTTTTCCGCTGACGACGAGTTTATGGCTCTTACACAGGCCTTTTTTGCCCAACAAAAAGCAGGAAAAGATATATCGCTGTTGATACCATACACGAGTGTTATGGAGCACACCAAAAAGGTTCACACGAAAAGGACATTTTCTTTATTTCAAGAAACGAACAAACTTCAAGATACAATTTGGGGACAGGTGTCCAGCGAAATGATGAATATTTGGAGAGAAAATTTGAAAGATGAGCTTGAGGGATTAACAATTGATGAAGTGGAAACAGAACGCATCAAAATGATCCAAAAGATGTTAAGTGATCATGACGACGAACGACCATCACCAACCTGAACGTCCATCACTCACATCAACCTCCAACCCTCACATCAACGTCCAACACGCACATAATTGTCCATCACCCAAATAAACGTCCATCACCCACATGAACGTCTATTACTCCTATGAACGTCCATTCAACGTCCAACGTACATTCTGTTGTATGGAAAATCGGTCCCGAATAGGTGAGGTCCAATCCATTTTGGCTATGATTGTTTGTTTTGTTTTTTGCGGAATAAAACTAGGAGTTAGCTTGTAAAGTGTAGATTAATTTCAGAAATGAGTTAGAGCAGTTGTTGTTAAAGCATTGAGCAATTTATAAGCATGAATCATTGAACTTCAGGAACTATAGCATGTGGAGAAATTAGGGACATCCGTTTGGGAATGGGGCGAGCTTTTTTAAAGACCTAAACTGCATGTCAACTACAGATTTTTTTCCAAAAAATAAGAATAGACGTTTAACTATGGAGGGGGGAAGGTATTTCGAAGTCGATAGGATAGTTGCAAGCTTCTTACACTGTCTTTAGCTGTCAAATCACATGGTCTGCCCAGGTTTTTGTAGACCAAAACGAACAATTATGACCTGTAAAGCCTGGGAGCTAATAAACGTCTATGAAAGCAAGATGGCGGCCAAATAAGCTTAATATCCACAAGAAACTTCCAAAATTAGACGAGTTTTGGGACTTCACGCGCAAGAAATCGCCATGTTTACTACATTTTGTCATCAAAATTTCACGGAAGTTGACTTCATTTTACCGCAGAGCAAATACTTATCAGGTATTTCAAAGTTATTTGATGGGAAAGAGTCGAGTTTATTAAATATGAATTCGATTGAACAACTTTTGTATGTCTCTTAATTTTTTACAAAATCGTCTCCTTTCAACCCCTGTTATTTCAATTTCTTTGAAGTGGCTACATGGTGAGCCACATTATTTTCTTTAACCTCAAATGCTTATTACCGCAAAGAATACTCTATACACTTGTTGATTTTTTTATTGTTTATTGAGCTTTTGAATTGTATAATACGATTCCGATTGAACAAGCCTAATATACATCGAGCGAAAAGAACTATCTCACAAACAAAACTTATTAAGGTCAAAACCCAATGAATTTAATCCGCCATTTTGATAATTTTTTTAAAGAGCAACTGATGATATTGCGCATGCGTGTCCACAATTTCTCCACATGGAAGTGCTGCACGAATTTAGTCATAAAAATGATGATTACATACAGCATAGGAAAACGGGAAACCTAAAAAATCGTTTTATACCCTATTCAAAACAAGGCCTTCCCTGGGATCTTAGCTCACCATAGTCGCAGGGTCAAAATGCGTATTTACTCGCCGGGTCAATATGGGTATTTTTCCTTAACTCGATCGCCGCGAGTTAAGATCCCAGGGTCCTAAACTGATATGTACTTATCAAGAACACTTCACTTGACTTCAGTACCACCAGCAGATATAAACAAATAAATGTTGTGTTTTTACTTTGTATTTTTGAGCAGACCAAATGCTTTTAATTAAATTGTTGATCAATCGTCTAGAGCCATGTTTTCAAGGTATATATTGGCAATATTAATAACCCCTTAAATTTGGTCGGTTGTTATGACATATATTCTTTGGGTTAAAAAACTAACCAATTCTTTTTGGCTGTAACAACCATAAAGATTGTAAAGAGCCCTAGAATCGGATTGTTCAGTTATTACATGGGGATGTATGAAAGGGGATGCAATATGCAGTTTTGAGGTGTTGTTTTCTTAGAGAGAGAGAGAGAGAGAGAGAGAGAGAGAGAGAGAGAGAGAGAGAGAGAGAGAGAGAGAGGAGAGACAGAGAGAGAGAGAGAGAGAGACAGAGAGAGAGAGAGAGAGAGAGACAGACAGAGAGAGACAGAGAGACAGAGAGACAGAGAGACAGAGAGACAGAGAGACAGAGAGAGAGAGAGAGAGAGACAGAGACAATGAGAGAGAGAGAGAGAGAGGAGAGAGAGGAGAGAGGAGAGAGAGAGAGAGAGAGAGGAAGTTTCATAATTTGTCTTAACTAAAATATATCTGTTAATAACAACCATATTGATGCAATATGCGGTTTTGAGGTGTTGTTTTCTTAGAGAGAGAGAGAGAGGAGAGGAGAGAGAGGAGAGAGAGTGGAGAGAGAGAGACAGAGAGAGAGAGAGAGAGAGAGAGGAGAGACAGACAGAGAGAGACAGAGAGAGAGAGAGACAGAGAGAGAGAGAGACAGACAGACAGAGAGAGAGAGAGAGAGAGAGAGAGAGAGAGAGAGAGAGAGAGAGAGAGAGAGAGAGAGAGAGAGAGAGAGAGGAAGTTTCATAATTTGTCTTAACTAAAATAGATCTGTTAATAACAACCATATTGATGCAATATGCGGTTTTGAGGTGTTGTTTTCTTAGAGAGAGAGAGAGAGAGAGAGAGAGAAGAGAGAGGAGAGAGAGAGAGAGAGAGAGAGAGAGAGAGAGAGAGAGAGAGCAAGTTTCATAGTTTGTCTTAACCAAAATAGATCTGTTAATAACAACCATATTGATTTTGGTCATCTTATCAACCAATAGAAAATTGGTCGTAATGCCCGGAGTGTTTTTGTTGTTGACATGAACATGACATAATATGCCAAATTACCAGCTATAAAGATATATAGGGCTAAGTTACTATAGCGACAAAAGTATTTAAGTTACAGGTTCACACATAAAAAGGTATACGCAGTTCCAAGAGAAAATGAACCATAGCTGCTTGTTGTTTCGGTACATTAACAACGAAACCTCCTTTCAGTTGCCATCGTTTCGGATAACTCTATCCGTGTTATTCGGCATTACATCAGTAACAGCCGTATCTTTGAACTCTTTGATACTGTATTCCATCTGGAAGAATCCCACTCTACACAAGCCTTCGTATCTTCTTCTTGCTAATCTTGCATTATCGGATCTTATGTTTGGAGCGTTTGCAGAAACTTTAGTGATCCTCGCTCACTATGCTTACATTAAACTTTGGACTACAAAACTTGTTCATATTCTTACTATTGCTAATCTATTTGCCTACTGGTTGGGTTATGTATCTCTATACTGTTTGACTCTTATCAGTGTGGATCGATTGTTGGCCATTAGACTGAAAAACAGATATCGATCGTTTGTAACATCTCGACGCATCTGGATGGTGACTATCCCTTACTGGGTGGGATTGTTTTTGCTGCTGTTGGCCTTACTTCTTTCAAACGTTTTTTATTATGCAAGAGATGTTATTTTGCCATGTTTTTTTTCCGTGTTTCTCACAATCATGACCGTTTGCTATTCCATGGCGTTCTACTCACTGAAAAAGCTCACGTCTTCTGTATCATCTTCCAGTCAGCAACCAGTAAATGGGAGCAATAACTTTGATGTCGCACAATACCGAAGATCTATGAACACCATGATACTTGTCTTGTTGACGACCTTCCTATTATCTCTACCTTACCTTTGCACAGTTGTTGTCGAGAAGGGTATTGGCTTTCATTCAATGATAACTTTTAAGATGTCAGGTATAAGTGAGTTGATTGTAGCAACCAACTGCACAGTGAATCCTTTACTGTACTTGTTTCGCATGCAAGATATTCGTCAAGCAGTCAAATCTACGGTCAAAAGAATTTTAAGACGAGAACATCATGATTCTGTTGAAAACGAGTCCGTTTGATTGTTAGGGTGGACAAAAAGCCGTAAGTCAAACGATTGTTTGAATCGAACGGTCTCTTTGTTTCTTTGTCTGTTTCCTGTCTGCTCTTTTTCCTATCGTTCTTCTTCTCCTTCTTCTTCTTCTTCTCCTCCTCCTCCTCCTCCTTCTTCTTCTTCTTCTCCTCCTCCTCCTTCTTCTTCTTCTTCTTCTTCTTCTTCTTCTTCTTCATCTTCTTCGATCCTTCTACTTTTACTGTTTTTTGCCTCCTCCTCCTTTTTGTGTAAATGGATGGATAGGATTTTTCTTTAACTTAATCATATAGTGCTTTATCACATAACTTTTCGAAACAGCTACATAATTCAAAACTGAAAACCCGAATTCAGGGCCCCTTATGCGATTCTCTTAAAAAATTGACGATCAATAGCATAAGTTCATTGCTACATGGTTGTTGAATTGGAGACAAGGGGAGCCACAATCAAACTGAACATTCCACTTGGCTGTGAGTGAGTGTAAGCCAAGACGAACTTCTCGGATACAAAACCCATACTTTCTTGAACTGACAACAGTTCACTTTATACTTAACTTATTATGCGCCATTACATAAGTAACTAAAAGGTTCCCAGAGTATCTTTATTTTCTTATTCTATCTTGAATAATCCTATCCTTCATAAGGCTTAGTAATGTGTCTTGTTTTGTTCTTGCTGCGAATGCGAAATATTCGTCAAGCAGTAAAAGCTACATTAAAATAATCGTAGACGATAGAAATTCTCAGGCCATGACGAGCCCTGACAAGAAACTTGGAGTCCTATGTTGTTTATTAGTTATTACTTGTTATGCTAAAAATACTTTGGGAAGGAGAGACATTAATTTATTATTAGGTAAAGGTGATCGCTGTCATTATTTATCAAATGAAAGAAGGTCTGAAGAATATATAATGCACTGAAGTATGATAATATGCACAATAGTATAATGTAGGTCATTTTGGATGCATTCAAAAGCGCTTTTTTCATATGAATAAATTGAGCTTGCGGAAAAAAGGAATTTTGAAAACGTTTCAACTGGCATCTCTTAATTGTACCATGAATCCTATCCACCAGCTAACATAGAGTCAATAAAAACCAATATATATGCAAAACAGCTATTTAATTGACGTTTTTGTGGATATTAAACAAATAAGAATCGTCCCATATGAAAACACAGTGGGCAAGTAAGAACAGTGTTTGTTAAATAGGGAATAGTGAAACCGGTTATCAAACTGTAGTGTAAATAAATACCATGGCATAGTATTATATTTAGACAAAAAACTTGCCTCTAAGTACTATTTAGTATATGTTATTTATTTCAGCAAACATACTTCATTTAAGAAATAAAACATTTCTCCGTGCCTTCATAGCCTGGTGAAAACCGAAGCTACGCGTTTGGGAGAATTCGAGAGCAGATCAGTGAAAACCCGAGACGAAGTCGAGGGTTTTCACCTGCTCTGGACTTCGTCTCGGGATTTTACTGATCTGCTCTCGAATTCTCCCAAACGCGTAACCTCGGTTTTCACCAGGGCTGGGCATATGTTTCACTATGAAGGCATCGGAGAAGTTGTTTTATTTCTTTTAAAAAAATACTTAAAAATGCTTGTTACGTCATTTCCGTGCCTTCATGGCGTGAGGAAAACACAGCTCTCGACCAATGGGAGCGCGCGTACTATCTTAAGTATTTTTTAAAATATAATCTTAACTCATTTACATGAAATACAGAAAGAACTTAAAAGTAAACGTTGTCGGTAAACAGACACGTTGGTTGATAATGAACAAAAATCTTAACACGTATAACATATGGAAACAGCTTTTCTGGATATTCTTGGCACACATATTAAAATCATTGATCGAGTCTTCTTCGTCTAAATGCTGATAAGACACCAGATGAAATACAGATGAAATATTGGTGTATTGGGGGGGGGGGGGGGGGAGGGGAGGGTTTGGCAAAATCCCTTGTTGTCTTTTCCAAATATTACCCACCCTCTCCCCCCCCCCCCCCCCCCCTTTTCCTGGTTGAAGAAAATATCATAACCCTACTATATTTCGTCCAGTTAATTATTAACCCCATATAAAGCTGCATACAATAAGTAACCCCCCCCCCCCCCTCCATATGGCTTCTGAAATAACATGACCTGCATCACATATATAAATGGCTGCGTTCACGTCAAGTACCTCTATTTCGGAAGCGTCCGACTTGAACTGAATATTTTACACCAAATCGTAGTTTGAATTCCCACAGGCAGCCCAAGCAAAGTTTCTGTGTATGTTTTATAGTGAACTATTTCTTCGAATTCATTTGAGTTGCGTCTTTAAGTTATAAAGGTTTATATTACCAATATGTTAATGCCTGGGACGTCTACATTGTGACATTGTGGAAACCATGATTATAATGATGATGCTTTTTAAATGCTCTTCGTGTAAACCAGCTCAATCTTGTATATCTAATGAAGTCTGAGTAGACGTCACAGTCATTTACATACTGGAAATATAAAACTTTATAACTCAAAGAAGCATCACTCAAATCAAGAAATATTTCACCATTCGACAACTCACTTCATGAAGAATCAATACTGAAATTATTATATCAGGGATGAGAAGCACTTTAAATTGTCGAGACAGCTAAAATTTGATAAGGATTTTGATAAACACCAACTAAAGCCGAAACATGTCTAAATTAAAACTTTGGTCGTTGCTTATCAAAATGTCTTATTAACTTCTGCATTAAACCGGCCATAACCGCCCGAATATTATTCATGATTTCTTACCCGCGATAAAAGTTCATTACATATGAGCAGGTGCACTTCAAAATGGAAAGGCAATTGGAGCAAATGTTTGACTTCAGTAAAGTTCATGTAATATTTTTGATTGGAGGATTTCAAGTAATTGCCCAAAAAATTTTATTCACATCCTGCGTGATATCGATCGAATGCGGTACTGTTTCATTGAAGGTTTTTTAAACAATGATTCAATCACTGAAGTTCAATTCCTGTCACCTCATGATTCTTGGTTACTATGTATCGACATTGACCATACAGGGGATTCATTAATCTTAGATATAGTAGCTGTTGTGCTAGGAATAAAACTCAAAAAATAGTGCAACTTATTGGCACTTTAGTCTCTGATCCTGGTCTTCGACTCTTGATGTTCCAGAAATCTCTCGATTTAAAAAACGTGACTCGACTTTCAATTTCTTCCATGTAAAGATTTTAATTGATAATATGAAGAAGTCATTCTTTCCAAAGCTACCTGCCACTTCTTAAGATTATAGTGCTTTCTCTCTTGCTGGGGATTTATTGTGTTCTTTGGTTTCATTTCACCTCAATGCATTTTTTATTTCAATTACCTACACACGAAAGCCAATCATTAAAATGTTCATTGTTTGTTTCTGAGTTTGATAAATTATTTGAATGACTGAAGCCATCATCTCAGACGTCTGGAAGCGTCTGCTTTATGTAAGTTTCATCAGCCTGTATAAAATTTTAATTTTTTCTATTGTACATAAAACATTTCGATGAGAAATCTATGACAATTAAAAAAAAGTTCAACTTCTAGCTGTGAACTGTCCCAGGTCGCCTTACCCTTATTATTTGTGTTAAACATTTCGTGAATTTAGATGTGCTTGTTATTAGATAGCGAGGACAGCTATAGAGCAAGAAAGCGACTCATTTGGACTTTTTACCATTACAAGATGAACCTTAGTTGTCTATCGTATCAATACAGGACGTTCCTTGAGCTGCCAACCTTTCGTTCAAAACTCGTCGTCTTTTATTTCATTACGTCATTGACCGCCGTATCTCTGAACTCTTTAGTACTGTATTCCATCTGGAAGAATCCAACTCTACACAAGCCTTCGTATCTTCTTCTTGCTAATCTTTCATTAACGGACTTCTTGTTCGGAGCAATTGGCGGACCATTGGCAATCCTTACAAATTACATCTTCATTAATAAATGGGCAGCTATATATTGTTACATATCCGCCAGTGCACACTTGATTACATACTGGTTAGCTTCTGTGTCTCTATACTGTTTGGCTCTTATAAGCGTTGACCGATTGTTGGCCATTAGACTGAAAAACAGATATCGATCGTTTGTAACATCTCGACGCATCTGGATGGTGACTATCCCGGTCTGGGTCGGAGTGTTTTTCGTCCTGTTTTCTTTGTATGTAACAAATGCCCCTTCTTATGTACAAACTATATGTGGGTCACTTGGTGTTCTGATCCTTCTAATTGCGATAACGTTTTGTTATTCCATGGCTTTCTACTCACTTAAGAAGCTCAGCACCACTGTATCATCCTCGGCCAGCCAGCAACAACCTGAAAATGGAAGAAGTAACGTGGAATACCGAAGATCTTTGAACACAATGTTACTTGTAATGTTGGCAACCTTACTATTGTACCTATCATACCTTTGCTCTGTCATTGCCTATGTGGTCATAAATAAAGACCGTGACAAAGAATCTTATTCAATACTATCTTACAAGATTTTAACAATCAGCGAACTGATAACTGCAGCCAATTCCACAGTGAATCCATTACTGTACTTATGGCGCATGCAAGATATTCGTCAAGCAGTAAAAACTACAGTCAAAAGAATCTTAAGACGTGATCATAACTCGGTTCAAGACTTATTTAACTTAAGAGAAAATGTTCAAAACTAAAATTTGAATAAGTCTTTGTTTAA
This sequence comes from Anthopleura sola, assembly GCA_023349425.1. NCBI lineage: Eukaryota > Metazoa > Cnidaria > Anthozoa > Actiniaria > Actiniidae > Anthopleura > Anthopleura sola. The sequence continues at coordinate 10,174,513 of JALHLI010000006.1, read as the reverse complement.
GGTGACTGACTAGTTTAGCAAGGAATAATTACAAAATGTTCTTAGAAAGATATTTTGCACAGAATTTAACGCTGAGAAAATGAATTTTGTATATGAGCATCTTGACATATTTTCGAAAGCAGACGGGCGGAAATCAAGCTTTGCACACAAAAAATCATAAATCATAACTCAAAAATTAGAAAAGCTCTCGAGGCAATTTTCTCAGGAAATCTACTGTCAACATTATTTTCTATGAGAAACTAAAAATATTTGAAGAAAGTTTTAAAAATAAGCTAAACATTTAGCATCACCTTAAGCAGTAAGGAACTCTCTCCCCACCACCCCTCTTGCAATAGTTTTCGCAAGTTTGACAAAGATGAACCTTCTTCCACCCGCAATAGTCTTCTTATGAGAAAGAGAACCAATCTTCGAAAGGAAGAATTAATGAAGTAAAAAATATGTGTATGTGTATATCTATTTAATGTCCAATCCGTTCATATCCAGGTTTTAGTATTCCCTCTAGCTATCATAGCAATGAAAATTTAAGTTTTAATAACAACTGTTCAACAACTGGCCGATTTAAAATCTAAAGAACCTACATGAGAACTTCTAGCAATTTGAAGTGAGAAATATCAGGCCTCCTTTTGATAGCAAACGCTTCGTCCGAAAGGACTACCCTGAATTGTACAAAATAAAGTTTTCGTGTATTTATTCATTCATATTAATTACGATTGCAATTTCGGCCTTGGATAATAATTTCTTTCTTCAATGGCAAGAAATGGCAGAATCAGATCTAGGAAAAAATATGAATACGTAATTGGTCAAAAAATCATCTTATATATTTAAACAGAAATGAAGTATGCAAAAATTAATGAAGACCAGCATATTATGTTATGCCAGCTTGTGATGAAAATTTTACAGGCTAAAACCTCAATAAATCTTGTAGTTTACTAAAGAACAAAACGTAAGAAAACCCTTTGACTACTAATCTGCAAACATGTCAGCACGATGTAAACTAATCAGGAAACTCCAGTCAAACTCCTCATACAACTGGTACTCTAGCTAGTACTGAAATTAATTCAAGTTCAAAATTAAAACTAAAAGTCCAAAACTAATTGACAATTGGCAACTGCTGATTGGTCAGCAACTTTAAAGTTGATAACTAGTGAAAGATAGATATTTCAACTGATGACGTATAACAGTCATAATTTAACCCAAACAGGTGCCAAGCTTAAGCAAATAGTGAACTGAAACTAGTAACTTAGTGAACAGAAAGTACAAATTGCCTAAGAACGGTAAGTAACTATCTAGAGTTTCAATCCAGGATGAACCATAGTTGTTTATCGTTTTCATACAACATCTTCCTTCAGTTGCCATCGTTTCGGATAACTCTATCCTCGTTATTCGGCATTACATCTTTAACAGCCGTATCGTTGAACTCTTTGATACTGTATTCCATCTGGAAGAATCCATCTCTACACAAGCCTTCGTATCTTCTTCTTGCTAATCTTGCATTATCGGATCTTATGTTTGGAGCGTTTGCAGAAATTTTAACGATCCTCGCCCACTATGCTTACATCAAAAAATGGACCACAAAATACTGTTATATATCTGCAGTTACTCATCTTATTGGATACTGGTTAGCTTCTGTGTCTCTATACTGTCTGGTTCTTATAAGCGTTGACCGATTGTTGGCCATTAGACTGAAAAACAGATATCGATCGTTTGTAACATCTGGACGCATCTGGATGATGACTATCCCTTACTGGGTGGGGATACTTTTGCTCCTGCTGACTTTACTTCTTTCAAATAATTTCTATTACCAAAAAAGTATTCTTTTACCGTCTGTTGTGTTTGTGTTTCTCACAACTATAACCGTTTGTTATTCCATGGCGTACTACTCACTGAAGAAGCTCACGTCTTCTGTATCATCGTTCAGTCAGCAACCAGGCAACGGGATTAGTAACTTTGATGTTTTTCAATACCGAAGATCTTTGAACACTATGTTACTTGTCATGTTGACGAACTTGCTATTGTATTTGCCTAGTTTTTGCTCGGCCATTACATATGCACTTGAGAGAGATTTTCATTCTTTGGTATCATATCAGACGTTGCTGATAAGCGACCTTATTGTAGCTTGCAACTCAACAGTGAATCCTTTGCTTTACTTACAACGAATGAGAGATATTCGCAAAAGAGTAAAAGCTACAGTCAAAACAATATTTAGACGCGAACATCACTCTGGCCCAGACAAGCAGCAGTGACCAGTAGAATGAACAGGACACAATTAGAAGTTTAAGTCTCATTAATGACAAAAAGCATTGGGAAGTGGGAATTAACATGCAGTAGATCGGATTCCATAGAGCGTACTTATTGTGTTGCCGGCAATCTGAAATGGAGATTTTAATGTTTCTGTTGCTTCGTAGAGTAAGACTCGCTTGTTCGTTTTTATGATACTTCACAACCCGTAAATAAAAACCGTACGCGCACACTTTCCATGAAGTAATCTCTATATCTTGTGCATAAATCACTTCAGATTTTGTGAATAGAATTTCACTTAACATGAAGACAAAAAATCCACCTTGTAGCCCAATATTATTTCATATTTCTAATTTTCAACACACAGTTTAAATGCTAGCCAATTATACTGGGGCATTTTCTAGAGTTCTGTGAAAAATGGGGTAAAATGATGTATTTTTCTGTAAAATATGGTTACCTTCTTTTAAACAGCTTTCCATGTTTGCGTTGTTCGCGCGTCTTTATCTCGAAAAAAATGGCAAACTTTCATGCATTCTGACGCTTAAACGAAGTCGGGGACCCCTGATTACCCTGAATCTTTAACGTTAGTTCAGATCAACATATAAAAAACTTAAGGTAGGCCATCGTCCCTCGCGCTGAATTTTACGAAAATCAACAAATGTGCAAAATAGGGGTCGTGAATAACAGTCAAAATGTACTTGGAATTGTTGCTTGAGAAACTTATTCTTCAACACAATTTGAAAAAAGTTCAGTTTTCTCAACATATTTGTTAGCATAATTATGCATCATTTGAAGTCGTTGCGACCGATTATTAGTGACCGATATGGACTTGTTAATATCCAATTTGGTTTTTTATAGTCTTCCTCCCGAGTATTTGAATCAAATGTACGATATATTTATTTACTTAAGTGTCTTGTGTTTGCGTTCCTTTGCTGCTAAAATTTACTTTTACCAAAAGTCAAATGGAATTGAATAACCGATTTTAACTTATTCCAGTAACGGCCGTTTCGTGACACGCGTGAAAAACGTCTGGGCATGCTCTAAGTCCGCACGCAAATTAGTCAAAAGCGTCTTCGTGCTATTGTAGAAATATGCAAATTTGACTTTCGCGTTTGCCTGAATTAAGAACAGTCTTTACAAAATGCCAAAACTTAAAGTCAGTTCTTGAAAATTAGGGCTAATTCTTTCATATTGTCTTTATTAATACAGTATCTTGGTCTCACAAAAGTATACCCACGAACTTTTTTTGTATACTTGGGGAAAACAAGTATTTATTTTCTCACTAAAACTCTCGTAAATTATTGGAAAGCGTGCTGAAAGGCACGCATGCGCAAACGTTTTTCTCTAGTGTCCCGTTTCGTACTTGGCTTTGTACTTTCCTAAAACAACGTGACCGCGTGACATTTGTTATATCAGTGATACTCAACCGCCTGTCAATCATGGAAAGTTAATATAGTTAATCAAATGTATTACCTATATTAACAAAAGGCAGTTGAGTAATATTCATGCCTCAATGTAAAGAAGTGAATTAGATTGGTTTTCGTCTGAGTACTGTCGTTGCTCAAACTGAAGTCGCTTTGGAGTTGAACCTAGGGGCGCTTTTCATTAGACTTTTTGCTGAAAATAGGCCATTTTTGCTCTCAAAAAGACGTTTTTGGCTGACGGGATGACTTTTTTGCTGAGACAACCCCATTATTGCTGATGAAAATACCTCATGAGATGAAAACACGACTTTTTGGCTAAAACAAATGAGCTTTTTGTTGAGAAAACGTGGTTTTTGGTGAAAGATGTTTTTTTGCTGAGATCTTTTTTTTTTTTCTGCTGAGTACTTTTTTTTTTTTTTTGCTGCTAACACGACGTTTTCACTGCTAAGTCGGAACTAACACGCCAGACCGCTAAATTTATAAAGAAGAGGCCTTTTTCATCGAGATTTTTCACGACTTTCTCATTTATATACTTTCCATCAGAATAGTGGATGCAATTTAGGAATTGCTTGATCTGACTGGATAGTTATGAATAAAAAAGGGATTCCCTTTATGAATGGACCCGTCTGGCCCACCAGTTCAGACTAATATGGAAAGCATCCTAGTTATTAGGTTCGGCACATGAATGGAACAGGTTTGGAACGAGCGTTAAGTAGCCTTTCGTTTTATTGCTGTTTTACACTCTTTTGTTTCTTAAGAATGAACTAGAATTCTCCTTTCCGTTCTAAGCCCAAAATGTCTCAGTTTTCAATTCAGATTATTTTTCGTCAACCTTTGAATGGTCCTCATAAAAGTTAATTTACTTTAATAGTTATACTCCCTGACATCTTTAATGCAACACTTTATTAGTTTCTTTTTCCTTTTTTTTTTTAAACAAATTATATTGAACTATGAGGACATCTTTCATTGTTCGCTGTTCTTCACAAATAGGACATGAAGATCCTGTATTGAAAGACAATTTACTCGACGTGTGACAGTTGAATCTCTCATTGTTCGCCATTCTTTACAAATAGGACATGAAGATCCTGTATCTAAAGGCAATTACTTTACTCGACGTGTGACAGTTGGCAGACCTAAAAAAGGTTATGAGGCATTCAAACAATACAAATTGGGCAACATTTACAAAACAAATAAAAAAAGTTTAAAATATGACAAAAAAAGACTTAATAATAAAAATCGCAAGCGTTTTCATTTCAAAGTTTACATCACTCTACGTTTGGTTGAAGAAGATCAAAAGATGAATTATACTTGTTACTCGTTTCGATACGACAGTTTCTTTCAGTTGACATCTTTTCGGGTATCTACATCGGTGCTATACGGCATTACATCAGTAACAGCCGTATCTTTGAACTCGTTAATACTGTATTCCATCTGGAAGAATCCCACTCTACACAAGCCTTCGTATCTTCTTCTTGCTAATCTTGCATTATCGGATCTTGTGTTCGGAGCGTTGGCAGAGGCTTTAGCTATCCTCGCCAACTATGTATCCATTAGAAATTGGGCCATACAGTATTGCTATATAACTGCAATCGCTTATTTTATTGCATACTGGTTAACTTTTGTATCTCTATACTGTTTGGCTCTTATTAGTGTTGATCGATTGTTGGCCATTAGACTGAAAAACCGATATCGATCGTTTGTAACATCTCGACGCATCTGGATGGCGACTATCCCTTACTGGGTGGGAATGCTTTTGCTGCTTTTGACTTTACTTTTTTCAAATGGTTTTTATTATGCAAGATATGTTCTGACCCCGTGTTATATTTGCGTGTTTCTCACAACCATAACCGTTTGTTATTCCATGGCGTTCTACTCACTGAAGAAGCTCTCGTCTTCCGTATCATCGTCCAGTCAGCAACCAGACAATGGAAGCAGTAACTTTGACATCTCTCAATACCGAAGATCTATGAACACCATGATACTTGTCATGTTGACAACGTTGTTATTGTATCTGCCATATTTTTGCTCGGCTGTTACATTTGCATATACTTACAAAAATGATTTTTATTCATTGGTATCATTCAAGGTGCTACTGATAAGCGAGGTGATTTTAGCTACTAACTCGACAGTGAACCCTTTACTGTACTTATGGCGGATGCAAGATATTCGTCAAGCAGTAAAAACTACAGTCAAAAGAATCTTAAGACGAGAACATCACTCAGTTCCAGACGAGTAAACGTTTTTAATCATCAAGAAATGATTCAATGTTACTCAAGTAAATACAATGAGTACAGGAAAAAGGAAGGTCCAATACCAACGACCTGATCAAGCAATCGTAATTCGTACATGAAATTATAAGCTTACATACATTAGAGTGTTAGAATGTTTAAAATATTTAGCATTTAAAACGTGTTTTTTTTTTTTTTATAATTTACACAATCCAAAGTGTTTGTCAATGTCTGGAGACATCTATCTCAATATTCATAAAACGGTCTATCAGTGGCAAATATTCTGAATATTATCATTGCTTAAAGCAAACAAATCAATGTTGAATGCAAGTTGCACAATTTTGTTGCTAAAAGGAGAAGCACTTTCTACTTTTTGCAACAAGCAGCCACAACTTGCAACATCGATTTTTGTTGCGTGACAAGTTGCGTACGAGGTGGTATTACGGTCAGCAGCGTTCTGCAACCTGCAACGCAACATGATGCACGACAAGTCGAGACGATTTTGTTGCTGTGATTACCGCACCTTAAAGGTTGTTCTTATGTAGTGTTTTGTTTATCATCGTATTAATTAGGCGATGCTGCAGATCGAATATAAGCTATTCGATTAAAACATTGTTTTATGAAATAACTTTGATATTACGCGCGCTCTGATTGGTCAAAAAGCCATGTTTTATGAGAGCATATTACATGCTCACGTCATTTTTTTCTCTCTCTCGGAAAGTTAGTTATTAATTTTTATAAAAGCAATAAAAAACAGTTTTCCGTATATTATACTCTGATAAAGACACTTGGGATGTGGAGAGAACACTTGAGAAGCTGGAAACCACTCCGCTACGCGTCAGGGTTTCGTACCCTTCTCTCGTGTTCTCTCCACATCCCGCGTGTCTTTATCAGAGTATAATACACGGAAAACTGTTTTTTATTCCTTAAATACGTTTAAGTTCTTTTAAGTTCATAGACTTAAAAGTACATGAAATCGAAAACTACAACCTTACAGTCAAATATGATTGTTTTCTCTACTCTGTTTAAAAGAGCCTGGGTACTATTTAATTTGTTTCAATGAAAGCTATTTATAGTTTTGCTCATGCGTTTGTTTTACACAGTACACTAATTTGAAGTTTTATATATTCATTTTAGTCTCATTTTTTTATAGGCATTATTTCTTATTATTAATTTTGTAAACTGACTCTTTTCAACCAACTGACGTCATCAGTTGCTAGTTTGCATATTTAGAAAACTTTTGATATCCCTGAAAAAAAAAATTAGAAAAAGATATCAACAGTCTGTAAACACCATTCTGACTTTCTTTAAACGACACTTCCATGTTAGCGTTAAAACTTTGAGGACATTTTTTTCGTTTCATATACATTTTGATCAAGTTTAACCACCCAGTAGAGAGTGTTATAGTGCTTCTTCCCGACCGTCAATTTTTGGCTCTTACCCCTAAATCTGTTTAATATGCCCCAACGAACATATTTGCCAAGTTCGGTGCTTGTATTCAAAAGTGCACGATCTTTTCTCTAACAGCCCGCTGAGTTGATCGCCTTCCCCGAAAGAAATTATTGGTCACTACTTTTGGTTAGCATTTTTCGAGCAATTTCCGAGTATACAATGTAGGATTTTCTTATCGAAATATGGTAAGTTCCGCTATGAGTTTGAATGGCGTTTACGATTAATTTAAAGAGGGAAAAACTCGTATTTCATAACTCCCCAATTCTGATTGGTTGACTTTGAGTTTGTTCTGAAGGTCAACTCAGCTGGAGACCTGACTATAAATAGTTTAATCCGTGTGACTAGTGGCACGTTTGAAAAAAAGGTTATGACGCATTTCAAAAATACAACAAAATACGATTTAAAACGTTTTAAAACATGCAAAACTACAGTAATAAATATCACAAGCGAATTTGAATTTAAAGTTTACACAACTTCACGTTTAATTGCAGCAGATCAAAAATGAACAATACGTGTTACTCTTTTCGATACGACAGCTTATTTCAATTGCCATCGTTAACGTTTCGGATAACTCTGTCCGCATTATACGGCATTACATCGGTACCAGCCGTGTCCTTGAACTCTTTGATACTGTATTCCATCTGGAAGAATCCAACTCTACACAAGCCTTCGTATCTTCTTCTTGCTAATCTTGCATTAACGGATCTTGTTTTTGGAGCTTTTGGAGAAACTTTAGCAATCCTCCTCCACTATGCTTACATTAAAAAGTTGGCCATACAGTATTGCTATATATCTGCGATCGCCTATTTCACTGCATACTGGTTAGCTTCTGTATCTCTGTACTGTTTGGCTCTTATAAGTGTTGATCGATTGTTGGCCATTAGACTGAAAAACAGATATCGATTGTTTGTAACATCTCGACGCATCTGGATGGTGACTATCCCTTACTGGGTGGGAATGCTCTTGCTGCTGTTGACTTTACTTCTATCAAATGTTTTACAATCTGCAATAAATGTCATTGCCCCATGTTTCATTTTCGTGTTTCTCACAACCATGACCGTTTGCTATTCCATGGCGTTCTACTCACTGAAGAAGCTCTCGTCTTCTGTATCATCGTCCAGTCAGCAACCAGACAGTGGAAGCAGTAACTTTGATGTTTCGCAATACCGAAGATCTATGAACACCATGATACTAGTGATGTTGACGACCTTGCTATTGTACCTACCGTACTGTTGCTCGGCTGTTACAAATGCAAATTTTCTCAAAAACAAATTTTATTCCTTGATAACATACAAGGTGCTACTGATAAGCGAGTTGATTGTAGCTACCAACTCGACAGTGAATCCTTTACTGTACTTATGGCGCATGCAAGATATTCGTCAAGCAGTAAAAACTACAGTCAAAAGAATCTTAAGACGAGAACAACACTCGCTTCAAGACGAGTAAACATTTATTTTATTAAATAAGAAACTTGGATTCAAATGTTACTTAAGTAAATACAATGAGTAGAGGAAAAAGGAAGGTCCAATAACCACGACCTGATCAAGCAATCGTAATTTCTACATTAAGCTTCACATACTCTATAGTGTTCGTATATTTAGCCCTTAAACTCGTTTGTTTACGCAACTCGAAGTGTCAATGGCTGAATATATCTATTTCAAAAGTTGAGTAGCGAGAGGGCCGGAAGAGCAGAATGGCTGCCATCCTAAAATTTTTCGATCGAGTCTTTTTTCTTTAATGTATGATGTCAATATGGCCAATGGCGCCGGCATAGGAAGGGGGCGGCCACGTGCCCCTCCTCTTCCCCCCCCCCCCCCCCCCACAATTTTTTCCGTGATTACATTTTTTTCATGGTGCCCCCCCCCCCCAATCCTTGGTCTTCGCTACGCCACTGTATTATAATATGTATAAAACGTATCTGTCTAACAGTGTCTTATCTTCTGAATATAATATAAGATTATAAATTATTTAGATTTAGATTAAACTTAAATTTATTAGGCGATGCTGTTGATTGAAAATAAGCTTTCGATTAAAACATTGTTACACTTAAATCTATGAAATCGAAATCTGCCAGTGCCATCCAGTGAATTTATGATAATCTATTGCGATTTTTTTTTTACTGTTTAAAAATTCTGTTATTATTACTAAGTTATTTTATTGCACTTCCTTCAAGTGCTTATGAAATGAAAAAAAAAAATTGGAATGGAATTTACAGTTTATTGATATCTCTTGTTGCAGCAGAGATATATATAAAAGTTTTCCAAATATCCAAATGAGCCACTATTACGTCACTTCAAAAAACATTTAATTAAGAATATATCAATTCAATTTTAAAACGAATTTTGCGTTGTGTGAGCAACGCGTAATTCATTTCAATGTGTGTTGTCCACAGTCCCTACTTTTCCTATCTCCGCGCGCAGCTTCAAACTCGCCCCCACTTTTCGTGCGTCCAAGGCAGGAAAAAACCCGACTCGACTGAGTTAGGAGGGAAAAGAGGGACTGTTCACAGTCTACTGTCCAAAATTCATGTATATTATTGCTTAAAATCGATCTCGTTGTTTTGCAGTATCTGACGACATGAAAGAGAAACAGTAGAATATTGTTAATAACACATTAATTATATAATATGTATAATTAAATGATTCTCCTAATTTGATAATGTTATTACCATATTTTTGCTCGTGTTTGTGGCGTCTGTCATTGTCAAAAAACGGTAAAAGTCGTGTATTGCATTGTACTCAGATTTACTGAATATCCAAAAAAAAAAAAAATGGTTAGAGACTTTAAAAAGTTCATGGTTTGAATATTTAAAAGGGATAGAGATCGTGTTTTGTTTTAAAACAAAATACTTGCTCACGGTACTCGAAAACTTTAATACTAAATTATTGATAATCTGTGGTCGTGCTTAAATTGTTAACAAAACACTTATTTCAGTCAAGAACCCCTGAATAATTTACTTAGTGTAACAGGTTATGACGCATTTCAAAAATAGAGCAGGACAAAAGAAAATAATAATAAAAAGGTTTAAAATATGATAAAATATTCTGTATTAGATATAGCAAGCGTTTTAAACTCAAAGTTTAAACAGCTTCACGTTTAGCTAAGTTTGGCTGGAACAGATCGAGAGATGATTCAGAATTATACTTGTTACTCTTATCAATACGACAGCCTCTTTCAGTTGCCATCGTTTCGGGTGCCTCTATCTGCGTTATTTGGCATTACATCAGTAACAGCCGTATCTTTGAACTCTTTAGTACTGTATTCCATCTGGAAGAATCCAACTCTACACAAGCCTTCGTATCTTCTTCTTGCTAATCTTGCATTATCGGATCTTATGTTTGGAGCTTTTGGAGAAACTTTAGCTATCCTCGTTCACTATGCTTACGTTAAAAAGTTGGTCATACAGTATTGCTATATATCTGCGATCGCCTATTGCATTGCATACTGGTTAGCTTCTGTATCTCTATACTGTTTGGCTCTTATAAGTGTTGACCGATTGTTGGCCATTAGACTGAAAAACAGATATCGATCGTTTGTAACATCTCGACGCATCTGGATGGTGACTATCCCTTACTGGGTGGGAATGCTTTTGCTGCTGTTGACTGTTCTTCTATCAAATGTTTTTCAATCTGCAATAAATGTCATTGCCCCATGTTTCATTTTCGTGTTTCTCACAACCATGACCGTTTGCTATTCCATGGCGTTCTACTCACTGAAGAAGCTCGCGTCTTCTTCATCATCGTCCAGTCAGCAACCAGACAATGGAAGCAGTAACTTTGATGTTTCGCAATACAGAAGATCTATGAACACCATGATCCTTATCATGTTGATGGCCTTGGTATCTTATCTACCATACTTTTGCTCGACTGTTACATATGCATATGATCTCGAAAAAGATTTGTATCCATTGATAGCATACAAGGTATTAATGATAAGTGAACTTGTTCTAGCATTGAACTCGACAGTGAATCCTTTGCTGTACTTGTGGCGCATGCAAGATATTCGTCAAGCAGTAAAAACTACAGTAAAAAGAATCTTAAGACGAGAACAACACTTGGTTCAAGACGAATAGACATTTTGAATCATAAAAAAGAAACATAGTGAATTCAGTTGCTCCTTAAGGTAATACTGTGTATGCAAAACATATACTTTAATTTATTATCGTCAGATTTTATTTGATAAAACTGTTGCTCAACTTGTTCGTGTTGCTCAAACTATTAACCTGCCTTTTCAAACAAACTGTTTTGCAAATGTACATCACTCTTGCAGCCATTAATCTGTATTAAAATACAAATCAATATTTACAATAAGATAAGAAAACGAGATCATTTATTGATTATCGAAATGAGAATATATACAAAAATTAACTAGATACTAATATCTAAAACGTATATATATATAAATAATATGATAAAACTAAATAGCTAATTTGTGATTAAAAATTAATTTAGAAACGCTTGTTTGTATCGCTCCGTATTAATTAACCAATTATTATTCCAATAAACTTTCGAGGAAGCCACCACTGCAACTGGAATATAAAGTCATTTCAAAAAACGTTGTCACTGACCGACTACGCGACTAGCCAGAATGGTAGTAAGGGTAAAAATCATTGAAGCGGTTGTATTCTTCACTGATTAAATATGCGCCGGGCTTACAGTACGAAAATTCGCTGGCGAAATAGTGTTTTTTAATGACTTAACAGTTTTAAAATTGGGGCCATCTTTGACCGAATATTAGTCATGTCGGCTTTTTGTCTTCCGTTCGCAAAACTCGAAGACAAACGTTGAAAGGGTTGCTGCTTGTGTTATCTCATTAGTAAGCAAATCAACTACTTCAGAGCGAATAATTAAGGGCTTCGGCGATTTCTACCCATGCTCCGTTTCGGTTCAGTCGCGTAGTGGCGAAGCGGTCAGTGACAACATTTTTTCAAATGACTATATGTGAACTGCCGTGATGACACGCGTGAAAAAAGGTTTGCGCATGCTCTAAGTCCGTATGAAAATTAGTCAAAAGTGTCTTCGTGCTATTGTCGAAATATGCAAATTTGACTTTCACGCTTGCCTGAAGAATAGTCTTTACAAAATGCCAAAACTTAAAGCCAGTTCTTGAAACTTAAGGCTAATTCTTTCATATTGTCTTTATTAATACAGTATCTTGGTCTCACAAAAGTATACCCGCGAACTTTTTTGTATACTTGGAGAAAACAAGCATTTATTTTCTCACTAAAACTCTCGTAAATTCTTGGAAAGCGTGCTGAAAGGCACGCATGCGCAAACGTTTTCTCTAGTGTCGCCAAGATACTATTAAAGACTTTGAGGTATATTTTGATAACCATGTTTGTACTCTTCTTCTACATTATTTCTATGTAACAATTGGGCCCATAGTAATGGCAAAAGCTGTTGTAGTGTCCCTGCCATTCAATTAACTATTTTCAATTCAATGTCTTTTTTCTCATTTACGTTCAGTTGATTTCATCTATAAAAAGGCGAAGCTAAATAAATAATATATATAGGATATTACATGGTCGCGCGGAGATACGAATTTTATCTTCGAGTGTTGATATTATCTCTCACGAGTGAGCGCAGCGGCCATGTAATGTTCTTTTTATTATATGAAATATTCAATGAAAACTGAATAACGGAGAATTTGAGACTTGCTGAGCAAAAAGTCGAAATTGGACACCACCAGTGTTGATATAAATCGTATCCACACTGGCCACTGGTGGGAGTGGGGATATCAATTTTATCATTTTGATGTCACTCAATATCACACTCTATTTCATATAATAAAAATAAATACATTATCAAGCACCTAACATTATAGTTATTTTAGTTATATTTACTAAGTTTACCTTGTTGTTGGATTGAATATGTAGTAGTTAGTTCACGAGTACAAACATCTGTAAAATATACAAAGAACAAAACTTTGCCTCTATATTCTATGTGATCATCAGGCCTCTACTCAATCACCTATAGGATTAGCAGTATGGATAAAAAGTTAAATTTTTTCACCGTAAAAAATAAGAGAGATCACTTACTTAGGATTAGCATATAAGTTATATGTATTTTTTCTTATTTTGGTGTTATTAATGTCAAAATCTTTACAATATCTTCAATAATTATATCAAACTTGTTTTCAAGTATGTATTTGAATATTTTCATATTAGTAGTTTCGAAACAAAACAGGATATGAAAAAAAAAATTTGATTGCCAATTCAGAAAGCGCGCTTCGATAATTGGCCAATTCTATTTAGTCGACAAATAAGAAAGCCCGTACACCTTAAATATTGTGTGTGTTAAATATCAACAAAATTATAAAAGAAAATTAAAAAATATAAATAAGAATAGAAGGCTCAGAAGGATAAAGACGTAAAGAGTTGCAGTACGTCCAAATATGAACCACAGTTGCTTATCGTTCCGATACAATGACTCCTTACAATTGCCATCGTTTCGGATAACTCTATCCGTGTTCTACGCCATTGCATCAGTAACAGCCGTATCTTTGAACTCTTTAATACTGTATTCCATCTGGAAGAATCCAACTCTACACAAGCCTTCGTATCTTCTTCTTGCTAATCTTGCATTAACCGACTTTTTGTATGGAGCTTTTGGAGAAACTTTAGCAATCCTCACTAACATTTTTTCCATTAGAAAGTGGGCCCCCGCACAAATTTGCTACATATCTGGAATTACCTATTTCACTGCATATTGGTTAACCTCTTTATCTCTATTCTCTTTGACTCTTATAAGTGTTGACCGATTGTTGGCCATTAAACTGAAAAACAGATATCGATCGTTTGTAACATTTCGACGCATCTGGATGGTGACTATCCCTTACTGGGTGGGAATGCTTTTGCTGTTGTTGACCTTACTTCTATCAAATGTTTTTGATTTTGCAAGAAATATTATGGCATTTTGCTTTCTTTTTGTGTTTCTCACAACCATAACCGTTTGTTATTCCATGGCGTTCTACTCACTGAAGAAGCTCACGCCTTCTGTATCATCCTCGCCCAGTCAGCAACCAGAAAATGAAAGCAATAACTTTAATATTTCGCAATACCGATGGTCTTTGAACACCATGATACTTGTGATGTTGACCACCTTGGCATTATATTTGCCAAGCTTTTGCACGAACGAAGATAATGCAGAAAACGTTATTTATCAGCGAAATGATTGTAGCAATCAACTCGACAGTGAATCCTTTGCTGTACTTGTGGCGCATGCAAGATATTCGTCAAGCAGTAAAAACTACAGTCAAAAGAATCTTAAGACGAGAACATCACTCTGTTCAAGAGGAGTAATCTTGAGTACTTAAATCTGATAAACAAGAAATTTCGGAAGTAATTCACGGACATTTCTATTCATAAAAGCTAAATAATATTTGCCGGTATCAGTTTTCAAAGCTATCGAATTTTCTTTACACTTGCTATTTCCAAATCGCTAATCATAAGTAAACACACTTCTTATACTTCAAAGAGAGTGATATATGACAATGCTGCAGAAAAATGCGGCTTTGATGTCTTACGCAAAGAATCAATATGAATTCTTGCTGCAGCAACAAGCCGCTGTGAAAACACTGCCAAACATTACGACGAGTTTGTTTTTAGATTACATTTCCTATTCCAACAGGATTGGACTACAGACACTGAACGTTGTGTCATTTAGAAGGGATCACTTGTAAAACTTAACTTGCAAAACTTCACATTCGTGCTCTTGCATATTTTTATTTATATATATATATATATTTTCAAAAATAATTCGAATGCTGATTTCAAAAAAATTAAGTTGTAAGGAGCGCGCGCTCTGAAAGTTGTAAACGTCATTTTAGACGATATAGTATCTAAATTTTGGATGTCGTTTTCTTTTCCACTGGCCCAAAATTTTAAGTTTCATACCAAATTTATTAGCATTTTTGGTTACTTTGTGCGTTCGTCATTTCATAAAAGCGTTCATGGTTTGCATCTTGTGTGTTTATGTCAGTATCTGAAACGCTTTATACAGTTTTATATTTCGTAACTTTAAAATTATAAACAAGAGTCTACAAAGAGTGAAAATTACATTTAAAAAAATGTATTGAACTGTTGGAGGACTCATTTCTTTTTCAAAACAAGCTCTAAGAAATATCTCTATTTTCGTTTTCTGGTCCAATATCTAATGGCAACTCAAGCCTTAATTGAATGTACTAACATAAAACAAATACAGAATACTTCACATCGGGTAAATAATTGAATTTCATATTAGGTTGAGAGTACACTTCCGTTTGGCGCCATATTTTCTAATTTCATTCCAAACTTCGGTTCGTTTGGAAAGTAGATCAACTAGAATTTACCAAAGTTCACTGACACCTAATTATAACATAGTTGTAAATGTTGATTGTTATAATTATTCCCTTTCCACAGTGTTGTGCATACTTGTCTCTAAATTCTTAGAATCGGTCGATTCGAAATGATCAGAATTTGGAACTTTAGCTCATCATTATAACTTTATCCACCCTGTACAATGTTAATACAGCAGTGTTAATCTGCCTGAATTTGTTGATACTGAACAATTATTAGCCGAAGGCGAAATGAATATCGGTGAATATATTATCAGAGAATTCGAATTTTCTTTACACCTGCTATTTCCAAATAGCTATTTATAAGTAAACACATGCACCCAAGGAACTACTTATTATACTTCAAAGCGAGTGATATATGACAATGCTGCAGTAAAATGCGGCTTTGATGTCTTACGTCACGAATCAATATGAATTCTTGCTGCAGCAACAAGCCGCAGTGAAAACACTGCCAAATATTACGACGAGTTTATTTTTAGATTACATTTCCTATTCCAACAGGATTGAAGGCCAGATACTGAACGCTGTGTAATTTAGAAGCGATCACTAATAAAATTAACTTGTAAAACATCACATTCATGTTCTTGCATATTTTTCTCTAGCAGGAAATGAATTTTTTGTTAGTTTTTTTCTATTTTGTTGTTTGCAGCGTTTTTTCAAAACGAATGCTGATTTGGAAAAAAGTAAGGCTTTAACTATGTTTTAGAAGATAGTATCTAAGTTGCGCATGTTATTTAATTTTCTTTTCCACTGGTTCTAAATTTTAGCTTCCATACGAAATTTATTATCATTTCAAGTCACTTTGTGCGTTTGTTATTTATAATAATAATAATAATAATAATAATAATAATAATAATAATAATAATAATAATAATATTGTTTGTTATTTCATGAAAACATTCATAGTTTCTTGCGTTTCCATCCTTTTCTCAATCAATTCTCTCAGCATCTTGTGTGTTTATGTCAGAGTATCTGAAACGCTGAAACTCTTTTATATTTCGTAACTTTAGAATTATTAACGAAAGTCTTCATAGATTGGAAGTTCCATAAAAACAATTGTATTGAACTGCTGTCCCACAACTCATCGTTTTTTCAAAACAAGCTCTAAGAAATTTCTCTATTTTCGTTTTCCGGTCCAATATGTAATGGCAACTCAAGCCTTAATTGAAGGTACTTACATAAAACAAGTACAGAATACCTCACATCGGGTAAATAATTGAATTTCATGTTAGGTTGAGAGTACAGTTCCGTTTGGCGCCATATTTTCTAATTTCATTCCAAACTTCGGTTCGTTTGGAAAGAAGATCAACTAGAATTTGCCAAAGTTCACTGACACCTAATCATAACATAGTTGTAAATGTTGATTGTTATAATCATTCCCTTTCCACAGTGTTGTGCATAGTTGTCTCTAAATTCTTAGAATCGGTCGATTCGAAATGATCAGAATTTGGAACTTTATCTCATCATTATAACTTTATCCACCCTGTACAGTGTTAATACAGCAAAGTCAATCTGCTTGAATTTGTTGATACTTCGAGTTGTCTGGAAGACCCTTGTGTTGTCGTTGTATAACAAAACAATGATTATCGCAACCTTGCAGAGTTGCTTCCAACATTGGTCTACCTATTGCATTCTGGTTGGGTGTAGTGCCCTTTTCTTCTATAACATTGATTAGCATTGATCGTTTGCTGGCTGTAAAGCCTAAATTCAGGTATCGAACAATCATGACCAAAAGAAGGGTAGCCGGTAGCTCATGCGTTTGTTTTACCCATTACATTAATGTGAAGTTTTATATATTCATTTTAGTCTCAATTTTTTACAGGCATTATTTCTTATTATAAATTTTATAAACTGACTCTTTTCAACCAACTGACGTCATCAGTTGCTAGTTTGCATATTTAGAAAACTTTTGATATCCCTGGAAAAAAATTAGAAAAAGATATCAACAGTCTGTAAACACCATTCTGACTTTCTTTAAACGACACTTCCATGTTAGCGTTAAAACTTTGAGGACATTTTTTTCGTTTCATATACATTTTGATCAAGTTTAACCACCCAGTAGAGAGTGTTATAGTGCTTCTTCCCGACCGTCAATTTTTGGCTCTTACCCCTAAATCTGTTTGATATGCCCCAACGAACATATTTGCCAAGTTCGGTGCTTGTATTTAAAAGTGCACGATCTTTTCTCTAACAGCCAGCTGAGTTGATCGCCTTCCCCGAAAGGAATTATGGGTCACTACTTTTGGTAAGCATTTTTCGAGCATTTTCCGAGTATACAATGTAGACTTTTCTTGTTGATTGAAATAAAATTCCTCCATGAGTTCGACTAGCATTTACGATTAAGTTAAAGAGGGAAAAACTCGCATTTCATAAATTCTCTTTGAAGAATAATGAGAAATGCTAATCAAAAAACGACGTCGAATCCTCAATTCTGATTGGTTGACAGGGTTAAGTTTGTTTTGAAGGTCAACACAGCTGGAGAACTGACTATAAATAGTTCTATCTGTGTGACTGGAGGCACGCTTGAAAAAATTGTTATGACGCATTTCAAAAATATAATTAAAAACGTTTTAAAACATGCAAAACTACAGTAATAGATATCACAAGCGAATTTGAATTCAAATTATAAACAACTTCACGTTTCATTGCAGAAGATCAAAAATGAACCATAGTTGTTTTTGGTTTTCATTCAACGCCTCACTTGTGATGCCATCGTTTAGGATAACTCTATCCGTGTTATTTGGCATTACATCTTTAACAGCCGTATCGTTGAACTCTTTAATACTCTATTCCATCTGGAAGAATCCATCTCTACACAAGCCATCGTATCTTCTTCTTGCTAATCTTGCATTATCAGATTTTATGCTTGGAGCGTTGGCAGATACTTCAATGATCTTCGTCCACTATGCTTACATTAAAAAGTGGGCTACACAATACTGTTATATATATGGATTTGCTAATCTTGTAGGATACTGGTTAGGTTCTGTATCTCTGTACTGTTTGACTGTGATAAGTGTTGACCGACTGTTGGCCATTAGACTGAAAAACCGATATCGATCGTTTGTAACATCTCGACGCATCTGGATGGTGACTATCCCTTACTGGGTGGGAATGTTTTTGCTGCTGTTGACTGTTCTTCTATCAAATGTTTTACAATCTGCGATAAATGTCATTGCCCCATGTTTTCTTTTCTTGTTTCTCACAACCATGACCGTTTGTTATACCATGGCGTTCTACTCACTGAAGAAGCTCACGTCCAGTTCTGTATCATCGTCCAGTCAGCAACCAGACAATGGAAGCAGTAATTTTGATGTATCACAATACCGAAGATCTATGAACACCATGATACTAGTGATGTTGACAACCTTGCTATTGTTCCTACCGTACTGTTGCTCGGTTGTTACATATGCAAATGTTCCCAAAAACAAATTTGATTCCTTGATAACATACAAGGTGTTACTGATAAGCGAGCTGATTATAGCTACCAACTCGACCGTGAATCCTTTGCTGTACTTGTGGCGCATACAAGATATTCGTCAAGCAGTCAAAACTACAGTCAAAAGAATCTTAAGACGAGAACAACACTCGCTTCAAGACGAGTAAACATTTTCTTATTGGACAAGAAACTTGGATTCAAATGTTACTCAAGTAAATACAATGAGCACAGGAAAAAGGAAGGTCCAATAACCACGACCTGATCAAACAATCGTAATTTCTACATTAAACTTCACATACTCTATAGTGTTCGTATATTTAGCCCGTACGTAAACTCGTTTGTTTACTCAACTCTAAGTGTCAATGCCGGCTGAATATATCTATTTCAAAAGTTGCGTAGCGAGCGGGCCGGACGAGCAGAATGGCTGCGACCCTAAAATTTTTCGATCGAGTCTTTTTTCTTTAATGTATGATGTCAATGCCAATGGCGCCAGCATAGGAAGGGGGCGGCCACGTGCCCCGCTCCCACCGGTATCAGTTTTCAAAGAATTCGAATTTTCTTTACACCTGCTATTTCCAAATCGCTAATTATAAGTAAACACACCCAGGGAACTACTTCTTATACTTCAAAGCGAGTGATATATGACAATGCTGCAGTAAAATGCGGCTTGGTTTTAGATTACATTTCCTATTCCAATAGGATTGAAGTACAGACACTGAACGTTGTGTCATTTAGAAGGGATCACTTGTAAAACTTAACTTGCAAAACTTCACATTCGTGCTCCTTCATATCTTTATTTATAGATATATTTTTTTTAAAATGAATTCGAATGCTGATTTAAAAAAATATTAAGTTGTAAGGAGTGCACGCTCTGAAAGATGTAAATGTCATTTTAGACTAAATTTCTCATGTCATTTTTTTTTCCACTGGCCCTAAATTTTTAGTATCATACCAAATTTATTAGCATTTCTGGTTACTTTGTGCGTTCGTCATTTCCTAAAAGCGTTCATGGTTTGCATCTTGTGTGTTTACGTCAGAGTACCTGAAACGCTTATAAAACTGTCTCATATTTCGTAACTTTAAAATTATTAACAAGAGTCTACATAGAGTGCAAGTTTCATTTAAAAAATGTATTGAACTGTTGGAGGATTCATCTTTTTTTCAAAACAAGCACTAAGAAATATCTCTATTTTCGTTTTCCGGTCCAATATCTAATGGCAACTCAAGCCTCAATTGAATGTACTTACATAAAACAAATACAAAAATACTTCACATC
This sequence comes from Anthopleura sola, assembly GCA_023349425.1. NCBI lineage: Eukaryota > Metazoa > Cnidaria > Anthozoa > Actiniaria > Actiniidae > Anthopleura > Anthopleura sola. The sequence goes on along the minus strand of JALHLI010000006.1, from coordinate 10,154,125 downwards.
GGGTAAATAATTGAATTTCATATTAGGTTGAGAGTACAGTTCCGTTTGGCGCCATATTTTCTAATTTCATTCCAAACTTCGGTTCGATTGGAAATTAGATCAACTAGAATTTGCCAAAGTTCACCGACACCTAATTATAACATAGTTGTAAATGTTGATTGTTATAATTATTCCCTTTACACAGTGTTGTGCATACTTGTCTCTAAATTCTTAGAATCGGTCGATTCGAAATGATCAGAATTTGGAACTTTAGCTCATCATTATAACTTTATCCACCCTGTACAGTGTTAATACAGCAGTGTCAATCTGCCTGAATTTGTTGATACTGAACAATTATTAGCCGAAGGCGAAGTGAATATCGGTGAATATATTATCAGAGAATTCGAATTTTCTTTACACCTGCTATTTCCAAATAGCTATTTATAATTAAACACGTGCACCCAAGGAACTACTTATTATACTTCAAAGCGAGTGATATATGACAATGCTGCAGTAAAATGCGGCTTTGATGTCTTATGACACGAATCAATATGAATTCTTGCTGCAGCAACAAGCCTCAGTGAAAACACTGCCAAATATTACGACGAGTTTATTTTTAGATTACATTTCCTATTCCAACAGGATTGAAGGCCAGACACTGAACGTTGTGTAATTTAGAAGCTATAACTAATAAAATTAACTTGTAAAACATCACATTCGTGTTCTTGCATATTTTTCTCTAGCAGGAAATGAATTTTTTGTTAGTTTTTTTCTATTTTGTTGTTTGCAGCGTTTTTTCAAAACGAATGCTGATTTGGAAAAAGTAAGGCTCTAACTATGTTTTAGACGATAGTATCTAAGTTGCGCATGTTATTTAATTTTCTTTTCCACTGGTTCTAAATTTTAGCTTCCATACGAAATTTATTATCATTTCAAGTCACTTTGTGCGTTTGTTATTTATAATAATAATAATAATAATAATAATAATAATAATAATAATAATAATAATAATAATAATAATATTATTATTATTATTATTATTGTTTGTTATTTCATGAAAAAATTCATAGTTTCTTGCGTTTCCATCCTTTTCTCCCTCAATTCTCTCAGCATCTTGTGTGTTTATGTCAGAGTATCTGAAACGCTGAAACTCTTTTATATTTCGTAACTTTAGAATTATTAACGAAAGTCTTCATATATTGGAAGTTCCATAAAAAAAATTGTATTGAACTGCTGTCCCACCACTCATCGTTTTTTCAAAACAAGCTCTAAGAAATTTCTCTATTTTCGTTTTCCGGTCGAATATCTGATGGCAACTCAAGCCTCAATTGAAGGTACTAACATAAAACAAATACAGAATACTTCACATCGGGTAAATAATTGAATTTCATATTAGGTTGAGAGTACAGTTCCGTTTGGCGCCATATTTTCTAATTTCATTCCAAACTTCGGTTCGTTTGGAAAGCAAATCAACTAGAATTTACCAAAGTTCACCGACCGACACCTAATTATAACATAGTTGTAAAAGTTGATTGTTATACTTATTCCCTTTCCACAGTGTTGTGCATACTTGTCTCGAAATTCTTAGAATCGGTCGATTCGAAATGATCAGAATTTGGAACTTTAGCTCATAATTATAACTTTATCCACCCTGTGCAGTGTTAATACAGCAGTGTCAATCTGCTTGAATTTGTTGATACTTCGAGTTATCTGGAAGACCCCTGCGTTGCGACAAAGGCCGTCCAACATACTAATAGCCAGTCTTGCACTCACAGATCTCTTGGTTGGATCGTTGTATAACAAAACAATGATTATCGCAACCTTGCAGAGTTGCTTCCAACATTGGTCGACCTATTGCATTCTGGTTGGGTGGAGTGTCCTTTTCTTCTATAACATTGATTAGCATTGATCGTTTTTTTGCTGGCTATAAAGCTTAAATTCAGGTATCGAACAATCGTGACCAAAAGAAGGGTAGCCGGTAGGATTGCCTTAACTTGGGTTGCATGCAACAAGTATTTTTTCAGTTTTTTTTTTTTTTTTTTGCAGTTCCAAAAATTGTGTTCAAGCTTATCGTTATTGCAGTAGGTTTGTTTGCTTTGTTGGCAATTACATTTTTCTGCTATATACTATCTGTCTTTCTACACCCTGAAAAAGCTAACTCCAAGGTTGTTAGCATCTGCAGAAGAAGCGCAATTGAGCTCTCAAAATTTTAACGTCTTGAATATGAAAAATCATCGAAATCAATGTTGTTTGTTTTCATCATGACAATCATATTTTATCTTCCTTACTTTTGTTTAAGTGTTACTAACGCCTCCATGGCAACGACTGCATCACTTGCTCGTTATGTTCAAGTAAGATCATCTGCAAATCACGTACAGTACTTTATAATTGTCATTGGCAATTCTCAGTGACCATCTCTACATACTTTTGGCATGAAAAGAATATATTTTCTACAAGTCTAAGCTAGAACTTTTGATTCCATCGTATCATGTTCTAAACAGGAATTTCCTGAGTTTTAATTAGACATGTCATCTCAAAAAATTGTCTCCATGACAGACCTTTTTTGATACCCACCAGGAAAGAACATCTGTTTTTTTGTTGTCAGGTTGTATCAATTGGCAGGATTCGTCAATATGAATTAAAAATTATATGTATATTTCTTAATATTAAGATAACCAACCACTATGCTAGAAATTAAGAAAATCTTTGGGGAAAAAATGGAAAATATGCGCAAAAGTAATGCCGGAAACTATCAGCTTGGATTAATAATTGCAATTAACATTTAGGCAGAGAAGATTACGGACCACACTGTGAGAAATTCATTATGTTAATTGGTAAAAAAAAAAACTCCAAAGGCAAATTTAGTTACTATGGGCATAGGTAGAGCAGCAACCAAGGTATTTACAGACTGATGTTAGTCGTTGTGTGAGTCAAAATGAACCATTCTTGTTTATCGTTTCGATACAACTCCTTCCTTCAGTTGACCACATTTCGCCTGATTCTGATCTCAGTATACGCCATCGCATCAGTAACAGCCGTATCTCTGAACTCTTTAATACTGTATTCAATCCGGAAGAATCCAATTCTACACAAGCCATCGTATCTTCTTCTTGCTAATCTTGCATTAACGGATTTTTTGTATGGAGCGATTGGTATACCATTGATAATCCTTACATATTTTACCTTCATCAATAACTGGGGTTCGGTGCATTGCTACATGGCTGCCATCAGTCATTTGAATGGATATTGGCTGACTTCTGTCTCTCTCTATAGTTTGACACTTTTGAGCATTGATCGATTGTTGGCCATTAGACTGAAAAACAGATATCAGTCGTTTGTAACATCTCGACGCATCTGGATGGTGACTATCCCTTACTGGGTGGGAATGCTATTGCTGCTATTGACTGTACTATTGAGAAATCATCTTTTTTACTCAAAACTTATTATTGTTCCGTGTTTTCTTTTCGTGTTTCTCACAACCATAACCGTTTGTTATTCCATGGCGTTCTACTCACTGAAGAGGCTTACATCTTCTGTATCATCGTCCAGTCAGCAACCAGAAAATAGGACCAGTTATAACTTTGATGTTTCTCAATACCGAAGATCTATGAACACCATGGTACTTGTCATGTTGACGACTTTGCTCTTATACCTGCCATATTTAGGATCTGCTGTTACTTACACTATAAAAAAGGGTGGAGACGTTGATCAAAATTTATTTTCCATGATGTCCTACAAAGCGTTATTGATAAGTGAGCTGATTGTAGCAATCAACTCGACAGTGAATCCTTTACTGTACTTGTGGCGCATGCAAGATATTCGTCAAGCAGTAAAAACTACAGTCAAAAGAATCTTAAGACGAGAACATCACTTGGGCGAAGACGAGTATGCATGACTATTATAAGCGCGACTACTGTCTGTGAAAATCGACCAAACATGGGCACACTCATCATTTTATTTATTGATGGCCCTTAGTTTGAAAACATCCTGGTGTTTCTGGTTTTGAAAAAATTTATTTTGTTTCTGAGAAAAATACAAAAAATCGATTTCGGCTCTTTGCTTGCATCGAAAAAATGACCGCTGAGATAGCGAAGTTAGCGTAAAAATAAGCGCATCCTAGAGCTAAACCAATCATATTTTCTTTTCGGTATTTTCTTATCGAAAGAATATATATCCTTCTTCCGTTTGGTTCTATTCATTTTAGAATATTTGGCGTATTAAAATCTAAAAAAAAAAAATATCCTCAAACCACAAATCATGCAATAAAACATTGATATACAGTTAATAACACAATAAATGATGAAATTTATTTTATTTGAAAAAAAAAATTATGATCTGCTATACATTCTCTAAATATAGCTATTCAGAACCATAGCTTGGGCTGTCTGTGCTTTCGCCAACGCAAGCATTGCATAATACCCGTTCTTCCATCGCTTCGCCAAGGTACTGTGCAATGCTGTCTAAACGTGGAATCTCCTGCCCGCCAAAATTAGAAAGGAAACAAATTTTTCCAAATTCAAAACGGCTTTGAAAAGTCACTTCAAATCTTTGTAATCAGTTCTTTTCGTTTCTCCTTTTCGTCTTGTGCTACCATTATTTGTATTTAATGTTGTTATATTGTTATTAGATTTAGCTATACAGGTCCCCATTTAAACCAGTTTTACTGAATTGGGCAACCTGTTTAAATATTATCAAAAAAAAGAAAAAAATCCCCCGAGAGCATATTGAGATGCCGTGCGCAGCCCGGACATTTCCCCTGATTTGAAATTGTTATGATAAATTTCACTTCCCCTCAATTTTGTTGAAATTATATTTAAAGTTTTTCATCTGCTTTGGACCCTCAGTTGCCGAAAATAATATATTTAGTTTCTTGCTATTACCAAAAGAAACACGCTTGTGTCGACGCTATTATCTTAGCACATTGCAATTATCGTCACCAATTATAGTTTGTACTATGTAAACAATAATATCTTATTCACTAGACATAATAGGTTTACTAATAACCTAGCAAGATTAAAGAAAGAATTGACTCGTAGCCATCTGCTTACGGCAATTTCCAAATCTTTTTTATGAAATCGTATCCTTGGTAGAGAACCGCGTATCGATCAGATTCAACAAGAAATTCAATATTGATCGATTGTGACATCCACTGCTCTGTTAACTTCTTCTGAAGGAAGTAACTTCTGATCATACGAAACAACTGGAAAATTCTGCCAAGCCAAGAAGAGAGAATTTGTAAACGAGATGAACCATATAGTTGCTTCTTAATACAATACTACGCCTTCCTTCAACTGACGACATTTCGCTTAACTATTATCTCATTCTACGCAATCACATCAGTAACAGTCGTATCTTTGAACTCTTTAATACTGTATTCCATCTGGAAGAATCCAACTCTACACAAGCCTTCGTATCTTCTTCTTGCTAATCTTGCATTATCAGATCTTGTGTTTGGAGCGTTGGCAGATACTTTAACGATCTTCGCCCTTTATGCTTACAATAAAAAGTGGACCACAAAAAATTGTTATTTATAACCCAACGATGAATTTTCTGCGCTGTCATTGGTTCAAATGGCATGGGTCACGTGCAGGACTGGTATCAGGCGATATTCCCCGTCCGAAGTGATATTCGTCCAGCAAAAGGTAAAAACGTTAAACAACAAAAGAAAAAACACGGGAAACAAAGAAACTCGCTTTTTACAAACAAGTGAGAGTAAAATACAAAGACTGGTTGAGAAAACTACGCCAGGAAACACGAAAAAATCTACAAAATATACTGTAAATGTCTTCAATGGTAAGATCCATGTTTCGTGAATAAAGTTTTTGGTTTCTTTTCGACATTTTTATAAACTACTAAATACCAACAAACAATTCGACAACAAATGTCAAACAATAGAATGATTCAATGTCAAAGAGCTTTCATTTACCAAAATAATTGTTTTTTATATACAGCTTGGAGACGAGAGAAAAATATTTTTTGAAAACTCTGGAGATGATGAGTCGATGCAGTTTGCTGAATTCACTGCAGTGAAGTCGTTGAGTTATAAAATAAATAAACCCCCTCTGGCTCACTGGAATATCGGCTGATAATGTCCTTGGATGAGAAATGGTCCTCAAAATATCACATTTGCCCTCGAAGCTTCGCTTCTCGGCCAAATGTTCTTTTTTCGGACCATTTCTCATCCTCGGACATTATCAGCCGATATCCCAGCAGCCAGGAGTGGTTTATTTATTAAATATCTGCTATTTCTCAAGCTGCTACACCCTGTTTAGCTTCTGTATCTCTATACTGTTTGGTTCTTATAAGTGTTGATCGATTGTTAGCCATTAGACTGAAAAACAGATATCGATCGTTTGTAACATCTCGACGCATCTGGATGGTGACTATCCCTTACTGGGTGGGAATGCTTTTGCTGATGTTCACTTTACCGCCTATCAAATCATCGCCAGGAAACAGCGCCTCTAACCATGTCACGGAGGCTTAACCCGGCTCAGAAGAAAATACGGCCGGCGAAAAGTTATAAGAAATTATAGGTTTAAAACAAAAAGTGTCTAAAATATATAGCCTGTGTGTTGGCGGATCAGAAATATGTGCATCACAATTTGTAATTCATTTATAGGACATTATAACCTGCAAGAAAAATATTACTTTAATCTAAATTTGAGGTTTCCTTTTTAAATTTCAAAATGACTCCTAGAGAAATCGCACTGAAAGCAGAGGTTTGTATGAGAACGGAAAAATAAACGAAAGTTAAATTAGTTTGTAATTCGCCGAAACAGAGAATAGACGACAATACATTTATTCTAAGATAGACAATTACAATCTTCAGTAATCGGTAGTTGAAGATAATGGATAATGGATAATGGATAATGGATAATGGATAATGGATAATGGATAATGGATAATGGATAATGGATAATGGATAATGGATAATGGATAATGGATAATGGATAATGGATAATGGATAATGGATAATGGATAATGGATAATGGATAATGGATAATGGATAATGGATAATGGATAATGGATAATGGATAATGGATAATGGATAATGGATAATGGATAATGGATAATGGATAATGGATAATGGATAATGGATAATGGATAATGGATAATGGATAATGGATAATGGATAATGGATAATGGATAATGGATAATGGATAATGGATAATGGATAATGGATAATGGATAATGGATAATGGATAATGGATAATGGATAATGGATAATGGATAATGGATAATGGATAATGGATAATGGATAATGGATAATGGATAATGGATAATGGATAATGGATAATGGATAATGGATAATGGATAATGGATAATGGATAATGGATAATGGATAATGGATAATGGATAATGGATAATGGATAATGGATAATGGATAATGGATAATGGATAATGGATAATGGATAATGGATAATGGATAATGGATAATGGATAATGGATAATGGATAATGGATAATGGATAATGGATAATGGATAATGGATAATGGATAATGGATAATGGATAATGGATAATGGATAATGGATAATGGATAATGGATAATGGATAATGGATAATGGATAATGGATAATGGATAATGGATAATGGATAATGGATAATGGATAATGGATAATGGATAATGGATAATGGATAATGGATAATGGATAATGGATAATGGATAATGGATAATGGATAATGGATAATGGATAATGGATAATGGATAATGGATAATGGATAATGGATAATGGATAATGGATAATGGATAATGGATAATGGATAATGGATAATGGATAATGGATAATGGATAATGGATAATGGATAATGGATAATGGATAATGGATAATGGATAATGGATTAATTTCAGAGTTTAAACAAATATGGCTCTTCACTTAACATTATATTTATTTATATATACTCTACTAGTGTTAAAAATGTTCTACGTACTAAACATTCTACTTATAATAATCCAGAAACAAACCAAAACAAACAACAACAAAAAAAAAAGGTAAAAAAACATATTTTTTTAGACCTAACCTAAATACTAAACTTAATTCGTTACGCTGAGTTATTGGAGGTACTTGAGTAAATAATAGTCGAAATAAGAAAGAAACTAAAAGTAACTACAAGAATCTAACGATCTAAGTCCCAGTTTAGTCGCCGAATCCCACATGCGCCGAATCCAATGCAAACGAACTCAATACATGTGGTACTCAATAATGTTCTTGCGTTATCCCTATATTGTTTTTATTCATGATTTGTAAATGAGTATCAGTTCGTTAACTGTTTTTACCAACAATCTTCCCTCATTATCCTCAGTTGATCGGTGTTCCAGCAGGTCATGAACTCTATCAACTACGTCTTGGTCTGCTGACTGAGAAAAATTAGGTATAAAAGTCAGAAATTCAAGAAGCAATCTTCCTTCATCAGAATTGTTCCTCAGGATTCCTGTGACATTGATTGACAATTGACAATCAATTCTTTCGAATTTCCAAGTGTTCTTTTCGGCAATAGCAACTATATCATCACCAGTCTTAAAAGGCCCTTTGTCTCCATCATATTGACTCTTATACGTTATTTCAGCAATTGGGCTACAAATGCATTCGCGAGCATCAATAATGCACGCGATCAATCCTTTTTCTCCCAGTTCGTTGTCATAGCAATGCTTCAATGTAGACTCGATGCTATCCACAAAGTAAAAACTGTGTATGGCATGGACCATGTCGTACTGGTTATGATCGTGCTTACTCTCTGCATATTCCTCAACTGTCATCGGCTTTAAATCCAACTGGACTGACTCTTCATCATTTGCTCGCCTTTCCATGGATGCTTCGTATTGCTTAACCATGTTTGGGTGAGGTTCAATTGCTGTATTCAAGATGTTTACTTCTTGCAACTGTTTGCCTGCAGTCACATATCCTTCCTGTACAATCTTCAGTATTTCTTGGTCCATAAAGCCATCACCAGCTCCAATGCTGAGTACGTTGAACCTTGGTCCTTTTGTAGATAGTTGTAGCTGCTCTAATGCTCTTGGAATGTGCTGTTGTAGACAGGAAATGTTGGCTTCTTCTTGGTTCGCTAGCTTGAGGAATGTTTTGTAAGTTTTAACATACAAATCTTCCTTAACAAAACTTGTTGTTTTGTTCATTGTCTTCCAGCTTTGATTTTGTATTTGCCTAGTGTTCTACGTTCGTTTACAGTCTTGTTCAGCTATGAACTGATAATTCCTTTGACCCGACTTTTGACTAATGGAAAAATATAGTATTACATTAGACGACAGCATTTCCACCGCGCACAGTGTGGGCTTTGTTCAAGGCGCACATTAAAGTTAACATTCAGTGGGTAAGGGTAAGAGGTCGAGAGTCTGGGCGGATAATCCCCGTATGAAACGACCATAAGTACTCCCCTCTCCCATCCGGGTTAAAGACTGATGTGTGTTTTGTTACAAATACACGCACGCTCTGACTGCACAATGAAGCAGAGTGCATTATGAAGAGTTTCGTATGAAGTAGGAACTTAAACTACAATATCTTTCGCTGTGTAGTCGGGCGTAAGACCATCCTCATATCAAAGTCATTGCATACATTTCAGGACATTATGTTAATGGTTATGGTAACCGGAAATAGGAAATACTAGCGCTTTCCTAATCGTAAAATATAAACTTATTCAGATTTATTACTTACTTGTTGATAAGGAAAATGTACGAAGGAGATTGCTGCTCACTAAAATTACACTTTTCAATTCCATTTGGATTCTCAAAACTCTCCCTTGTTGCATATATAATTGGACAAGATGTCCAAAGGATTAAAATCGTGACCACTAGAACTTTGAAAGCCATTTCCCACCAGAAAAATGTAGGTAACCTAGACAAATTATATATCAAAATGCGCCAAAAGTATCCAAAAATGTGAAGTTTGCGGTAAAAACTACATTTGATTGCGCGTATTTAAAATATACCCAGTTTTTGTCGGCCTCGATGCTACATAGCTCGTAACACCTTGCTAAATTCGCCCCCAATGCGCGAGAGTCGCGAGAATTTGCCCCGAAATCATAAAATAATCTCTTGAAACTCCTAACAATTGTAGATTATATATTTCTTAATTTATATTACTAGTAAGAATACATCATATGCAGGTTTTTGCTTATAAAAGCGAGAAAAGCGACAAAAATTCCTTTATTTTCGTGCCCGATATATGAGACCCTAACCGGAAGTCGCGTGTAGTTACACGATATAGGTCAAATGTCCCAATGATTTTGATATGATTACTTGAAATAAAAGAGTAGCAAATAAAATTTGATTATGCTTGTGATATGAAAAGAAAAAAATAAAGTGTTTATCAAAGGTATTGTACCTTTAGAATACATTTATTCTAAGATAGACATTTACAATCTTCAGTAATCGGTGCCTGATGATGATGATGATGATGATGATGATGATGATGATGATGATGATGATGATGATGATGATGATGATGATGATGATGATGATGATGATGATGATGATGATGATAATAATAATAGTATAACAATAATAATAATGATGATGATGATGAAGATGATGAAGATGATGATAATTGATAATTGATAATTGATAATTGATAATTGACAGTTGATAATTGATAATTGACAGTTGATAATTGATAATTGACAGTTGATAATTGATAATTGACAGTTGATAATTGATAATTGACAGTTGATAATTGATAATTGACAGTTGATAATTGATAATTGACAGTTGATAATTGATAATTGACAGTTGATAATTGATAATTGACAGTTGATAATTGATAATTGACAGTTGATAATTGATAATTGACAGTTGATAATTGATAATTGACAGTTGATAATTGATAATTGACAGTTGATAATTGATAATTGACAGTTGATAATTGATAATTGACAGTTGATAATTGATAATTGACAGTTGATAATTGATAATTGACAGTTGATAATTGATAATTGACAGTTGATAATTGATAATTGACAGTTGATAATTGATAATTGACAGTTGATAATTGATAATTGACAGTTGATAATTGATAATTGACAGTTGATAATTGATAATTGACAGTTGATAATTGATAATTGACAGTTGATAATTGATAATTGACAGTTGATAATTGATAATTGACAGTTGATAATTGATAATTGACAGTTGATAATTGATAATTTGAAATTGAACTTGAAATAAAAGAGTAGCAAATAAAATTTGATTATGCTTGTGATATGAAAAGAAAAAAATAAAGTGTTTATCAAAGGTACTGTACCTTTAGAATACATTTATTCTAAGATAGACATTTACAATCTTCAGTAATCGGTGCCTGATGATGATGATGATGATGATGATGATGATGATGATGATGATGATGATGATGATGATGATGATGATGATGATAATAATAATAGTATAACAATAATAATAATGATGATGATGATGAAGATGATGAAGATGATGATAATTGATAATTGATAATTGATAATTGATAATTGATAATTGACAGTTGATAATTGATAATTGACAGTTGATAATTGATAATTGACAGTTGATAATTGATAATTGACAGTTGATAATTGATAATTGACAGTTGATAATGGATAATTGACAGTTGATAATGGATAATGGATAATGGATAATGGATAATGGATAATGGATAATGGATAATGGATAATGGATAATGGATAATGGATAATGGATAATGGATAATGGATAATGGATAATGGATAATGGATAATGGATAATGGATAATGGATAATGGATAATGGATAATGGATAATGGATAATGGATAATGGATAATGGATAATGGATAATGGATAATGGATAATGGATAATGGATAATGGATAATGGATAATGGATAATGGATAATGGATAATGGATAATGGATAATGGATAATGGATAATGGATAATGGATAATGGATAATGGATAATGGATAATGGATAATGGATAATGGATAATGGATAATGGATAATGGATAATGGATAATGGATAATGGATAATGGATAATGGATAATGGATAATGGATAATGGATAATGGATAATGGATAATGGATAATGGATAATGGATAATGGATAATGGATAATGGATAATGGATAATGGATAATGGATAATGGATAATGGATAATGGATAATGGATAATGGATAATGGATAATGGATAATGGATAATGGATAATGGATAATGGATAATGGATAATGGATAATGGATAATGGATAATGGATAATGGATAATGGATAATGGATAATGGATAATGGATAATGGATAATGGATAATGGATAATGGATAATGGATAATGGATAATGGATAATGGATAATGGATAATGGATAATGGATAATGGATAATGGATAATGGATAATGGATTAATTTCAGAGTTTAAACAAATATGGCTCTTCACTTAATATTATATTTATTTATATATACACTACTAGTGTTAAAAATATTCTACATACTAAACATTCTACTTATAATAATCCAGAAACAAACCAATACAAAACAAAAAAAGGTAAAAAAACAAATTTTTTTAGTTCTAACCTAAATACTAAACTTAATTCGTTACGCTGAGTTATTGGAGGTACTTGAGTAAATAATAGTCGAAATAAGAAAGAAACTAAAAGTAACTACAAGAATCTAACGATCTAAGTCCCAGTTTAGTCGCCGAATCCCACATGCGCCGAATCCAATGCAAACGAACTCAATACATGTGGTACTCAATAATGTTCTTGCGTTATCCCTATATTGTTTTTATTCATGATTTGTAAATGAGTATCAGTTCGTTAACTGTTTTTACCAACAATCTTCCATCATTATCCTCAGTTGATCGGTGTTCCAGCAGGTCATGAACTCTATCAACTACGTCTTGGTCTGCTGATTGATAAAAATTAGGTATAAAAGTCAGAAATTCGAGAAGCAATCTTCCTTCATCAGAATTGTTCCTCAGGATTCCTGTGACATTGATTGACAATTGACAATCAATTCTTTCGAATTTCCAAGTGTTCTTTTCGGCAATAGCAACTATATCATCACCAGTCTTAAAAGGCCCTTTATCTCCATCATATTGACTGTTATACGTTATTTCACCAATTGGGCTGAAAATGCATTCGCGAGCATCAATAATGCACGCGATCAATCCTTTTTCTCCCAGTTCGTTGTCATAGCAATGCTTCAATGTAGACTCGATGCTATCCACAAAGTAAAAACTGTGTATGGCATGGACCATGTCGTACTGGTTATGATCGTGCTTACTCTCTGCATATTCCTCAAATGTCATCGGCTTTAAATCCAACTGGACTGACTCATCATTTGTTCGCCTTTCCATGGATGCTTCGTATTGCTTAACCATGTTTGGGTGAGGTTCAATTGCTGTATTTAGGATCTTTACTTCTTGCAACTGTTTGTTATTCAGATATCCTTCTCGCACAATCTTCAGTATTTCCTGGTCCATAAAGCCATCACCAGCTCCAATGCTGAGTACGTTGAACCTTGGTCCTTTTGTAGATAGTTGTAGCTGCTCTAATGCTCTTGGAATGTGCTTTTGTAGACAGGAAATGTTGGCTTCTTCTTGGTTCGCTAGCTTGAGGAATGTTTTGTAAGTTTTAACATACAAATCTTCCTTAACAAAACTTGTTGTTTTGTTCATTGTCTTCCAGCTTTGATTTTGTATTTGCCTAGTTTTCTACATTCGTTTAGGTCTTGGGGTATTAGGTCTTGTTCTGCTATGAACTGATAAGCCCTTTGACCCAACTTTTGATTTATAGAAAAAAATACAGTATTACATTACACGACAGCATTTCCACCGCGCACAATGTGGGCTTTGTTCAAGGGGGGATTGGGTAATCTTCGAGTTAAGGCGCGATTACACGGTGCAATTTTCTCTGCAACTTGTGTCGCAAAGGCGTTGGGAGACAAGTTGCAAGAGCGTTTACACGGTGCAACGGAGATGCAATCGTTGCCGAAAGTAGAAACGAATTCTACTTTTCGCAACGATTGCTGCAACTTGTCTCGCAACATTTTTCAAATTGCACTGTAGGTTATACGGTGCAAATGCTTCGTGCAACTTATGTCGCAACGCCGTTGCGAGACAAATTGCAGAGAAAATTGCACCGTGTAATCGCGGCTTTACGCGCTTTTCGAGTTACGTGCTCGATTACTATCAATTTTGTCTTTGCCCCGCCCTGCGCGTAACTTGAATTAAAGGTTGTTTTTGAGTTCGAGTTTTCCGCACATCGTGTAACTCGAACACGGCAAGAAGTTTTAATTGAATCCGAAGTGATGTTCGTCCAGTAGCCTGAAAAAGAAAAGAAAGAACACGTAAAAAAAAAAAAAAAAAAGAAAGAAAGAAACTCGGTTTTTTAAACAAGTCAGTAAAATACAAAGACTGGTTGAGAAAATTACGCCAGGAAACACGAAAAAAAATATTCGATCTGTAAATGTCTTCAAAGGTTTATAGTTTCGTAAATAAAGTTTTTGGTTTGGTTTTTCAAATTGTTTTTATAAGCTACTAAAAAAAATTATAATTCGACAACTAATGTCAAATAGTAGAATATTCAATGTCAAACATGCTGTTTCGTAAATAAAGTTTTTGGTTTGGTTTTTCAAACTGTTTTTATAAACTACTAATTAAAAATAATAATAATTTGACAACTAATGTCAAACAATAGAATATTCAATGTCAAACAGCTTTCATTTATCAAAATAAGTGTCTTTATATCCAGCTTAGAGAACCCTTCAGAATCATTTCCGGGAGAGGTCAAGCAGGTCATTCTATTAAGATGCCCTCTGTTCCACAAACAGCGCCAAAATTACCAATAATCTTCAGTTAAACTTTCTCCTCTTGATTTTATTCATGATATTGTATGATCTTAATTAAAGTACACGGCTTATTCTCGATGATTCTACTTATTTTGTGTTCAACCTCGTACTGGACTCGGATTATAAGTCACACATGGTCTTTAATATTCATCTGATCCATCATTAGCTGGCACAATGGATGACCCTGGATTGATTTTTCCAAAGCCTTCGATCGCATTGACCATAACATTCTACTTCAGAAATTACAAATGCTTAATACTCCTCCTATTTTGTTGAACTGGTGTGCTGATTTCTTACATGACCGGTTTTTACGTGTTAAGCTTGGCCAGAATAAATCATCTTGGCGATCAATCAACGCTGGTGTTCCACAGGTACGAAACTTGACCCCCTTTTCTTTCTCGTGATGATCAACGACTTGCAAACTAATCTTCCATTATACAAATATGTCGACGACTGTAAGGTTTATGAAATCGTTTCAAGATCTTCTCCCAACTCAACGCTTCAAGTACAGCTAACATTGACTCTATTACCGACTTGACTGACCGCAATAATATGCGTTTGAATGTCTCTAAAACTAACGAATTACGTGTATCCTTCTTTAAAGACTGGCATTTGACAACCTTTCTTCCACTAGTGCCGACATTGAGATTGTAAAAGATTTTAAACTCTT
This sequence comes from Anthopleura sola, assembly GCA_023349425.1. NCBI lineage: Eukaryota > Metazoa > Cnidaria > Anthozoa > Actiniaria > Actiniidae > Anthopleura > Anthopleura sola. Next base: position 10,138,685 of record JALHLI010000006.1, on the reverse strand, counting down.
GGGAGTAGTAATCTCATTAAACCTCATCTGGAATGCACACGTTAACTACATCTGTACTAAAGCAAGTAGACGGCTGTACGCTCTGAGAATTGTCAAGCGGTCTGGTGCCCAAGCCAAAGATTTGATAACTGTTTTTTTGTTCATATAATCGCCCTATCTTAGAATACGCTTGTCTCTCTGACCAAATCGAGCACATTCAAAAACGTGCGCACTGAAGATTGCCTTTTCTCAGATCTCATATGCTGCTGCACTGAAGCACGTTGGCCTTCCTACGCTGTACCAGCGAAGACAAGATCAGTGCCTCATCCTTTATGAAAAAATCTCACCAACACCCAGATAACAAGATTGGAAAACTTCTTCCCACATGCAACTGCAGTCTAAGAAATCCACGAAAATTCCTGTTGTATGAATGGAGGATTGAACGTTATAAGAACAGTTTCATTCCTAAATGAGTTAACATCTATTATCTTTTCAAGTATATAGCATTAGTTTATCTTTTCAAGTATACACTTGTTTGTTCATATTGTTGTATATTGTTTATTTAGGGCCCTACTGAAAATCACATATAGTGATGTAGGTTCCCTCATTATATTAAAGACTATTATTATTATTATATAGCATCAGGGATGAACCAAAATAGACTTATGTCTTATATTTACAACTTGTATATAGTACAGTTTTTAACATCTAACTTATCCTTAAATATCATCTTTTATGATATGTTGTAACATCACGTATTCACAAAGTGATCAATAAATCTATTCTATTCTTAATACGATAAAGCAAAAAGGCTTTACATCGTATTGCGCATGAGCAGACCATTATTTTCAGGCAGTTTTTAGCTCTCACGGTCAATCAAAACGATAGGGGTAATTGATATCAATAGTTGGAAAAACTGGGGTTTATCTGGCTGTAATCTTTCCTTTTCTAATTCGCGATCAGCCTCCGGCCTTATGCGCTCATAGGCGCCTGGGCTGCCGTCGACCGCTCGCAGAGCGAGGGGACCGCTGAAACCCAGGGTATAACCGATACCACCACCACTATCAGTCATCATCATAATCAATGTGACATAATAGCCCACTTTCGATATTCTGGTTGAGTGATCACGCACAAAGCAATTCAAAACGAGGCTCCGGGGCAAACAAAAGAATATATTAGGATTATTATTGTTTCCCCGGAGCCTCGTGTTGAACTGTTTGTGCGTGATCACTCAACCAGAATATCGAAAGTGGGCTATAGTCCATCATGTGCCACAGCTTCGAGACGATAAAGACAAGAAACGTTAAAACGCATTTTTTTATTTATCAATTACCTTATTAATTATTGTGGCTGCCTACTACAGAAAGGAGAAGCAACTGCGTACGCTGTTCACAAAACATCGCTGAAACCTTCAAACTTTTATTGAGGAAGCATGCACGCTATAAACTTCAGCATGGCAAAACACTCACAAAATTCGCACTCGAAAAAAAATGAGCTTTTTCTGAGTTCGAATAAGATGATGCATTGTGGTATAGCTTGGATATAAAAAAAACTTTAAACACCATATAAGGCATGATGAATAAAAGATGTTTGTACCAAAGCTGGGCCACATTGCAATATATTTGTTATCTCAGAAAATGTTTTTTTGATGTAACACTTCTTTGAATGGTGTAGAAATTAGTTTCCTGGACCATTTTCAAAACTGCACAGAAAACGAGGCCAACAGGTACTAAAGAAAACAAACGTTTTCTCCACGGGAAAGTCGTATAGGTAGAGAAGAGTTTTTCGTATTTTCTTATTATCCTAACGGGGAAAATAATTTTGAAAATGGCCTTTCTCTGCATGCAGCCTACGCCACGCTTTAGGACTAAACAGTTGCATTCTTAAAAGCCGATTATAGTGATTAAATTTAATGAATGGGATTACGTATGTGTAAATAAATATGATAAACATACCCAAATTGCTAACTCAAATAAATATTGGCTAAGTTACGATAAAATATCAATAAATCATAAAGAAACCAAAAAACCAAATAGATGATGTATGCCATCCCTACATAATATATGTATATACAATTGCAAAGTAGCTTATAAACGTCTTCACACATTTTCCCTTTCAGACGTTTATTAGAATCATTCAGTAGAACTCGGATATTACCGAGACAAGTTTACAAAACTAAATTTGTTTTTAACTATTAATTCAACCTTTAAATTCAGATTCAAATTATTTATCATCCTATAGACGTTTTCCATTTAAATAGTCAGAAAAAGTATAGAAAACTAGGATAAAATCTAAATTAATTATGTTTAACTATCAACTAAATTTTATTATGAAATTTTCCTCAATTTGTATCTTCAACAAACGTACAAACTTTGAATGTAAAACATCTTAAAATAGTACCTTAAATATATATGTTTCGTTGGAAAACGGAATTTATCTTAGGAGTCTATATACATGTGGAGAGGAAACATTTGGGTCCCGAACATTATATGTACCATTTTGGTATACCAGTAGATACAAGCCACTGTAAAAATTACAACGACTGTGCATCACTTTTCCCATAAGTCATGCAATACCATGCATTTTCAGCTGAATTGAAATAGTGACGTAGAAATGCCGTCACTGCAAAACTGAGGTGTCATGAAGCCTGCGAAAATTGACTTATAAAAGTTTATATCTGAGATAATTCTAGATTTTCAGGCGAAGTTTTTGATATCCGTATACATTTACTTTGATTTTCATTATCGAGTGAGAAAATAAAGTAAAGAAATAACCGTTTCCCGAGTGACCGCCTTCTAAGGATGACACCTCGGTTTTCCAAATATTCTCGATTCTCACTGGCTATTTTTTTTTCTCAGATCAGCTAGTTATCTTCTCAAATTTGAATTGAGATATTTTTCTTTATAAATCTTGAGGGGCAATATTCCACTTTTTATCGTGTATATACTATTCCAGCACCACACGAACTAAGTTACCTCAATTTATAAATATCCCCTTGGATAAACGACAAAACTTTTCCTTCGGTCTAATGGCCGTGTTCATTCTCAAGATAGTTAACCTAAGAGAGTACATTGCTGCACAGGCAATATCTTATTAAAGCTAAATTATTTATTTGCCTAAAATAAAACTTTTGAAAAGATTCCTAGAGGCTCACCAAAATATTTCTCTTTGTTATTATAGAGTTCCGACTGTTTTTTTTAAACATATATATACTTTCTTTTTAAGAAAACCAAATTAAATTTATTTCTAAGACACTAAAGATTTTTGACTAGATCAGCAAAACATGGACATGGATCTCATACAAATTCCAGAACTGACAAACTGTGAAATTGGTTCACCGTCACTAAAATAGTTCTTTTTGCAAAAGAGTATTTGCTATCCTATTGTAGTGTATTTACAGTGAAAAACGCAAAGTGTTCTCCCCGATACCCAAGATAATCAGAGGTCCCATTATTTGTATCATCGTTGCCACTTGACCTTCAACGTAGCTAATGTCATACTGTCTTGATCAAGCTACACAATAGAACCTCTGATCCACTATAGGGTACGATAGAAGGAAACAACTCAACACGGAAAAATCAAACAAAACGAAACCTGAACATCCTTAGCGATAGAATGTCCATAGGAATGCAAGGGTAGCCAAGACGAGGAGGCTGGTCAATCTCATGGCCCATTTCAAAAAGAAGCCTTCTTCGCTGAATTGCACAACCTCGAGGTAGACTGTATCGTTGGTAAACAGTCCTGGGGTCTTCTCAGGATGGTTATCGACGTCTTTCTTGTCGTCTGGTGACAAATAATGCAAATGTCCAAAATATTAGTAAAAAGACTTTTTACACGTACATGCTATTTGATTTGCACCCTTTGAAACACCACAGTACCTTACATAAATTCGAATCTAGACCTCTTGAAGCACGTCGAAATGCAGCTCAATTTGGAGGACAAAACAATAGGTTCCAATTTTCAGGACATTAAAATTCTTTTCTTTTGACCTCAAAATTGAGCTGCTTTGACGTCACGTGAAAGGAGACTATATTTGGGATAATTCATTCCCAAAAACTTATACTTGGTATATTTATCACTCAGCCTTACCGTTCTTGGTCTCATCCTTCATCTCCAATAGCTGAACGGCATCAGGGTTCGTAGGACGAACAGTACCATTAGCTGCACGTTCTGGATCGGGCTCTATGCCCTCTTCTCCAATAGCACCACATGCCATTGGTGGATCGTTAATGGTTGACCATGTGAGGCCACCCAGCTCGTTTCTAGGGACGGCTTTGGTGAAGAAGCTCACAACTGACATGATAAGTCCGCTTACACCAAAAATGATGATAGCTGAAGAGAAAAAAAGATTTTGCTTAGTTTTTGACATTAAAAAGTGATCCAAAATTGACATTTAAGCTACGAAGAAACATCATCCAGCAAAGTTCTAAGGCTTTATGATGTTAGGCCCAAGAGTAGACACACTAGCCAAACATCAAGCCAGAAACTAAAAAAACCCTCGAATCATACCCTACAAACTTTAGTCAAAGTCGATGTCAAATTCAGATATGAAAAAAGGGATTGACCCCAGAGGTTATATAGACCTAGTTGAATGGACTACTCTGAACCTCCCTTTAATTCTCAGATTCATTTAAATATGTCATTTGTCTAAGAGTAATAAGCGATATGCTTACCATAATACATGAAGTGCATTTTGACGAAGCCTGGTCTGTTGTCAAGTTGGCCACACTCTGGAGGACTGTAGACGTTTCCGAAAATAAACTTGAGCATTCCCATCAAGAAGCCAATCAAAAGTCCAGATAGGGCACCAGCCTCGGTCAGACCAGGCCACAGGATACCCAGTCCAAATACCATGGTGATTGGTGGAGCGAGATAAGACTGGATTGTCTGGATGTACACGAACAACTGGCTTCCATGGGCACCTGTGGAGAGTAGGGTAAGGGGAGTTTTGTTAATATTTCGCAACATATTGAAACACTACAGCATTAACTATAATGGACCCCTTGGAGCACGTGGGAATGCAGCTCAATAAGGAGGACAAAGCAATAAGTTCCAATTTTCAGGAGTTTGAAATTATTTTGATTTTCCCTCCAAATTGAGCTGCTCTGACGTCACGTGCAAGGCTATAGAAACACCTTGTAGCACGTCGGAATGAAGCTCAGTTTGGAAGACAAAACAATAGGTTCTTATTCTCAGGAAATTGAAATTCTTTTGTTTTCTACTCCAAATTGAGCTGTTTTGCCATCACGTGAAAGGGGGTCTTTATATTTGTACATGTCTGATGGTCTGTCTGTCTGTTTTGTTGATGTTTTTAAGCTAGCTTACCTTGGATAATAGGCAGCCACATAAGACTGACTCCAACCAACAAAAGAACAACAATACGACCAACAACAAGCTTTTCTCTTTCTTTTGCCTAAAAAAATGGTAAAACAGACTGCCATTAAATATATATTACTTTAAAAAGTGTGTCTAAACTATTAATCAAATACTAAGTATTTTTAACTTGTTCTTTGCAACCAGCTTTCGATATACCTTGGGCCTGAAAATGAGCCAGACATCCACTGTGAAGATGGTGGCGCTGCTGTTAAAGGCTGACGACAAAGACGACATGAGAGCAGACATCATGACAGCCATCATCAAACCGACAAGACCAGTTGGCAGCACGTTCAGTACCAGCCTGTAAGGTGAAAGCCGAAGTTGCAGAATAAGTACATCAGCAATAAGGACAAAAATAGATGATAAAGACAGCAAGACTAAAAATGTTGCTCAGACATAACACGCACTTCACACGTGCACACGGATGTTTGTAACATATGCTTTTCGAGTCCCAGCCATCTGACTAATGCATTCATGAGTGGGAAATTTTATGACAAATTTGATGTCGTAATTTTCCGTAACCGCAGCGTTCCGTTGTGACTATATGAAGCGTGCAAAACCATTGGAAAGCCACTTTAGTGATTAGTAATACATTTTTTACGGCATATCATACCGTGTACGTACGTGCTGAAAGTCAGTACCAACAAACTCCAACTCACAGAAAAAGTGCTTTTAGGCCCAGTTCAAATGTTGATCTTCTCATGAACCGAATCTAATGAAATCACACGACCGCCTTGTTATGTATTATTTCCAATGCGTTCGGCTCACGTGGATCTCGACGTTTGAACTGAGCCTAGTAGTTAATAAAGCACTTTTCAGTGCCGGGAATTGAACTTTTCAACTCAATTTAAACATCACCAGCACGTAAATTATAAAAAAAAACTTCACATATAGGACAGATAAACTTACTTTGGATAAGCGTTGTTGGAGCATCCCCATTTGTTACCACAGTAGTGGAGACAGCTGACACTGTCTGAGCAAGCGATGGAATCTGCAAAGAGAACTCTGCTGATCATACCCGGCATAACCATGATGAAAATAGGTAGAATCTTGAGAAGACCAGCAAAAATGGCGCCTGCTTTCGCATGTTTGTTGTTCTTGGCTCCGAGGGCACGTTGGACAATCACCTAGGAAGTATTTGGAGTTCATTAGTTAGTGATGCTAGACTCAAACACATTAGAACTTTTTGCTTTAACGTCTAATACAAAACAAAATTCACGAGTTTTAGTTGTGACGTCATACATAAGTCACGTGATCTTACCTGATCAGTACACCAGTACCATATCCCCATAATGGGCAGAGTCGTCCACAGTCCCAGCCAGGGATAATCAGGGTCATCTAGAGGCCTGAACATGTTCCCCCAGTATGGCGTCAGTTTGTAACAACTATTGACCGTGCTATTGGTTGTATTCATTAATGCAATGGATGAATTGAAAAGAGTTGAGTTTGCAACGGGTGGGATATATGGTTTTCCTATGGCTGATCCGTATTTGCTCCAAAGGCCATCGTATCCCCCGACCTTGATGAAACCTGAACAAGATACAACATAACACGTTCGTTAGTGATATCCTCTCAAGATCCGTATAACCAATCACAACGCACATTCTCTTCTCATCCAATCAAAATGCTTAAATGCGGCACGACATATTTGTGTCCTGATTTTTTTCTTCGTCCGCAGCCGTAGATTAAGCAGATTTTACTAATCATTGGGCTTCCTGTGTCAATAATCAAAATAACGTATAGCTTTGGGCTACCTGTGGTTTGGTTTCACTATCAAAAATGGCGTCTTTACAATCGAGAAGAGAACTCAGTAATTCCTTTGAAAATGTCATTTTAGCTTACAAAATGAAAGGGTTCTTACAAATATGCGATTGAATTAGAACCAAGATAGAGGTAAGAAGTAAAAGAAATAGCAATTTGAGGGGAAAAAATCATTATCGGTTCAGAAAAACCTTGAATGCTTGAATGATGCTTTTGTGTTGTACTTACTGAGTATAGCCAGCACAATAGCTCCAATGATCATGATAGCACATTGTAGCACATCAGTGAAAATGACAGCCATAAGACCACCTGGGAAAGGGTTTAAAAATGATCAGAATTCAACAGGTACTTAAGATTTGATGTACTAAATAAATGATGATTTGGATGTTGAAAAATCCCAATAAGTTATCTGTCATAATCTTACTGTGAGATTTTGTAATTACTGTAGATAATAGCAAATATCAGAGTTATACACTCCATAGCCTTCAAACAATTGCTTTAAGTCGTGGTATTTGGGTCAGTTTCTATACATTTACTGTATTGTTGACCCAAATGCCTCGACTTGAAACAAATGTTTGAAGGCAATTATTGAATGTAACTCTGACATCTGCTATTGACTCATTCAATAGACCTCATTGACTTGGGTGTAATGTTGTCCCATTTCAGACCACATGTCTTTCCCCAGAGTATCATTTCATTGTTTAACGGTTGCACATGAGAAGATACATGGATATGGATAAAACTCAAACAAAGAATCTTATTCTCAAGACAATGACACATGGTCTGAAATGGGACAACATTACACCCAAGCCAATGAGGTCTATTGGTACAGTAGAACTAGATGGAATCAGTCTGTTATCAGGAGAGGAAGATGCCCTGACCGTAAAAACCCCTTGGAACATATTTCTAGGTTATAATTTGGGAGACAAAGTGCCCCAGGGTTCCATTTTATGATTATTCAGGCAGCTAGTGAACACATTAAAAAAATATACAATGTTCCAAGTCAAGAAATTGCTGGTCAGTTGCTAATCATGATGACCACAGGCCAAATTAGTTTTAGCTTTGTCATTACCTCATTTGGTCAATGGCAATGCAAATTAAGATTTGACCAGACAAATTCCTGCAAATTCTGGCTGGTCCAAATTATGACCAGTCATGATTGACTTTATGTTGACTTGGCAAAATTGTTTCTAACATACTCACCAAGCAGAGTGTAGATAGCTGTAATCACCAGGATGACAGCAGCAGAAATGTAGATATTCCATCCCACAGCTTCATAAAGAAAAACACTTCCTGCATAAATATCAACCTAAGAAAAGAAAAGAAAATATAATTTCATAAATACATATGCCTCTATAATTTGCCTCTTCATGAGCTGATATTTTTTGTTTTTGTTTAGGAAGATAGCTGTGGTGTGTTTTACTCATGATAAGTAGGCAAAAAAAAAAAAAAAAAAAAATCACAAAAAGATTTACCATGAGTGCACCTGCTATTCCTAATCAAATCTTAATTCCCTATTTTATGGCTCATTTGCTGGGTTAACTATTTTTTTCCAAAACATGTGGTATACAAAACAGCCAAAATATCATTTCCTTGATATGAGGATCATATAAAAATGATAATAAATTGCTCCAAGTTTTCTTTTAATTTCTTTTTCCCTCTAGAAAGTATTAATTGACTCCCACACTAGGATATTAAGCTGCTTAATCATCTTCATAAATCAACCATTTAATGCCTCATAATACCCAAGAGGATAATTATTGAAATGAAAACAGGCCATTCAGATGTCGAATATGTTTGTTATTGCCAGTAGAAGGTTTTTAAGACCCATCATAACCAGACATTATACTATGGGCTTCAGGCAATGAAAGTCAGTGGACTGGCATAAAAATTATGCTATTTCTTTGCTACTATTTCTTAGTAGATCAGAGGTTGGTGGAGGCATTTTTTCAAATTGTTAGCAGCTTCCAGGGCTTAACACTAACGTTTTTAGGTACTAGTCCTTGAGCTAGTCACAGTGGATAATCACTAGTCCCAAGGTATATTTCCCACTTGTCCACAGCAAACCTTCACTAGTCTGAGACTAGTAGATGTAGCTAGTCACTGTGGATAATCACTAGTCCCAAGGAGTATTTCCCACTTATCCACAGGAAACCTTCACTAGTCTAAGACTAGTAAATGTATGTTAGTGTCAAGCCCTGAGCTTCTATTGCTAGACTGAGGTACCATGGTTGTCAATAGTTTTTCCCACAAGGTTAAAATACTCATGGAGACATGAATGTTGTAAAAATAAAAGTGCTTATACTTACGGAAGTTTTGGTGAATACATAAGAAATGAGGGCTACAGCAGTTAAATAGGTCCTGACCCAGCGACTCTGGAATCTCTTTTTTAAGTATTCAGGCATGGTAAATACCTATACAACAAAAAATTGATTTACATCAGATAGGTATCACTTATTATTTGATAATGATCATTTACTATGAGACGTACTGTTGGAAATATGATTGAAAAGAAGTAAGGTTAAAACTCCACTGTCTCGAATTCACCTTTTCGGCGCTAGGCTTTCACGTGGTCTTCACGTGATGGATCGTGTTATGGTCACCAAAAAGTTCGGACATTGTTGTTGAATTGCCGTACGATCGCACTAACTTTTATACAATTTATTGACTTGATTTGTTTCTTCTGTTCTCAAATTTTTATCAAAACTTCTTTAGAAATAAAGTATTTAGATAGTTTCACTAACATTTTGAGAACAGAATTAACAAATTAAGTAGATAAATTGTATAAAAGTTAGTACGATCGTGTGGCAATTCAACAACAATGTCCGAACTTTTTGGTGACCGTAACACAATCCATCAAGTGAAGACCAGGTAAAAGCCTAGCGCCGAAAAGGTGAATTACATTGGTATATAGCTGGTTGTCTGGGTAATAGAGCTCATACAACAACTCTACAGTACATCTCATACAACATACTATTAAAAAGTTTTTTTTTAAAGTTTTTATTAATTGAAAAAAAAGTGAATTCTCATGTTTTGTAACTTACCCTTGACTTCAGGTAGATTGGTACAAAGACCCAACCAAGAAGTAGCAGAACCCAACAGGCCTACAAGACATTAACCATGTGTAAGTTATAGCTATACACTGATCTATATGTATATCTATCTATATATACGGTCCCTGACGAATTTTCAACCATTCAAAAATTTGACCAGTTCATAATACCATTTACAAGGAACCTTCTTTTTAATTTAAACAGCTAATATAAGCTTTTGAATTTTTGAATCTTTTACATGTAATTGGAGTGCCTAAACATACAACTTTATGAAATGTTAAAAATTTGTCCAGTACCAGGCCAGCCTAACTCAAAGACCAAATGGGAGGAAAATCTAAGTAAAAACATCAAAATAAGGAAGAGGCCCAACAAATGTTTTTTCACATGTGAAGCCAAGTCTGGAATCAAACCCAAGACTTCAGAAGCTAGAGGCAAGTGAACTACCACTATGCCAGATTATTTATCACAGATTTGGCTGAGTCATTCCTTACCTGCCATTCGTATGACACCACACCGATACCAGTGGCTGCACCAGAGCCTGCTAGGCCAACGAAATGTTCACTGCCAATGTTACTAGCAAAAAGACTGGGGCCAACCTGTGAGCAGAGCAAAAAGTCAGAAATATTTAGTTAATATATGGACATTCTAACTGGGACAACTTTTACTGTGTACTCAGTCATATCAACTGTTGTTACTGAAGCCAATCAGTAGAGCTGAATCAGGATGCACATGTGAACCAATCACAATGCTTCATTCCATCATCTAAGTTGTTTGTCAGATCCAGAAAGGGAAGGCACCAAAAGTGCAAAAAACAAACATTTTATTGTACTATTGTACATCAGAAATCTTTCCATAGTGTTTGCAAAAGCTGTCCAAATATTGCCACACACAAGAAAAACATTATTGGGACCCAAAGTAAACCAAATTTAAGGGAAAAAATGATATTACTGTCATTTTTTGATTTCATGTTTATCTGACTGTACAGTAAGTACTGTAGGAAATGCTTAGGAAAATAGGCACTATAGACCTTGGACCAAAGCAAATTTTCACTCAATATTTACTTTCTCAATGACCATGCCATAGCTAATGGTATTATAAATGCCCATTCACAATTTAGTAGTGGTACTATTAACCAATGTTAGGTAATTCTCAAGCCATTTATTCAAGTAAAATTCTTGTATAAAAGGTAATAATTAAAGAAGAGATGTATGTATGTGAAGAATATGTGAATAACTTACCGCCCACCACATCATGGACCTTCCAGCCAAGAAATAACTTTCAGCTGTTTCGGTTTTGCCCCTTCTCTTCCTGAATTTGGACTGGAAAAAAATAATACCAGAAATCAAATTAATATGTTTTTAACACAAAAAAGGAGAATGACGATTTAGAAGATTTAGTCAGACGTTTTAGTTCAAAATAAAAAAAGAAAGTTTATGCCACATGTCGATCAAAAATAGATAGTATTGCTCATAAAGCAAAATTATGTAGTCATGAACTCCTTATAAACCACTAAGTCACAGCTGAAGTTGTTCCAGAACAGTTTATTAAAGTTTGTAGCAAGGTAAAATCCAAATCTAGGAGACCAAACTTTATTATAAACTAGTAATTGTTCTCTTAATCATGATAAAAGCTTGTGTTCCTGAGCTTTTCAGTTCAAAAACTAAGATGATTATCACTTATTGTAAATTTTTGTCATTGAAACTATGATACAGTTAAAGTTCTTGTAAGAAATATAGATTTTTTAGTCGTTTATGTTTAAGGTATAATTGAGAAGTGCTGCTCTTTGCTCTACATCCATCTATCGATCTCCGGCACCTATTAACTATACTAGTTTATTAAAGCTATAAACTTTAACCTCTAGGTATTTATAAGTTAAAAATTATCTAAAATTTGGCAATGGACTTGTAAACAAAAATCCATTCAACATCTGTTAGATGAATATTTAAGGAAGTTGTGACTATATACACGTTTCTACTATGTTTATTTTTGATAAAGCATGGCTGAAACACTGTGTATTGTTTCTTACAGCATGTCTAGAATCAAGATTTTCAGATCAATTGTCCTATTGTCTATATTGCCATCCACTCTAAACTAACGCTCATTAATGAATATGAGTGACATTGCTCTATGGCATCGAGAGTGATTTTTTTATTAAGTATTTGACCATTTGCAAGAGAAAGCGAAACTTTTGAAAAGCCACTACTGTGTCATTGCTACCATCTCAAGCCACCTATTTACAAGCTATTCTTCTAAGAAAGTTATAAATAGACTGGTCCATGTGTAGACTGCTGTGACTCTGAGGGTAGCCATAGAAAATGTGTTTGTGAGGTTGGGAGGGGGAGGGGCAGGGGATATGTGGCATGGTAAGATTACTTGTAAGGAAGATAATTAACAAACCCATATTATAGCGATTTTTATAACCTTTTCCTCTTTATTATGTATTGAAAAAATTACTCCATCTCACCCCTGCCCCCCCCCCCCCCCCCCCCATAAATAGACTGGTCCATGTGTAGATGTATGACAAGCTTTCTTCTTATGCCTATAGATAAACAAATCAGCATTCCTAGCGTTCACTATGCTGTGCAATAAGGTCAATATTGATCTATTCCTATTGATAGATGCCTTTAAAAATTTACATAAGCTTAAGTGCGCAAATAATTGATGCATAACGGTTCGAAGTAGACGCTATAGGACCACTCGAAGAATGGATAGAACCCCATATGTTTGCTACATCTAACACTGATCACATGTGGTTTAAAAGATTCACTGTTTTATATCAATTATCACTCTCTTAGCGGGAATATTACAAGTAGTCCCTTCCAGTTTGTAGTAGGTGATGATACTAATCTTATCGATGTCAAACAAGGTGCGAACAATTCATCAAATGCTTCAAGTGTCTGCATCAAAATTAATACATAGCGCCTGCTTAACATTGAGTATTTCCTATCTAAACTAAATAAAAAAAACTGGCAGAACTTGACAGATTCCTCTTGATTGCCACGCAAAAATACAATAAGAATTTTGGCCGTGAATTAGCCTTTGCCACAGGTAAGTTATGTAAAGCTAGCCTCCCATTTTGTTTACAATCGAGCAAGCGGCAAAACATTTTCAAAATATTTCCACCAGGAAAATCTATCTGTTTGACTTAAGTTCCGTTTATTCAAGTTTGAATTAACCTAATTAGGGGCGATAAAATCTTTATTCAATGCCTTGGTTTTGGACATTTTTAGAGTTTGTAAATTCGAAGCGTGAGTGAGATTGAGCAATATCTTTCGGCGCGAAAACAATGTAAATTATTGCAGGTGAAACATACAAACTACTTTAAAAGGACACCATTTTTCACCAAAAAAAATAAATTTTTCACAATTTTTCACAATTTTAAACGTTAGAATTCACTATCGGGGATGCTTTGGTGTCAAATTACTAAAAACTAGACTTTTAAAATTAAACAAGTCGGCCACATGCCAAAATCAATAAGTTCATTCAGCGAAGCGGTTCGCGCCGAATTGCTTCAAGAACGACTCACGAACACCAAAATATTATTATTATTCCCGTTACTACGAGAGAATTTTCAAACGTCTGAATCAATGTTCACCTAAATGACACTCCCAAATACACATTACATATTATCATAATCCACGCTGGCAGTTTTTTTCCACATCAACAAAACGTAGACATAATTGAGGGCAAAGTACAAGTTTGAAACGTAGCAAAAATTTACATAAAATTTGTACTTACGAAAAGCCCTACGCCAAGACATAGTACAAAATAGGCGCCGATGATGATCCAGTCACCAACTTTTAGTGTCTGTGACTTCTGGTCAATAAGAGTCATTTTTGTTGAATTTCACTTGTTCGTAAATCCACTTGTTCTTGGATTTCACGCTGACAGAGAAGCCACGTCGAACGGGAAGAAGTCGGCGAAAACCAGTTTAGTTTTCGTTTCTTGTTAAAAATAATCAGCTTTCTAGCTTCAAGCTTTTATAGATCCTTGTAGAATTGAGATTCTTGCCTCTAAATGTGAATAGAGTGCCTCTTTTTACAATTTTTTAGTATGAGATCGAAGTATATTTTCTGAGTTAAATACTACGCTGTAGAGTTCTATTGCTTCGAGTTTGATAGCGAGTGCATTTGTAGGCTTGTGAAAGGCGGGTTTGGAGGCGTGTTTGACAGAGCCATTGTGACGTATATCATTAAACGCTCCTGATTGGATAACGAACTCGATAAAACCGGAATTACAGGTTTTTTTCACAGTAGTAACTCATTATCTAAAACTGAAGCATATAGCTACTAGGAAAAAAAAAATCTTCTACTTTTCAGCAGATAGTTTTTTTCTTATATATTTTTTTGAAGAAAATATTCGTTTATGGTTTAGTTTGATATTTTTGTACGTTCACGAAATCACCTTTCGCGTGTATTTTGAGTTCGTTCTACGAATGGTTTTTGTGACGTCACTGTTTATGTTTTCCGTCTCATCCAATCGTCAAACGCAATTCTACAAGGAACATTTTAAAATTTAATTCAATGTTTCTCATGACGCTGTAAAATAGTAAATTCAGCTGGATTTGTCTTCATTTTTTCGATATTTTGTGATAAAACATAACTTAGAATGTTCCAAAAACCATAGGATATGAAGGCCATAACGGAAGAACCGTAACTCAAAGTTCGAAGGAAAAGAGAGTGGGTTAAAAAAATGAGAAATTGCACGTAGTAAAAAGCGGATTTTCTGGAGTGAATTCACACTTAAGTCTCGTGACTTTACTTACTTCATATCTTCCTCCGTGTGCGTCAACCGCCGGTGACTAAGAGCTTTTCGTTTCTCACAATACACAACAACTCTACAATGTATTCAAGTCTTTTATGCATTTAATTTTCACGAAAATCTACTACAAATAAAAATATAATATGAAGAAATATTTCATTTCTTTTTTTACAAAGAGCGGGAGAAAGTCTAGAATATCAAAAACAAATTCAGAGTGGCCATAAATCCATAAATTTTACAATAACCGAAATGTTGTATCGAGAAGTGTTTCGTTAAAGTGTTGAAACCAGTGTTCCATTCGATTCGTTTGAATGATTCGACATACATTAATGTGGGGAAAATCCTGTGTTTTGTTTGAAAGGTTTCCAAGAAACCATTCCGGTCATTCATGCATGTTGGTGCTATGTTTTTGTTTGGTTTTCAGTTGGCTATGATTTCAAACTTCACATTCGATAATGATTTCTTTTTCGATTTGATTTAGTGGAGAAATATTCTTAAATAAAAAAAAAAATAGTCGAAAATTCACCAAAAATTCATAAGAAAGGATTCATGTAATTTTTAGGAACTAAATACCTTGTATTTTGTTATTATTATATTTCAAGGTAAAATAGAATATTGCATATTATTTTTTCTTCTTCTCCGCTTTTATTGGTTTGTTTATTTGTTTCTTGTTTGGCTTTTTTTATATATCTTGCTGATACGAAAACCTTGTCATGCGGTGAATTTTCCCTGACAGACAACCCGTAAACGGTACGTCTCTTCAATTTTCCTGTCTCGAGTTTAAGAACCATAACTTTCATTTACAAATATCATGTGTTCCGTTTGATGAAACGGCCACATATACCGATATCGGTATAATTTCATCCAAACTTTTCGTATATTCTATAACTTATTTCCCCTAAAAATTTACCTGACATTTTATTTGAATTAATTTGTCTTTAATATTTAATGTTCACCTTTAGTAGTCGTTTAGGAATATATTTTAAAAACAAATAAAAAGTAAAATATAAATTGGTTGGCGTCTTTTCTACTTTGACCCCAATTTAGAAGATGACGTCATGTTCCCATTTTACATGTGCTGACAATAGCAACTATGACGTCACATCAATACATTCTCTTCCTTATCCAGACTAATCCAGACGCGGTTTAGGAGATATATATGTTCATGAAGTTCAGCATGCATTCCTCGTATATGTTCCAGACTAAATTCCAAAGATTCCATAGATTCCATTAATATCCCCACTACGTACCACGCTGGCCCATTCGCTCATACCAACACATCTTGTAAACAAACAAAATTCCATTCATTAAGACAATTTTCCTTCTTATATATCAAATAATAAAAATGTTGAAAAATAGTGTTTTAGAAATTAAAAAAATATTGTTCGTCTTTGAAAGTCGTGTGAAAACGCGCGAGCAGTTTAATGGTTTTCTCAGCTCGTATCGTCGGAATTCGCGTTCAATTTTTAACCAATCACATCGCAAGTAGTATCTCAATTATCTTATCATTTGGTAATCGCATTTTATTCCTTTCTTTCATCAAGTTCTTCAGATTATTTCCCATTCTATTATTTTGCTATCCTGTTTTCCGCCGTCTCAATCAAGAAGGCTTTTTCTCTTGAAATAAGTAAAACTTTGAACAGATCCCTCATCCCCTCTTTCTGCCACAAATCGTGCATGCCTTTACAGCCCAAGCGAGGGAGGCTGTTTACGTCTCGCAAATGCAAGATCAAGTGTTTTTATATACTGTAAACCAATATAATCAGTCGAATCTGCCTGTAATCTGCTATGGGATAAAACATTTATGATTAAAAAATACTGAAAGTGCTACTCATCGTGAAACAAGTGATTATATTCATACCATGCATGCAGCTTACTGTCAAGAAAATACGATAACATACATTATTTTTTATTTATTTTTTAAATAGTTTAGTTAATTTAGTTGTCTTGCTAGCTAATACTCTCGTTTTTTCATCACCAAGCATCCAGTAGCAACACAGGAAATAAGCATTTACGAATATTTACAATTTACATGACGTCAGTTTCACTATATATAATTTATGTTATGAATGCATGAAAACTACCATATTAAAAATACGATATCTTGCGATAAAGATAAAGTGAAGTTAAATGTTTTACGAAGCAAATACTTTAATTTTGCTACAGAATGGGATATTGTTCACGATCCTCGCGAAGTTTTGAACGGAAATTCCGGCGACAGGCGTCAATCTAAAATTGCTTCTTCAAATAATGTCACTGAATTTGATGTTCTTTTTACGCATACTCGACATTAATTTCACACCCAATCAAAACACTCTTTACAACAGCCAATGAAAATACCCATTTTGACAACTTTCAAGAATTAGGTTAACGATATATTCAGAAACTTTCAAAGAGATTATTTATGAAGAATTCAAAAGTGGTTCACGAGTGTTTGGTTGTCTTCCTTTGACAACAACGTTTCTTTGTGGTACGTGATGTTCACCTGCGTGGGGTTTCATGCTTTGTTGATGGTGTATTATCCGGACGGTCAAAGGTCGACATTGATTGTTCAGATGTGGTTAGTGGTCAGTCTTTACTAAGCCCTCTCTAACTAAGGCATTTCTGAAATGATAATAAGACTGACTCCTTATTGTTGGCTCTTGTTTGATTGAAATAATTACCATAACTTCAAATGAAAGAAAGAAAGAAAGAAAAGGGGGGAAAAAAAAAGAGAGAAATAGGATTAAAGAAAGAAAGAAAGAAAGAAAGAAAGAAAGAAAGAAAGAAAGAAAGAAAGAAAGAAAGAAAGAAAGAAAGAGAAAGGACTCCTAACAGTGCTCATGATTTTACACATATCCATATTATAGTTTTATCAGAAAAAATCTTTGAAAATATAATACAATGATTCTTTATAATGTCTTAGTGGCCTTGAGTGCAGACCGCAAATTTTATGTCATCTCTTCAGTTCAGAAGCCTTTTCAAGTTTTCGAAGAAAACATACACTCGACTGTTTCGACTCTCACTTTTTATCTCTTGAAAATTCGACTCTGCGCTAAGTCGCGGATGAAAGTATATCATCATAAAGAAAAGGTTCGCCATTTCGTAAGTCAGTATGTAGTAAGCAAGGACATTTAAGTCTGTAATTTTAACACGTGGACTGTAAACAGCGGAAGAAAGGCTCCAAAAAGTTCTTATTCTACAGGATGTCTGCTGTGATATGCTGCTTCCTTCATATATATATCCACCATGCATGGAACTAATCAGTTTGATTGTAATATGGCGCAAGCTTTCGATTTCATTTTCGCTTTTATTTGCGGAAGCCGAAGATACAACACACTAGAACCCACTGCAACACTGAACATGTCACAATAAATTGGATAAATGCTTGTCTTCCAGCACGTATTCAAAGTCTGCCATCCATTCAGTCCATCTATTGCTTAAGTTCCCTGCTATCTGTGTTTGAAGTGCGATAATTAGGACAGGAACTGTTAAAAAAGAATTGCTCATCTGCCGTAGAATTTCAACTGCTTCTCGAGTGGCTTCTAGCTTCTAGCTAGAGAATAATCATAAAGGTAGCCATTCTGAATCATTTATCACATAAAACTGAGGTTGAAGGAATAATATAATTCGATCAAAATTGTGTTGGGAGCTCGTCTTGTTTTTTTATTTTTCTCATCTTTTTCGTCGTGGTTTTCACGCTCAATTTCTATTTTTTGGCTGAACTGTCGATATTATAGGAGTCAAAAGTCTGCCCTGTTTTAGCTTTAACCTCATGTAAACTTAGAAAATGGCTACAACTTTCAGTACCTTTTCCGTGACTTTTGTCTCAAACCCTAAAGAAAGTGATTCCATCGCGACTAGTTCGCACTTCCGTGTCCCAACAATAGTGTCTTCCTCGTTTCCTTTTGGAAAAGAAGCCTTTTTATTTTTCATGTCAATCCATCAAATTATAATGGATATATGCACTACAGAGACTAGTCGATAAAAAACTCGAGTATTCATTTGGATATCGCTGATAAAAATATAGACAACTGTGAGCAAAGGACTGCATGTCGTGAAAAACTTGAGAGAAAATAGCTATCGAACATAAACAAAACAAAACAAAAAAGCTTGTTTTTCGTGTTAAACAAAACAAAAAATAAACAAATTAAAGCAAAATAATCTATTGATTTATTAGGGAAAACTGCTAACGTCTAATAACAAGTTTCAATTCAGTTAATTTAGATTTTTTTTACGAAGATTATATTTTTGCCGCTCTTCAAGACGAAACTGATGGCCGGCTGACGGAGCTAGAAAATAATTTTGACTTTTCCTCATTAGGTATTAAAATATTCTATTCCCAAAGTCTAAAGTTCACATTCTTAAAATAATCTCAATATTTGAACCACACGGAGTCTGTCTTCACTCACAATATGTTTTATTGAATCATTGGATATTGAGAATAGTGTCACGCACCATAACGAAAATATTTCGTCTTGCTAAGTGATTCATTTGCCATTTAGAGTGGGAGGAATAGAAATGGATTCTAAAAGGCATATATTTCCGCACTAGTCTGACAGTATTTTGAAGTTAGGATTATGTTTTTAGAACATAGATAGAAAGTACTTTGACTACATTTATCTTCGTGAAAACTGAACACTTGGTGAGATTTGTAAGTTTGTCATGTCACGATGCATACTTAGTGGTCGTGGTGGGGGTGTGTTTGAGGGAAGGGAATGGGCGCGTTCTGTTTTGTGGTTCTTGATGGTGGTAAGAGAGAGTGGGTTGAAGAACACAGGAGACCATTATAACCCCAAGTCTACCACTTCAAAGCTCGCTTTGATATATAAAAAAAAGACTGCAACAGGAGACCTGAGAGGTCAACTTTTGGCAAGTCGGTGTTGCATTTTCTTCTTCTTCTTTTCTTTCCCCTCCCAAATAATGTGGAATTTGTATTTCAAAATCTACGCTATTCAAGTCTCGCAAATTGTAGCCTTTTTTCCTGATTAATAACATCGGCTATGTTTTCTTTTCCTGCTGCTTCCACTCATCGTCTTGAGCCATCTCAACAATTAATATCAATAATCCATGGCTAAAAAGCTCTTAGTGAGTATTTCATTTCATTTATCTCGATGTATTTATACGAATAGCCAGACATTTAGCCACGTTAATATTGATCTGGCTATGCCATTCAGTAGATTGCTGAAACCTTTTGGAGTGCACGATTTGGAAGCATCAGATCATATTTGTGATGTGATCAAAGACAATCGATGCCGGATGATTGATCTCATTCTCTCGTAGTTTCCTTTCGTAATTTATTACGAAAGTATGAACATTGTTTGACTGAATCAAGATGTCTATGATATGTACATCCGTACCAGTCCGTTGGTAAGAAAAACCAGTTTTGCAGGAAAAATAAAAGCCAGTTTTTTTTTTCTTTTTCGGGAGATTGAGAGATTGCTACGTGCTTGATGAGACAATATGGATATTTGAATGAGACAAAGTTTGGGTTTCGCTAAAAGGATATCAATGGCGCGCGCGCGAGATTAATTAACGATAGCAGACGTTAGATCGGCTGGTAGGTCGATCGTTTGAATTTTACGTGCAGTTGAGCTGTCACAGAGTTGATTGATAATGGAAACTGGTGATGAATTGAAGATTAATTGGATTGAGTGATCATGAATTGGTTGACTGGGGTGGATACTGAGATGAATGGGTCGGGTGAGATGGATGGATGGATTGGCTGGTGAAGTGTGATACTACTCGAGATCAGCTTGTATAGGCTTTTGGTGGATGATTGATAAGTTAATTGGATGGATAGGTTGGTAGGCTAGTAGATAGATGGAATGGATGAGTAGGATCGGAGTTTATGGTTAGCTTAGACAGATAGAAGAACGGATGGATAAATCATGAAGGCCATTGATGACAAAATAAGAAGAAAACCACTCTTCGTTATTTCTTGCTTGTAAGACACAGCTGGCCGGTGTTGCGATCAACCCTCTCTCCCACTGGTGATAAATGATGACGCCCCCTCCCCCTACACTAGCGATAATTGACGATCCCTAATGAATACAGAAGATAGAATAAAGTTGAACCCGAATATCCTCTAAGAAAGGAGGCTTATATTCCAGTGACAAGATATCCTTTAACTGAAAAGTCCATTAGCAAAGATACCTTCTTAAAAAATATCGACTTTATAAAATATTTATTGAAACACTTTTTTCGGGTATTCTAAGCTTCGATCATAATCATAGAATCAATAAAAATTCCATAAACCGTATCTGATGCAAATGGAATAATTTTCGTAAATTCAAAGTCCAATTTCTTGGTTTTCGTTTTTGTTATTGGATTTGGTTGCCTAGCAACATATGGCTATTTATGGAGAAATTTTAGAAGGATCGCAGTAGATCGCCTTAACAACATGGATTTGTTTCCTCTTTAAACAATAATAACTTTTAAATTTCTTTATGTATTATATTAATTTTATTAAGAAAAAGTTTTAAAGATTTATTGAATGCTAAATCGGCTAATATTTGCAAGGTTTTTAGGACGTGCGAAGATAAAGTTAGATAGATAGCCCGAGGGAATTATATTTAATATATTCTACGTTTAGTACCTAAGATTGAGGAAAAATAGTGAATTAAAAGTTATATAATGATTGCAATATATTTTACTCGTCACGAAAAAAGGTAAAGTTCTATTTTCTAAAATAAGACTTCTAAAATATCGTCGATACGGAGTGTGGTTATAAGCGAAGTTTAGTCATTATCGTGAGGCTTTGAATGTCTCACTCTAATTCATATCAATAACAGGCAACTAGCTGAGATAAGTGGGCTTAAAGGAAGGAAAGTGTCGATAGCTACCTAGGGAGAAGTTCAACTCCACAAGAGTTCTGCTTTGCGAAAATTAAACAAGTTATATATCAAGTCACTACAAGTTTAACAGAAGCATCAAAACGAAATTTTTTCCTTTAAAAATCGAACAAACGTTTACTATTTTCAAGTTGAAATTGAATGCGAGAAAGGAGTTACGAAGAAAAAATCATAAAAATTTTCTGTTACAGTCGAAAGAACAGTTTATTTTTACCTTATAGTTACTTCAATATTTACTCACATACAATTCAGAATGAAACAACGACATTTTCTACATCTAAATTTAATTCCTCTGAGATTATTTTGTTTTTGAAAAACCAACCAACTGATGTTGCTTTTAAATGGCTTTCTTATTGACCAATCAGAAGGTATGAAATGAAAAACTATCCAATCACGGGCTGTATATGACGATGTACAGTTTGGTATGTTGTTTTACTGATGATACGACTGATTTGGTGGCCGCAATCCCTCTGTGGACAAAACTAAATGGCCCAAAAATTATTAATTAAATGTGGTCAAAGGAAAGAAAATAAAAAAATATATAAAATGTATAGTGATAGCCTTGAGACGACAGACCAATACACGGACAGACACCGACATTAAGAGAATAAACAACGAACATTTTTCTTGAGTGGTTTAAAACAAAAATCCATTAAGGTTTAATGACTTTTGAAATGGCTTTGAAATAATTGTTTTAAATGGTTTAGGGGGAAGAAAAAATGAAATGTATTTTCTAACAAGACGAAATACATGTAGAAGCAGTAACGCTAGCAGTAACAGTAGCAGCAGTAGTAGTAGCAGCAGCAGCAGTAGTAACAGTAGCGGTAGCAGCAGCAGTAGTAGCAGCAGCAGTAGTAGCAGCAGCAGTAGTAGTAGTAGTAGCAGCAGCAGTAGTAGTAGTAGCAGCAGCAGCAGTAGTAGTAGTAGCAGCAGCAGTAGTAGCAGCAGCAGTAGTAGTAGTAGCAGCAGCAGTAGTAGTACCAGTAGCAGCAGCAGTAGTAGCAGCAGCAGTAGTAGTAGTAGCAGCAGCAGTAGTAGTAGTAGTAGTAGTAGCAGCAGTAGTAGTAGTAGCAGCAGCAGTAGTAGTAGTAGCAGCAGCAGTAGTAGTAGTAGCAGCAGTGGTAGTAGTAGTAGTAGTAGTAGTAGCAGCAGTGGTAATAGTAGCAGCAGTAGTAGCAACAGTACCACCACCAGCAGCATCAGTCAGCTAGGATGAAATGTTTTCCCATCTCAAACTTCATGTCGCTATATCAAGGAGACTGACATTTATATTCAGAAGATGGAGGCGTAATCCGAAAAGCTGCGTAAACATTACGCCCAAGCAATGAAATCCCATTTAAAAGAAAGATTACTTCTGATGACTATCTAGGGGGATAACGAAATCATGAATGAAGCGTCGTCCATGGCAACCTGTCGTCTTGTTACGAATGCATTGATTAAGAAACCAATTGCAAATATTTTTTGTAAAAAACTATTTCAATTTCCTTGATAGCTCGTGCATATTAGAATAGATATTTAGGAAAAAATCTTATCCTGGTTCCGCCAAGGCATATGTTATTTCTCTCTCTCAAAGAAACTGAGTTCAGTTATTTCCACATATATAACGGAACACATAATCTTTAAAGCCGGTTTACACGGTACAGCTGTTGCTTACAACTGTCGCATGCAATCTGCCTACGCCACGCTAACAACACGAATTGCGGGGTGTATATGAATAAATGAGATCTCACAATATTACAGTAACAGTTTCAGCGGCAAGGGAGTATTTTAACCCTCATATAGCCTGAGTATATCAGGCCCCAGCTCCGAAGGCCTGATACTCAGGCTAACCCTTATAACGTTCCTTAATTTTTTCCCCAAAGGATTACCAAAAGAAATTACAGCATTCACCGCCTGTTTCTCCACAATCGCAGTCCAAATCACAAGCTTTCCTGGCGCAGCTAGAAAAGCAAGTGTGGGGTGCCCATGATTGAAAGGAACTCTGGCAACAGTATACACAGTATTGTGAGTCTTGACTTTGTTTACTAAAATCCAAGTCCGTATGACATTCACCCACAGCTAGTAACTACCATTAATTACTAATCCTCTTCAAATTCTTTTTTCTTATTCAAATGTTTTGACTCCTTTGGGAGTCAGAAGATGCGGGGGTTAATAAGCCGAATAAAAGGATCAGACCAGGATTGTTTTCAAAAAGATGTGAGGGTGTGGGGATTCAAAGAGAGGGGGGCTTGATGAATTTCTTCCTCTAAAAGAGGGGGCTTATAGATCCCTCGCACTTGACGTCAAAGCAGCTCAATTTGGAGGACAAAACAAAAGAATTTCAATCTCATGAGAATTGGAATCCAATTATTTTGTCCCCCAAACTGCATTCCGACGTGCGGCAAAGGGTCTATATGGAATACCAGTAATGTCTCAACCACTGACTTTAAAAAACTTTTTTTAATTTTATCTTTAACAACTCTGAGTTGAGTAAATAATATTACATTACATAACATTTATTGATATTAAATATTATTTCTATTAATTTATCTGCTTTACATAACATACAGTCTATACTTGCTTTTTTACTGGTAAATATTTATAACTGTGGACGGATATGTAATAATATATATTTATAACAAATGTCTTAGCTTAATGTATCTTATGAGTTTCCTATATAGTAATACTTTTTCTCGAGGCTGGCTTATAGACCCTTTGCATGTATCATCAAAGCAGCACAATTTTGAAGACAAAACAAAATAATGTCAATCTCCTGGGAATTGGAAATAACCTTATTGTTTTGTCCTCCAAATTGAGCTGCATTCTGAAGTCCTACAACTTGACGAGCGACATAATAAAGCGCAAAACTGATTTTGAAAAGTAGGGCTGATGTATTATAAAGTGTATGATAGTACCATGCAATTGAAGCCTTAACAATTCAAAATTTCATTACAGCGAACGTGGTATGATTCATGATCATTAAGCGCGCGACTCGAGAAAAAGTATATTTCATTTGACACCCAAACTGTTCCAATGCAACGTCTATACGTCGACATTTGTTTTCTTCTAAAACTGACGTTTTAAGGCGCGATTTCACGAAGCAATTTTCTCTGCAAATTGTCTCGCAACGGGGTTGCAACACAAGTTGTGAGAGGGTTTACACGGTGCAACGGAGATGCAATCGTTGCCGAAAGTAGAAACGAATTCTACTTTTCGCAACGGTTGCTGCAACTTGTCTTGCAACGTTTTTCAAATTGCACTGTAGGTTACACGCCGCAATGCTCCATGCAACTTGTGTCGCAACGACCATGCGACACAAGCTGCAGAGAAAATTGCTCCATGTAATCGCGCCTTTACTCACACTTGTACGTAGTTCATCTTTTCAACTGTCCAGTCAGTTTGGGGACACGTTGTGCTAAAAACCCTAAAAATTATGAATAAAAATTTATATAACTATCTAACTAATTTGCAACAGAAACTTTTTAGAAATCTGTGCAACTATATTTGTAAACAAAGAGAAATGTTCTCCATAAATATCAGGGCATTTCAAAGCCTTATAGTTTTTGATTCTTTGAACAGAATTCTTTAAGAATAAAATTCTTTGTTCCAGATTTCCTTACATGAGAATAAGAGGCTTACTTTGACCACGACGTTGTCATTGTAAGTAATTGCAAATGTTTCCAAGACAGCCCACTGACAAAGACATACTTGGAGGTATTAAAAAAGGAGGCTAAAAAGAAGTCGTAAGTTATGTACCGCCAAAATGGCCGTATATATGTGCAAACGAAGAATAGAACCAGCTATTGTTGTCAAATCGAATCCAAAGTAATATTGCAAGGAAGCTACTTATCTCTTAAACTAAAGTATTAAATAATGACAGTGAGCTATAATGATCTAAAATGCGCTTCGTAAACGACATGTTTACCCAGAATTTCAACGCACCAAATCCCATGGTGCATTCTTCACTAATTTAGCAAGCTTTAAGCAAAATTTAAACGTCAACATATCTGAGACCTTTTGCGAAACGTTTATAAACCCCTTCCAGCACGCCAGAAGGCAGCTCAAGGACGAAACAACAGGACCAATCTGAGGAGGTTGAAATTCTTTTGCTTTGTCCTCCAAATCTGTCTAAATGCTATAGTTGCAAGTGCATTTGCATTAAATTTAACAGGCTTAAATAGTTAACTTATAGAAGTGTGTAGAGTGAACCTCAGTGGTATTAATTTAAATAGCTTATCTATATTATTAAACTCAAGGCAGATCCAAGGGAATAAGATGTACTAGAGCTTCGTTATCCCTATATATATATAATTATTTTTCCAGTATGATAGCAATAGATACTTGTACTCCCCTTCCATTTTACCCATATGCCATTATGTAGTATCCATACCCCCTTGGATCTGCCCCAAGCTATATTACTACAGTGTTCATCTTAACAACAAAGTTGATAAGAAAAGAGCGACTAAAGTCGTAAGACCCCATGTATGTGAGGTACAAGCTCGACTCTCAGAGGATGTTGTTTGTTTGTTGTGCGTACCTTCGGTATTGGATTGTCTCTCCGGGTCTCTACCGTTCTGACAGAACGGATTAAAATCTCCGTATACAAATCCAACTGCATCACGCATGCTCTCGTCCAGGGTACAGTGAGATGTGGTCATATTGCGGGCGCACGTTTTAGCCTTCGCATAATATCTGCAACAAAGCAAAAAGGGTTTAAATTAAACAGGTTTCAAACATAGCTAAAACTGGCACAAATATTTGAATAGATCATAGACAATAGAATAGAAACGGACGTCAAACGAAAGGATGCATGGATAGATTAAGTTGATTCTTAGAGAGAAGAAATCTGGAAAACCTGAAGAAAAAGCATCGAAGCATAGAGAACTAATCAGCTACTCTACTCGCATGTGCATTGATATCGGATCTGAGAATCAAATCCAGTGTAGCCTGAGTAGCGGCTCTCTGTAAGGTTGGGGGAGCGGGGACTGGGGAGGGGGAAGCAAAGGAGGAGAGGGATTGGGTAGAGGAGGACCATTATCTTCCCCCTCCCCAGTCCCTACTCCCCCAGCCTTCTTCTCCTTCCCAGTCCCCGCTTCCCCAACCTTACAGAGGGTCGCTACGCAGGCTAAACCAGTGTGATGAGAAGGGGCCGCACATAGACTAGCAGCGCACATTACCCATTTCCAAAATAAAATCGATATCTTATATCGAGAAGGAAATACTTACCCACATAGTAAAGGATCAGCCTTGTTCTCTCTGAACTTCGCTATAAACTTTGCATAACACTTTCTTTGGAATGTCTCGAAGTATTCTTCAGAACACTGGCCCTTTGTAAGGGGCAAAGTCTCGAGAAATCCTCCCTCGCAGTATTGGTTATATATCTGTACTCGCTGTGCTTCTAACCCTTGCTTGATGTTCTGGTCTAGTACCTTGGCATCCCTGGTTCCTCGTAAGCAGCGTTTCATTCGAGTACTGATACAGGGAAGTAGCACGGAGTCCACTGTGGCCCTAGTGATACATTACATACGTATAATGTTATACAATATTTCTGACATAACATGAAATATCCTACAAGGCACTTGTATTTTTATTCTTGTCTAGACATTCGTCTGAGGATCGTGTGTTCGAGAAAATATGCAAGTGACAAATGAGATATTCCATGGTTTGGTACGAGAAAGCATTGCATAGCTATCATATCCAATACAATAGAAATTTCTACTAAAAAATGGCAAACAGGATGAAGGAGCCTCCCCCCCCCCCCCCCCCCCCCCCCCCCCACGCCCCTGGAATATTTTGTTAAATACCACCAAATTTGCGGAGATGGACAAATGAGACTGTGGTAAAGAAACATAGTGGCATTAATTGAATAAGGGCTTGATATATCATCTTACCTGCATCTCATGCCCCCATTTCTTTGTAGACTATGTATAAAATCCTTGATGCATTCTCTTGATTTGATAACATAGCTTTTTTGTGTACATCTACCAAATGAGTCTGATGATCCTAAATACAGATATCACTAGATTATTTCATTTGCTTACAAGTAACTATCACTGACAAGTTTTTTTAGTGTCTCTTCTCTTCTCTTCTCTTCTCTTCTTTTCCTTACTCTACTCTTCTCTTTTCTCCTCTCCTTTTTCTTCTCTTCTTTTTTCTTCTCTTTCTTTTCCATTGCTTAAGCTTAGCTTTTATTTCCTTTCCTTTCCTATAATTCTCCTTTCTTTTCCCTTCCCTATAACAAAGATAAATGACAATTTTAAAAAGATTATTACCCTTACTTGCTCTCCTTACTGAATCTGTTCTGCTCTTACAATAAGGATTGTAAGACTGTTTGTAGTTCGATAGCAGCTGAGGTATAAATTTAGATTTCTTGCAATGTCTTGTCAGTGCTGATAACATACATTGTTTGGCCTTGTAAAAATGTCTGAGGAAAACAACATAGTAGGACGTCATTTTATATGAAGGTAGAATAACCGTGAAGAGGTTTTTAATAACCTTTTTTGTTTTCAATTTTTGTGTTTTCCAATTTTTTTTTCTTCATTTTTTTTGTTATCCGCCCCTGTGTGTGTGAAAGTGTACCAATATGGGAGCCATGAGAGCATTAATGCGGAATTTGTTCACCCACTCAATAAAAAAGAAGAAGAAGGAATTAAGGAAAAAAGGAAGCACTAATCTTGATCCTTACCTACAAAGAGCACCACTCCCTCTGTTTTTCATAAATCTTCTACTAAATCTAGCCCGACACTTAGACACTTTCCTAAAGAACTTGGCCTTGCACATGGGTAGCGCTTCTTTCTTGTAATTCTTTAGGGAGTTGAACATCCCGTCAACACAGAAGAACTCCTCGCTGGCCGTGTAAAGCATTGATCTTTGGCGAATCATGTGTTTTGTGCTGGTGCTGATGCCAGGGGTTGCCAGGCAACGGGTCCTTTCTGATGAAATGCATTCTCGAAGAGAAGCATATTTTATACTAATAGAGAAGATAATTTTGATTAACATTTTCAATTAATAGATTTCAAAGCTATGTATGTTTCTTTTAAACAAATTTGGGTATAGACATTGTACGACCAAAAAGAAAACAGACAGACAGACAGACAGACAGACAGACAGACAGACAGACAGACAGACAGACAGACAGACAGACAGACAGACAGACAGACAGACAGACAGACAGACAGACAGACAGACAGACAGACAGACAGACAGACAGACAGACAGACAGACAGACTTTATTGTTGGTTTTACCTGCAGTTGGTGCTAGGGTCTTGTCGTAAGCCATCAACAAATGTGTTAACACAACTCTTGCATTTGGCTTCGTAATCCACTAAAGAACAAGCATGAACATATGATCCTAGTAGCCACGTTACTGCAAACAATAGCCCTAAAAGATTGAAAAACGCTAAGTTAACAGTCACAATTAGCCTTGAAACTTCTGATGTAGAACTACTATGTGACTCCATTGGGGTCCCTGTCTCACGGATACCACAGGTATACCACAGTAAGAAAATCGAAGATATAAGACGAAATCCCATCAAAATATATTGAACGTCTTCGACTCATGAACCGGAAATCTAGTGTCACGGACTGTAGTTTTTCGTTTCATAAGATATTAAAGAGCTTATTTACTTACATTACAGAAAGTATTATAAAGTTCAACTAGCAGGTATGAGCTCAATAAAAATATTGTCCAAAAATAGAGAAAATAGGAATGAAAATTAGAAGAAGAAGGAGAAGAAGAAGACGACGACGACGAAAAATGAGTCGGAAAAAAACAAAAAAAAAAAAAAAAAAAAAAAACACAACCAAACAAAAAATCCAAACAGAACCCAGAAACCGGAACTTGCTTGCAGCGCGATCCGGATTAAGGTATTTTTTGTTCTTACAAGTTGTACTAGTTCTATTTTAACCTCGTACATGAGAACCAAGCGTGATAAACATTGAAAGCTTATCACGAATTGAATAATTTGCTAATTTTAGCTAACTTTTTAGCACGATTCAATTATCAACTCTGCGTGACCTCGGTGTTTAGTTTCGATTCTCAGACGTCACGAAAAAATCCCCAAAACTCTATCTTCTGGTCATGCTCTGTAACTTTCAAAAAGCTGAAAATTCTGAAAATAATGCATTAATTTAATTTAATTAATTTTACTACAAGAGAAAAAGAAATTCTAAATGCTTTTGAGGGGAAATAAACGCCGTGGAAAATGTCGAAGAATATTTTGAAAGAACTGTATTTTGAATATTATTTTTGATTTGCATGGAACTAGATAAGTTTTTATAATGATCCTTTTCAGTTAACAAGTTAAGACATATTTCCACTTGCAACTCTAGGGAAATTTCCCACTTACTATAATTAAGTATACTAGTACTTCACAGTGAAAATTCATCAATTTTTATAATCTTTAGGAATAACGCTTGCTTGCAATATAATTTTATGAAGAAGTTTAAAATATTTTTGTCACTTTTGAATTTACTTAACGACTTCAAAATATCCCAAATCTCTTAATTATTATAAGTAATACTAATATCGGATATGGTTAAATGATATTCAATTCAAGCAGATTGAAAATAATTACTAAATATCACAATAATATTGAAACCTTTCAAGTGCTTGTTTGGCTATAAACACTGAGTTACAATAAGGTTGAAAAATTACATTAATTTATAAACAACTCTGGCAAGTTTTCATTTAGGGCTCCTATGCGGCTATTATGCATAATAAATAGAAGTCGGCTGTATTTTAAAATCTTTTTTTAGCCCATGACCTCTGGTCGTTACATGCCGTTACAGCCCTGATGTGTACCAAGCGAAACTGAAAGCGAGAGATCTTGGAATATTCAATGAATTTATCAATCCAAATACAATGGAAAAGATATATACTAAATATATGTATCTTCGAGTCCAAAATAGCTTAATATTTTTCCTAGCTTTGGGTAGCGCTTCAGCGTTAAATGTCATTATTATTAGTTTCTTTTCTTTTCTTTTCTTTTCTTTTTGAAGATTTTCGAAACCGAAAACTGATACGATATATTTACAGCCAAAAGAAAGCAAAACCTACCACTTTCCCCATAAGAAAAAGCCCTTTTAAGGTTTCCCTAAAAAAAATTGTTTCTTCATGGTATTCCAATGGCTACACTTTTTGCCATCTCTGGATTTTTTTATAGACGGGTTGCCTTTTTTTCGCGATTTGTAGAACGTTTTTCCAACGTTCAAAGCCTAAAGAATAGTCTTTTGTCTGAGCTAATGCAGGTTTTTGTCAAGAAATTTGATGAATCATCTATTTTTTAGTGATAAGGCCAACATATAAACATATTTATGTACTACAAATTGTTAGATCTTGGCTGCTGAGTCCGGGAGATGATTTGTCTATCTAAATATAGTGAGAGCGGGATATGGTTGAAGTTTGTGGTTTGTGTGGTCTACCAGTTTACCGGCTGTCTAAATAGACCTCATTCATTGGAATTACTTAGGAATAAGACTACAATCGATCTAGTAGCACTTACCTAATACGCTTTTAGCTTTTAAGAGTAAGTCTTCCATTTTTTTTCTCTGGATTCGTTGCTTTGGTTTAAGCGAAAAGTGCAGGGTCCTCGATAACTTTATCTAAATGATCCTAATTTGAGACACAAGCCATTTTATAAGCTAAGGTGCGGCGGTAAGGGGAGTCCCCGTTCTTCCAAGAACGTGAGGACAAGAGCTATTAATGGGTTGGTAATCGGTCTATGAATAATCTTTTGAGTCAGCGGGCAATCGAACTTCCGGTTTCAAGGCTTTTTCCGGTTTGCTTAAAAAATCATTACTTAAAACCAGTTAAGTTGACTTTATAATACACTTAACTTTATTTGTACTGTGTTTGTAACTATTGATAGGCACGGGAACAGACATTATGAACTTTAAAAACTTTCAAAATTCGACTTGGATTGAAAATGTAAGCAGGGGGAAATTTCTGCATTGAGTGCATAATCACTTGACCGAATCGGCTGTGACGGACCGTATTCATCCAGTAAGGGCTCTTTGGTGGACATTAAGGTCCGAGAATATATGCATATCATCGACAATAGGCATTGTGTATAATGACGTAAGTTAAAATGATATATAGGGTAAATATAGGGCATACATCATGGCCATTCAGGTAAAGTTAGAATGGATCAGGTTATACCATGATGGCATGACACAAAATAAATATGCTCTCCGTGCGGGAATTTCAGTGATAAGTCGTATTTAAACATGGTCTGTAAAACTGCAAATTCGGCAATCCGTGAAAAGCACAAAAATAGCAAACTGTTCTTGTTCTTTTGAGGAAAAACTGTTAGTTCACTCTCGGTCAGTACACGAGTTAAGGTGAATCAGGCCAAAGCATTGTATATTCTACAGGGAACCCACGCAGTAAGACTGATGGATTCTTTAAGATATACAAAGTGTTTGCATTTAATTGTTTTTCACCAGCAATATTGCTCAATAGTCTCATAAGTTCCCTCTTTTCCAGTTAATAGCGGAAAGAGCAATTGATATATAGACCCTTGTTATTTGATTTTAGTAAAAATACAAAGGTGATTATACAAAATCGCGCGCTCTGATTGGTTTTCTATCTCGGATTATCAGCCGATAATCACCTTTTCGGACAAAATGGCTGTCAGCAAAATCGCGCGCTTTTAAAAAATAAAATATTTTCACTTTCAATGTTGTTTCCTTCTTTCTTTTTTGAAATAATCACCTTTTTATTTATACTAAAACAATTATTCACCTCAGGCTCAGTGATTATCGATGAATATTTACCTCGCAGCTCGAAGACTCGCCGCTCGGTAAATATTCATCGATAATCACTTCGCCTTCGGCGAATAACTGCTAAATATAGACGAAGACGCCCTTCCTGTTATTGACTCGTCCACGGTTTCTGTATAAACGAACTGTAAACGTGACTCGATATTGCATTGATTCGTATGCTCAACCTGATATATTCCCGTAAGAAAATAACCATTTAGAACCCTATTTCTCGCTTTAGCCCAGAACAACTTCTGTTGTTCGAAAGAAACACTTAAAAGACGATAGGAAACGTTTTAAAATGTACTTAAATATCCTTAACATTCTATTTCCGGTTTGGCGGAATCACACCGGAAGTTGTCTTCCAAGTACAATTTCAATATTTCTTTGCAGCAAATTGATCTCAAATCCAGATATTTCTTATAAAAAACGACGATGTTTTTAATAGCAGATATATATCTTTTGCATTCACTTCTAAAAATCCTGTGTATTTAATAATTAATATGCTTACTAACTGACGTCGTTTGTACTACACAAATATTTATGTACATTGTGATTGTTTCCTGTTAAAACAACTAGCCTCGAGAATGGCCAATGTGGTGGTCATAGATGCAAAAAAAAGATTACTCTTCAATGAAAAAATTGGCAATATATATTTTTTCCCACAGAAAATTTATATTTAAATGTTCATTCTAAGAACGAGGCGTGATTTGGTCCCGGCTTGTTTAATTTCAAGTGATCCTTCAACGAAAAGGACTTCGTGACCTTTGACGTCATTCAGTTGATAGGCGTGGTAGTTTAGCTAAATCGACTTCCGGAAATCAATTAGAGTTCTTAAAAAAATATTTTGATGAGTATACTTTTCGAATTCATTTTATTTCTAACTTCCTTCAATTTTATTTTGAATATATTAGCCATAGCAAGATGTAAACAATGGTAGCAATGTATCAATATAACTTAACCAATACTGAATGGAATAAACCACATCCCTGCAGGTTTGAGAAGCATTAAATGAGTCGTTAGTCGTTAGTTCCCTATGGTATAGCGCTGGAACAGGCAGGCATTTTATCTCTAGAAAAACGGCGGAATCTTAAATGCAGAGATTTTGTCAGAATTAACGTACGTTGAGCCAGGTAACCCACTTTTTCCCCTTATCATAACCGTGTTGTGAAATCCACCACTCATTTGGCATTGCGATCTGGGAAGCACGCGAATCTCATGATCATCTAGTCTCCTTTGCAGCCGTTTTTAGTGTCTGCAAAGGAGACAATGATCACCAGGATGGAACGAACGTTAACCATGAGTGGAGGGAAAAAAGCGCTAAAACAGGCTTAATCCGAGTTCTAACAAGGCAGAGTAATAGAGTTATAACTTCTTAAAGGTCAGCTAATATTTCTTTACTTTATTTCACATTTTGACGATTTTATTGATATAATATGACACCACAGAAACCCAGCTTGGGCTACCTGTGCTTTCACGATAACTTTAATTTGACATATTGGCTATAGAGTCTATGAACTCTAAGCAGCGCAATTTGGATGACAAAACAAAATAATTTCAATCTCCTGAGAAATGCAAATCTATTGTCAACCTATCGGCCCTGCTGAATAAATCAGGCGATAGAAAAATTTTAAGAATTATAGAAAACTTATGCTATCGTTTTTGCGGGATCCCTGTGGTTTTAAACTTTTTGGGCTTCCTTTGTTAAATGCAAGGTTACCTAGCTAAATTCAAGATGGTGGACAGTTTGAAATATTCTATCGCTGCAATATTTACAAGTTTTCATTCAAATGTTCGCCAATTTACAGCTTTGAATAACAGAAAACCCACCAAAAAGGATTCTACATTCACTTCGTAAAAAAGGTAATGTTCCCAAATATGGATATAGAGAGTTTTATGGGGAAAATGTTTTGATATTTTTAGCATCGCCTCGCTCTTCTTTGTAAGCAACCGTCATAGAACAAGACACCTGACTAAGTGGTAAAAAGTTTATAATAGATGGAGCTCAAAAAGAGAAAAAAAGAGATCATGAAACAGAGAAGAGAAGAGAAGAGAAGAGAAGAGAAGAGAAGAGAAGAGAAGAGAAGAGAAGAGAAGAGAAGAGAAGAGAAGAGAAGAGAAGAGAAGAGAAGAGAAGAGAAGAGAAGAGAAGAGAGAAGAGAAGAGAAGAGAAGAGAAGAGAAGAGAAGAGAAGAGAAGCGAAGCGAAGCGAAGAGAAGAGAAGAGAAGAGAAGAGAAGAGAAGAGAAGAGAAGAGAAGAGATCAATATGATTCATTCACAACATCACGCTTGTACTGGTTATTGTTTGGCTAGAGTGAGTGGCAAATCCCCACCCTCCCATCCCCCTGTTTTTTTTATAATGATATGTTCTGATATCAGGTAACTTCTCGAACTGTACAACCAGGACTGAGATAAGCCTGCAATAAAAATATAAGTAAAGAAGTAAACATCAGGAACCTGAGGATTCCATTAAATGGAAAAAAAATAAGGATTTCAAGGTTTGATGGTCCCCCCCCCCCCCCCCCCCCCCCCACCTTAGCCCTACTTCAGGAGAATTTTACGGTGTCATCAAGCTGCTCTCCAAATTCAGGAGTTTCTCTGCGCATGCCTGGGAATTACAGCAAAGGGTCTATAAACCGCTTTCAGCACGTCGGAATGCCGCTCAATTTGGAGGACAAAATAATAGTTTCTAATTCTCAGGAGATTGAAATTCTTTTTGTTTCATCTCCAAATTGAGCTACTTTGACGCCACTTGAAATGGCCATGGGTCCACTATCAGTTATAATTAGTTTAAAATACCTTGTAAAAGGCTTCTCGATCCAGTTTTTTCCCAATGTAGTCCTTCTTACATTCTGCTTCACTTGAGAGACTGTAGGACTCTAACAGTTGACATGGGCGTGACTTCTCTTCACTTTTAAGAATGTTGAAAGCCACGCATCTAAAGAATAAAGCATACGAGGAAATTCCAGAATTTTCCTTAATTTCAAGAACAAATGAGTGCATATTGAAAGTAAAATGGGTGCATGGCTTACCGATTTTCTTCCGGGTTCTCGTTTTCCTCCCTCCACAAAAATCAAACTCTAAATTCCCATAGAACTCTTTCACGTGACGTCAAAGCAGCTCAATTTGGAGGACAAAACAAAAGAATTTTAATCTCCTGAGAATTGAAATATATTGTTTTGTCCTCCAAATTGAGCTGTATTCCATCGTGCTCCAAGGGTTCTATTGATCAAGTACTTTCGCGCATTGGCTAGACTGATCACAGAACAATAGATTTAAGGCGAGGCTGGATAGACAAATGCAGTAAAAGTATGGATTTGAAAATTGGAAAAGTGGAAAAATAGCTATTCTGTAAAGATGCCACTGATATAACCCCATTTTTGTTTCAATTTACAAAAACAAAACGCACAAAGAAGCAAAAACAATCACAACAACGACAAAATGAACGACTGATGTCATCCATCCAAGAAACATAGTTCTTTTATTTGTAGACATACCTCCAATTTCTCATACACAGATCCATGCACTGGAATTCAGTTAACACTTGTACAGTGTCTAATATCTTGCCACTCAAGGATTCACAGTCCGAGCCCTCAATTCCTACTGGGCGATACATTGATTGATGACAGTGACCTTCCTTTGCTTTGGTTTCATTATCAAGTGGATGCAAACAATTGGTGACTGCATTTGAAATACATTTATATAAGGTTAGTGGTGAAAATCGAATCAAAATATAGTTGAAGCTCTCCTTGTGACCACTCAAGTCAGCGACCAGCTCTAGTTCCCGGGGGGGGGGACTCCGGTGGTAAAGTATCGGGTATGCTCGTCGTATCTCTTAGGGGTAAAAATCGGGCTCTAGTTACGACCACGATTTTGAAATCTTGTTTGCATTACCGCTTATGAGATCACATTCTCGTTAAACCTGGTTCACACTAGTCTAGCGACCCAAGCATAGAGTGAAGTTACTAAACCCTTGAAATAAAAATTGCTTGATAAAGTGTAATAGTCAAATAGACACAAAAGAAAAAAATTCTTTTCTTTTCTTTTCTTTTCTTTTCTTTTCTTTTCTTCTCATTTTTTTAAATATTACCATGTCCCAGTGATTGGGCAATCAGCTTTAATATTCATAAAGACCCCTTCCCCCACGCTTCTGTTTTTCTCACCTTGTACATGGTTGGATGACTTGTTAACACACAGGGCTTGATTGTTACTTCGAATGGCAATACAACACGGCTCTCCAAGATTAATCCGTTTTTGACAATTATCCACTATCGGCGTACGTACTGGTATACAAAGGTAATCATGCAAATAATTGTCACACGTCCACTTACATTCTAGTAAATAAACAAATGAATAAGCGAACGATCGATTAAATTGACCAAAGTTTAAGACGAAAACGAAAAAAAGAAGAAAAAATGTTGGGTAGGAATAGAACTGTTAAGTTATGACGTCATTATTTCCAGCCCCAATTGCTCACAAAAACGTTAAAATAAAGCGAAAAATGCTCTCAATGATTTAACCTCCACCTTAAATAGTTAGAACTTTGGACAACAAATCCTGTCACGAAGAAAAAGGAAGAAAAATCTTTATATTACTGCTTTTCGTTTTGCACCCGGAAGTACATTTTTTCATACAAGTGATGTCACAACAGTCTTCTCTGTTGTCATTAGGTTCGGCTCATGAGATGATCGATGTTTGAACTGGGCCTTACTCCACACATGGTTTACTTAGTTTGTTTTATTTTTTGTTTTATTTTGCTTTTGTTTATTTTTATTTGTTCGTTGTTGTTGTTGTTGTCTTTGTTTTTCGTTTGTTCTTATTTTGTTTTTTTCTTTGTTTTTTTTTTCCTTTGCATTGCTTTGTTTTTGGTTTATATGTTACTACATCTATGAACGAACCCCGAAACCATTAACCTGCCCGGTTGCCATGCGACATGATAAAAAAAAATTGATTCATGCAGTCTTCTACATTTGTTGGTTTTGAATAAAAATCGTATTTACGCAACTTTTATTATCTATAAAATAAACTTTTGGACAGGCGGCTGGGCTTTTGTGATTATCGCCAAATTAAAAAGACACTTGACAGCTCGCTTCATAGTTCATTCCGCATGTATTATATTTGGAGTTTCGGTGATCAGTTTACTTACTTGAGCCTAGAATTCTGGTTTGATCTGAAAGATCAAGTTGTGCTGTGAAAATCACCAGAAGGAATGCAATACCAGTCAGATTTAGATGCATGATCTGAAAGAGAAGAAATACAAATATTTATAACATGCAATAGGTAGATTATACTTTCCAAGATGAGAAAAAATTATATATCAACATGGCTGTCCTTGGCTATACATTACGTTTAGTATTTTTTTACTGGAGAATTTGACTTGAGAAGAATCACAAATATTTATAACATGGAATGGGTAGATTATACTTTCCAAGATGAAAAAAAGTATATATCAACATAGCTGTTCTTGACTATACACTACTGACCTTCAGTATTTTTTTTTACTGGAGAATTTGACTTGAGAATAATCACAAATATTTATAACATGGAATAGGTAGATTATACTTTCTAAGACAATACACTTTTATATATTAACATGGCTTTTCTTGGCTATACACTACCTTCAGTATTTTTTATTCAATTTGGCTCTAGTGGAAAGACGTAGATTTTTAGGCGCCATTTGCGAAATTATTTTGAAAATTGAACCGACAGAGAGTTGGATTATGCAGCTGCTTATATCTAAAACACATGAGTTCCATAATAGATTTCATTCCAAGACAAGTACGGTGGGAGGTAGTGAATTCATATAGCATATCTCAACTTGATACCATTCTATTAAGTCTGTAACCCTTGCTGTTTTACTGAGCCATTATATTAGTGATATGCCAGTTATTACTTTTTATTTTCCAAGGTTAAGACCTTAGCTATGGATAACAAAACTGTGGCTCTTATGCGAACTGGAATTTGAAATTTTTGACACCGACGTTTTTGAAGGAAGATAACCGCCGCAGAACTCGGTGAAAAGCCTTCAAAAAAAACAGTTCAGAAACAACAGCAAATGAGTGGCACCGCATTAGTAAACGATCCAAAGCAGTCTATCCTATTTTATCTACATTTTATGAAAACAATTTCACACGGTCATGTACTTTACCTTAAATTTTGAGATCTTTGTACTCATCATTTTTTTCCGACTTACACCGAACTTCTGAAAGGTTTAGTTCCAAGACCATTGATAAGATTTAAGATTTTCATGTTCATGGCAAAATTCATCACTTCTGCGAATTGTAGTTCAACCTGTGTCAATATGTGTCAGGATACCCATCACAACCCCTTATCTACATGTTTAACACCTTTTTGTGACTGCAAGAGGCCATTATGTTCTGGCTATATTCTTTTATATGCGTAAATAAATATATACTGCAGTATATGTTATACGGGGAATGTTCAAACCGATGTTATTGATCTGACCTGCTCTGGTATCTTAGCAACGTCAAGAAAAGAAATGAGAATGGATGTTAGTTTTTGTAAAGTCGATATAATGCAGCTATTTTTGAATAGGGATTATGAACTATAACATTAAGCACTCGAAAGAAAGTATCGTATATATCGTATATATCGTATATAAACCGTGAAGAATAAATGACTGCTGTGAAGGAGAAAGTAGAAAAATGAAAGAAAATTGGATAAAAATATAGAAAAGAAAGAATGAGAAATAAGAAAGAAACAAAGAAACAAAGGAAAAAAGAAATAAAGAAAGACAAAAATGAAAAGAAAAAGAAGAAAGAAGAACAAATCACTCAGGAATAGACCTATTGATCAACTAACAAATAAGTTCCAAAAATACCCCTAAATTTAAAGTTAGTTTTTGTTGTACAAATAGCAAGAACCCATCTTAAGATTTGTCGGCAATCGAGTTGAAATTCTAGGTATGATATCTCCGCTAGCTATCTATAACATCAAAAGGAACTAAATGACAACCGGATCTTTCAGTTTTTCCCAACTCGCGCTTTCGATGAAAATCAATCGTTGTTAAATGAAAATCTATTAGGAAAAATTAATTAAAGAACATGTTTCCTTTTGAGAATAATGTGATCTTATTTTTGCAATATCCGTAAAATACACTTGTGTTTGGATAATACTTTAATGGTAAGATGAATGATTTATGTAAGCTAACATTGTCGCTGGTGAAGTTTACTTTAAGCGTATTGGACTCGGCTTATCACTTGTATACATTGTTCGGACCGGTTGCGAAAGGTTTGAAGGAGCGGTGTCTTAGCTCGATAGAGCGTTATGCAAATAAACCATCAAATTGATTTTAAAGCTTCAACTTCAGCTTCGACTCAGATTGTCGGGGAAATGTAGGATTTTTACAGTAACAAGAATACGGACAGGACAACTGGTGAGCGCTAGTTAGGATATTTAAGTATCTAGTCTCTGTGACCCACAAACGGCCTTATATATCAACTGAGATTTTTTAGATGAACTCAAAGAAAACAAAAAAAGCAAATTAAGAAAAGAGAGAGAGAGAGAGAGAGAGAGAGAGAGAGACTCCACATATTTATCTAAAACTGAGCTTGACTTATTGAATTTTAATGGGAGTTATTATTGTAAAGTTAATACTTGTAAAGTATACTCAAATGTGAGAATTCTACCGCTAAACTTTGCACAATCAAGAGAAGAGTAAATATTAACAACTATAACCTTTTTCTAAGGTAAAAAAAGCTTTTATCGTCGAGATGTGTGAACAAACGGAAGAAAAAGTCTACAAGTGAGTGACATATTTGATTGAAAACAGAAACATGGAGTAAATGAAGTGAACCGAGGCCTGTCGTGGTTATTAGGGAAAAAACCGACACTAAAAATTGAAACGTTATTCTCTCGTTCTCCAGAATAGAAAATAAGGAAAAATAAAAGAAAGAAAGAAAGAAAGAAAGAAAGAAAGAAAGAAAGAAAGAAAGAAAGAAAGAAAGAAAGAAAGAAAGAAAGAAAGAAAGAAAGAAAGAAAGAAAGAAAGAAAGAAAGAAAGAAAGAAAGAAAGAAAGAAAGAAAGAAAAAAAGAAAGAAAGAAAGAAAAAAGAGAGAGAGAGAAAGAAAGGAAAGAAAGAAAGAAAGAAAAGAAAGAAAGAAAGAAAAAAAGGAAGAAAAAAGAGAGAGAGAAAAAGAAAGAAAGAAAGAGAGAAAGAAAAAAAGAAAAAAAAAACGAGAGAAAGAAAAAAAGAAAGAAAAAAAGAGAGAAAGAAAGAAAGAAAGAAAGAAAGATAGAAAGATAGAAAGATAGAAAGAAAGACAGAAAGAAAGAAAGAAAGAGAGAGAGAGAGAGAGAAAAAAAGAAAGAGAGAGAAGGAAGGAAGAAGGAAGTAAAGAGAAGAGAAGAGAAAAAACAACTCATGTGCAATGTCGATAAAAAGATGATTTCTTGAAGTAGAAACCAGATATTTTACAGATGGCAAGGTTGGAACAATAGCGTGGATCTCTTATCATTGACACGAAATATATTTAGATTTGAAGGAAGCAAAAATTCGGAAATAACATTTCAGCAGTTCTAAGATGTCAGAACTCTAATATTTTTGCAAATACACTGAAAGCAAGGTTTCTCTTTCTATATTTCAAGATACAAAGTTTTTCTATAGCTACCTTTGTTTTATAATATTGTCTGTTTCTACTTCTTTCAGTATAAGATGCTGTGATGAAGTGTTGATAATTTATATATTCGCTATTTTCAGGGTAATTTGGTTACACTTTCTGGCTATAAACTCTAGCAGATATTATTTCTTATTAACTAAATTTATCGAAAAAAAAAGGAGAATATCTTGTCGTATGTCGAAAAAGAATGCAAGAACTGCAAAATAACGAAACAGTCGCGAATTTGATGTATGTACGATTTTTATGCTGACAACCGGCTCTTGTTGTCCCATGCTATATTAGCTTAAAATAATTTTTTTTCGGACTCAAAATCTCCTGAAGGCAAATTATTATAGAAATGATAAATATTAGCGAAATCACTCTCTTAAATATATAACAAGTACAACTCCTTACCCTTTTAAAGACGGATTTTCTGTATTTCCAAATTATACTTCAGTACATGAGGTGATGATTATTGCGGCATCGCCGAGCTGAAGATTGTAAATAATAAGTTTTCAGCCCGAGTTATGTTAATTAAGTGAAGTTTATATAAAGTGCTAATAGTTTGTTGGCGGGATATCCTTTTTCAATTTGAGCTTTGTTAGAACCTTTCTTTGTTTTCTGTATTTCCTTTGAATTCAAATGGAAATTTGTCAACGTAAATACAGTATATGGAAATGCATGCATTATGGTTCATCAAATTTTCGCTAACAGATGAATCTGTTTGACATGAAACTGATATGTGACACGACCGAATTGATTGGAATTGAATTTCATAATCTAGTTACTCGTATTTCAAAAAGTTAGGTTAGGAGGCGAGATCGCCAACTGATCAGTACTGCTTCAGCTACTGCAGCTGCTGCTGCTGTTGTTGTCGTTGTTGTTGTATTGTAGCTAGTATTTCTGTGGCGACTTTATAGGTTGAGGAATTGTTCTTTGCTATTGATTTTTGGCTTTGCCATGTTCTTTGTGACTGTTGTTATCGTTATCGTTATTCATTTGTTCGTGTTGTTATTACTGCTGCTACTGTTTTGTCGTTTTGTTCTTGTTATTTTTTTCTTGTTTTTGTCACGGTGTTAATGTCTTTTTTTTTTGTTTTTTGTTTTTTGTTTTGCTGTTCCTTTCACCGACGCCCCGTTTACACGGTTGCATTTTCATTTTATTTTCTACTCGGCTACGCTTTGCGTTTACACGACATCATAATAATAAATAATAATAAATAATGTTCTTTCGTCAGGGAGCACATTCACAATAGTGATTTTCAGTGAGGCCCTGAGAAACACACACACACACAAAGTAATAACAGCAAAAATAATAAAAGGAAATATAAATATAGAAAATTAGAAGTACGAAATATATATAAATAAATAAAAAATTATGAATGCATATCAAATAAAAGTCAATGCATGGTATATAAAACTATAATTATAAAAAAATAAGTATCACTCATAGATTATTTAAAACGATTGAAAGATAAAGTTCTAGTTTGTTCAAGGAGACTGTTCTAATAATCCATTGAATATGTAAAGAAACCTTGATGTTTTGAAAACGCTCAGGCTAAGGGTATTTACCATTTGTCAAGAAAAAACCGGTTGATAAAATCGAGAAAAAAACGGTTCTAATGGAACAGTTCAAACCAACTATACACCTGATGGTCCGCCATCTTTGTCATGAACGTGCGAATAGCCCACTTTCGATATTCTGGTTGAGTGATCACGCACAAAGCAATTCAAGACGAGGCTCCGGGGAAGCAATGGAGTAATCCTAATATATTCTTTTGTTTCCTTGGAGCCTCGTCTTGAATTGCTTTGTGCGTAGTCACTCCAGAATATCGAAAGTGGACTATTAGAGAACTGGGCCTGAGAAATTCCGAGAAATTCTAAAATGGTTCAAAAAATTCCAGTTCGTACCAACCGGAATAGCTGGACAAGCTCGAAAGATTTCCACTTTTTTTCGGTCACATGTATCAAGAAGAATAACAAGGGTGCAGGATGCAGATCAAGTCAGGACAGAAATTTTCGAGTTTGCCTTCCCTTCCATACTTAATTTATTTAACTGTGAAAGTTAGATATAATCTTCTAAATGTATACCTAAGCTGAACAAATACAAGATGATCAGTTATTGTCAACTACGCCATTAAAATCACTTTCGTTTTGACATTTTGCTCAATGACGCAAATCAAAATCAACAAAAAGACAAACTGTGTGTAACCATAGCATAGCAATTTATATAGAAGTTTAGAGTGATAGAGCTTTCTCTATAGCAGGACAGAAAATCTGGAACTCAATTACCTGAAGAACTTAAAAACTCACAAACTGTTGATATTTTTAAATCGAAATTAAAGACATATCTTTTTAATAACTAAATATAAGATTATAATCATTATCTTAGGCCTTTAGAATGGTTGTTCTTAATTTATTTTTTCTCTACCTATATTTAACAATTTTTCTTTATATTTTATCTTGGTTGTATGTTAGTATATATTTAAATTTGTAAAAAGCATTGAGTTTTTGAAATGCGTTTTTAATAAATAAAGTATTATTATTATTATTATTATTATTATTATTATTATTATTATTATAAGGAATTAGATATTATACACTAGGTCTTTTTTTATAGGTATTTACTTATTAACTTATTATTTTATTAAATTATCATCATCATTATTTTCAAGAAAAATATTATTATTATTATTATTATTATTATTATTATTATTATTATTATACTCATAACAACATCTAAAACTTTCCTCAAAAATATCAGTGAACTCTGAACTCTTTAAATAAGGTAAAGAAAGTATAAGGCCCATATGCAAGACAACCACCCCTCCCCCAAAGCTTTTAAAGCACCAGCTACACATACTCCCTGTTATGTTACAAACTTCAAGATGAGATAATGTTTATATTGATTATCAGCTAGTATCCATATCATCGAAATTTTGCGACCGCCCTCATACCCAGTCTCTTACCACCGTTTTTGTCTGCTGAGATCTGGGCAGATTAATATTTTTGTCAAACTTATTTTGTTTGCACATTAACATCAGTAAAGGTGACAAGCGGCATTTCTTATGACAATTTATCAAAAGCATTTTGACAAGTCTTAAAGCACATTTAGAAAAGTTTTGCTCATAATTAAAAAGGCGTAAAGCTATTAAATTAAAAGAAATAAAGCTTAATACTGATGACAATTCTCGCTTAAGGTAATTCCGTAGTTTTGCATTGCGCACGCGCTACTGCGCACGATTTTAGTTTGTTAAAAATACACAAAATACAGAAAACAAACCAAAACAACCAGGAAATTATCAATCGAAGGTATCTGGGATTGATATGAGAGTTTTGTATAAATTTAAAAAGAGATCACAGTCTTTTTGATATTTTTTTGTGTTAAACTCTCCCTAGTCCCCTCTCGGTCACTACATTTCGAGGACAAAATTCGTACTTTAGCGAGCTGTAGCGCGAAAACGAGCACGGTTACCTATCTTTTTTATTTTAGTAAATCAATACGGAATAGGTTTACCATAATATATCTGAATTTAAACAAAATTCTATGTCCAGATTTTTAGATATCCCTGAAAAGGCAATAGTATCGTGTCATATCGAAGTACGCATACACTAATGAAACGTCGCTATTTTTTACTACAGCTTC
The DNA here is from genome assembly GCA_023349425.1 of Anthopleura sola. NCBI lineage: Eukaryota > Metazoa > Cnidaria > Anthozoa > Actiniaria > Actiniidae > Anthopleura > Anthopleura sola. Next base: position 10,093,917 of record JALHLI010000006.1, on the reverse strand, counting down.
ATTTTCTGGTCGAGTTTTGGCATCTGAATGTAAATTTAATATATTAAGATGAAAATAATATCAATAATTCAAAGATAGCAATGACATCCTGCGAATGATTAGTATTTTTCTTCCATTTTATGCTTCGAATGTTGCTCTCACACGTCACCCAAAACATCGAAATTTGACGTCATTTAGCGCCGAAACGAGCACGGTTACCCCCCATTTTTATTTTATTTCTGGAATGACTATAACTTGATTAATAAGTGTACGAATTTTCAGGGAAATTCTATGTCTGGTTTTATTTCTACGGAATTACCTTAAGAAGATTTGCAATTTTTTCATGATGAATTGGAAATTATAAATTTATATGGATTTTTAAAACTTTTATTCATTTATCTTTCCATCCATCCATCCATCCATCCATCCATCCATCCATCCATCCATCCATCCATCCATCCATCCATCCATCCATCCATCCATCCATCCATCCATCCATCCATCCATCCATCCATCCATCCATCCATCCATCCATCCATCCATCCATCCATCCATCCATCCATCCATCCATCCATCCATCCATCCATCCATCCATCCATCCATCCATCCATCCATCCATCCATCCATCCATCCATCCATCCATCCATCCATCCATCCATCCATCCATCCATCCATCCATCCATCCATCCATTCATTGATTCATTCATTCATCCATCCATTCATTCATTCATTCATATTCATCCATTCATTCATTCATCCATCCATCCATCCATCCATCCATCCATTCGTTTATTCATTCATCCATCAATCCATTCACTCATTCATCCATTCTTTCATTTTTTTTCTTTCTTTCTTTCTTTCTTTCTTTCTTTCTCTCGCTCTCTCTTTCTCTCTTTCTTTCTTTCGTTCTCTCTCAGATTTCCTAATTTCTTTAAGCTTTTCTCTAACACATCCCTCTCATTTCTGATTGTTCTTCAATATTCCAATTCTAAGTTATTTATTTTAACTAGAAAACCTACTAGAAAAATAGCACAATTGGAAACTTCTCTTTAAAAACAAATTCCTACCTCTTGCCTTCAAATGTACTTGTTCATTCACTTTTTTTTCAACAGCAACGTTACAACCCTTCCCGGTAAGATTCACGAACCGACAATCTTTAGCTAGACTATCTTAAACTGTCACTGACTTGACGATAAACACCTTTCATGTAAAGATAGTACGTGCTATATTAAATATTGCTTTATTGACAAGCTTCGTAGTATGTATATTTAAAAAGTCATTGGAAACTGTCACAAGGAAAATGTCAAAAAGTGACGAGATATATAATGGCGTTTAATTTCGAGCTTCTAGTTTTAAAAACGGGTTGATTGTTTGTTTTGTTCATGACAATAACCGAAGTTGTATAAATATATATGATAAATGAGGAACATAAAACAATAGGATAAGCATAGGATTGCATTTTTCCAGATGTATTTTGTTTTGTGATTGTTTGTTGTTGTTGTTGTTGTTGTTGTTGTTGTTGTTGTTGTTTGGGAGCTTTGTTTTGCTATGCTTTTGTTGGCACTTGGTTTCTGGTATTTGCTTTTTCTGATTTGTTTGTTTTTGTCTTGTTTTGCTTTTTTTAATTTTAATTTTCGACCGAAATTCAAGTGAATTTTTTCCAATATTTAAAAAATGAATTAAAATTTCAAAAGCTTAACTACTTGATACCTTTCTTGACAAGCAGACTGCGAAAGACTTTGTAAATGTCATTTTGTTTCTGGTTCTATCCTTAATTGAAAATCTTCATATTCTTTGTTGCTATGGTTATAGTAGACCAACTTAAAGCCAACTACGCACAAACCCTTTCAAGATTAGCCACCATGAACCATCACGAGAAACGTTAGAAGTTGAGAAAACAAAGGTTTCATTCTTTGTTTATTTTTCTGCTCATATTCGCTTTTGTTCCTGCAGCTGCAAGGGCAGTTGCTATTCTAACACTAACCTGGAATAGCATTAGTAATAGATGCATTAAGAAAAATATTTATGTTCGTACCGTATTGAAATAAATTCAGAAAAAAATTCGAGTCCCACTGTGAGCCGTATTTTTTGTTGTTGATTTTTTCGTTATGGTAACTAACATGCCCTTAACTTCGAAACGACTCCATGAATTGTTTTTTTAATTTTCTGTACATTTACAGAAATATATAGGCAACATCATTCTAAGAGAACGGAGATTTCAGCAAAAACCGAACAAAATCAAACTGATTTGCCGGCAACAGCCGAAAGTTCGATTTTGCTCATATTTTGATATTACAATGCGGGATATTTAACACTTATTGACTGGGACCGAGGGAAACAGTGTGTTTTGTGGTCCCGAGACGACGATGTTTGCCGAGGCGTAGCCGAGTCAAAGGACACAAAAAAAATTCGATTTTTTTAATTATTTGTTATTAAAAACTTAGAAAAAGTTAGGTTTCCGGTGAAATCACTTCCGGTTTTCCCGTTAGATTAGGACAATAACATGACTTTTGGAGGGCATATTGTTTATTTGTGGCCCGAGTAGCATCATTTGCGCCCGAGCGCAGCGAGGGTGCAAATGTTGCTACAAGGGCCACAAATAAACAATATGCTCGACAAAAGTCATGTTATTATCATTATCATCAATATACTGGGCCGAATTTTAGCAAATTTCTTCAATGTTTTTATTAAAATATACATGGAATTTACATGGAATGTCTCACCTTTACTAAATAAATGTAGAAGTATGCAAACTATTTTAAAAGGGAAATTACGTTTTTTTAAATGTTTTTTTCTATTTTTGTTCATAAAGTTCAAAAATGATGAAGTAATACAAATAGGCAAATCCTGTATAAGATACTGTATCAAAAGATATATGTAAGAACTTTTCGTAATCTGAATAATCTGAATTTGACTTTCGCGACTAGTCGGTGTCCGGGTCACTTTCTAGAATTCTGCGGCGTTTTTTCGCTATGTTATCTGTTGAATCTGTTGACTGCGTTTTACTTGGATAGTACACGTTCATTGTTCCTATTTGTATGTGCTGCGTACAATTTGGGTATGGCTGAGCTAAAGCTAGGAACTGGTTTTGAAGAGCGTGTGAAACGTAGCTAGAGGCACCAGGTACACCAGGTTGGCCTGTTGAGTCGCCAGCTTTTTGTTTACTGCAACCGGGCTGAAATGCTTCAGTAAGTATCGAGGAACATTCCCTCTTTTGGGCACTTGTAGTTTGGTTAATGTAGTGAGTAAGACTCCTTTCATCTTTGTGCTTTGTGATAGCACATATCTTCTTTGCATCGACACCTCCTTGGTACAGTTTTGTGATAGTTGACGCACGGACGCAGTGATTTGTGTACCTCTCAGATAACTCGGCCTTAACAGAAATTCTTTCCATCATTTTACTGATAGTGTTTTTGCCAAGTGGCTCCTTTTTGTACCAATAGTTAATGCCAGATGTAGCTTGCTTGTTTGGAGTCTGAAAAAGCACCTCACATTGTGGGTGAGTTTTGCTTAGGTAGAATTCAAAAGCAGCAACTGGATCAAGGGCATTTGAAGTTTCGTACATGCGAACATCATCGTAGAGCTGGTCAGACTGTCTCGAGCCTCCTTGGTGAATTTTGGTCTGCTCCGTTAGCTTTTCTTTCACACAACGAGCTCCCACATCATCTGTTTTAATCTCAAAAGAGTCCTTAGTCAATTCCCGCCAGCCTTCTCTGCCGCGGCGACCGAAATGGTAGCACAACGAGAACCACACAAATTCTGTCAACTTCTCTGGGTCTTTCCAAACACCGTCCTTGTTTGGGCCTTCCAGAAAGTATTTGTTTAACTTTTCCATGTCTCCAGAATCAATAGATTCTTTATGTTTCGGTTTTTTATTGTTTTCTTTCGTGAACAGCTTAGCTTTGGCTTCGACTGACATTTTATTAGCAGACATGAAGTAGCTGTCTTGTAAAATGTTGACATTTCGGCTAAGTGGATCCGATGTGATATGTCGATGTATAGCTGCTCTTATCCCGGTTAGAGCACTTGGAGACAAGGGCTGCCCTTTTTCGGTTTTCACCTCTGCGTAAAACTTTCGTAAAACCTCGTTGAGCTCTTTCGGAGCAATGGTTTTCAAGTCAACACTGATTTTACGCTTGTCGCTCCATGTGAAAAACTTTTTGAGACCCCATTCCGTTGCTCTTTTGGTATTTTTTGCTTGAGCTTTCGCCTCAATCTCATCAAATTGCTCCTGGCCTAAGTCAGAACTTTGACTACTCATTTCTACTTCAAAATTTGGATAAACTTCCATAAATTATGACGGAATTTAACAATAAACAGCTGCACAAATCTTATCAAACTCTCAAAGCAAACTCGAGCTAAAGTCGCTCGTTTTCAAATGGCTTTCTCCTCGACATCTGATTGGTCGAGAACAGTCGTACGAGTCATATTGACCAATGAGCAACAGGGCTGCAAATCGTATTTGCGGCCCGCCAAAATCCATTATCGCCCGCTAGGCGTGCGTTTTCAAGAGGGCAGTTTGTTAATTGGCCTTGTATAATGATGATAATACATATTATTTCCCACTGAGAGCCGTTGCCCGGGAAACATCGAAACTTGTTCACGTTCACGTTTACCCTCTCGCCCAATCAGATTACGAGAAAAATAGACTTTGAAAGTTGGTATAATGATGATAATACATATTATTTCCCACTGAGAGCCGTTGCCCGGGAAACATCGAAACTTGTTCACGTTCACGTTTACCCTCTCGCCCAATCAGATTACGAGAAAAATAGACTTTGAAAGTTGGTATATAACAAACCATAATGTCTTTCATTTGTCGAAATATCGCTTCATAATTGACCCTTTGAGAGAGCTAAAATCATACTCCAATTTCGGGGGCTCGCGTGCCCTTGCAAAAATATGTACATACTTAATTTTTCAAAAACTGTTATACTGTTATATCGTGTTTTAACTTTAAAAATCATTCTGAGATTCACCGTTTCTGCGCTAGGCTTTCATGTGGTGGATCGTGTTACGGTCACCAAAAAGTTCGGACATTGTTGCTGAGTTGCCACATGATCGTACTGACTTTAATACAATTTATTGACTTGATTTGTTTCTTCTGTTCTTAAATTTTTATCAAAACTTCTTTAAAAATAAAGTATTTAGATAGTTTCACTAACATTTTGAGAACAGAATAAACAAATCAAGTAGATGGGAGTTGATTCTTTCATGTGTAAATATTTTAATAAAAGAACATTTCTCAAGGGAATGTCATGTGGTCTGAAATGGGCAATTTGCATACGAAGGTAAAACAACAATTTCCGAACTTTTTGGTGACCGTAATACGATCCATCACGTGAAGACCACGTGAAAGCCTAGCACCGAAAAGGTGAATTTCATTGTCTTTCAATGAATTCGTGATTTATTTTTTTACCAGCGTACTTTGACGCCTTATGAAAAGTAAAGAATTTTCAAATTAACAGATCTCAGTTTTTATTCACGAGTTTCCCGTCACTGTGCTGAAACCTTCCTCTCCGGCATCGTTTATTATTTTCAAAATATAAAGCTTATTCTTTGGATTTGAGGCTCCTACAACCATGTTTTTGCAGAAACCAGACAAAGCAGATCACTTCTTGAAGTATTCAAGTTTTGAAACCAGTTTTATAGATCATGACTGTTGTTGTTGAATCCACATATTTTCGATCAGAAGCATCAACTTTTTTAGTAAAATTGTGTCTATAAAAATTAATTTTAGCCAAAATTTATCGATGAACCTAGCCACCGAAAAAAGCATTCAGCATCTTACAAGATGACATCACACCCACCAACCAATCAGCGTGCGAGTTATTTTTAGCCAAGCTAGCAATCTGATGGACCAGCGATTTATTGAGAGATTGACTCCCCTAGTAATTCTACCCTGTAAGAGACCGATCGCTTTCAGGCTTTCATAAAAACCGATAAATGATCATGGCAACACTAGTGAAAGAGTTTCCTTTGGTAGCTAAATATGTGTCTGCTTACGAAGCATTTCACAATGTCACGGATCAGCGCAAGAACAACCTCGCTTGTATACAACAACACATTCCAACTGCATTAGAAAAGCTACAACTTGGTAAAGACAAACCGAGATTCAACATACTCAGTATTGGGGCTGGAAATGGCTTTATGGACCAGGAAATACTGAAGTTTGTGCAAGAAGGATATTTGAATGCTGAAGAAGTTGAGATCCTGAACACAGGCGTTGAACCGAATACTGAGTTTCTTCGTCAGTACAAAAAATCCATTGAAAGGTCAGCAATCAAGAACAAAGGGTCGTCAAAGAAAACGTCAGTTAACTTTGATCTCAAACAAATGTCGTTCGAAGAATACGCAGAAAGTAAGCACGATCATAACCAGTACGACATGGTCCATGCCATACAAAGTCTTTACTATGTGGATAGCATCGAGTCTACATTGAAGCATATCTATAACAACGAACTGGGAGATAAAGGATTGATTGTGTGCAACATTGGAAACGACTCCGATTTAGTTGGAGTAACCACTTCATTCGCAAGTAAATTCCGTCCTGAATTACAAAGAAAGGCCTCCAGCAACCCTGCAGAAGATATCATACGCGTAGCAGAAGAGAATTCGATGAAGTATGAAAAGGTAACTGTTCCTTACTCGGTTGACGTGAGAAGCGTTTTCGATGAAAGTTCTGAGGAAGGACGTCATATGCTTGACTTTTTTGCTGACAAAGAGAATTATCGGCAAACAGCTGAACAAAATGAGCTCAAGGAAGTTTTGAAGATGTTAGAAGACATCTCTAGTAAAGACGACAATGGAAGGTTGATTGTGAATTGTACTAACGAACTTATATTGATTTATAAAACTCCATGATGGGATTGGGATAAGACTATCACATCTCAACTGAGGATGATAATGGAAGGCTGATCGATAATTGTACTGACGAGCTTATATTGATTCATAAAAATCATATAATTATATGACGAGAACATATACAAATTCTGGAGGGCGGGTATTCTTCGAGTTACGCGCTTCGAGTTACGCGCTTTGAGTTACGCGCTTTGAGTTACGCGCTTTTCGAGTTACGCGCTCGACCACACCCACATTTGTCTTTGCCCCGCCCTGCGCGTAACTCGAAGACACTAAAGGTTTTTCGTGAGTTCGAGTTATCCGTACATCGCGTAACTCGAATACGGTAAGAAGTTTTAATGAATTCGAGTTACGCTCTACTGCGAACAAAAAAGAATATACAAGGAATAAATAGAAATTTAAAAGAGCAATAATTTCAAGTTTTTGACTCTCATTTATATATTTTTGTTTATTACTACTACTTTTCAAAAATATATCATATGATTTAACACATCACGGACAAAGTATTTTGTAATTATTGAGGTTTAATATTGAGGTTAAAATGTATAATGATAAAAATTAGACGGCTCACAGTCGATCTGTTCACATTTTTAATTAAGTGTATTAGTGCCGGCATAATGTTCGTAAACCCTTTGATGCCCGTTTTTTCGCTTGCGTGACCACGAAGCAATGTCTCCATGTCAAGATTGGACTTGATGTGTTCATGAAATTACTGAATTTTATCAAGGTCAATCTTGACTTTGAATATTGGTTCGTGGTCACTCAAACGAATTCGGGAAGGTGTATATATCTTTTTATTTTTCACATTATATTTGATCTTCGTGAAAATTTAAAAATGTGCTAGATTTTCAACGAGGGCGGGTATTCTTTGAGTTACGCGCTTCGAAATATCGCTTCATAACTGACCCTTTGAGAGAGCTAAAATCATACTCCAATTTCGGGGGCTCGCGTGCCCTTGCAAAAATATGTACATACTTAATTTTTCAAAAACTGTTATACTGTTGTATGGTGTTTTAACTTTAAAAATCATTCTGAGATTAACCGTTTCTGCGCTAGGCTTTCATGTGGTGGATCGTGTTACGGTCACCAAAAAGTTCGGACATTGTTGCTGAGTTGCCACACGATCGTACTAACTTTTATACAATTTATTGACTTGATTTGTTTCTTCTGTTCTCAAATTTTTATCAAACCTTCTTGAAAAATAAAGTATTTAGATAGTTCCACTAACATTTTGAGAACAGAATAAACAAATCAAGTAGATGGGAGTTGATTCTTTCATGTGTAAATATTTTAACAAAAGAACATTTCTCAAGGGAATGTCATGTAGTCTGAAATGGGCAATTTGCATACGAAGGTAAAGAGGTCTATTCAACAACAATGTCCGAACTTTTTGGTGACCGTAACACGATATATCACTTGAAGACCACGTGTAAACCTAGCACCGAAAAGGTGAATTTTATTGTTTTTCAATGAATTGACGCCTTATAAAAAGTAAAGAATTTTCAAATTAACAGATTTCTGGTGGTTTAGCGTAGTATACCCTCTTATTGACCACGATATGACGTCAAAAGTTGGTCAAAATGCTATGTGCCCATGCCTAGTTTACTGCTTAAGCCGAGAAGTCACGAAATCGTAAACGTTTGACTACCTACATCTAGACTGCAGTATGTTTAAGTTAAAGGTACTTTTAGATTCTTAACACTAACCAGTGTTCTGGCTGCTACTTTCGAGAAAGACACAAAAAAAAACACCAAGGTCAGTAAGAAGGTGTCTTGGAAAACTAATATTTACCAAATTTGAAAGGTTGATGAAGGGCAGAACAATTCACAATATTGACATGATTTTCTGAATTTTTTTCCGAAAATTCAACTGCAGAAATCAACCACTCATCCATCGCTTCAGGTAAACGCTTTTCTTCATAGAATAATCGTATATTGTTTTTGTAAACTGATTTTTCCATGCTGATAAAAACTATGTTGAAACCTTCCTCTCCGGCATCGTTTATTATTTGAAAATAAGCTTATTCTTTGGATTTGAGGCTCCTACAACCATGTTTTTGCAGAAACCAGACAAAGCAGATCACTTCTTGAAGTATTCAAGTTTTGAAACCAGTTTTATAGATCATGACTGTTGTTGTTGAATCCACATATTTTCGATCAGAAGCATCAACTTTTTTAGTAAAATTGTGTCTATAAAAATTAATTTTAGCCACAATTTATCGATGAACCTAGCCACCGAAAAAAGCATTCAGCATCTTACAAGATGACATCACACCCACCAACCAATCAGCGTGCGAGTTATTTTTAGCCAAGCTAGCAATCTGATGGACCAGCGATTTATTGAGAGATTGACTCCCCTAGTAATTCTCCCCTGTAAGAGACCGATCGCTTTCAGGCTTTCATAAAAACCGATAAATGATCATGGCAACACTAGTGAAAGAGTTTCCTTTGGTAGCTAAATATGTGTCTGCTTACGAAGCATTTCACAATGTCACGGATCAGCACAAGAACAACCTCGCTTGTCTACAGCAACACATCCCAACTGCATTAGAAAAGCTACAACTTGGTAAAGACCAACCAAGATTTAACATACTCAGTATTGGGGCTGGAAATGGCTTTATGGACCAGGAAATACTGAAGTTTGTGCAAGAAGGATATTTGAATGCCAAAGAAGAAGTTGAGATCCTGAACACAGCCGTTGAACCGAATACTGAGTTTCTTCGTCAGTACAAAAAATCCATTGAAAGGTCAGCAATCAAGAACAAAGGGTCGTCAAAGCAAAGGTCAGTTAACTTTGATCTCAAACAAATGTCGTTCGAAGAATACGCAGAAAGTAAGCACGATCATAACCAGTACGACATGGTCCATGCCATACAAAGTCTTTACTATGTGGATAGCATCGAGTCTACATTGAAGCATATCTATAACAACGAACTGGGAGATAAAGGATTGATTGCGTGCAACATCGGAAACGACTCCGATTTAGTTGGAGTAACCACTTCATTCGCAAGTAAATTCCGTCCTGAATTACAAAGAAAGGCCTCAAGTAACCCTGCAGAAGATATCATACGCGTAGCAGAAGAGAATTTGATGAAGTATGAAAAGGTAACTGTTCCTTACTCGGTTGACGTGAGAAGCGTTTTCGATGAAAGTTCTGAGGAAGGACGTCATATGCTTGACTTTTTTGCTGACAAAGAGAATTATCGGCAAACAGCTGAACAAAATGAGCTCAAGGAAGTTTTGAAGATGCTAGAAGACATCTCTAGTAAAGACGACAATGGAAGGTTGATTGTGAATTGTACTAACGAACTTATATTGATTTATAAAACTCTATGATGGGATTGGGATAAGACTATTACATCTGTACTGAGGATGATAATGGAAGGCTGATCGATAATTGTACTGACGAGCTTATATTGATTCATAAAAATCGTATAATTATATGACGAGAACATATACAAATTCTGTGGTGTATTTTTGTTTAATTATGCAAGTGTCATATACAATTACATGTGTCAATCAATGCAAATCTAATATTTCCACCCTTCTTAGCTATGTAAGCACTGTGATACAAATAAACTCAAATAGTGTCTCTTAATGTTCATGTATCTTATGACTGTTCTAATATTATTCATACATATAACGTTTTGGTGGGCTCCTGTGTCTTGCTGGGTGTCGACGTCCCTTGCTTTGTCCTTCATGTGCCCTGTTGCTCTTAGCGGGGGTAGCTGTCTTACGATAGTATCATGCTTAAGCTCAGAAGGTTTTCCGGTGGCTACTAAATTCCGTAAGAGATTATAAGTTTTACTTCCAAGTAGCGTAAGTAGCACTTCGATTCAGTTTATTTACTTAAACACAGGGAGCAGAGAAGGGCCATTTGTCTTTCATTCTTTACGTCTTGTTAATCCGCCATCTTGTTTTATATTATTTACCGCTGTACATAATATGAGTAAGCCTGAGCCCGTCAGATATCGTGCCGCGCGCTGTGCGTAGCTCGTAGGTTGACTTTTATATTCAGCTTAAAGTTGCTTGACGGCAGCGCGAGAGTAAATATTGAGCTTCTCAGATACAGCGGTATCTGGTGGGCTCAAGCTCACTCATAATATGTACAGCGGTGAATAATATAAACAAGATGGCGGAGCAACAAGACGTTTACGTAAATAATGAAAGATAAGTGGTCTCCCTCTGCCCCCTGTGTTGGAACTGAATGATTTCATATTGATTTTGAAGTTCTGCAATTTGTGACGGTTGATTTTCTTGCCGACTTTAGTGAATTAATGTCAACGATCTGACAGATCAATGGTTTCATGTGACGACTTCCGCTGTTTTTTTTTTTTGGCTGAACGAACAATTGGTTCGGCGGTGTCGGATAACTACGAGATCTCGCCGAACTGAAAAATCTGTCATCACCGTCAATAGCAGTGACGTAAACTTAGTACGGATTTCGGCAGACTGAAAACAATAGGATTAAGGCTAGCTTCGTACCCTGTTCTTCTTCTCTCCTTCGGGACCTCATGAAGAACGTTACCGATTAATTCCGAGTGACCCACGATCGGTTCTTAATATTAAACAGACAAACATCACGAGATTGAAATCGGAGCTAGATGTTTATTCATTGCTAAAGGTCAGGCGTACCAAAGCAGATTTATTCGACCGTTGGAAACAAAATAAAGCGTTAGTTTTAATCCAAACGTGGAGGCGACTCTGGCGCCCGTGGTTTAACCTTTAACAAATATTAACAAATGCTGAATTATCTACTACTCTCTACCTCGGGTAGGAACGGGTATTCTTCGAGTTACGCGCTTCGAGTTACGCGCATCGAGTTACGCGCTCGACCACACCCTCATTTGTCTTTGCCACACCCTGCGCGTAACTCGAATACACTAAAGGTTGTTTGTGAGTTCAAGTTTTCCCACATCGCGTAACTCGAACACGGTAAGAAGTTTAAATGAATTCGGGTTATGTTCTACTGCGAATTCTAAAAATAAAATACATAATAATAGTTTTATTGACAACCAATGTTGCAGTCATGAGACTGAATTACACTGGTGAAATAAGAAAAGAATATAAAAACTCTACGTTTGGAAAATATTATAAGTTCATAATAGAAGCCATAATAAAGGATTTCTTAAATTGTTCAGTACTATAACGTGGTTCAATAAAAAGTATAGTGTTCCTTAAAGAGTATCTTGTGTTAACATTAAATGCAGAGAGAAGATTATATAACTTGTGGCTTGGATCTTTGATAATGTCCATAAGAAGTTTCTCACATAACACTTGTCTGCGGCACGCAAGAGATATCAACTTAAAAGCTTCCATTCTTTCGCTGTATGATAGATCAGGGGCATGGACGATGGACAAAGCGCGTTTCTGAGGTCGTTCAATGTCATCGCTGAGATATGATGGTAAAGCATATTGAAATACAAGTGATGTGTATTCCATAACACTGCCTTATGAAATACATAATATATCTTTATAAAATAACTTTGATATTACGCGCGCTCTGATTGGTCAAAAAGCCATGTTTTATGAGAGTATAATACATGCTCGCGCTATTTTTTTCTCTCTCTCTGCTTCTTAAAAGCATTTGAGCGCTAGTTATTTTATAAAAGCAATAAAAAAAAAACACCAGTTTTCCGTGTATTATACTCTGATAAAGACACTTGGGATGTAGAGAGAACACTTGAGAAGCTGGAACCACTCCGCTACGTGTCGTGGTTTCCTGCCCTTCTCTCGTGTTCTCTCCACATCCTGCGTGTCTTTATCAGAGTATAATACACGGAAAACTGTTTTTTATTCCTTAAATGAGTATAATTATTCATAATTACTGGGTTGCTATGGTAGCAAACCAGTACTTAAAATGAGACCCGTTTTTCCGTGGTCAGGTAGGCCATAATTTCACACGTCATGATTGGTCGAGAACTTGTAAACAATGTCCAATGTCCAATGAAGTTGCCACACGACATCGAGGACGATGTATTTATAGCTTTTAGTGTTGTGTCACTATAAATTCATTCGTTCAGGGTTCGTGAAGTACTATTTTGTCTGTAGGCACGTTGCGTACTTTTGTCTTTAGGTCTTTTAACGCTACGCTTAAACTACTTACCAACACACACGCCGTACGTGGTAGACACAAACTAAAAGATGTTATAGAGCGATTTTGGAACGGGTTGGTCAACATACTCAAAGAGAGAAGTCTGAGAATCTATGAGCTATCTTTCAGAATCTATGAGCAAACTACGGTATGAGAATCGTAGATCTAGACAAACTAGTCAAAATAGACTAAGATAATCTATAAACTACCTAGCTATGATCAAACTAGATCTTACCAGATCTTAGATACAAAAAAACATACTGAGACAAACTACAGAACGAGAGACAAACTACAAAACGACTGACAAACAAAGCTTTGATGAAAGCTGACTCCAAGAACTTGTAGAAGGCAGACGAGCTGATAGAGATCTACAAGAAAGCGAACTGCCAAGACTTGTTGAATATTTCCATTTATGAAAATACAGAAAACAAAAACTGAGGGAAAAACAAATGACCAGTTAAACACATTTTGGCTAAGAGTATTTACATTGATAAAACGTTTGTTTTGCAGCGAACAGTTTCGATACTGAAATAGATATGTTTATTTCATCAGCTAGTCTTGATAGGTACTCTAGTAGGTCAAGTAGAAATATAATATGCGTTGACAAGTCAGTAACGCAACACTGTCTTACTAGAATTTGAAATGTTTTTAATAAAGGGGGACTTTGAACCCAAAAGGAACACTTTGGTAAGAAATAATAGAGTATGAGGATTGGTGAGAGGGGGAGCTCTCGCACAGGCAACCCAGTTAACGCTCCAAGAGCGTCTAGCTGCATATAAATGGGATCTAAACGATGCTCAACCAATATACGATTGTTTTACATTCACAAACATTTTCATCCTAAAGTTTTATAAATCAATACCAGTTCTTGAGTACGATTCACAATCAACCTTCCATTATTGTCTTTACTAGAGATGTCTTCTAACATCTTCAAAACCTCCTTGAGCTCATTTGGGTCAGCTGTTTGTCGATAATTTACTTCCATGGTAAAAAAGTTAAGCAGATGACGTCCTTCTTCAGAACGTTCATCAAAGACACTCGTGACATCAACCGAGAAAGGAACAGTTACCTGATCGTATTTCATGGAATTCTTTTCGACCAACTGTATAAGATCTGCTGCAGGGTTTTTCCCAAACCAGTTTTTTCTGTGGCATTTAGAACGAAGTTTCTCTAAGATTTTACTGGTTACTGTTGGTAAATCGGAGTCGTTTCCAAGCAGGCATGCAATCAACCCTTTTTCTCTCAGTTCGTTGTCATAGCAATGCTTCAATGCAGACTCCATTTCCACATAATAAAGGCTGTGTATGGCATGGACCATGTCGTACTGGTTATGATCGTGCTTACTTTCTGCGTATTCTTTGAATGCCATTTGTTTGAGATCAAACTTAACTGACCTTTCCTTTGAGGAGGCTTTGCCAGATCGCCTTTCAATGGATTCTTTGTACTTACCAAGAAACTCAGTATTCGGTTCAACGGCTGTGTTCAGGATCTCAACTTCTTCTTTGGTATTCAAGTGTTCTTCTTGCACAATTTTCAGTATTTCCTGGTCCATAAAGCCATCTCCAGCCCCAATGCTGAGTATCTTAAATCTTGGTTTCTCTTTACCAAGTTGTAGCTTTTCTAATGCAGTTGGAATGTGTTGTTGTATACAAGCGAGGTTGTTCTTGTGCTGATCCGTGACATTGTGATATGCTTCGTAAGCAGACACATATTTAGCTACCAAAGGAAACTCTTTCACTAGTTCTGCCATGATCATGTATCGGTTTTTATGAAAGCCTGAAAGCCATCGGTCTCTTACAGGGGAGAATTACTATGGGAGTCAATCTCTCAATAAATCGCTGGTCCATCAGATTGCTAGGTTATAAGCTTTGAAAGCAGGTAAATAGCTATCAATCAAAGCGAAGTCTGTTACTTCTGCCATGATCATTTAAAGACGTTTTAAAACCTTGAAGCAATCTGTCAATTTGTACTTAAAATGGCTTATGACTGATATATTTACTCGGGCTACCTGCAAGGTAGACACACATTAAAAGTTGTTATTGAGCGATTTTGGATTTATGAGAATCTATGAGCAAACTACGGTATGAGAATCGTAGAACTAGACAAACTAGTCAAAATAGATTAAGAGAATCTATAAACTACCAAGCTATTACCAGATCTCAGATACAAAAAGAAAAAAAAAAAAAAAAAATACTGAGACAAACTACAGAACGAGAGACAAACTACAAAACGAGTGACAAACAAAGCTTTGATGAAAGCTGACTCCAAGAACTTGTAGAAGTCAGACGAGCTGATAGTGATCTACAAGAAAGCGAACTGCCAAGACTCCTTGTTGAATATTTTCATTTATGAAAATAAAGAAAACAAAAACCAGAAAAATGACCAGTTTAACACATTTTGGCTAAGAGTATTTACATTGATAAAACGTTTGTTTTGCAGCGAACAGTTTCGATACTGAAATAGATATGTTTATTTCATCAGCTAGTCTTGAAAGCTACTAGTACTCTAGTAGGTCAAGTAGAAATATAATATGCGTTGACAAGTCAGTAACACTAATGCCTTTCCAGAATTTAAAATGTTTTTTAATGTTTATGGTCACATATTTTTTTCTTAAAATCTCCCACCCCACCCAGCTGTTATACATCACGACGACTTGCCCTTGGTTATAATACATAATCTCCTTTTACATTTATTTATGTATTAAACAGTGTGGATGCGCTCAAAATACACCTGCATTCAATATATATATCATTTTTGACTGCCAAATCAATTCCTATCCATTCCATGGTCGCAAATATATATACTAGATACTCTCTATAATATAGCCCGAGTTCACACTCTTAGAGTGTCTAGTTTAGATTTACGAACCGCTTGAGTAACCAAAGCTGCATTTGTCAATTGGTAGTCAAAACGCGGTGATTTGGTTACTTTCGGTCTGTGAGAACAAGCCAATCAGCGAACAACTAAGGTTTTGTCTCAATCACCATGTAAGCTTGCGTGCAATATGTACCTATTTTGACCACGTGTTGTATGCTTGAGAATGAGATGCTTTATTTGAGTTGCATCGATTGAGTTTCATTTTGATGAACATTAATATTGCAAATAAACGAACAAATTCGACTGGAATAGCAATTAATACATGGTTCGCGAATACTCTAGTTTGCTTCGCTGGGGAATTGTGTTTCTTCACGTACGACATTAACCGTCTACTCAATAAAAAAAATAGCAGAAATTTGATGCTATAAGCAATAGCAAATGAGCTCGAAATTCTAGCACAAAGCACTCTGGGAAAGTGGGAGTCCCTTTTTGGATCATCTGAAAGTTTATCAGACAGTTTTTCCTTCATCGCTTTCTATGAAAATTAAAATATTTCAACAGACGAAAATAACAGTATTTTTTTCTGATGGTTCCTTTTATTTCCCAGTTCTTTTTTTACAGGACCCACTTTCCCAGAGTGCTTTGTGAGCTTTGATACATTGCTTATAGAGCTGTTAAGTTGTGACGTATTTTCGGGTCCAATTGCTCATAAGAACCGCTAAAATAAAAACAAAAATGTTTTCAATGACTTAACTTTTACTTGAAACAGTTGGAACTATCTTTGGACAACAAATCTTGTCTCGAAGAAAAAGTAAGAAAAATCTTTATAAAACTGCTTTTCGTTTTGGACCAGGAAGGCGCCGTATTTTCATTCGATTGAAGACACACTTAAAAGCACTATTGCACGACATTTATCCACAACAACATTCTGAAACTTGATGGTCTTCAAACTTTGAACTTTTCAAAGCGGCTCCAGAAAGCTTTCGGAAATATTCCAAAATTTGTTTGACACAAGGGATAACCGCTAAAACTCTTTCGGTTTTCAAGCCCTACTATTCGCATGGTTATGAAAATAGCAGTAAAAATATGCTTTGAAAGCGATAAAAGCTATCATTCACATAAATGAAACCGTTTACTTAAGCCATGGATATTTGTATAATTTTTTTTAAATCAAAAGTTTTCGATTTAATATCAGCTATAGGCTTGACCTTAAGTCGCCCCTTTGAAAACAACAAGTTTTATTAGTTTCAAAACAAAAATACAACTCTCAAAACGAAAATACAAGTTACAACAAACAGAAAATTTCAAACACAAACAACATTGCCAGAAATATTGGACATTGTCAGCGGTGTTACGCATGAATGAAAATGAAGTGGTTTTCTAGAGGAAAAATATAACTACATGGTTTCCAAGCACATATTTATATTCAACTATAATGTTAGTAAAACAATTCTTGCCAAAAAATAGTTACTTGACAATCAAAAGAACAACTATTATTTTTCTGTTGATAAGCCTCACCACAGGAGGCCCATGAAGGACAAAAAACAAGTTTCAAACGTAAATCGTTAATTTAAGCTTCCTTATTGTATCTCAGCAGTCAATAGGAGCTTTTAAAAACAAACTGGCGATATTTAGGGAGTTTTGAAGCTGTTTGGAGCAGTTCTCTGTGGTTTCTTGTCATTTTTAACTGAAAACTACGAGCTAACAACGCGTCGAATCGCTTAAAATTTAACCTAACTTCAAGCTTCTTGGGAACCTCCATTCTGAAGGCATGCTGTCTATTTTGAGCGGTTTTGGATTTATTAAACACTCGTTTGGTGATATCGAGGAAGAGCTCTTTTACTTTTAAATTTTTTCGAGCTCAAATAAGACGATTTTGGGGTCAAGTGTGGCCAGATTTATAGACGATGTATGGAATCTAGAGCTTTCAAAGCCTTTCAAAGGCAAGTAGTCCGGGAACCAATATGTCGCATGATTCAATGATCATTTTACGCTTATTTAGTAGCTTGTAGGGTGGGTTGTTTGTCGCGATGTGGAGCTCAGAGGAAATAAAACCCTATTCGCCGTAAATAGAGGAAGCTCTATATTCCCCATACATTTCCTATAAGACTCGGCGGCTATTTTGTAAGCTGAAACGCATCATTGCGCATGTATGAGCAGGTTCATGTCCCATATTTCTGGCAATGAAAAAATTAGAACTCGTAGGCAAACTAACAGATGCATAAGACCTAGCTAAATTCTTTAGAGGAAACCATCAAATCAGAAAGAAAAGAAAATATTTAAAAAGAGCATAGTAAAATTAGTAAAATTAAAAGTTTGAAGTGGTTTTATTGAGTAGCGCCGAAGATATGGGCGACCGAAGTTGGCTGCTTTTACAGAGAAATGTGTGGAAAAAATGTTGGAAGGCAACAGCTTGGATTAAAATTTAAAATGTCACGCAAGACCTGATAAACCCTCATTGCGTGTGGTTACAAGAGTATCTAATGAGTACACGTACACGTTGTGTTCAATGAGCTGTTGCATATTTTGATCGATATTGCTGCATCGAATCCAAAGAGAATATTAAAACGAACAAAATTTTCGAACAAAATCTACGTGAAGAATTGTCTAATTGTTATAAAAGCTCACGAAAAGGTCATCTCATGTCTCGATTCGATGCAAATTTAAAGCACGGATACCTTTCAGGATGACGCAAGGAACTGTATAGTACAAGGCATACAATAGCGTGACAGATGTGCCTGCACCCGTATGGAGTTCCATCCAAAGTTCGTTGTTGAGTTCCCAGGCCGCGTACCAACACCGCCAATAATACTAAATCACCTCTAGGGGAGGGTGAGGGGAGTTTTGGACCTGTACCTTAGCACTGTATTCACTATGTCGTCCGGGGCGTCCAAATTTACAAGCATCCTATTTATGATATCTAATCTTAATAAAACTGAACCAATCTCAGAGGGCTCTTCCAGCCTATCTATTTTTGCAAGGACATCATTAATAGAAGTTATTACATCCGGCTACCGAGCTGAGTCGTTTACTAAGTTACAGGTTCAGAAACTCCCCTCACCCTCCCCTAGAGGTGATTTAGTATTATTGGCGGTGTTGGTACGCGGACTGGGAACTCAACAACGAACTTTCTGAACCATTAGATGTCTTGGCCAAGAAAAGAGAGTTTCACATAAACGAACACGCGAAAGAGCAATGTTGATAATTAAACGCAGAAGTTAATCTGCTTAACTTTGAATGTTGACATCGCAGATCGAACGTTGATGAGTAAAGTAGAAGCAAGACTTCTTAAAGCAATGTTGATCTTTATCAAGTCCACTGTTATCAGTCAAGTTGAATGTTGAATGATAAAGTTGAAGGTTGTGACGTAAACAT
This sequence comes from Anthopleura sola, assembly GCA_023349425.1. Lineage (NCBI taxonomy): Eukaryota > Metazoa > Cnidaria > Anthozoa > Actiniaria > Actiniidae > Anthopleura > Anthopleura sola. The sequence goes on along the minus strand of JALHLI010000006.1, from coordinate 10,074,792 downwards.
TGATTCTTGGCGGGGATGGAACTCCATACACCCGAGGCTATGGTTACTAATAGTGGCGGATCCAGGGTTTTTCAAAACGGGGTCCAGATCGGGGAATAGATTGCTATGACGTCATATTGACGTCATATGATGTCAAAGTAAAAAAAAAAAAAAAAAATGCCGTTGAAAAAAAAAAACGGGTGCATTGGACCCCGTCGCACTACCCCTAGATCCGCCACTGACTAATGTCACTGTCGGTAAACTGATTAAAACTCCAGCTCCAAGTTTTTCAAACGTGTTCATGAACAAATACATATATCTAGTACTATTTACAATTACATAAATGAGAAACATTAATGCTTAACAAATGTACGTTTGTTCATTCATTTTTTATAATAGTTTTATAATCCTTCAACTCATGGAGTTTTATAAATCAATACCAGTTCTTGAGTACGATTCACAATCAACCTTCCATTATCATCTTTACTAGAGATATCTTCTAACATCTTCAAAACCTCCTTGAGCTCACTTGGGTCTGCTGTTTCCCGATAATTTATTTCGTGAGTAAAAAAGTCAAGCAGATGACGTCCTTCTTCAGAACGTTTATCAAAGACACTCGTGACATCAACCGAGAAAGGAACAGTTACCTGATCGTATTTCATGGAATTCTTTTCGACCAACTGTATGAGATTTGCTGCAGGGTTATTCCCAATCCAGCTTTTTCTGTGGCATTTAGAACGAAAATTCTCTAAGATTTTACTGGTTACTATTGGTAAATCGGAGTCGTTTCCAAGCAGGCATGCAATCAACCCTTTTTCTCCCAGTTCGTTGTCATAGCAATGCTTCAATGTAGACTCCATTTCCACATAATAAAGACTGTGTATGGCATGGACCATGTCGTACTGGTTATGATCGTGCTTACTTTCTGCGTATTCTTGGAATGTGATTTGCTTGAGATCAAACTGAACTGACCTTTCCTTTGAGGAGGCTTTGCCAGGTTGCCTTTCAATGGATTCTTTGTACTGACCAAGAAACTCAATATTCGGTTCAACGGCTGTGTTCAGGATCTCAACTTCTTCTTTGGCATTCAAGTGTCCTTCTTGCACAAATTTCAGTATTTCCTGGTCCATAAAGCCATCTCCAGCCCCAATGCTGAGTATCTTAAATCTTGGTTTCTCTTTACCAAGTTGTAGCTTTTCTAATGCAGTTGGAATGTGTTGCTGTAGACACGCAAGGCTATATTTCTGCTCGTCCGCGACATTGTGATAAGCTTTGAAAGCAGGTAAATAGCTATCAATCAAAGCGAAGTCTGTTACTTCTGCCATGAACATTTAAAGACGTTTTAAAACCTTAAAGGAATCTGTCAATTTTTACTTAAAATGGCTTATGACTGATATATTTTAGATTTACGAACCGCTTGAGTAACCAAAGCTGCATTTGTCAATTGGTAGTCAAAACGCGGTGATTTGGTTACTTTCGGTCTGTGAGAACAAGCCAATCAGCGAAAAACTAAGGTTTTGTCTCAATCACCATGTAAGCGGCTTACGTAGCATATAGGTATTTTGTACGACGCATGCGCACGAAAATAGTTCTTTGGCGCCATCCCGGCGCCATTTTGTGTATTCGAGAGTTCAAGCTCTCGAAGACGGACTTTTGAATGGCGATCTAGACAGAAAGAAAAAACAATTATCCCAAAGTTGAGAGATTATGGAAAGATGACCTGCAGCACTAACATCCCTGGTAATTACGAGATTGCTGTGTTTTTGTTTATCTAGAAAACATTGTTCAAAATCTCATCCGAAGAGGAAAATTGCTCGTTTTTAGTGGACTTCAATCTTAAAAATCTTCAAGCAACAGCTTTTACTTAGAATCCTTGACAGCAGAGGTTAGTACTTTGATGTTAAATATTATCATATGTGGGTTGTCTATCTATTTCAATGGATAGATCGGCTGACAAATTGTTGTGAATAACGATGAAATTTCGTATTTTTAGTAAGATTAGCTCAAGTTTCAGTACATTTTGTGAATGGTTTTTGCTTTTCCCCAAGTTTCATACTAACATACCACGTTTGTCTTTCTTTTATTTATCTAACTGTATAAAGCTTCAGATCTGCAAAATTGTGCACGACTTTTGATCGCTATATCATCGTACCATACTTTGGATAGATAGGCGTATGGCGAAAATTCGGGCAAGTTCAGAGGAGAAGTTCACCTATATCCAAATCATTTAGTTCAAGTGATTTTCTTTCTCAGGTTAGTTTTACTTTCAAGTTTATCATGGAAGCTTTTTTAAATTCGAACTCAGTTTGGATTTTGTGTTATTTTATCTTACTTCTATTGCATTTCTTACTTTGTAAAAATGGAGCTAGACAATGATATGCATCGCCCATTGCCGCAAAATAATATGTTTATGTTTTTCCCCAAGCCATAAATGTGGAAACCTTAATAGTTTATCTTTCGTTTTGTGTAATTCATTCTTAAGAGAAAATTGTGCCGCTCTCGCAGTAAGGCAAAATTGAGACCTATTTTTTCTCTATCGAAGGTATGACATGATAGAAACATGGCATTGACCTAATGGATATTTTTCTTTCGTACTGCATAAAAATCCCTCAAAAGCTTTCAAAATAGTTTTATAACACTCTGATGTATTTAACTGATTTAAAACTCTTTTATGTCGTAAAAGAGTTTCCATTATTTGATCTTTTTGTAGTGTATTTGTGTTAGTTCCTGACCAGCAAAGCTTGCAAATATATCCTGATCGAGACTCAACTACACTGAAATCGCTGTCTAAGTTGTCGAGTTACGGTACAATTTTTGGAAATCTTGACGTTTAAAGGACTTCTACATACTCTACAACCTTCTCTCGATGTCCTTTCGATATATTTAATATTTATGTGCGAGGATTACGATGTAAAAAGCCACCCAAATAAACCATCTTATTCAAATGCCCTTGTTGTTTGCTTACATTTATGCGTCTGCATGCCAGCGGTAATTATCATTAAAATTGATTTTCATACGCATGCGTAGTACAAAATGCCTACGTGCTAGCTTGCGTGCAATATGTACCTATTTTGACCACGTGTTGTATGCTTGAGAATGAGATGCTTTATTTGAGTTGCATCGATTGAGTTTCATTTTGATGAACATTAATATTGCAAATAAACGAACAAATTCGACTGGAATAGCAATTAATACATGGTTCGCGAATACTCTAGTTTGCTTCGCTGGGGAATTGTGTTTCTTCACGTACGACATTAAGCGTCTACACAATAAAAAAATAGCAGACATTTTATGATATAGCAAATGAGCTCGAAATTCTAGCACAAAGCACTCTGGGAAAGTGAGTCCCTTTTTGGATCCTCTAAAAAAATTATCAGACAGTTTTTCCTTCATCATTTTCTATGGAAATAAAAGTATTTCAACAGACGAAAATAACAGTATTTTTTTCTGATGGTTCCTTTTATTTCCCAGTTCTTTTTTTACAGGACCCACTTTCCCAGAGTGCTTTGTGACCTTTGATACATTGCCTATAGAGATGTTAAGTTGTGACGTATTTCCGGGTCCAGCTGCTCATAAGAACCGCTAAAATAAAGGCAAAAATATTCTCAATGACTTAACTTTTACTTAAAGCAGTTGGAACTAGCTTTGGACAACAAATCCTGTCTCGAAGAAAAAGTAAGAAAAATATTTATAAAATTGCTGTTCGTTTTGGACCAGGAAGGCGCCGTTTTTTGTTTTTTTTTTTCTTTTTTCTTTTTTCATTCGATTGAAGACACACTTATAAGCTCTATTGCACGACATTTATCCACAACATTTTGAAACTTGATAGGCTTCCAACTAAAACCGCTAAAACTCTTTCGGTGGCGAGCTTTACTATTCACATGGTTATGAAAATAACAGTAAAAATATGATTTGAAAGCGTTCCCAGCTATTATTTACAGAAATGAAGCCGTTTGCTTAAGGCATGGCAAGAGAGCATAAATAAGAGAGGGAATTTTCTTAATACCGCTTGCGTCATGTGAATTCCCGGTTGGGCTATTTTTAGAATCCGCCTACAAACAATTTTCACCATACTCTTCTCCTGTGCGTCAAAAATTGTGTGCTTCATCCAAACCTGGAAGTAGCTAAAGCATGTAAAGCTTTTTTGAGAAAACATAAATTTCGCTTCTTTTTAGTGTTCAACAGCCTCAGTCGTGTTTCGTAGGAGAACAGAACATAGCCAATCCTGATCTTTTTGCTTTATCTAATAGATTTTGTCGAAAAAAGTGAGAAAAATCGACGAAGAGTATGTTGTTTTTGAGCGCGCGCGCACACGTCCACGCCATCAAAAAATTGAAAACCAAACGACTTTGGATGCTAAAAATAGCCCAACCGTGAATTCACATGGCGCGCGCGGTATTAAGAAGTTTCCCTCTCTTATTTATGCTCTCATGGCCATGGATATTTGTGGATTATTTTAACTTTTCAATTAAATTTTCAATTTAAAATGAGCTATAGACTTGACCTTAAGTCTCAACGAAAACGAAAATACAAGTTACAACAAGCAGCAAATTTCACACACACAAAAAAAATAGAACTAGGCAAACTAACAGATGCAAGAGATATAGCTAAATCCTTTGGAGGGAACTATCCAATCAGCGCGAAGTGATCATGCACAACTTGTTAGCGACACCCCGAGGGGGAAAAGTTAGTGCGTCAATACTAGCCTGATCGGGATATAGTGCTGTCTATGTTATTTACAGTGAGGACACTCGAACCGTGAACACTTTGAGGTTTTTTCATACTTTTTTTCTCCTTTATCCTTTGTGTGAATCGATTGGAAATATGATTTATTTTGAACAATAAAATTGAGTTCAGTGCTTCATTTTCAGAAGGTTTGAAGCAGTAGAAAGTTTAAAAAATGTAAAAATATCAAGTGTTCAGGGTTCGAATGTCGTCACTGTAATCCAACGAAAATCAAACAATATTTGGAAAAAATCTTTCATAACACGGTCGTGTGCTATTTTTTTTTTTCTTACTGAACACAATATATACGAAATACATTTGCTAAAGAAAACATTCTAAGCTTCTGCGAACTCTGAATTGCAAAACAGAATTGAGTGCACCTAAAATGGAAATTGAAATCATATAACAATTTGCATTTAATCGTTTAATTTTACACAGCCTGCAAATAGTAAAAACTAATCTAGGCACGTTAAATATAGTAATTTATTTAAAAATACAAAATAAGAATATATTACAAAATTATAAATCTCGATCTTTTGCGTCCGACTATTGCGCTCTTCGACAAGGTGTTTTTGAAATTCTAGGGTTTTCCATAATCTCTGGTTTTTGGGGTCGATAGTGCTTATAGACCATCTCCCTTATAGGTAAGCGATCACTCATGCCAAGATGTTCCCTTTAAGAGAGCCATGGACAATTGCAAAGAAAAAGAAGGAGAACTCATTGAAAGGAACTCCAAGAGTCCAATTTTATATATCCATCTTGCCATTGTCATAAAGCGTTAATTTTGAATCTGCGATATAACTTACAGGAAGTTTTAAATGAAATTATAATTCAAATTCGATCTGAGAGTTAGCCGTGAGTTATGTCGGGACCAAGGGTGACGCATCTGCAGTGCGCTGCCTTGCCTTTGGCGTCTCTGGTCCAATTTTTCAAGTTTCGCGGATCGGGATCAAGTTTTATTACAAATGCTTGGCATGGTCTACCCTTTGACCCAAAGACTTCCTTTCATGAGTTTGCCATGCCTGACTTAGATCAACTTAGTGTTTTTAAAATTATTTGTTTCGAGTTCGATAAAAATATTAAGATCTCACAGGTGACATTCGGGATGCTTGACGTTTGGGTTTTAAACGTTTATTAACTTTTGTCATATAAACAGACTGGCACCAAGTTGCTTCATTATGTAGATGATGGATGCTTAACTTGTTATTGTGTTTTACTTGCACCTGCAACCGTTAAAACAGGAGCTGCGTTGCTATGGTTACGGTTTATCAATTGTCTTATCCTTAAAGGAATCAGACCAAGTAATGGAAGTTTGAATTCTTTATTGGAAAACGTATAGAGAGCCCAGTTCAACGCAGAATTAAAATAGGAAAGCCATTTTGCAAACATCTCGATGTAATGTTGGGAAGGGTATGATGAGCCAGAGAGTACGGCGTCGACAATATGATAGATGGAGAAAGGAAGGCAAAATATTGCGAATGCACCAAGTAAGAAGCTGATTGTCCTTTTAGCTTTACTGTTTCTGCTTTCTCTTAATTTCTTGACATTGCCACTGGTGGTGGTGGTAGTGTTGGAAGGTATTTCATGTTGGTACACTTTGAGGGATTGCGCCTTAGCTATGCCAAGAATTCGTATGTACGATATACAACAGACGATGAAAGGCAACACGATGTTAATGAGCAAAATCAGGACTGAAAATTCAAGAGAAGTCACTCTGAACTGAATGCATTGGTTTGGAAAAGGCTGGTCAGAGATACTGTAAAATAGAACAGCACTTCCAAAGCTTAATATCCATAAAGAAGTTGCAATAAAACATGCGGTTTGTATTGTGAGGTAAACGTCTTGTTGTAAAGGTCTTTTTATTGTCAGATATCGTTCAACGCTCATGGCAGATAAACTAAAGATAGATACCGTCCCAAACCAAACATACAGCGACTGCCAAACTAGACACAATTGTTCTCCCAAATACCAACGAGGATATTGTAGAAGAAAAGCGACTTCTAAGGGAAATACTAGCATTGCAAAGAGTGTATCAGCGATACACAAAGTCATGAAGAAGACATTGCTTGCTTTCCTTAGTGAACTGTTTTTGAAGAAAACAACGAAAACCAAAGAATTGCCGACAAGAGTCAAAGCACTGTTTAGTAATGTCAAAGATATTCCAAGGCATTTGAACCAAAAAGAAAGCGATTTTTCATTCGGTGATGAAAATACGACCGACTTATTGGTAACGGAAGAGTTTGCCATGACTTGTGAGCAGCCAACGAGTAAGCTTTTTCTTATATCAGCGTAACCTTCCCAACTGAAGAAGCTCCAACTATACCAAGCTCTGTAAACTCTCTTAGTTTGTTGACCAGGTGCACATCTTTACAGCTGCTATTGACAAATGAATTTCAGATATACTTGTCTAAAATACAAATGACTCTCTTCAAAAACAGGTTTATTCAAGATACGAACCGGTATTAATAACTACTTGCCATGACTCGAAACGGAATATAATTATCAAAAACAAAAACAACACAGACGTCTTCTCTTCAGAAAATAGCAGGAACCAATCCCCAACTATGCTCTTATCAGTCTTGTATTAGCATTTCACCATGACAACGTCAGATAAATTCAATACCTTCTTTCCTACTTTCTTGATTTTAATTCAAAAACTTAACCCAAGCTGGGCTATAGCATTATTGCTTTTATATTTTTTCTTTCCAAAACTAATTTTCGTCCTCAGAGTTCTTAATTGATTTCTAAGACATAGAATATTTTAACAGTTGATGGTAAATTAAATTTTGCTTAAAGCTTCATGGTCTGATTAAATATTCGTCATTTTTACGGAGATATCCAAAGATAAGTCACAATGGAGACCGGAATACTTTTGTTCTTTGTGTAAATGCTTTATGATTTTTAGTGCATTTTATTGAAAGTCACTGGGAAGTAATTATATATTAAATGGTTTCTAAAATCATATGAAGGTGTTATCGGAACCATGATTAAAAAGGATGCGATGAATTTGTTCCATCGATGAGTTCCCTTTGTTTATACTTCTCTTACACCTGCCTTCCATTCAGTTTCCTCTTCTTGTTTTTTTTTTTTTTTTTTTTTTTTCTTCTCTTCTCTTCAGTTTTGTTCATTATCCTCTCTGTCTTTCCTTTCGTTTCTTTCTCATCGCTTTTCATCTCTTCACTTTCATTTCCTTCACTTTTCGATCTTCCGCCTCTCTTTCCCCTTTGTCTGCCTTCTCTTCTCTTCTCTTCTCTTCTCTTCTCTTCTCTTCTCTTCTCTTCTCTTCTCTTCTCTTCTCTTCTCTTCTCTTCTCTTCTCTTCTCTTCTCTTCTCTTCTCTTCTCTTCTCTTCCAGCTGATCTGATATGATATTCATTATTGAGTGGAAAGATAAAATATAGAAATAAAGACCGTTTCCCGAGTCACTTGGATACTAAGAATGACACCTCAGTTTTGCAAATTTTCCCGATTCTGATTGCTTGAAAAGCGATGTTGCTTTTTTTTCTCCTGAGTTCAAACTTGATGCGCAACAAAATAATTTGCTGCAAGTTGTTTGACGTGTCAGCTAGTAAAAAAACACGAGCGCGGCAGGAAATCCATTCAGCAGCTGCTTTCGCGAGCTACAAATTAACTTACTGCGACACAAGTTTGTAGTAAAAAATATGTGCAAAATTTCTGCAACGGACTTTTCTAATTTGAAGCTAATTATTTTGTTGCGAGAAAAATACGACTCAGGAGGGAAAAGGCGCAGCTTTTCGCAGCAATGTTGGAAGACGAGTTGAGCGATATTTTTTGGGCTTTTGCTTTTTTTTTTTTTTTTTTTTTTTTTTTTTTTGTTTCTTGACTGATATGAGAAGAACATCTGCAAGCAAGCCCTGCAGGCTATAAGGACGTTTAACAGTAGGAGGTAGAGATAGGAAGGATAAAGGCGACGGGATTAAATATTCAGCACAAATAGATCAGCCAAGTAGGATCATACTGAGCGGGAATATAACGTTGACGTACTACTGCTTTTGTTTTCTACAATGCTTCAAACGACACTGTTTTATAAGAGTGTTTATCGTAGACGTTTGGCATCATTCCCTGTCTTCTCTCCGACCCGGGTCGTTTTATTCGGGGATTCTCCGCCCGGACTCTCGACCCCTTACCCTTTTCTATGCCAAATTTCAGCAAAAAAGTACCCCTTTTATATACCGTTTTGCCTGAAAAGGCACTCCTTTCATATACCAGTCCCTTCGTCGCCAAGATAAAAACAAACAAAGAACAAAATAATCGACTTGGGGGAAAGAGTACAAATGATATTTACAGAGTGGGAAATGGAAGCAGGCAGGATACTAGTACTCTTCCAGTTTTTAGTGACAAACTGTTGATAACATCTAAAAATAAATTGAAATATCCAATTAACTTTCTATATTAACTAACTGTTTATTTTTTAATTTTTTAATTTTTTTTTAATGTTTAACAGTTGAATTGCGTGTAGGAGGTAAGATGTTCCTTGAACATAATTTCACAATTCAGAATCAATCGGCACCTCTTTCAATATTTTGATATTCGTTAAAAATAAGCGGATTTTTTTTTGCCCCAGGGAACACCAATAACCGAAAACTGACGTCAGAAAAAATACAAATTTGGTAGGGTTACTAGAATGACACAGAATAATTTTCATCTAGGCCTTTCTAAATTGAATTAGAATTTAGAAGTTGATTTTTGCGGAGGTAGGAAATGCGTACCCAGAAAAAAAAACCTCGAAGCACAGGAGAGAACCAATAAAACTCTTCGCCGAGTCCGTGGATATGTCTTTCACATGGTACCAGACCATAAGCTGTAGCAGTGTAGTCACCCTCAAAACCTTTGCAGGCTTCTCTCATATTATTATTATTATCATTATTATTATTATTATTATTATTATTATTACTATTATTATTATTTTATTTATTTATTTATTTTTTTTGCGGTTGGGATCTCTGTGTTTTAAGCGAGGAAAGAGTGGTTTTCGCTTTCCTTCGTTCCCAGCCCTCAACAGCCCCAACCCCCCTTGGTCTCATTAATCGACACACCACAGGTATCCCACCAAGAAAAATATTGAGAAACCTCAAAGTAGAGAGCAGAGAGAGAGAGAGAGAGAGAGAGAGAGAGAGAGAGAGAGAGAGAGAGAGAGAGAGAGAGAGAGAGAGAGATCGACACCTTTGGAAAAGGCAAGGGTCGCCATAGCTTCCCACAATGCACTGCAATGCCAACTCCACCCCGTTTTTTTCCTCGACCACGAAACCACTAATGTAAATGTAATTGTTGCTTTAAAATACTTACTTCTGTCTGAGTTTTTCGATGATATATTTCAAAGATGAATCCTTCCCTGCTCACCAACCTGCCGTACGAGCTGAGCAACTCACAAGATTTTTCTCCAGGCATGCCATCAGACTGGTAGTTTAATGCCACGCACTGCATGTGACGAAGGCAGTAATCTGCACACTGGAATTCAGTGATGACCTTGTAATTTGCAAAAACGTGTCCATCCATTGCCGTATCGGACATTTTATAGTCCGTGTAGTAATGTTGTTTTAGAAATGAAAACTTGCATCGAGAAGACTCTGTAGTTGCTGTAAAGTAAATAGAATTAAATAAATACACTTAAGAGTAAAATTAATGTAACAATACAATAAAGGGGTATATGCATAGAATAGAAAAATAACTATTCAAGGTGCAACAATGCTCTACAACTGCGTAAATAGTGAATTAGGGGGAAAATGCGAGTCGGCAGTGGAGGGAACACAAGGCTACCTTATTTACACCGAACTATAAGAGGAGGGGGGAGAGTGGGGAAAAATTGGCCATGTCCAATCATCTAAAATAAGCTAATTAAAGCCCCGACCACACTAGTGCGATTTAGTTTGAAAACGCATACATTTTGATGCGTTTAGGCCTTCCGCCCACACTAAAACGCTGAGCGTATCATCGAAAACGCATCGATTTGAAAAGTTCTTGAAAGTGGATTAAAATGAAAACGCATACATATCGTATTATCGTGGATGGTTGAAAAAGCATCGAAATGAAAACGCTCACGTCATATGTATTACGTGAGCATGCGCATATTGTCAAACTTATGTCACGCCATCGTTTTGATCGTTTTTGAGCAAAATTAGTGTGGACGGTCGAAAACGGAGCAAAAAGGTAGTGTGGACGCGAATCGATCGATGCGTTTTCACATCAAACGAAAACGGATCCAAATGAAAACGCACTAGTGTGGACGGGGCCTAACGTTACCTCCCTGATATGGTACACCTTCTCGTGCGACCGTTCGCTTCACCGATTATGCAACTATGCATGTGTTCTGCCTATATTTATACTAGTTGTTACGGATGGCCGCACATTGAATAGATTATAATTTCTTGTCGTCTTGTGCTATTGATTTTTCTTTCTGTTTTTGTTGTGGTTTTTTTTTTATTACAAAAATTGGCGGGAAAAAGTTGAAAAGAGCGCATATGAACACCCAAGAAAAACTTCTGCGCATGTGTGTATTTGGACTCGTCTTCGAATTCCAAAACTCCAAGAGCGTTGAACGAATAAATTAACCAAATATGCAAAATTAAAACACGCTCACTTCCAACCCAATCACGGCGATCTGATTTTGACTTTGATCAGAATTTACGGTATCCATAAAATTTGAAGGTTTTTGGAGTGAAAATGGGTTAGGAATAGGAATATATAGGTCATAAAAAGAAATATCCACTAATGATTAAAAGCATCTATAATTGTTTCCTTGTATATATAAGATATATTTAGATATATTTGTTCAACATATTATAATATCATTATCTCTGTCATATTCTCTTCAGTATTTAATATTTAGATCTTTGATTTCATGCTCAATTCCTTTTTCTCTCTCTTTCTTTCAAGTACTAATGATATTATTCGATCATTAATTTTTTTCCGAATATTTACTCACATTCTAAAATATTTTAAAATTTTATATACATTTGTATATTTATAGTTAAGAGGGCCACCTAAAAATATCAGCCTGGTAACGGTGCCTCATAAAGTTCTTCTTCTTCTTCTTCTTCTTCTTATTATTATTAGTAGTAGTAGTAGTAGTAGTAGTAGTAGTAGTAGTAGTAGTAGTAGTAGTAGTAGTAGTAGTAGTAGTAGTAGTATCATTATTATTATTATTATTATTATTATTATTATTATTATTAAAATCAAATATACTCATACTTACATAATGATATCAAAGCAAAAACGAAAAGAGCGCCCAAAACAACATCAGCTGTATTCATTCTTCTCTTTCTCATGCTGTTTTACTGACCAAGTTAGAAATTAAAACATGGACATGTGAAGATATCAGTACTGAAACGAGGAAGAATTAATGAGCTTTAGTATATGCCTTTAAGGAAAAAAATTAAATTCTATGAACTGAAGCATAAAAACTGTTTTGAGCTTTTTCGTCAATAGTCCATTTTACGGTTCCCTGCGCCATCTTGAAAGGTAGCCCTGCCTTTGCATCGAAGCGAGACGAATGATTAGCTGATCAGCTTACAATGATAGAAACATGCATGTGAATAATTTTTCAAGGCGTTAAAAAATGTCTCTATCATTGCAAGCTCACAGTTCATCTCGCTTCAATGCAAAGACACGGATACCTTTCAAGATGGCGCTGGGAACTGTGAAGGGGACTATTTCTTAGAGAAAGCCAAACTCGACTATGATTTCTGTTTATTTGGTGATGTGAGCACTGCCTCTAGCAAAAGGGCATTTTCTAGTCAGGAGACAAATGAGTGCCTGAACATAGCACTTTCTGCATGTTAAGGACTATTCCCAATCTAGGGGTCAAAACAAAGGGATCTCTTCTCATGAAATCTATATGATAAAATATCCAATATTCGTTTTTTTGTGTCACATATCATGAACTGAAACTATGCATTTTACTAATATTGAAATGATCTTGCTATCGTAGTTCCTTACAGTTCAGCTGCTTCATATAAGGGACTAGTACTGACCGTTTGGCGTTTACATCTTAGGAAAAAAAACGGCAGGAAACCTACCTCACGATCTTTTAACACTTTTCTACTATGAAGCATGCAAACAAATTGACTTGAAAAGAAAGGTCGTGTGACATCATCGATCACACTTAATTCTTCCTTTCCTAATAGAATCATCTATAGTATATATTACCGGAGTAAAGTCAAACAAAATGTTACTATTTGTCATTATTGGCCGATGTAAAAGCAAACATGGGCTAATCTCTGTGTTTTTGCCGCGAAAGACTCACTGAATAATGGGGAACTATAAGACATAAGCGCTAGCTTTTGGCAAGGTCCAATTTTGTAAGTTAAATATTCAACTCGGTAGCTCTTTGAAATCGAAGTTCTCAGCCAAACTGAGACGTCTTTCAATGTATTTTTTTCTTCTGGAAAAGTCAAGCAATAACAGATTAAACAATAGTGGGAATCCTGTGTGAAGAGCAGTATTTGTAGTATTTTTCACAATTTTATTTATTTCATCAAAGATTTTTTAGCAAAGTTTAATAAAACAAACAAGCAATCCTTGTTTTTAGGAAGGTAGCTAGCGACTAAGAAGCCTGTGGCCCTTGTTCCATGATCGTTCACTATCTTCGTAGAGATAATATCCCAATATACGACAACAACAAAAAACGTTAAAGCCTTTTAGCTTTATCTTGGTTCCATCTTTTTGTAAAAAGGCTGTTTTCCTTGCTCTTTGATTTTAAATATGTTTTCATTCATTTTGTTTTCAGAACTAGGTTTTTTCTGTTTTATGAATTTAATTTACTATAACATCTATCATCTATCAACTGCAAATCAATGTTTATTCTACGTTAAAGTACTCTTTGTGTAGCTACGTGTCCGTAGAAGAAAGCGTAGTTCTCTAGTTGTCGCAGCTACTTTAGTGACAAACGACTGTACTCTTAATATCAACAAGAAAATCGAAATATTCCCAGCTGATTAAACAGTAGTTTCCTAAAATAAATCATTACAAAGAATTGTTTGTTTTATATTCATTTATGAATGAAATCAGCTAATTTATGCTGTGTGATTTGACTGTGGAAGTTGTTGAATCAGCTCATCAGTGAAACAATCTTTGGTCAGTTTTAGTCAGTAGTTTTTTTTGTATTTAATAACAACTGAGGTTTTTTTTCACTGCTGTATAAACCAACATGTCTGCCATGTTCTAAAAGTGTCAGGAAAAGCAAATGAGCTCCAATGGACTACTTCGACGATGAGGCGGCCATCTTGAATCTGAGTTAATGAAAAAAACCGTGCAAGAGATGCCGGTAGGATCTGATGAAGAAGAAAAAACAAATCCTAGGTTTCTCTGGCCCTATCATGCCGGTTAAGTGACAAGCATTTCATTTTTTTCTACTTAGTATCAGTCATTATTTTCACATCTTGACTCGCAAGGCATTATCGGGCATCCAGGGGGCATAAGAAAACAAAAATGTCGGATAGAATAGAGAGTTTCGTATTTTGTCTTTCTTTCATTGTCCATCTTCTTAATTCATCTTTTGTCAAGTTGTCTAGGAGTGACAAATGTTTGCAGTGAATTCTAGTCATTTACGATAGAAATTTTACGGCTGGTGAATAAAATACATCAAATAACGTAGTGCAAATTTGTGAATTGTCATTTGCAATTTATCCTTACTTTTCGAAGAGCAGAAAAGAGAAACACCATACAAAGTCAAGAAGAATAGGGTCGAGTTTTAATTAAAATAGGCTTGAACAATTTAGAAATATAATGATCAAATAAATCGTTTTCATTACAAGACATAGCCTGGAGGAGTTTCTAATGTTTAGCACCAAATATTGAAAGACTAGAATATATAATAAATGCATAATTCTTGACGGAAAATTGTGTTCCTGAGAAGCAGGAAAAAAGAGTTGTGCAACATTTGAAACACAAGTATATCACGAATCGTCAGAGTTTTAACTTTTTTCAAATATTAAGAAATGGAATAATAATAATAACAATAATAATAATAACAACAACAACAACAACAATAATAATAATAATAATAATAATGATAATAATAATAAAAGCACTGATAACGAAAAATCCTATTTGCCGTTGCTGTAAGAAAATCTGAAAACAAACAGACAAGCGAATAAAAAAAGCAGGTATATAGATTCGACTGGAAGTTGTGAACTGTTGAAGAGATGTGTTCAGCCATAAGATAAAAGGAATCGGAAATTCAGGAATCGAAATTGTTTACTAGTTACTCGTATAAACACGATGTTAGAATTAACTTTGTTTATGTGGCTATAAGATGCAGTAGATTTGAGATTTTATGTCCAATTATAAATTGTCTGAAATGAAGGTAGTACAAGAATGGTATTTCTAGATCTAGTACTACTGAGTTGTTATTCTTTTCTCTTCCTTCTCGATGAACAAAAACGGATTCTAGATTTTTACCACTATTTTCATTGCTACGCGCTGATCGATACACCGTAATAGTCGCGATAGAGAAATCGGGTAATAGTTAAACTATACCGTCAATCACTGAAACAAGTTGTTCTTACTCTGATTGACGACAGTTTTTTGCCCGATTTTTTAGTCACGACTGTATTGTTGTCTCGATCAGCGCGTAGCAAGAAAAACAGTAATAATACAACTTCCTCCTATGAAGCGGCATGAAGATAGGCTAACGATGGTACCGGAGACAAGCCATTTTTTTCCTTCTCGAGGAAGCACCAAAGAAAAGTATTCGCCCTTGCAGTAAGGGCAGCTTACCTCCATGCAAAAACCTTCAATATTTTTTTTTAAAAAATCAATGAAAAATATCGGCCAACTGTTACAAGACTTACCTCGGTGCATTCACAACGTTGTACCCTTGTGAACGTAAATTCCACTTCAGTTAAAAATGGATATGTAATAATGAAGTCTTTCCACGTAAGAAAACAAATATTGTAATATTGTGATAAAGTTAACAAAGGTTTTGCATTCGCTTAAATTTTTTGGAATTAGTATTTTAGGGTTTCCTTTTATCGTTAAATGAGGTTTGTTATCCTATCACCTTACTGTACAAAATCGAATATTTTTCTAAGTGGTATCATTATTTTTCGATTAGTAAAATTATGGATTTTTTTCATATCCTTATAAGTGCTAAGCCACCTAAAAAGATTGTGCAAATCTTGAAGTCTATCGGTGACGTTATTTTTGGTTATATATTTAATGAGTCGTGCCTGTTTGAAGTCAAGGAATAGTAACCGCTCCTTAACTTTAGCCGAGTCAAGTAACGCAGGCATGGGTCTATTTCAGTTCTATTTGTTACAGTGACCGATGATCAAATATGAAGCAATCAAGTTTAACCGGTCTTATTTCTAATGTCTTTTAAATACAAGTGTTGGGAATTGACCATCTTCTGTTGTTGTGCCATTGTTTGATTTCTTTGAGTCCAGATACGTAATCACAATATCTTCAAATGCAATAGTAGTTTTACCCTCACCACCAGTATAGGAAGGTGGTCCTTTTATGGTAGCTTCAATAGTGTATTCATCATCTGGGTCTAGAGGAACAGGCTCGTCAAGATGAATGGTAAATCCATAATAACCATATGTCTGCTCATCTTCAGTTGGGAAGGTGGAGGAAATCTGCGTTATTTGTTGATCACTCTTATATAAAGCCAGGGTAACGTTGTAAGTAGAACCTTTAGAACCGAACAGTCTCACACCAGCAAGGAAGAGGGGTTTGTTGACCTTGAAATCAATTGCATCTGGCTCACCACAGTACTCCCAATAGGTATCTTCGTCAATATCATAAATTGTGTTTAACCTTATGTTTGGTATAAAGAATTTGGATTTTCCTCTTTTCGTCTTGCTAAATGAACCTTTAAGTGGAGCTACTGCATTAAAAAACTGAAGCAATTCAGTCACTTCATCCATTTTAAGAATCCCACTCGGAAGTACCTTCTCCAAGAATTTCTTCTGTGGCATCAGTGGAAATCGAATAAGTTTGATCACATCTTCCCCAAGTACTGCTCTCTTATTCTTTCTGTTTTCTTCCAAACCTTTTTCTTTGACTTTATTCAAGGCCCATTTTTCCACTGCATCGAATAAAACCACTTCATCAATGGAAAGAGTATCCCTACCAAGCACTTTGCACAACATTTCCTTTGAAATATTCAGAAATGATTCAGAAGACACAGCTCTTTCAGTGTCACTATCCACCATATCCCAGCACTTCTTTTCAACCTTCTCGTTACGTATCTGGGGTAATACGTGGAACACTTCCTCTGGTTGAAGCTCCTTTTCAAGATATTCCTCACATTTCTCTTTCAGGAATGGCAGCATATACTTCTCTGATAGATAAAGAACTTCCAAAACATTACTTCCGGTTAAGTTGACCTCGTCTGAATAGACGTATCGAAGCATTTCTTGTAGTCCTTCCTTGGTGCAGTCTGGTAGGTCGATAGTTTGTCCAGTCTCTGCTAATTCCCCGTAGAACATGGCCTCAAAGACAGGACTACTGATGGCCAGGATGTACTTGTGTGCTGGGATTGTGACTTTGTCGCCATTAGCATCCATCACAGACAACTCCACATCACAGAACAAGGACTTGTTGTAGGCGTACAGATGACGTTCTTTGAAGGAAGATAACTTGGTTTGCCAGGCTGAAGCTTCCATTTTCAAGTTAGTAAAATCCAGAGTTTCTTATAGCGATGTGTCGAAATCTGGTTATATCAAGGACATATAACCAAGAATAAAAATCAACATAGTTTTAGAAGTTGCCTTCAGTTAGCAGAATATCCAATGTTATTCTAATCGAAAGTGAAAGTCAGTGAAGAGTAGAGAATTCTAGTCCCATTATTCTGTACGTTTGGCACTCAAGCGTTATAAAATAGAATATTATCTAGAGATGTGTGACGATTTTGATTTGTGTTTCTTTTGTGAACTAAATAACTACTTTGCCATTGTACCGTATATTACAGATGATTCCATATTTAATGTGAGGAAAGTGTACACGAGTCTACATGCAGTCTGATTTAATATTGCAATTTTATTAATAATGATTGCAATATCTGACTGTGCAAAGGCGCAACTTCAATATTAATAAAAACTGATAAAACATTTCTAATATAGATTAAAGGCACGAGTTATTCATGTGTTTTGGTGTAGGGGAGGGGTTCTAGGAAGGGGGAGTGCCAGGTGGGAGAGGTGAAAGGTGCTATATATGGGTTCTAATGATGGTATACAAGCCTCATCTGATGTAAAAATTTAATCAGTATGTAGATGACTTTGCCTTTCCTGAAGTCAGTAGCTTAGAGGTCATCATCAAAAAAAGTTTCTTAATTTTCTTAATTTCTGTCAATAATTTCATACTTTACTTTGCATATCATTTTCGATCTCCTTCCCCATTATCCTGGTATTTTCACTTGCGTTCCTAACTGTTGTATCCATGAAAAATATATATGAATACACAATGACACTACAGCTTTCAAATATTTTATTTAATTCTATTTTAATACAATAAATACAATACGAGAATGGCATGTTTAGCTTTTTAGGTGCTTTCAAACTTTTGTTTGGCAAACAATTGTAGAAGCTGAGAATGAGACTTTTTCGAATATGAGTGCAAATTAATCGTCAAACTAAAAGTTCACGCACAAGTAGGATGACTGCAGACCACATAACGTATACGTAGTTCTTCGCTGTCAGTGCTTCTTCATGTTCTAGCGAGAACTCCTATACGGCAAGGACGACGGCGCGCGCATTAAATAAACATTTTGAGCACGTGATCTTGTCGTGCATCTTTCGCCATCGCCGTCCTCGCTCTGTGGTGTCATATGGGAATGCAATATTTTTTTTCAATATATTTTCCTAAAACTTAGCATATTTCTTGTTTTTGTGTAGTGCATATAAGAAAACAATAATAAAAACTAGGGGTATCTGTGCTATTTTACATTGCTATGAAAGCTCAAAAACGTTTCGAATTTTCCTAAGAAAACAGCACATGTAGTTATATACATGTAGTTTTAGCTATGATCAAAGTTAAACTTTCAAAGAATATATAAGTCAGCAGTGTATCGTGGAAACCTTATTCATATTCGCATATTTGACTGGTATATTAAACTATGTAATCGTATCTAATAACATCAAAGTCAGCCTTACCACAGGTAGCCCAAGCTAAGTTTCTGTGGTATAATATTATAAGAAAATATACGGCGCCAGCGATCCTTAAAAACCTCAATAAAATCGTCAAAATGTAAAAGAAATGAAAAAAAGTATGGTCACCTTATCCTCGTGCAAATAACGTTCTCTAATGAAAGAAAAAATCCGGCAAACTATCACAGGGCTTACCTCACTCAATACCACCACAACGTTGCACCGTGGACTTTGGATAAAATTATGAAGGTAGTTTTCATTTCAGTTATAAAAAAAACACCTTAAGCAAAAATTGATATTCATTACTGAAGTCCTCCAATGTAAGAAGACTATCGTAATTGATAAAGTAAACATAATAAAAGAAGGTTTGCTCTTCGCTGAAATTTCAGCTTGAAATTAGTATTTTAGGTTTCATTTTATCGACAAAATGAGCTTTGTTATCTTATCGCCTTACTGTACAAAATCGAATATTTTTCTAAGTGATATCATTATTTTATTTTCGATTAGTAAAATTACAGACTTTTTTCATGTCCTAAGTGCTACGCCACCTAAAGGGATCGTGAAAAAAATAATAACAACAACAACAACAACAACAACAAGAATATAAATATAGATCTACGTCTATGGGTGGGGTTATTTTTTTTTAGGTGAAGAAATGGGTCGTGCCTGTTTAAAGTCAAGGAATAGTTACCGCTTCTTAACTTTGGCCGAGTCAAGCCACGGCATGGGTCTATTCTCGATTTGTTAGAGTCGAAGAACTCAAGTTTAAACAGGTCTTCTTTCTAATGTCTTTTAAATACCAGTGTTGGGAATTGACCCAATTCCGATGTTGTTCCATAGCTTGGTCTCTTTGAATCCAGATAAGTAATCACGATATCTTCGAATGCAATAGTAGTTATACCAAGATGACCATAATAGGAAGATGGTCCTGATATGGTAGCTTCAATAGTGTATACAACATCTGGGTCTAGAGGAACAGGCTCGTCAAGAGCAATGGTAAATCCATAATAACCATCTACCTCCTCATTTTCAGTTGGGAAGGTGGAAGAAATCTGCGTTATTTGTTGATCACTCTTATATAAAGCCAGGGTTACGTTGTAAGTACAACCTTTAGAACCGAACAGTCTCGCACCAGCAAGGGAGAGGGGTTTGTTGACCTTGAAAGCAATTGCATCCGATCGACCACGGTATGACCAAAGTCCTTTGCTGTCAGGTTTTTTTATCGAATAGAACCTTGTGTTTGGTACAACAGCTTTGTATTTTCCTCTGTTTGCATGGCTGAATGAATTTGTTATCGGAGCTAATCCATTAAAAAACTGAATCAATTCAGTAACTTCATCCATTGTTAGAATCCCACTAGGAAGTACCTTCTCCGCGAATTTCATCTGTGATATCAGTGGAAATCGAATAAGTTTGATCACATCTTCCCCAAGTACTGCTCTTTTATTCTTCCTGTCTTCTTCCAAACCTTCTTCCTTGAGTTTATTCGAGGCCCATTTTTCCACTGCTTCGAATAAAACCACTTCATCAATGGAAAGAGTTTCCCTACCAAGCACTTTGCACAACATATCCTTTGAAATATTCAGAAATGACTTAGAAAACACAGCTCTTTCAGTATCACTATCCACCATATCCCAGCACTTCTCTTCAACCTTCTCGTTACGTATCTGTGGTAATACGTAGAAAACTTCCTCTGGTTTAAGTTTCTTTTCAAGATATTCCTCACATTTCTCCTTCAGGAATGGCAGCATATACTTCTCTGCTAGATAAAGCACTTCCAAAACATTACTTCCGGTTAAGTTGACCTCGTCTGAATAGACGTATCGAAGCATTTCTTGTAGTCCTTCCTTGCTGCAGTCTGGCAGGTCGATAGTTCGTCCAGTCTCTGCTAATTCCCCGTAGAACATGGCCTCAAAGACAGGACTACTGATAGCCAGGACGTACTTGTGTGCTGGGATTGTGACTTTGTCACCATTAGCATCCATCACAGACAACTCTACATCACAGAATAAGGATTTGTTGTAGGCGTATAGATTACGTTCTTTGAAGGAAGATAACTTGGTTTGCCAGGCTGAAGCTTCCATTTTACGGATCTATATTTTTTTCATTCGACTTGAGATCCCAATCTTAGTCTATTAAGAGCGAAAAAAGGAAGAAATTTCGCTATAACTATGCACAACTCGGCGCTATCTCAAGAAAGAAAGTGAAAGTTCCAGACGAAAGCAGGTGGTAAACACAGCCGAAGCCAAAGTCTAGTCCCAGTCCTTATCTGTCAATTAAAGTATCTGCAAAGGTTATGTGCGCAGTGCAACAAGTCACGCGTTCTTTAAAAAAAGGTCCATTTTTATATCTTTAGCATTTGCCGTTATTATCGTGAACGTGGTAAAACGTAAAAGCTTCAAAATAGAACAATCTTATAATAATCATGTTCTTTGCCACCCTTTATGGTCCAAATACTGATAGTGCTCTTCCACTTCTCAATCTATTATAAATCCTTACCATCCTAAATATCTATAAACTGCTAAAACAAATTCTGGGAAAAAACAGTTTCTTTTATGGCAACATGATTCAGATAATTCTTGAACGAAATTCCTGATTATTCAAAAAAGCTCAAGCGTTAATTCATTCAAAAAATGTCAATTTTTTTCTGTCCATTCTCCTTCCTTACAATAGTTCTGTATTTGTTATTACCTACATCAATATATTTTTACTATTTTTATATAATAATTATACAACTATTTCAAAAAACGTTGAATACTGCATACTGCATACTGAATAATGTATTCCAAGACCAAAACGCATTTTGGGTCATGTAATATTGTCTAAAGTAAAATAAATAATAATTATTTATTTTATTTTTAATTAATTCTATCCGAAACAATATTCTCTAGATATGGAGAGCAAATCGCTGTATATTTACTTTTTATTTCGAATTACTAAGACCCACAATGCTCTTTGGTCTTGTAATGCACTATTCAGTATGCAGTATTCAGTATTCAACATTTTTTCAAATAGCTGTATATTAACATGCACAGTACTGCCATTACTCAAAAGCATTTTCGAATAGCTAGAGCCTAGTTAGAAAATTCCCCAGTTTACTTATAGGCTCTAGGCATAAATAAAAGTAAATGTTTGTTTTTCAATTTATAATGGTAAACAAAACTGTAAAAATGTAATTTAAATATAATCCAAAAAAAGTAAGATGAATTGTATTAAAAAAATATGCAAAATAAAGTTGAGTTGAGTCGAACGTACGTTATCGCGCTGCAAATCCTGATATGAAAATCTCGGGGAAAACTTTGAAAATTTTCTATTCAATTGTCATGTTTAGAACAAAGAAGTTGCTTTTCGATCCAAATGGTAATAGTAGGGTGGCTTAATGATTTTTTGTGCACTTTTGAGTACAAGCACCAAACTTCGCACAGATGTTCCTTGGGTCATGCCAAACAGATTCAGAAGGGGTGCCAAGAAATCGCACACTCAGGGGGAGGAGAGGGGCAATTTTGTCAAAGCACCATATTCCCTCAAAACAAAAGGAAAAAGAGACAGGAAAACATTTATTTTACTAAGTAAAGTTAGTTTAAAACATTTTAACAAGATATTGGTTAATTTTATGGTATTTTATCGGGGAGGGGAGGGGTATGGGCACAAACCAAGCAAGTACTAATAGGGGGGAGAGGACGGATGGGATATACTTATTTTTAAATAAACCCTTATAAAACTATTTTGCAAAATGTCTAGAGTTAATTAATACTCTTCCGATTGAATGTCGAACTTATCATGAAGATATCTAAAAGTTCGGAAAAGTTTTCTTAATTTGTGATTTTCACGAAACCATGAGGCCATTGTGCAGTTATGTCAAATAGCAGAAATATAGAGATAACTGGTAAAATTTTGATCTGCCAATCAAACCAATATCTGTTCAAATATTATTTACAATACGAAAATGGTAGAAAATATTTCTGAATATCAAGGGAAGTCACGGTTTGGCAAGTAGGAAGTATAGTTGCGAGACATTGTTCAAGTTCTTCTTGATAAGGATCATTCTATCAGTAAATTAGGCTATATATTAGAGTCATATCTTGATCAACATAACTCAATTTACTTATCAGGCTCTCAAAAATAGCCAAGATCTGGTCACATTGATTCCTAAGCTAAATGCTTTTGGCCCTCACGCAAAAGTCCTAAACAATATAATTCAAGCAATATATTCCTATAAGTGTCGGAATTCTGGCAAACTCAGTTCAGTACGGTTGCAAAGCTCTGTGCAGGGATTGTTTGCCTTAAGCATTTGCAACGGATAGCTGGAACATCCAGTCTTGCATCCGCACTTCAGCAATACACTGCAGGCTTTAGACGCTTCTGGGATCGAGTCTTCTCCAAACTGGCTGCCAGCGGTTATTCTCATCTCCCGTGTAGCCGAACCCGTTGGGTGCAGGAATCCTCTGCTGGTTTTTAAAGTCATCTAGATGGTCGTCTGGTACACGCTGCTCTGTTATAGTAATGTAGAAGAGCGTCCTGAAAAAGCGAGGGGTAAAAGGAACCAGATGATAGAGACTGGGAAAAGCTGTGTAGAACCTGGCTATAAAGAATTCATACTCTATATCAAACTCAAACATATCTGCGTTGGTGGAATACTTTAAAGTTGCCACCCTTTTTGGTGAAGCTCTCTCTTCGTGTGGCGTTAACCTTGCTTTCAGAACTATTTTGTCATAAATATTATCAAATCACTCAATGGCCAGTAAATGCCACAGAGTTGGTATGTAAAGCGGTGTATTGTCCTTGTAGAACCCTCAGAAAAGCTTCATTCCAAGCATCCAACACAGACAATCCACTTTTCCTTTGAAGGACGATGTGGTATCGCAGCCAGTGATGGCATAGAATAGTGGAAGCGTCATCACTTCTCTAGGTCCCAAGGCTTCGCAAAGTGGTGTTGATCATCAGAAAATACTTTTCCGTGCCAAAGGCGATCCACAAGCTCAGGTTAAGGCCGGGTTATTAAAAAACAGACTGTACACCGTAATAGAGTGTACCTGTACACCGTATCCGAGCCTGGCAAAAACATCACACCTTTCTTCAAATAAGGATAGAACAGCTTATAAGGTTTTCTAAATCGAAGTCAGGATAAATTCCAAAGTGTTTAATAGCAATCGGTCATTCAAACTTCCCTGCTTTCATCCAGCTTGCTACGCGTCGTGTTCCCGCCAAAATCGCAAGGGAGCTCTTCTCCAGCGCTTTGATATCTCAACTCGAATGTTAACAAGCACAACATTCAATCGGTAGAATATTATTTAAATAGACATGTTGCAAAATAGAGTTTATTTAAAAATAAGTATATCCCACCTGCCTCCTCCCCCCCTACAGGCTTGGTTGACGCCCATACCCCTCCCCTTCCCCTATAAAATACCATAACATTAACCAATATCTTTGTAAAATGTTTTAAACTAACTTTACTAAGCAAAATAAATATTTTCCTGTTTCTTTTTCCTTTTGTCTTGAGAAATTATGGTGCTTTGACAAAATTGCCCCTCCCCTCCCCCCTGAGTGTGCGATTTCTTGGCGCCCCTTCTGAATCTGTTTGTCATGACCCAAGGAACATCTGTGCCACGTTTTGTGCTTGTACTCAAAAGTGCACAAAACGGCCTTTTTTGTCGCTATGCCACCCTACTATAATGAACGTGTTGTATATTTCATTTTTGCTGAACTGGCGTTACTGTTGTTTTTAGAAAAGACTGGAAAGGCAAAGTGCATCAAAGCTCACAAATCAATCTGGGTAACTAATAAAAAAAATTACTCTGTTATTTTCGTCTGTTGAAATACTTACATTTCCATAGAAGAGGCTGAAGGAAAAACTGTCAGATGAATTTTTAGAGGAGCCAAAAAAGCGTAATGACTCAGTTTCCCATCATGCTTTGTGCTAGAAATTTGTGCTAGACTTAAGAGTATAGAATAATATCTCTTTAAAAATACAACAATAAAATATGATCCCTCATCAAAATATTTGGAAAGTGACATGAGTGTTAACAGGATTCTTAAAAGGTATCCCTGATTCTTCGATATACTATTTAATGATAAATATATCTTTGTCTTTAAAAACGGATAGCACGCCCAAAAAGCTCACGTTTAATCCCGCGTAGAAAGCCAGCATTTCTTTTCATGACATAGAACGCTCTTAGTCTTTAAAACCTGGTTCACACAACCTTTGGAATCGGAATTGTAAGACGAGCTTATGACCAGTGTTAATATAATATATTAAGTCTAATATCCCTCATGATTATATTCATGAGGAATATTTAGACTATATACCCCTCATCACTATTCATCCAGGGGGATGTAAGACCTTAAACATCCCTCTGGAAACAATGGATCCCTGGGTAATTATGATATTATATGACAATGTAGCTGTTTAGTACTGTTTATGTTGCAAGCTTTTAGTGTTTGTACTCTAATCATCGACCTACATGCATATGATCATGAAGGGTCTATTTTGGGGTTTTCGACTGAACATTGCAAGTACGCTGATTGCACTGTCTACTTGCTAAGAAGCTATTTTATACTTTCTCATAATACACAAAGCAATATATTGTCAGTATCCCCGCTATATTTAGAAGGTAAAAGGATGATAGACCATGTTTATGGCACAGCATATTGCCATATTTAGTTTAACATTTTATGTTAAATTGAACATTACAACAGGGGTGGATCCAGGATTTTGTTCAGGGAGGGGTGCAGGGCAGAAAGGTAGCCCAGGGGCTGCAAATCCCAGAATCAAAGAAAATAACGTTATTTCGTATTGGGTATCTTCAAAATAGCCTGACAAAGTTTCGCGGCTCCTGCACAAGTAAAGACAGTACAATATTGGTACAAGATTGCTTAATATATTAAGTGTCTAATTGTCAAACCTTTTGAAAACATAATCAATATTAGGAAATGTAGTAACATTTGAAATGGCGACGTCTAGTGTACTAAACGTTTTAGCAATGATCAAAGTAAAACTTTCAAAGGATATATAAGTTAGCAGAGTATCGTGGAAACCAAACTTATACTTTCATATCTGACTGTTATATTAAACTATGTAATCGTATCTAATAACATAAAAGTCAGCCTTACCACAGGTAGCCCAAGCTAAGTTTCTGTGGTATCATATTATAAGAAAATATACGGCGCCAGCGATCCTTAAAAACCTTAACTAAAATCGTGAAAAAGTAAAAGAAATGAAAAAAAAGTATGGTCACCTTATCCTCGTGCAAATAACCTTATATAACGAAAGAAAAAAATACTGGCCAGCTATTACAGGGCTTACCTCACTCAATGCCACCACACCGTGGCACCGTCGACTTTGGATAAAATTATGAAGGTAGTTTTCACTTCAGTTATAAAAAAACACCTTAGGTTAAAAATTGATATTCATTACTGAAGTCCTCCAATGTAAGAAAACTATTGTAATTGATAAAGTAAATATGATTAAAGAAGGTTTGCTCTTCGCTGAAAATTCAGCCTGAAATTAGTATTTTAGGTTTCATTTTATCGACAAAATGAGCTTTGTTATCTTATCGCCTTACTGTACAAAATCGAATACTTTTCTAAGTGATATCATTATTTTTCACTATTAGCAAGATTATAGACTTTTTCATATCCTAAGTACTACACCACCTAAAGGGATTGAGAAACTGAACAAATAACAACAACAATATAAATATCGATCTACGTCTATTGGTGGGGTTATTTTTTTAGGTGAAGAAATACATTTGTCGTGCCTGTTTGAAGTCAAGGAATAGTAACCGCTCCTATATAGCTATTTGTTAGAGTCGAATCACTCAATTCAAGTTAAAACAGGTCTTATTTCTAATGTCTTTTAAATACCAGTGTTGGGAATTGACCCTTTTCGGTTGTTGTCCAAGTTTTTGATTTCTTTGAGTCCAGAAACGTAATCACAATATCTTCAAATGCAATAGTAGTTTTACCCTCCTGACCATAATAGGAAAGTGGTCCTGATATGGTAGCTTCAATAGTGTATACAACATCTGGGTCTAGAGGAACAGGCTCGTCAAGATGAATGGTAAATCCATAATAACCATCTGTCTCTTCATCTTCAGTTGGGAAGGTGGAGGAAATCTGCGTTATTTGTTGATCACTCTTATATATAGCCAGGGTAACGTTGTATAAAGAACCTTCAAAACCGAACAGTCTCACACCAGCTAGGGAGAGGGGTTTGTTGACCTTGAAATCAATTGCATCAGACTTACCAGAGTATGGTAGATTCAGCCAATTAACGGGAATCCTAATTGATTTGAACCTAATGTTTGGCATAACGAGTTTGAATTGTCCTCTTCTCGTAATGCTAAATGAACCTTTAAGTGGAGCTACGGCATTAAAAACCTGAAATAATTCAGTCAATTCATCCAGTGTCAGAATCCCACTGGGAAGAACCTCCTCAGCGAACTTCTTCTGTGACATCAGTGGAAATCGAATGAGTTTGATCACTTCTTCCTCAAGTACTGCTCTCTTATTCTTTCTGCTTTCTTCCAAACCTTCCTCTTTGACTTTATTCAAGGCCCATTTTTCCACTGCTTCGAATAAAACCACTTCATCAATGGAAAGAGTATCCCTACCAAGCACTTTGCACAACATTTCCTTTGAAATATTCAGAAATGATTCAGAAGACACAGCTTTTTCAGTATCACTATCCACCATATCCCAGCACTTCTTTTCAACCTTCTCGTTACTTATCTGTGGTAATACGTGTAACACGTCTTCTGGTTGAAGCTCATTTTCAAGATATTCCTCACATTTCTCCTTCAGGAATGGCAGCATATACTTCTCTGATAGATAGAGAACTTCCAAAACATTACTTCCGGTTAAGTTGACCTCGTCTGAATAGACGTATCGAAGCATTTCTTGTAGTCCTTCCTTGGTGCAGTCTGGCAGATCGATAGTTCGTCGAGTCTCTGCTAATTCTCCGTAGAACATGGCCTCAAAGACAGGACTACTGATGGCCAGGATGTACTTGTGTGCTGGGATTGTGACTTTGTCGCCATTAGCATCCATCACAGACAACTCTACATCACAGAACAAGGACTTGTTGTAGGCGTACAGATGACGTTCTTTGAAGGAAGATAACTTGGTTTGCCAGGCTGAACCTTCCATTTTCAAGTTAGTAAAATCCAGAGTTTCCTATAGCGATGTGTCGAAATCTGGTTATATCAAGAACACATAACCAAGAATAAAAGTCAACATAGTTTGAGATGTTGCCTTCAGTTACCAGAATATCCAATGTTATTCTAATCGAAAGTGAAAGTCAGTGAAGAGTAGAGAATTCTAGTCCCATTATTCTGTACGTTTGGCACTCAAGCGTTATAAAATAGAATATTATCTAGAGATGTGTGACGATTTTGATTTGTGTTTCTTTTGTGAACTAAATAACTACTTTGCCATTGTACCGTATATTACAGATGATTCCATATTTAATGTGAAGAAAGTGTACACGAGTCTACATGCAGTCTGATTTAATATTGCAATTTTATTAATAATGATTGCAATATCTGACTGTGCAAAGGCGCAACTTCAATATTAATAAAAACTGATAAAACATTTCTAATATAGATTAAAGGCACGAGTTATTCATGTGTTTTGGTGTAGGGGAGGGGTTCTAGGAAGGGGGAGTGCCAGGCGGGAGAGGTGAAAGGTGCTATATATGGGTTCTAATGATGGTATACAAGCCTCATCTGATGTAAAAATTTAATCAGTATGTAGATGACTTTGCCTTTCCTGAAGTCAGTAGCTTAGAGGTCATCATCAAAAAAAGTTTCTTAATTTTCTTAATTTCTGTCAATAATTTCATACTTTACTTTGCATATAATTTTCGATCTCCTTTCCCATCATCCTGGTATTTTGACTTGCGTTCCTAACTGTTGTATCCATGAAAAATATATATGAATACACAAAGAAACTACAGCTTTTAAATATTTTACTTAATTCTATTTTAATAGAATAAATACAATACGAGAATGGCATGTTTAGCTTTTTAGGTGTTTCAAAATTTTGTTTGGCAAACAAATGTAGAAGCTGAGAGTGAGACTTTTTTCAAATATGAGTGCGAATTAATCGTCAAACTACAAGTTCACGCACTAGTAGGATGACTGCAGACCACATAACGTATACGTAAGTCTTCGCTATCAGTGCTTTTTAATGTTCTAGCGAGAACTCCTATACGGCAAGGACGACGGCGCGAGCATTAAATAAACATTTTAAGCACGTACTCTTGTCGTGCATCTTTCGCCATCGCCGTCCTCGCTCGTGTCGTGTCATATGGGAATGCAATATTTTTTTCCAACATATTTTCCTAAAAGTTAGCATATGTCTTGTTTTTGTGTAGTGCATATAAGAAAACAATAATAAAAACCAGGGGTGTATGTGCTCTTTTACATGCTATGAAAGCTCAAAAACTTTTCGAATTTTCCTAAGAAAACAGCACATGTTGTTACATTTGAAATAACGACGTCTAGTGTACTAAACGTTTTAGCAATGATCAAAGTAAAACTATCAAAGGATATAAAAGTAAGTATCGTGGAAACCAAATCTATATTGGCATATTTGACTGTTATATTAAACTATGTAATCGTATCTAACAACATAAAAGTCAGCCTTACCACAGGTAGCCCAAGCTAGGTTACTGTGGTATCATGTTATAAGAAAATATACGGCGCCAGCGATCCTTAAAAACCTCAACTAAAATCGTCAAAAAGTACAAGAAATGAAAAAAAGTATGGTCACCTTATCCTCGTGCAAATAACCTTATATAACGAAAGAAAAATACTGGCCAGCTATTACAGGGCTTACCTCACTCAATGCCACCACACCGTTGCACCGTGGAATTTGGATAACATTTTGAAGGTAGTTTTCATTTCAGTTATAAAAGAAAAACCTTAAGTAAAAATTGATATTCGTTACTAAAGTCCTCCAATGTAAAAAAAACTATCGTAATAGGCTTCTTGCAGCTAATGATCACATGACTGTAACTGGAGAGCAAAAAAATCCCATTTCAATTATTCAAAACAATTTTCATTAAATTTCTAATGCCTTGGATAAAGCCTTTTTCAAAATTCTTTTATACCCTCAAAACATGCTTTTGATCTTAAGATATTAAGCTTTAAAAGTTTGTTTGCCTTCCAGTTGAGCCTTTCCCAAGGGACCGTGAGTTCAATCTATTCGCTATTGAAGTGATATATCATCACATGACTGTTAGCTGCAAAAGGCCTATTGATAAAGTAAATATAATAAAAGAAGGTTTGCTCTTCGCTGAAAATTCAGCTTGAAATTAGTATTTTAGGTTTCATTTTATCGACAAAATGAGCTTTGTTATCTTATCGCCTTACTGTACAAAATCGAATATTTTTCTAAGGATATCATTTTTTTTTTCAATTAGTAAAATTATAGACTTTTTCATGTCCTAAGTGCTACGCCACTTAAAGTGATTGAGGGAAAAAAATAGCAACAACAACAATATAAGTATGGATCTACGTCTATTGGTGGGGTTATTTTTTTTAAGTGAAGAAATGAGTCGTGCCTGTTTGAAGTCAAGGAATAGTAACCGTTCCTTACAGTGCGGGCACTCGAACCGTGAACCCTTCTAATTTTTTTGAAATTCATTCATCGTTCATTCAGAAACCAGATTCATAACTAGCGGCTGACATTATGTTTATTAGCTAACCTAAACATAATGTTGTTGTTGTTGTCAATCTGGCTTCTAAATGACATCAAAACAATGTCAAAAAAACTTGAGGTGTTCACGGTTCGAGTGCCCGCACAGTAACTTTGGCCGCTTCATTTCGCGTCATGGGTCTATTCTCTATAGCTATTAGTTAGAGTCGAAGCACTCAATTCTAGTTAAAACAGGTCTTATTTCTATTGTCTTTTACATACCAGTGTTGGGAATTGACCCTGTTCTGTTGTTGTGCAATTGTGTGATTTCTTTGAGTTCAGATACTTAATCACAATATCTTCAAATGCAATAGTAGTTTTACCCTCCTGACCATAATAGGAACGTGGTCCTGATATGGTAGCTTTAATAGTGTATACAACATATGGGTCTAGAGGAACAGGCCCGTCAAGATGAATGGTAAATCCATAATAACCATCTGTCTGCTCATCTTCAGTTGGGAAGGTGGAGGAAATCTGCGTTATTTGTTGATTCCTCTTATATAAAGTCAGGGTAACGTTGTAAGTAGAACCTTTAGAACCGAACAGTCTCACACCAGCAAGGGAGAGGGGTTTATTGACCTTGAAATCAATTGCATCTGGCTTATCATAGATATATGACCAAAATCCACCGCCTACAGGTTCTATTATCGAATTAAACCTTTTGTTTGGTATAACAACTTTGTGTTTTCCTCTTATCGTATTGCTGAATGAACAATTTAGCGGGCATAACTCATTAAATAACTGAATCAATTCAGTAACTTCACTCGATTTTAGAATCCCACTCGGAAGTACCTTCTCCGCGAATTTCTTCTGTGACATCAGTGGAAATCGAATAAGTTTGATCACATCTTCCCCAATTACTGCTCTCTTATTCTTCCTGTCTTCTTCCAAACCTTCTTTCTTGAGTTTATTCGAGGCCCATTTTTCTACTGCTTGGAATAAAACTACTTCATCACTGGAAAGAGTATCCCTACCAAGCACTTTGCATAACATTTCCTTTGAAATATTCAGAAATGACTCAGAAGACACAGCTCTTTCAGTATCATTATCCACCATATCCCAGCACTTCTCTTCAACCGTCTCATTACGTATTTGGGGTAATACGTGGAACACTTCCTCTGGTTTAAGTTCCTTTTCAAGATATTCCTCACATTTCTCTTTCAGGAATGGCAGCATATACTTCTCTGATAGATAGAGAACTTCCAAAACATTACTTCCGGTTAAGTTGACCTTGTCTGAATAGACGTATCGAAGCATTTCTTGTAGTCCTTCCTTGGTGCAGTCTGGCAGGTCGATAGTTCGTCCAGTCTCTGCTAATTCCCCGTAGAACATGACCTCAAAGACAGGACTACTGAATGCCAGGACGTACTTGTGTGCTGGGATTGTGACTTTGTCACCATTAGCATCCATCACAGACAACTCTACATCACAGAACAATGACTTGTTGTAGGCGTATAGATTACGTTCTTTCAAGGAAGATAACTTGGTTTGCCATGTTGAAGCTTCCATTTTCAAGTTAGTAAATTCCAGAGTTTCTTATAGCGATCTATGTCGAAATATGGTTATATCTAGAACATATAACGAAGAATGAAAATCAATATAGTTTGAGAAGTTGCCTTCAGTTAGCAGAATATCCAATGTTATGCTAATCGAAAGTGAAAGTCAATGAAGAGTAGAGAATTAATTCTAGTCTCATTATTCTGTATGTTTGGCACTCAAGCGTTATAAAATAGAATATCATATGACCGTATTTCACTGTACGCGTGATTCTAAAAAAAACCTTTGGGGAAAATGTCGTCAGCAAAAGAAGTACGCTTTTCCGAAAAGTGTAATAATTTCCAAAGGCGAAACTTGAATAAGAATAAAATCAAAACATATTTCTAAAATAGATTAAAGGCACGAGTTATTCACGTGTTTTTCTGTGTAGGGGAGGGGGGTGGTAGGAAGGGGGAGGGCAAGGTGGGAGAGGTGAAAGGTGCTATGGGTTCTAAAGATGGTATACAAGCCTCATCTGATGTAAAAACGTTATCAGTATGTAGATGACTTTGCCTTTCCTGAAGTCAGTAGCTTAGAGGTCATGATCAAAAAAATGTTCTTAATTTTCTTAATTTCTGTTAATAATTTCATACTTTACTTTGCATATCATTTTCGATATCCTTTCCCATCATCCTGGTATTTTGACACGCGTTCCTAACTGTTGTATCCATGAAAAAATATATATGAATACACAATCATACTACAGCTTTCAAAAATTTTATTTATTCAATTCTATCCTATAAAATGAAATTCAATTACGAGAATAGCATGCTTGACTTTTTAGGTTGCTTTCGAAGTTTGTTGTTCAAAAACCTATATATATGAATGCGACTTTTTCGAATTAGAGTGCGCATTGATATTAAAACAACGAGCTTAAGTTCACGCACTGTAAGATGACTGAAGACCACAGCATATACGTAGGTCTTCACTATTACGCTGCTTTTTCTCATTAATATTAGGGACCTTAAGCACCAGGACGGGAGGACGAGGACGGCGACGTAAAGTCTGAGAAAGGACTAGGTCGAGAACGCCGTCGGTCCTTTCGTGACGTAACATTAGAGACCTTACGATCCACGACGGGAGCGGACGGCGATGGCGGACGATGATGCCAGCACGTTTTCAAAACGGTTTTTCGTGCACGTGCCGTCGTACTTGCCGTTGCCGTCCTCTCCAGAACGTCACTTGGTGCTTTTTCACGTTCTAGCGAGGACTGCAGCAGCAAGGACGACGGCGCGCGCACGAAAAACCGTTTTGAAAACGTGCTGGCGTCAAGTTAGTATTTTGATTTGTGAACTTTTGCTTGTTTTCCCGTCCTGGTGTTACGTTGTGTGAAAACCGACGGCGATCTCGACCTAGCCCTTTCTCAGGCTTTACGTCGCCGTCCTCGTCCTCACGGACGACGCGAGGACGGCAACGGCAAGAAAGACAGCCCGCACATGAAAAACCATTATGAAAACGATCTATTGCCATGCACCTTCCGTTCCTTTGTTGCGTCAATGATAGCGACCTTAAGATTTGCAATCTACGACGAAGACGTCAGCCGGAAGTGTAAATAACTTCACTTAGGTGTTTAGCGCCTACGAAGTCTGTCTTCGCTGTGGATAAGTTGACTTTACTCAGAATGTTTTGAATTAATTCCTCAATGAAAAGAGCCCCTAAGAGAAATTATTTACATCAGTAAAATCGAAATTATCGAAAAAATCCAATTTGAAGACAAAATGAGTTCCACTTTCGTCTAAGTGAAAAATAGTTGAATACCAGCTAAGATCAGCTGTAAGATATATTCCAGGGTATTATATAATACCTTAAGGTAATATATACAGTAATGCAAATGAATAAATAACTAGCTGCTGCATATAGCATATAATTATATAAAGTACTGCGAGAGTTAGCGATGCTTACATGCTATTAATCATATCCATTTTGAAATCATTAGCAAATCCTGCAATCTGAATGGCTACAAAGTGTGCGATTTAAGCATTAAT
The DNA here is from genome assembly GCA_023349425.1 of Anthopleura sola. NCBI lineage: Eukaryota > Metazoa > Cnidaria > Anthozoa > Actiniaria > Actiniidae > Anthopleura > Anthopleura sola. Next base: position 10,040,760 of record JALHLI010000006.1, on the reverse strand, counting down.
TGCACTATTTTGAATCATTAATTGCATCATTTTGTCAAACAATCATTTTTGAAGCTACATATAACTGTTGAGTATTTTAATATATTAAGTTTCAAAATGGAAATGATTAATAGGTAATAGAACTGAGTGTCTTGCAATTTTGGGCAGAAATCACACTCGTGATTAACAAATTGCACTCCCGCTGCGCGGTCGTGCAATTTTGTAATCACTCTTGCGATTTCAGCCCAAATTGCACTCCACTCAGTTCTATTACCATTATTTATTTGTTTTGGTACAGCTGACCAGAATAAATATTAATAACAATAATTATTAATAATACATAAGAAGACAATTAGAAAAGAAAATTGCTATATATTTCTATAAATAGATATCCAAAAATCTTTAGAAATCGATCTTCTCTGATAAAGTGATTTTCTTCAGACCGTGAATAGTTGTTAGCATATAATCTATATTGCATGGTCAAAAAGAAACAAAAGAAAAAAATGGAAATAAGATCTACCTCTACTATTAAACTACTTGTGGTAACGGTCCGAGGGAAAGTATGTAGTATGCCACTGCTCAATCTTTAGACAATGCCGAAAAACTCATAAATAAATATTGCGTTCGCCATTAAATCTCACAATATCTTTCGTGATGTTTACGAATACTTCAGCAATAAATAAATTGAAGTCTGAAATGATGAAGTTGCAGAGTTTGTGAAAAAAAAACAAAAACAAAAACACTTTTAGAGCTCGAAAAAACGTTGACCGGACGTATGCGAATCCCGCTTAACATACGTATTGCATGCTCCGAGAATTAGCGTGAATGAAAGAAACAAATCGAGATTTTTCCTGACATCTAGCACACACGGATCCCAACCATAAAGATTAATGTTGCTGCCGCCTGATGGCTCGCAGCAACAAGTTAATTATATCCATAAATAATGATATAAGGTGAGTGTGGTTGTCGAAATACTTTTAAGAAAAAACTTTCGAGTCATAGGATTCCACAAGAATAGATTTAAACAGCAATTTGATCATGATGAAGTAAGTAAAATAAATAAATTAAAACTTAAAACTGCCATTTACAACATGTTGAATATTATTTGAAATCATATATAATATATAAATTGGCAGTCCTCGAATTTTTTTAAATCCAATTAATTACGAATTGGACAGCCCAATTAGCTATAGGTATTTCTGGTTTTCAATCATTCCCAAGGAAATGTCGGCCATGTTCGTTGGTATAACAGCATAGACTTGCCATATTTTTTAAAGCTAAAAGGTGTTCAGTGGTGTTCCCCTAAAATGACGAAATCTATCCTATTACTAAAAGCCCCAAATCCTTCAATATGTGTTACTTAATTGCTTTATAGAAATTTATGCTGCACCTAGCTCTCTTTTAATCGTCATTGATCCAAGTATGGAAGCTTCTGAACAGGTCTTTTAAACAGCAGAGTGGGGAATTGACCTCTAAGTGCTGATGTACCATTTTTTGATTTCTTTGAACTCATATATGTAATCTCTATATCATCAATGATATTCATGATCACAGTTTTTTCCAACCGTGCTGAAGCTGTATCTAAATCATCACCATAATAAGACAGTGGTCCTGATATTGTAGCTTCGATAGTGTATACAACGTCTGCCTTTATAGGAACAGGCCCGTCTAGATAAACATTAAATCCATAATAGCCATTATAAATCTTCTCATCTCCACTGTTGATTTGAGAGGACATATGCTTTAGTTTACAATCAGATCTATACAAGGTCAGGGTAACGTCATAAGTACAGTTTTTATTCCCAAACAGTCTCACACCAGCAAGGTAGAGGGGTTTGTTGAGCTTAAAATCAATTGCATCCGATTTATCATCAGAGTATGACCAATAACCATTAAGGCCACTACTTGGGGCATTAATTGATTTGAACCTCGTATTTGGCACAAGCGGCTTTCCTCTAGTCCTATTGCTGAATGAACTTGATAGCAGAGTTACGTCATTAAATAACTGAATCAATTCAGTCACTTTATCCATTGTCAGAATCCCACAAATTTAATTTAGTCTAAAAAGAGGGGAAACACAGAAAGAAATGTCGGTCGATGTAACTAGGCACAGTTAGTTTCTCTCCAGGTCGAAGTAAAAGTTGAATTGAAGCAGGTGCTAAGCAAAGACAATTGAGTAACTAGTCTAGTCCTAGTCACTTTTGTTAAAAAAGATCCATGCAAAGTTTATCAATACAGCACGAAAAGCTACGCGTTCGTCATAAAGAACTTAATATAATTATTAATAACCATAGCGTTTGTTATCATCTAGAATGCCATAGAAGGTTATATAGGGATGAAAATATTCGTTTGCATATCGACTGTTTGAATAATTCACTACGATTTCTACGCTTTGTGACAACAAACTGACTTTCATTTTCTTATTCAGTAATGAAGTTCTGAAAACTGTTCCTTGGTACTGTCCACGAGAAAATTATCATTTCGTTTTCACAGTTAATTATGTTGCAGCTTATTCAGACTTGGCGTGTATTTGCATATCTTACTGTCTTCGTTTATTCCACTTTTTCCTGTTTTCCACCTATTACTGGACGCTAAGATATTCTTCCTTTGTCTTAGTCTATAAGCATAAGATAAGAAACCAAGTGATTGACGTTTACTGTATTCGGGGTCAGGACTTATGAGCATAGAATAATATCTCTTAAAATATAACAATAAAATATGATCCCTCATCAAAATATTTGGAAAGTGACATGAGTGTTAACAGGATTCTTGAAAGGTATCCCTGATTCTTCCATATACTATTTAGTGATCAATATATCTTTGTCTTTAAAAACGGATAGCACGCCCAAAAAGCTCACGTTTAATCCCGCGTAGAAAGCCAGCATTTCTTTTCATGACATAGAACGCTCTTAGTCTTTAAAACCTGGTTCACACAACCTTTGGAATCGGAATTGTAAGACGAGCTTATGACCAGTGTTAATATAATATATTAAGTCTAATATCCCTCATGACTATATTCATTAGGAATTTTTAGACTATATACCCCTCATCACTATTCATCCAGGGGGATGTTAGACCTTAAATATCCCTCTGGAAACAATGGATCCCTGGGTAATCATGATATTATATGACAATGTAACTATTTAGTACTGTTTATGTTGCAAGCGTTTAGTGTTTGTACTCTAATCATCGACCTACATGCATTTGATCATGAAGGGTCTATTTTGGGGTTTTCGACTGAACATTGCAAGTACGCTGATTGCGCCGTCTAAGTGCTAAGAAGCTATTTTATACTTTCTCATTATATACTGTCAGCATCGTCTCTATATTTAGAAGGTAAAAGGATGATAGACCATGTATATGGCACAGCATTTTGCCATATTTAGTTTAACATTATATGTTAAATTGAACATTACAACAGGGGTGGATCCAGGATTTTGTTCAGGGAGGGGTGCAGGGCAGAAAGGTAGCCCAGGGGCTGCAAACCTCAGAATCAAAGAAAATAACGTTATTTCGTATTGGGTATCTTCAAAATATCCTGACAAAGTTCCGCGGCTCCTGTACAAGTAAAGACAGTACAATATTGGTACAAGTTTGCAGAATATATTAAGTGTCTCATTGTCAAACCTTTTGAAAACATAATCAACATTAGGAAAGGTAGTTACATTTGAAATGGCGACGTCTAGTGTACTAAACGTTTTAGCAATGATCAAAGTAAAACTTTCAAAGGATATAAAAGTAAGCAAAGTATCGTGGAAACCAAATCTATATTCATATATTTGACTGTTATATTAAACTATGTAATCGTATCTAACAACATAAAAGTCAGCCTTACCACAGGTAGCCCAAGCTAAGTTTCTGTGGTACTACATATAATAAGAAAATATACGGCGCCAGCGATCCTTAAAAACCTCAATAAAATCGTCAAAAAGTAAAAGAAATGAAAAAAAGTATGGTCACCTTATCCTCGTGCAAATAACCTTATATAACGAAAGAAAAAAATACTTGCCAGCTATTACAGGGCTTACCTCACTCAATGCCACCACACCGTTGCACCGTGGACTTTGGATAAAATTATGAAGGTAGTTTTCACTTCAGTTATAAAAAAAACACCTTAGGTAAAAATTGATATTCATTACTGAAGTCCTTCAATGTAAGAAGACTATCGTAATTCATAAAGTAAATATGATAAAAGAAGGTTTGCACTTCGCTGAAAATTCAGCTTGAAATTAGTATTTTAGGTTTCATTTTATCGACAAAATGAGCTTTGTTATCTTATCGCCTTACTGTACAAAATCGAATACTTTTCTAAGTGATATCATTATTTTTCACTATTAGCAAGATTATAGACTTTTTCATGTCCTAAGTGCTACGCCACCACCTAAAGGGATTGAGAAACTGAAAAAATGACAACAACAACAATATAAGTATGGATCTACGTCTATTGGTGGGGTTATTTTTTTAGGTGAAGAAATGAGTCGTGCCTGTTTGAAGTCAAGGAATAGTTACCGCTCCTTAACTTTGGCCAACTCAAGCCACGGCATGGGTCTATTCTCGATTTGTTAGAGTCGAAGAACTCAAGTTTAAACAGGTCTTATTTCTAACGTCTTTTAAATACCAGTGTTGGGAATTGACCCAATTCCGATGTTGTTCCATGGCTTGGTCTCTTTGAATCCAGATAAGTAATCACGATATCTTCGAATGCAATAGTAGTTTTACCCTCGCCACCAGTATAGGAAGGTGGTCCAGATATGGTAGCTTCAATAGTGTATACAACATCTGGGTCTAGAGGAACAGGCTCGTCAAGATGAATGGTAAATCCATAATAACCATCTGTCTGCTCATCTTCAGTTTCGAAGGTGGAGGAAATCTGCGTTATTTGTTGATCACTCTTATATAAAGCCAGGGTAACGTTGTAAGTAGAACCTTCAGAACCGAACAGTCTCACACCAGCAAGGGAGAGGGGTTTGTTGACCTTGAAATCAATTGCATCGGACCCACCAGAGCATGTCCACATCCTATTTTTGGGAGCCATAATTGATTTGAATCTTATATTTGGAATAACGGCTTTAAATTTTCCTCTTCTAGTATTGCTAAATAACCCTTTCAGTGGAGCTACCGCATTAAAAACCTGAAATAATTCAGTCAATTCATCCAACGTTAGAATCCCACTCGGAAGTATATCCTCAGCGAACTTCTTCTGTGACATCAGTGGAAATCGAATAAGTTTGATCACATCTTCCCCAAGTACTGCTCTCTTATTCTCCCTGTTGTCTTCCAAACCTTCTTCTTTGATTCTATTCAAGGCCCATTTTTCCACTGCTTCGAATAAAACCACTTCATCAATGGAAAGAGTATCCCTACCAAGCACTTTGCACAACATTTCCTTTGAAATATTCAGAAATGACTTAGAAAACACAGCTCTTTCAGTATCACTATCCACCATATCCCAGCACTTCTTTTCAACCTTCTCGTTACGTATCTGGGGTAATACGTGGAACACTTCCTCTGGTTTAAGCTCCTTTTCAAGATATTCCTCACATTTCTCCTTCAGGAATGGCAGCATATACTTCTCCGATAGATAAAGCACTTCCAAAACATTACTTCCGGTTAAGTTGACCTCGTCTGAATAGACGTATCGAAGCATTTCTTGTAGTCCTTCCTTGGTACAGTCTGGTATGTCGATAGTATGCCTAGTCTCTGCGAATTCCCCATAGAACATGGCCTCAAAGACAGGACTACTGATAGCCAGAATGTACTTGTGTGCTGGGATTGTGACTTTGTCACCATTAGCATCCATCACAGACAACTCTACATCACAGAACAAGGACTTGTTGTAGGCGTATAGATGGCGTTCTTTGAAGGAAGATAACTTGGTTTGCCAGGCTGAAGCTTCCATTTTACAAAGCTATTTTATTTCAGTTGACTTGAGATTCCAACTTTAGTCTATTAAGAGCGAAAATACAGCAAAAAATTCCGCTATATTTAGGCACAACTCGGCGCTATCTCAAGAAAGAAAGTGAAGGTTCCAAGCGAAAGATGGTAGTAAACAAAGCCAAAGCCACAGTACCGTCTAGTCCTAGTCTCCTCGCGGTCAATCAAGGTCTTTGCAAAGGTTATGTATTCAGTGTGACAAGTAAGCGTTCGTGAAAAGGAATAATGTACATTTATATCTCTGATAGGATTTGCCGTTATTATCGTGAATGTGAGGGAAGATAAACATCATGGGGTTTATTTATAAACTATGATCATCGTTTTAATCGGCCGCGAGTGTGTGACGATTTGCATTATATTCCGTTACCGTAGTGTGTTGCGTTACCTTTTACTACGTTATCGTTTCTAAATACAATAGATTTGTTAGAACAAATGCGCATAACCTTCTCAGGATAGGGATGCAGAAAATGGTAAAAGAAGCTGAAAACTAGGTCTGGGCATGTACGAACTTTATACGGAAATGCGACGGCGTAAACGTCACGCTTTCGCGCTGCAAATTCTGGTTTGGAAAACACGCAAAAATCTAAGAAAATTTCCTCTTGGATCAGGAAATTGAGGTTGCTTTAGTATACGAATGCTATCGAACTACCTGTATTTTTTTATTTTTCTAAACTGGCGTTACTGTTGTCTTTGGTAAAGAAAAAATGCATATATGAAATTCGTTTTTCCGAGCTTAAGGTTCAACAGAAATTTTGAAACGACCTCAAGGTAATAGGAATTTGGGCTGCGGTTAGGCCCGGTTTAGACGTTGAATTTCACATGTACCGAATCTAATTCAAATCAACCTAAACAATAGATTTTGCTTATTTTCATTAGATTCGGCACATGTGAAATGTGACGTCTAAATCAGGCCTAACTTGATTTTATTTTTATAAAATCATAACATTTGTAATCAAAAACTATGACAAGCATTGAAATTAGCCACTTCCAACCGAGGCTGGTACCGTACATGATTTTTTTAGTTTGACGCCTCAAACAATTCAGTCTGATGTTGCTTCGATTAAGCGCCGCATTATTGAATGAATGCGAGCGCTTATTTGAGGGCAGCGCTCTTTAATATTTCTGCTACTGGATCGTGCGCGGCGCTTAATCGAGAGCGACACTTAAACGAGAAAATACTGTATATATTGTATATGCTACGATACTGATCAACAAAACTAAGAACAAGAGAGATCTTTGAAATTCAATTTTAGAATAATTTATGCCCTAGATATATTTTTATACATGAAAAGATACTGATAATAATGCATAAATTTAAACTTTGTAGTACTAAAATATCTATATTCAGTTTCTGCATGACACATTAGAAATCCTTTGGCTTTGTCCCACTACTTATAACCCATGACTCCATAAAAGATCATATTTAAAACTGACATCATGTCACCGCATAATATCAAACAACATCATTTATTTAAACGCAAAAAAATCATAAACTGTAAGAATCCTTAGTATAATATGGAAACGCATTACAATAGTATTTCCTACACCCCAGTCCTGATTTCCAATCCTTTAATGATTGGTAAAATACTTCGTTTCCGTATTTAGATGAAATATACAATGGGCTTTTATTTGTCATTATAAATGCAATAAAGAGCTTCAAAGATATGAAATACGTGCTATAATTATAATTTGTATGATAACAATTTTATACTAGTTATATACAAAGATTTCGAGTGGTTTACCGTGAAATATCCCGCGAGTCACTTGTAGTTCCTAGTATACACATGGGCCTTTAGCGAGTGTGTATACAAAGCTTAAGAAAATACAAGTCGCGAGTGGGATATCCACGGTATGTTACGATAAACCATTGTATAACAATTTTATCCCACACCATAGAAAATACAATATACACTTAATGACTGGTCCCGAGGGAAACAGTTAGTTTTGTTTCCCGAGAATCTCGGCGGACCTCGGGAAACATTGAGATTCGAGGGAAACAAAACTAACTGGTTTCCCGAGGGATAAGTCATTAAGCGTTTTGTTATATAGCTAATCATTTTAGACAAGTTAATTTAGAAAATTTTTATTTTTATTCCGTGCGCTGGGCACTTGTATCCCGGTCGGGATACAGTTAGATTTAACTAGTATCACGTGAGCATCTATCAACCAATGAGAATGCTCGTTATATAGTCAAAATGATTAGCTATATAACAAATGCGTAGATTCAAGGCCTAGTGCATGATGGGACGGAAGAGTGAAATACAGACGAATATACAACGGCTTTCCTGCTTTTTGATTGGCTGTATTTTCCATGGTGTGGGATAAAATACAATATGTTGACTGTGTATTGTCTAACTACATTGTTTTATTTGTTTTCCATCAAAACAGAGTATATACTCAAGTATGTTAAGGCCTGGTTTTAGCCAAATATATGGAAAAATACGTTTTTATTTCACGTTTCCACAAAACTCATCGGATTGGCAAAAAATTTGGCATGCTGATAGATCTGTAAATGATTTTGAGCCTTAACGTAAAATTTTGACTTAAGGGTGATCACGTGACTAGCTAAGAGCGATAAGGTGATTCATTTTTCTTTTAAAAATGCGTAATAAATTTTTAATATATGAAACAAACTTATACATCAAAAAAGACTTTACTTCAAAGTCTTAAACGATTGTCGTTCGAAAAACTTGGTTATCAGTTTTTGTTAACGAGATATTTAGTGAAACAGGTCACGTGACCATGATATCCATTTAGAATCCCCTTAATATCTCCCTTCCAAGAAATTAAGTTCAAAGAGATTTATATCTCAGAAACTTGTAACATTAATTTAATAATAAACCATAAGGGATGCTAAAACAATGCGTCTAGTTTTTTTTTGTGTGTTTTTTGTGTTTTTTGTTTTTTTTGTTTTTTTTGTTTTTTTGTTTTTTTTTGTTTTTGTCTAGTTTTTTTTTTTATTATTCAATCCACAAATAAGGCAGCTAAGCAATTTATAAAAGCTGTAAAAAAGATCACTAAGGGTTCCTCAACATCCTCCCGACACATGAAAAGAAAAATGATTTGCGGTTAGTTCAGATAGCTTTGCTAAAGATCAGTGTGGGAAATTGACCCTGCTTTATCGATGTGCCATTTTGTGTTTTCTTTGAGCACATATACGTAACCTCGATCCCATTAACCTCAACAGTGGGTTTACCATCCTCGCCAAAGTAAGAGGTTGGGCCAGAGATAACTGCTTCAATAGTATAAACAACGTCCTTTTCTAGGGTAACAGGTTCAGCAAAAGGTATGGTAAATCCATAATAACCATTTGTCTCTTCGCTATCAGTTTTCATCTCGAAAGAGAGCTCCTTGATCTTTTGATCACTGATGTACAAGGCTAGAGTAACGTTGTAGGTGGAACCCTTGCTTCCAAAGAACCTAATTCCGGCGAGAAAGATTTTTTCGTTGATTTTAAAGTCAATTGCATCTGGACTACCCCCATATGACCACAAGCCACTATGACTATGTGGTTGTGAAATTGAGTTGAACCGACTAACTGTTATGCAACTTCTTTTCCTTGTGCGGTTACATTCTGAGTCACCCAGATTACTGAACAACTGAATTAGTTCAGTGACTTCGTCCATTTTCAGAACTCCACTTGGAAGTACCTTTGTTGCGAATTGTTTAAGAGACATCAGTGGAAATCGAATAAGTTTGATCACATCTTTCCCAAGTACTGCTCTCTTATTCTTCCTGTCTTCTTCCAAACCTTCTTCTTTGATTCTATTCAAGGCCCATTTTTCCACTGCTTCGAATAAAACCACTTCATCAATGGACATGTTGTTCCTACCAAGCACTTTGCACAACATTTCATTTGAAATATTCAGAAATGACTCAGAAGATACAGCTCTTTGAGTATCACTATCCACCATATCCCAGCACTTATCTTCAAACTTCTCGTTACGTATCTGTGGTAATACGTGGAACACTTCCTCTGGTTTAAGCTCCTTTTCAAGATATTCCTCACATTTCTCCTTCAGGAATGGAAGCATATACTTCTCTGCTAAATAGCGAACTTCTAAAACATTACTTCCGGTTAAGTTGACCTCGTCTGAATAGAAGTATTGAAGCATTACTTGTGCTCCTTCCTTGGTGCAGTCTGGCAGGTCGATAGTTCGTCCAGTCTCTGCTAATTCTCCATAGAACATGGCCTCAAAGACAGGACTACTGATAGCCAGGACGTACTTGTGTGTTGGGATTGTGACTTTCTCACCATTAGCATCCATCACAGACAACTCTACATCACAGAACAAGTACTTGTTGTAGGCGTATAGATTACGTTCTTTGAAGGAAGATAACTTGGTTTGCCAGGCTAAAGCTTCCATTTTACGGAGGTTTTTTCTGTCACCTTGAGATCTCAATCTTAAGAGCGAAAACTCAGGAAGAAATGTCGCTGTAATTACGCACAACTCAATGCTATCTCAGCAGATAGAAAGTGAAATTTCCAGTCGAAATGGGGTCGTAAACAAAGCCAACGCCGAAGTCTAGTCCTAGTCTCCTATCTGTCACACACATCTGTCACAAATCAAGTCCTTGCAAAGGTTATGCAAATTAAGCAAAAGGCTTAATGGTCATCTATATCTCTAGTATTTGCCGTTATTATCGTGAAGTGGGGAAAGGTAAACATCACAGAAATATTTATAAACTATGATCCTCCTTTTCGTCGGGGGAGGGGGGGGGGGGGTGGGGAATCAGGGTATCGATTTGTTTTAATATTATATTTCGTTACAGTAGTTTGTTGCGTTACTTTTCTTACGTTCTATTTTAATTCCGCTACTTTGCTACGACCCACAAAGCATTTCCATGTGCCTCATTTGCATCACATTTTAGAGGCACTTTTCATAAACACATAGTTTCCTTGTGCAGTCAAGGATAACAAGGTATTGTATTTATGCAATGTGACCTTCAATCTACGTCTATTAAGAGGATAATGTATGTCGCTGCAACTAGGTACAACGCAGCCCGGGGGGGGGGGGGGGGGGGGGGGACTCCGGGGAAAAAGTATCGGGTATGCTCGTCGTATCTCTTAGGGGTAAAAATCAGCGATTTGGTATCTTTTAGGGTCTTGAATTTGAGGTTTATCAAATCAGCACTTTCTGGTATCTTTTAATTTAGGGTGTAAGGAATTAACTAGCCCATCGCATAATAACGCAATATGTATGCCTGCGTAAATTCAGATTATTACTCAAGGAAAAACATTTCAAAAGCTTTTATCTTTTAATAGCATTGTTTTTGTGGTATCTCTTAGGGGTTAAAATTTACCAAGTCACGCCCTTTTAAAAAAACTTCCGGTATCTCTTAGGGGTATTTTTGGAAATTTCCGACGAGGATACCCGATACTTTACCCCCGGAGTCACCCACCCCCTCCCCCCCCCCTCCCCGGGTGTGCAGCATGACAGTTAAATGCGTTCATGCTCATATTATGTCCTTTGACAACTCTAGTATTCATAATATGATAAATTGCTTCTTCAACCTATATATTTTTTTATGTATTTTGCTGAGATTCCGACCTACACGGTCTTGAGGGCAGAGTCGAGAAAAACACGAGAAAACGTGGCACACAAAAGCGTAGAGCGCGCGCAGAAAAAAACAAGGTGCGATCAAAATTAAGCGCGTGAAGTTAGGAAGGAATAATAGTAATTATAATAGAAAATAAATGAATACGATAAAATTAATTATTACTATTATTATTACCTTTCTTATTTTATTTATTTAATTTTATTATTATTATTATTATTGTTATTATTATTATTATTATTATTATTATTATTATCATTATTCCTAAAATTATCATTATTTTTAAACTTTAAGGAGGCGAGATTTGCTTTTATATATTCCCTTAGCGTAGTGTGTTGCCTTACCTTTTCTTACGTTCTAAGTTGTAAATACAATCGATTTTCCGGCCAGTTATAAAATCGTGCTGATTACTTTCTCAGGATAGATATCTGAAAAACTGTGAAAGTCTCACAATGCACTGCAATGCCAACTCGATCCAGTTCTTGCCTCAACCTCAGAATGGCCAAAGACCGAATGCCAATATGGCCGCCATTGACTTTTAGAAATTAAAGACTAATCTTTAATAAAAGCACCACCGGCACCAGAAAGAGCAAACAGAAATATGTATTTTTGGGAAGTTTCTTTGCTTGGAATTGATTTCAAGTGAAGCTATTTGGAATCAAAATTACAGAGATTTGTATGTGTTCAGTGAACTATTTCCTTGCTAGCCTGGTTGTGGCGTTTTTCACGTTTTTTAAAATTAGCTTAAATTCTCATAACTTCTCAAGAATTTAATATTTTTGTCTCAAACTTTCTAACTTTGTTGATGTCATTCTAATCTATAATTTTAATGTAGTGGTCAACTAAAATATGAATTTAAAAAATTGTGAAAATGAAGTGGTGGCCATATTGGCAGTTCGGTCAATAGGTGCTCCCACGGGGTACAAGGAGTTAGGATATTAACTGTACTTTTCTCGACCAACCAGAATGGAATAATTTTGTTGAGTGTACTTTAAAGTCAAATACGAAGTACCAAGTAGACTCTAAGCAAAAGTATTGAAAGTTTCCTTTATTTTCTAAATCTACAATCTTGTATTTACTGCACTGAGTATGTATGTGTGTGGACTATATATATATACATGGTATACTAGGATAATCAACAAACTTACGAAATCTATATAAGACTCGGACTCTTAAAATTCAACTTTACAATAATTCAGGTCCAAATATATTTTTTTCCACAGAAAGATATTGAGAATAAAGCCTGCATCAATTCTGCATAAAACTTAAGAAATTTGCATCATTAGGTCAAAATTGCTTTACTTTTGCCTGCTACTTTGTAATCAGTCCTAAAATATCATATTTTATTTAACATTACATTAAATAAAAAACCTATTGTTCAATGAGATGCAAATGAGACAACAAGCATTGTATCGACTCACTTGTATGATTCTTAAAACAGAAGAATATCTCATTTACATGCATCCGTAATAACAGCTATCAGGGTCCGTGCAGGCTTCTTGTGAAGACATTCAAGGACATTTCAAGGAGTATTCAAGGACCAAAATGAAAATTTTCAAGGACCACATAATGATGGGTGCGATCGGGATTACGAACTTTCAGATGAGGAAAACAAGTCAGGCGTTTTTGGGTTACAAAAACCTTTCTAAATATTTTTCAAGCAGCATTTACGATTTTCAAGGAATTTTTTTCTTTTTTCAAGGAGTTTCAAGTGCCCTTGAAATGAGTTTTCAAATGCCAGCACTTTTCAAGGAGTTCAAGGACCTGCACGAACCCTGAGCTATAATTGCTACAGTCTGTATCAACTGACATCAACGTCTACGTCTACGGAACTATCTATTTCTATTTACGACTTGAAAAAAAGAAAGAAAGACAAAGAAAGAAAATCATAAGTTTTAGAAAATATTGCAGATCACCAATCAAAAATATATTAAATTCACGACGTTTGGCCAACACAAACGGTACCATAATCCTAGTGATTGTTGAAAGAATATAGCTACAAGTTGGTGAAGGTTTTGTTGCATGTTGCCGGAAAAACTGCAGACAAAGTTTGGTAAATTCTATATTGTTGTGAGGTTTTGCCGACTGCATTAACAACACCCATAGTGCATTCTTTTCGGGCTTGGTATGCTGAACATGCAACATCAGAAAAAAAACCTTCACCAACCTTTTTTGAAATAGCTGTAACAGCGAGAATTGTGATTGCAAAAGGTGGCAGTGGAGGCGGCACGAAATTAGAAATGTATGGCAAAGCATTAAAAAAAATGTATAACCTAGGCCTTAGATTTTTTTCCTCATTTCCTCCTAAATGCGAAAGCACTTGCCCAAAAGACCTCTTGCACAAGTGCACTATGCTCTAATTATATACAGTTACATCTTGTGCTTATAGAAAGAAAAAGAAAAAAGATCTGTGAAAACACCCTTTGCTTGCTGAAATTAAAGGCTTGAGGTGTACTGGTGATTAATATAGTACATTTTTCAAAGTTTCTACATTTTTTCAAGAAAAGAACTTTAACTATGCTACATGGCGATGTATACAAGTAAGAGAAGTGCTATTGATAAAGGATCATCACTGTGCGGCTTTATCTATGTGCGTTGAAATACGGATTGACAAACGAAAATCCTCGAAATTGTCCTTGGTCCATGGACTGCAACAGTTCCTTGTCTGTTGGCGTGAATTTTGGAGCCTCCATGGTAAAGTCTGGATCAAAGTTACTAGTATCCTTTAGGTCTTTCTGCGGAGAAAAAAAGAATAAGAATTAATACATGGAAAACGAGAAATAAATAAAGATATTTAGTGTATAATAATAAGAATAGGTCACCCTTTATTGATTCGGTTTTCCTCCCTCCGCAAAAACCAGGTGATCTCGCTTCTCTCAGGCCGATAAAAATAGCCAATTAGCGAACAATTTGTTCGTAGCTCAATGTTTTCTATAGTTCCAGGTTTTTGGCTGGGTTTACAACAGCTTTTGCTCGAAAATAAAGAAAATAAAACTCATCCGTGCAAAGATTCGCCAAATACCTTTTAGAAAAGGCATATTTCGTCATTGTTGGTGGAAAATATTTCATTTTGACAAGAGATAATAGAGAACACTTGAAAATTTTCGCTGTGACAAACAATGCATTACGCGTCTAGATTCCAGATAAACTGGAATCAACTTCTCAATTTAAATTAGAATTTCAGTGGATGAAATACCACTGCGAAATCCAATTATTTACTTTATTTATTCACTTACAACTTTAGGCTTGAATGGAGGTTCTAATTGTCTTGCTTCGAGCTTCGTCCAATTGATGGTCCTGAAGAACTTATGTCCCCTGATATTTGGGTTGGTGCCATGTCTATAACCAAGTCTTTCAACTGGTGTTCTCTCAAACAACTAAAATGGCAATGATAGAAACGAAATATAGTTAAGAAGAGTTTGCCTCATTACATGTGAAAAACTGAGGGAGTCGGGGTGAGGTGGGAATTGTCTTCATCGTGAGATCTAAACCCGGTCTAAAGCCAAAGTTTGCACCAACCACCGTTTTGCTCAATTCAGTGTTCAGTTAGATTAAATTCGTTTTGTGCAAATGATTCATCCAAAACTTTTTAACTAAATATTGATAGGTGAGGTCACATTTTACGTTCATCTTACAAAAGAAGTTGGTAGACGTTAAAACCCTTAAAACATTAGACCATTAGACCTATAACTAAAGTATGTTCCATTTGTGGTTCACCAAAATTTTCAAGAGAGTCAAAAGAGAAAGCCATGGCGGCCATTTTGGTGGTATCAACAGAGTAGGCTGATAAGAAATCTCTTATCAGATACCACCAACATGGCCGACATTACATAATGTGTAATAGTTCCCTTTACAGTTCCCGGCGCTATCTTGAAAGGTAGCTGTGCCTTTGCATCAAAGTGACACGAACGGTGAGCTTGCATCAAAAGGTCTCTATATCATTGCAAGCTCACAGTTCATCTCACTTCGATGCAAAGGCATGGCTACCTTTCAAGATGGCGCAAGGAACTGTGAAGGGGACTATTGGAAAATCAGGCAGTTGACAGGGCTTTTAAAATGGACTCAAATGTCAATGGTTATTAGATTAGAGTATTACCTGTCCTAGGAGTGATACAGCATCATCAGATATCCATTTGGGATAATGGACCTTGTCGCGACAAATTGAATCAAACAGGTCTTCCTCGTCTTCACCAGCAAATGGAGACTAATGGGAAATACAGAGAGTAAAGTGAATTACATATTCTTTAGGTAAAGAGGCATTTGGATATTCAATTGTGTGTGACTCTGTAAATAGACCCCTTTTACGTGATGTCAAAGCAGCTCAATTTGGAGGACAAAACAAAAGAATTTCAATCTTCTGAGAATTGGAACCTATTGTTTTGTCCTTCCAATTGAGCTGCAATCCAAAGTGCTGCAAGGGGGCTATATCTCGCTTGAATCAAATTCCAATCCTATATTCTTTATCGTTAGAGTGAACGGAGAAATGATAGTCAAGAGAATAACGTGTGTCTTAAAATGACCCAAAAACAAGAAACAAAATATGACACTAGTAGTATATTGGGGAAAGTTTACCTGTCCTATTAACATTTCATACACAAGGACAGCAAATGACCACCAATCCACAGAGGAATCATATCTCCAGTTTTTCAGGATCTGTTTGAAAAATGAAGCTCGATGAGTACAAAGAAAACAAACAAACGAACAAGAAAACAAATGAACAAGCAGGCAGTCAAACAGCAGAGCAGAGCAGAGCAGAGCAGAGCAGAGCAGAGCAGAGCAGAGCAGAGCAGAGCAGAGCAGAGCAGAGCAGAGCAGAGCAGAGCAGAGCAGAGCAGAGCAGAGCAGACAAATGGTCGACACATGTTTGACTGTATATGTACCTCTGGTGCAATGTAGTCAGGTGTTCCACAAAATGTTGAGGCTTTCTTCCCTTCTAGAACGTTTTCCTTGCACATTCCAAAATCTGCTAGTTTGATGTGCCCTTCACTGTCCAATAAGATGTTGTCTAGCTTCAAGTCGCTAAAATAAGATGAAAAAAGTTCTCTTGATGATATTGTTGGTAACATAATTTGTTGATGATATAAATAGTATTTAGAAAAGATGTGACACTGAAGTCCATTCATCATTTTCCATACATCGGTTCACTGGTCACAGACAGAGCATTCAATCGAGACTGCAAGGTAGTGTCAAAAGACTGTTTTTTTTTAATTTGAACATTGCAACCTCGACTGAATGCTTTGTGTTTGACCAGTGAACCGATGTATTGATAGTGGTGAATACGACACGAGTGAAAAAAGCACTGCGCATGCTCGGACGTTCGTCGTGTTTACAAAGAAAACCATTGGAGATTTACCGGCGTTTAGTAAATCTCTAAAGTTAAGGCCGTTCGTGGAAAGTTAGTGCTTATTTTTTCCTGACACATTACTTTAGTTCTTTTCTTTCCCTGGTCAAATAATCTGAGAGAAATTCGCATAATACAAGACATGTAAATCTCCAATGGTTTTCTTCGTAAACTCGATTCGTCTATGAATTTTCTGCCGAACTTCCCATGCGCAGTGCGTTTTTCACCCGTGTCGGTGAATACTGATAAATTTAGAAAATATGAAGACATGCAACTATCTGGATCGCCATTGAGTGGCAAGAGTGGTGTAGCGGTAAAACGTTCGAAAAAATACATCAGATACTTACCGGTAAATGATTCCAAGTTCGTGTAGGAACTCTAACCCACAAAGAATTTCTGCAGCATAAAATCTGCATTATAAAATAAAACGATCTGTTAGGATGGGTTTATCAATAGGAAGCTTGCTTGAGTGACACTAAGACTAGAATAGGATGCGTTTCTGTATGATGGATGATGATGGTGATGTTGGATGATGGTGAGGATGATGGATAATGGCGATGGTGATGGGGACGATGATGGATGAGGATGATGAACGATGATGATGGATGATGATGATGATGATGGATGATGATGGTGATGGGGACGATGATGGATGAGGATGATGATAGTGATGGTGGATGATGATGGTGATGTTGGATGATGATGATGATGACGATGGATCATGGTGAGGATAATAGCGATGGAGACGATGATGGATGAACGATGATGATGGATGATGATGATGGTGATGATATTGAGGATGATAATGATGGATGATGATAATGATGGTGATGATGGATGATGATGATGATTATAACAGCACTCACAAACGGTGATTACCTAGATCTCTTTTCGTCGAATTTCCCAGATGATTGAATATGAAACATGAGATCCCCGCCATTAAGATACTCCATGACAAAGAACAAGTGATCCTGAAGGAACACAGATAATAAGGATTATGAGCGTACTACGATAACCATTCTTACGGGAAGCCATTTCAATGTTACGGCATTTTGTATCGTGTACGTGCTGTAAGTCAGTACCGTATGTTTCCCACTCATACGATAACCATTCTTATGGGAAGCCATTTCAATGTTACAGCATGCCGTGCCCTGTACGTGCTGTAAGACAGTACCGTATGTTCCCCACTCATACGAACACCGCGCTTTATACAGCTAGCAAGATGAAGTGTACTTACTGTCGACTGGAATGCCGAGTGCATATGCGTTAAGAATGGATGCCTTGTTGCTAAGGCCAACACCCTACGTTCAACTAATGTACACTCCACATCATCATCTTCGAGGACAACATCTTTTTTGAGTGCTTTGATGGCGAAGTACTGCTTTGCCCCTTTTAATTCGCATAGGAGAACCTATAGGATCAAAACAGTAGGTAAGCAAGGAAAATAAATAAATATGAATCTCTAACTTGCAGCGAAAATGATTTTTTTTTTTCCGGGATGGAATGAAAACCAATGAAATGAAAACCGATTTGTCATTACTGAAAATGATGAAGCAAAGCTGACTTCCTTCGGTCACATGTTAAAATCCCCACCATCGATACTCGGTTTATCGAAGTACGCGTCAAATTTCCCGTCTTACCTTCATTCACAAAGCTAAATGCTCTTTAGACTTGACGACGGGTACGAGTTCGAGTACGACTACGATATTTTGTCGCTAAAAATCTTCCACTACAAACTCGTTGTCATCCTCTATTTGGACATCTTTAAAACAACAGTTGAACCAATGCAAGGACAACTACGAGTTTGTAGAAGCACACTTTAAAAGGAATAATCTCGTAGTCGTACTCGTAGTCAAATCAAAAGTTCCCTAGAGGTACGGTAATACGAGCAACAGAACGTGCAACGTGTTGCGCAATATTGTTGCGCTGCAAGTTGCAGAGTGAATGTTGCTCGTATAGACCATTTTCGAGATGCGCGAGCGCTTTCAAAAATATCGCAGGCGCAGACATGAAAGGAGGCATTTTGAATCTGGGCAAGATCGCTTGAGCTATTGACTCTGCCCGAAAATCCCTCAAGATCATATCTGCGCTTGCGATATTTTTGAAAGCGCTCGCGCATCTCGAAAATGGTCTACTTTATCACCCCGTGCAACAACAAAATTTTGTTGCGCGACTTTGTTGCACAAAGTAGAAGCTATTTCTGCTCTCTGATTAAACAAAAGGTGAGAAATTCGGGATAAAATCGCATGCGCACTGACAACGATTCTTAAACTTTGAACTGGCTTATTAACTCCGTATTTTATTGCCCGCCCTGTCCCGAGGGTCGATGGTTTCAATAGAATAATGCAAAACAAAATTCTCACCTTCCCAAAGCTTCCTTTCCCAAGAACCTTCAATAAATTAAAATCTTCTATGTGACATTGTTTCAAATCAAATTTTGATTTGTCTTCCTCTTTGGCCCTCGGTGAGACAGCATCCCACAGCGCTTCGTAAATCCCAGCTGAGTCTTCTTCATCTTCATCTTCGATTGTCTGGGACGCTAACGATTGTGCAAGAGCCATTTCTTGTTGTGCATTGCTAATTTTTTTCTTCTGAACTGCGGCCTAGAAAAAGGAAAGATAAATGAATAAATAAGAAATTGTTTCATAGAATAGCTCTTCTTCCGCTGAGATTAGTTACAACCGTTCTCAATAGCACTGAATGGCGGAATCGAGGGAATAAATGAATAAGAAGAAAACTTAAAAACCTAAATAAAGTTTGCAACTGTATTGACGAAACGGACGTCAGAGTGAAAGAGCAATGCTCTCATAAAATTGTAGCAAAAAAAAAAAAAAAAAAAAGAAAAAAAAAAAAGACGACGACGAAGAAAAAACACTTGCAATCACAAAGTTTTCACGTGCACGTGCGTATGAAATGCCATGGAAACGCCTTGATCGACGTCATTAAAACCTACTCCGTCGCGACGACGATTCCGCTCCTGATATTACAGCCACACGCGCACTCTTGCGAATTGCGACAAGTTGGTTTTTGGTGGACGTCAATCAAAATCGTTGCCATAGCACTGTCGGAAAACACAAAGTTACAAAGGCATGTGCGTATGGAATGTCATGGAAATGCTTTGATTGACGTCCACCAAACCCTACTTTGTCGCGACACAAAAAATCGCAACAGTGCGCGTGTGTCTGGGAATGGCTGTAAACTGTCATGCAATGGACTTTTCTGTTCATAGTATCAACAAGGTGATGTTTACATAAAACCCCGAGTTTGAGAGTCGATCCAAGCTGCATTATTTGGTGAAACGCGAGCTCTGTCTCTGTTACATTAGCCGTGCTTCAAAGGTATGGTAATACGAGCAACAAAATCGTGCAACTTGTCGCGCAACATTGTTGCATTGCAAGTTGCAGAGTAAATTTGACTCGTATTACCACCCCAAGATTTTGCTGCGCGACTTTGTTGCACAACGTAGAAGCTCTTTCTACTCTTTGCAGCAATGAAAAGGCCACATGACTATTTTTCGTGGCTTTTAATAATCAATAAGTGCACAACCCTTTTTGGGACTTTGATGCTGCAGGTTTTCCTGTATTTGTTGTAGTACTACAGTAAACACTGTATGTCTAGTCGGTTCTATCAAGTAAAGTGCAGCTCACCTTTGCTTCTTGAACAGCTGCTGATAGTTCTTTTTGATTAACTCCACATAAATTAGGGACATGTTTACGGCATTTGTGGTGAATGTTCATATTACATGCTGTAAGTATCGAAAGGAAATGACACGATTAGAAATCACGATTGTCCTCTAATTATAAGCAACCTTCTTTAATGGGAAAGGGAGGGGAGGGGAGGGTCGACCAATAGCAAGAATGGTGTATCTGATAATTTCAGAGTATATTCCATTGGTAACATCGACAAATGATGAGCCATGGCAATTGGAAGGGTACTGGTTTTGTATTCTGAAGTAACAAGGTGCATCACTACTCCCTTTAGATTGAATGCACATCCATAGAAGGCTATCACTCCCAGTATTTTGGATGAAATAAGGTTTCATCATGAGGCCCTGGCCCGGGAGATTGAGCAATCACTCCTGCATGTTTAACGTAAAATAGTGGTGAGAGTGCTTGCCTCTCACCAATGCGACCCGGGTTTGAGTCCTGCTGGGTTCGGTGTCACATGTGAATAGAATTATTTGTTGGTTCTCTCCTGTGCTTTTCTCCAGATTCTTCGGTTTTCCTCCCTCCTTAAAAATCAATTTTCTTTCAAATTCCTATTTAATCCTGGACTTCACAGTAATTGAAGCTTAACTCTGTTTTGAATTTGCCACGCTATGACAACAGCCAAAGCTTAATTAAGATTTAGAAATAAAGTATTGGGTTAACGGTATTCTGAACACAGCCACCATCAACATAGAAAATTGTAAGTTATAAATTTTCTCTTACCGGTACATTTAAGTCCTTGTCTAAAGAGGCCATATAAAAGAGATCCACAATGATCACAGAATGTTGGACTAAGGTAGTTGTGAACTTTAAAGATGTGAGGAATATCAAGGTTGAATCTTTCTTTTAAAGTCTGTGTAGAATGGAAATGATATATTTGGTATATGAATAGGTTGTTTCAAATCATTTCAAAGGCAAGGGATAGAGCTTTTAAGTTATAACATATTTCTGGGTCCAACTGCTCACAAAAACAACTTCTAACAAGAGGGGAAAAAAATTCTCAATGGTTTAACTTCCACCTGAAACAATTAGAACATTGTATAAAAATCCTGTCGAGACGAGCAAAAAGTAGTAGAATCTTTATAGAACTGTTTTTCGTTTTTCATTTTTGTTAAATTCAGCCAGGATGGTGGTGGTAAAACCCATGTAGGCATTCATTATAATTTAATAATAACACCATCATGATAGCATCATATACTACAACTACCAGTTCAAACCTCCAGTACACTTTCTTTAGACAATAGACCTTTTCGGCTTGGGTGTAATGTTTTCCCATTTCAGACCACCTGTCATTCTCTTAAGAATAAGATTCTTTATTTGAGTTGATCCATATTCATGTGTCTTCAAAGAAATGATACTCTAGGGAATGACACATGGCCTGGAATGGGAAAACATTACACCCAAGCCAAAAAGGTCTATTTACTGAGGCATTGCATTGTTGTTGCAGTAAGACGATGTTACCATGACAATGGCTTATCAAATACTAACCCCATCTTCTAATGGTCCTCTTGACCCTGAACAGTTGTGTAGGATCTTGTCGTGGCATTTTTTATGACATGTTAATTGACAGGCTGAAAAATGATTAAAAAAATGTGAAAATGTTGGCTTGGAGAAATATATATATAAATATCATTATAAATATAAGTATATTTATCTATACTTATATAAATATAAGCATAGATGTATGATTTTAAGACTTCCTATTGGTTGAAATACGGGATCATTCCGAGAGCCTTGTTTCAGAAGTGATTACATTTTTAAATGGAGTTTTCCATTTTTAAATGAACGCTTGTTGTCTATACTGTCGGTAGAGTGCTCAGTACATTAAAATGTAGAGTGTAATAAATTGTGGATTGAAGATAAGGCTTTAATCCTGTCTGACGATTGCGTAACAGCTAAAGTGATGTCTTGTCTTTAATTGATCTTCAATCCACAATTTATAAATATCATTATAATTTTTTTTTTTGTTGTAAATCATGGCTTCCATCTAAGGCAAAAAAATGTCATGTTGGTGAAAAAAATTTCACAAAAAAGGCATGTGGGTGAAATATTAGCCCAAGGCTTATTTACAGTGGTTTACGATATGTGACGTACTGTTCAGACGTGTACAGTACATGTATGGTCACATGGACTTATCACTGTTTTGAAATTACTATACAATATGTACTGATAGAGACAACATGTACAGTCGTGACAGGGAAATCAGGCTATCAAATTAATCCTCAACAGATGTGAAGTACATGAGAACCTAGACTCTAAAAGGGTTATTTGATTGATAGTACTCTATTGCCAATTTGTCTGTCGCGACTATTGTCTCAATCAGCGCATCTAACAATGGAAGTAGTGGTAATCAACAGCTGAGCAGTGTACTATAAAAAAAGATATGAATATAGCAAGCTAACCTCTGCACTGGTATCCTTGTTTATTGAAACCCCTGCAAATCAGAAAGTACATTATTAATTCATACAATTTAAGTTAATTAATCAATTCAATATTACTGTAGCTTTAATACATGTCTGGCTAAAATTGATACTTGTCCAGACAAACCAATTTTAGGCCAGTCCTATCTACCACACTGACTGGTCACATACTGAGCGTCCCATGTCGCCAGCCATCATGTCTGACCTTTAATCAGCCAGTAATTTAACCCTGCATGCATGGGACTGTTAATTATTGCTATAGTGACACAAGTACAGTATTTAACTGTTTGGAGATGGGAATTTAAAGGCAAAAGGGAACTATTTTAGAACCAGAATATTATGGACAAAATGTTGAACTAGCAGGGACATGGATAATACATGGATGCAAAGATTCCCAACATTAAGTTGCAGTTGCAAGCTTAGACAACTATCAAAATTTTTATTCCTATAAGACAAAGTTGACTAACTTTTTTAATGTGCAATTACACCTGTATAGTCAACATATTAAATCATATAACCCACCCCTCTCTTCCTCTCACTCCTCTAAACTTACCATAAGAATTCCCGACAGAATGCACAAAAAACTGGCTGTCGGAAAAACCTAGCGACAAATCGATGTCCCCTGACCATGTGCTCCTTCTGTTTTCGCATGGCTCCTCTTCTCCCTGTGAGCCCACTGTGGTTTTCATGGGGCTTGCCTTCTTTTTTGGGGTCATCTAGATTATATATATCAAAATATCAAAATCATTCAGATAATATTTTTTAATTTTTAATTTGCTATTACAAAAATGTTTGCTACTAGCTGTTGTCATGATTTTTAACATATGCCACCTTAAAACTGCACACAGCACATGCACAGCAAAGCATGGAAGTTTATATTTCTTCCATACAGTATTATACAAATTACGATAACCATTATTTTAGACACAGGTTTAATTTAATGCTAAATTTGAGTATAATGTTTTTACCTAGGACTTCTGTAAAATGACGAACTTGAACCAGAAGATGACCACCTGGCTGTAAATTCAGCTGAAAAAAAAAATTATAATAATGAGAAACTACAGTATTAACAATTATATAGTTAAATTAAATGCAGTAATTTAATTTTTTAGGGTTTCATTTGAAAGTGCTTTTAATTAATTTTACAATTCATGATTGTAAACTGCATGATATCTGGCATCATTTTACTGCCACTGTCAGATCCAGAATGTTCTAATTATTAAAATCTTCTTTTTCTTTTTTTATTAAAAAATTATAAAAATTAAGGTGGGAATAACTTTATTAGGTATATACTGAAATAAAAGAAAGACCAAGGATAATAATGTTCAGATATTGTATTTCTACCTTATTCGTTCCCAATATTTCACATGTACATTGTACGGTACGTCTTTAATTTCACGATTTTCGCGATTGCAAAAAATTTTTAAGTTCACATTTTTTTTAGAAAATAGATAACGCTGACATACTATCATAGAATTTAACACCCATTCGTCATTTTCCCTGATCCAAATTGTGCAGATAAAATAAAGCCTCACGAAATACTGTCTTGCCAAAAACACAAAATTACTGTAAATACGTGTGAATTAAATTAAGTATCAAATAAGGTAGTTGGTAATTTAATTTCTGAAAATTCAATAGCAGTTGTATACTTGCATGCGGAAAAAATATGAATGATTCTAAATTTTATGACTGCATGACTCACATACCCAATCGTGATATGAGGTAACCAATTAGAATATATATGTAATAATAACTATTAAACTGTTGTTTTTACAAATGTGATCACAATCAAACACATCACTGATATATATTTCAATTTGGCTGATGGAAATGATAATTACACATGGTTTAATGTCTTATCTTAAACTTTTAATATAATCTATTGTAAGCTTTACACCTGCTTATGTCTAGACTTTTATCATAGGTATGTAAGGTAAAAAAAAATTGTAGAATTTGTTAATTAATTTTTTTTTTAATATACTATATAATATAGGTCTCTATCAATAGAAGACATTTCCAGTCCTGTATAGAATTTTTAGCAGTTGAATGACAAGTTTTATATAGAAATGTACATTGATGCGAGTGTGGGGGGAGGGGTAAGGCAGGGTGGTTTCGGCAGGGTAATAGGAGGGATCGGGGGGCAGTGTTTGCCCCTCAATGAAGGCTCCTGCTAATGAGATTTATTAGTGATATTCATTCAAATGATTGATAGTTAACTATGGAAGTACTACTAATTTATTTAGCAATTATTGATCATCAATGAATATTTACCGAGCGGTGAGTCTTCGAGCTGTGAGGTAAATATTCATCGATAATCACTGAGCCTGAGGTGAACAATTGTTTTAGTATAAATAAAAAGGTGATTATTTCAAAAAAGAAAGAAGTTTTCAATTTCCTCTTAACTTACTGCTGACAGCCATTTTGTCCGAAAAGGTGATTATCGGCTGATAATCCAAGATAGAAAACCAATCAGAGCTAGCGTGCGATTTTGTAAAATCACCTTTGTATTTATACTAAAAAGTGATATTCCATAATTGCTATTTTAGCCACACAGCCATATAATATAATAATAAAGCTAATTTAAAAAAAAAAACATATAAAAATTATAATCATATCTTATATGATAGAAAAAAATTGGAGAAATATGGTTGCAAGTATACTGTATGATATCGATTGGCCATGGCAAAGCACATAATTTAATCATTTTTTAGACTTTTCATACTTCAGTGGTTATTTAGTGTTGACATTGAGGTGTGTCAATGATTGTAGTGGCTACATCAAAGCACATGATATATTTACAGATATCAAAAGTATACATTGCTACATGTATATATATCGTAACTCTCAAAAACTACATGATCAAACAAGGAAATTATATTATATAATTTGCTATTTTTTGATCAAGAATGTAAAGAAATATTGTTCACATGATTACAGCAATGGATTACCATTATTGTACGCAGTCACTTGATTTTTGAATAGCATTTCAATTTTACCATAAGAAATATTTATAGAAAATAAAAAAAATATTTATGCCAAAAAAATGTGACAATTAAACTTAGTCTTTCATTACTTTGAAAATAAAAGATGAAATCAGAGTTGGTGCTAATTAAAATGTGCATGAAACGTAAATCAAGCTAGCAAGGTGTAAAGTATTAATCTAGGAGGATTAAGTTTATAATAATTTATGCATAAATATTTGATTTTATAATTCAAAAATTAAGTGCTTAATTTTAGGCAAGGACAGATGCCAAATAGTTAAGATTTAAGATACCTATATGCAGTACTACCACAGCCGACGTCAAAATAATATCAGAAACAATTAGAATATAAATTAGAACATCTCATGCACTTTATTTATGCACAACAATGGCCATGAAAAACTATGCCAAATATCTTGAATAATAACAAAAACCGATACAAAAACTATATTAAGTAATATTTCAGAATATTGAATGAAATGGTTTAGCAAACATATAGATTCTTTTAAGATAAAGAATGGAAGCTCCACAATTTGGATAGTAAAATAATACTCGTTTAAAATTATTGAAGTGGAATATTTCACATGTCCTAAATAAACAATCTGGACTGATAATTACTCTATCAAGCTCTTCACCAAAACAATTATTCTCTCAAACCACAGAAAAATTCACTGTAATATTTCATATTATATTAAAACTTTTGAACGCTGAAAGCTTTAGTTAAGCTTACTGTAGTCTAGGATCGGCTTATAATTAATATTAACAATAATGGCTAGATTACAGTATATGTTTCTGCAAGTACCAAAATTTCTACTTCCAAAAGTGCCTCAAAAATCAAGAATTGAAAATCATAGATGGTAATTTCAGCTAAAGAATGGATTATTAGGAATTTTATCTTTCTCTTGGACTTACCCAAACACTAGAATATCCCTCGCGTTTGCACTGGTCCACTAAGAACTGAACCCCTATTGTGACTTCCCCTAAAAATTTGTCCGGTTTTTCTTTAACGATGATTGTAATGACTCTTCCTTCGTTGTTGTGGGTATCGAAACACTTATTCCAATCCGGAATAAATGTCTTCTTCTTTTGGACAAGAGTAATGCCTTGTCCTGGAGTCATTACGGCTTCCTTGACATGAACAGCACAGAATGGATCATACATTCTCCAATCTGAGGCTGGTTTAACTTCGATCAATTTGACTCGAATGAACCCCATTTTTGTTCGATCTCTTCGAGGACAGTCCTCGGATATACGTTGAACCCTGTGCTACTTCTCTAGTGATTCACCGGACTTAAAACCTATTTATATTCCTCTTAAAATCAACCAAACTTATAACAATTTAACAAGCAATGACTTCACCACCCCACAAATATGAACTCGTGACTGAACCTAACCCATATATGGCTCGAGGCACCTTATATGGATAAATACTTGGCTTTATTCCGGTGTTGTGTGACGTCAAAACGTATAGTGACTCAGCTATTGACGTCACGTTATCAATATAAATAAATAATATAAAGCTTTTTACATTGTGTTTTTCAACTGTTGCGTTTCTTTATGTCATTTCAACAAAATAGTCGATGAGAACATGATAAATTGATGGTTGAGAGATTTTTGATAAATTCAATGGCGTCGAATTAGAATGTTTTATCAGGCTTTTCAGCACCGGTAGTACATAAGGTTTCCGCCTTTTCGTAGAAACTAACGGAACAACGGAATGTTTGATCAGTAGTGAACTTCCGCAACAAATACTCGACTAAGTATCGTGCCTAAATTAATGTTTGTAGAGAAGCTTTCTAAATAAAATAAGAAATAAAATAATATAAAATAAAAGCAATGACAACAACAACAACCAAACAACGAAACACGCACACACAAAAACGATGAAGTGGAAGTTGGCTAGATTACTGGTGGTTGTTGGTCAGTGTTTAGCTAGGATAATCATTAGGCCTACGAGTAACGACTCCCCCCTCCACTAACTACACACACACACACACACCCTCCATCCATCCATGCATACGTCAATGATTATAATCTTGTACATGCATCCTCGAGTGCTTCAGCACTTCAAAACATTTTGTTTATGACACTGAATGGGCTTCCTTCCGCCGGCCAGTTTTGACTATATAAATAGCTCCCCTCCGCGCCCACTTCCACTACACCGAATGTATATTGTCTTGAAAGTGTGAATTGGCAAGCCCTTCCTGGCCATGACCATTGAAGTGTATCTGGACGTCCCCATGATTGCCACACATTCAGGTGCTTTCACTGTTATTGGGTTTGTTCTGTAGCACATGACGTAAGTAATAGAGCTTTCTGACTCGTTGAAAGACCGGCTTCCTGGACGTACTTAGCAAGGTGTTTCTGGACGTTCGCATGATCAGCACATTCTAAGTATCTTTTCTTTCGGCACATTGTGAGAGTAATCACTTTCTTTTACTGACTGAGGGCTGTAAGTTAGCTAACTCGATGAGTTAGTATACGTCACCCTCTTTAAATAAAGTTTATTGTATTGCATTTTATTATATGAAAAAAGAGTGTGATATTGAGTGACATCAAAATGATAAGATTGGCATCCCCACTCCCAACATGATCAACACTGGCGGTGTCAAATTTCGACCAATGAACTTTCAGTATTTTCTTCACGCGCTTATGGATCTCTTATCACGGGAACGATAACTGGAGGAACATTTGATATCAATGTAAATTTACAGCAGAAAAGATCCCCTGATGAACGAGGGGATATATACAGTGATATCTGAATGTAGAAAATTGAAACGACTACACGTCAGTAGAAAGCAGCGACGAAAGTCAGGAGTAACAAACTTGTGAAAAAGACTTAAACTGGGTTAACTTTTGCGCACGATTGATTTTTTTCTTTTGGCTTAAGTTTTATAATTTTACGATATAAAGTTAAGTCAAATTCTCAATTTCATTGATAATTTCATGTAATAAACAAAACATTACATGGCCGCTTGGAGATACGAACTTTATCTTCGAGTGTTGATATTATAATCTCTCACGAGTGAGCGCAGCGACCATGTAATATCCTCTATGTATTGTACTATTGGCAAGCCCTTCCTAGTCCTGGCCAGTGAGGTGTATCTCACTGGACTCGCCCATTACCGACACACTAGCTAGCTCTTCTTGTTTATACCCACTTCCATTGTTAGTTCTAAGCTTGGTGTGTGCAAAGTATAATATTGCTTTCAGTCTTTTACACTAAACATATCCAGCAAGCATTCGGGACTGTTAAAACGGCAAAAACTTTTAACTAAGGAAGATGAGGATGAAAACGAAGATGAGTGAGCGGGACGGCTAAATGGGCACCGTAGTTGTATCTTACTGTAACCGGCTACGCATTAGTTATGGTTCGGGATAAATTACTGGAGGACAATAGGAAGCCATTTCAATGTTACGGCATGTCGTACAGTGTACCCGTGTGCTGTAAGTTAGTATCGTATATTTCCCACTCATGAGAAAGCCGTTCTAATGAGAATTCCTATAAGTTTCACTCACTGTCGTGGCTGAACATTTTTTAATAGGGGAGCGTGATTTGTAAGGGGTAGCGTCAACTGAACAATTTAAAAATGATGCTTAGCGGCTGATTGATTCGGAGTTTTAGATTCATAGATGATTTATAATCGTCTTCCGGTCCGGAATACTGACTGAATGACAGCTGCTACTGCTTTTGGTCCTTTTAGATCAGACGGACTCAAAGGCATGATACTATAATAGAAAACAATGCAAGAACTAAGGGAAAAAATAAAGAAAAATAGTATAATAATAACAGGGGGAAAAATGACAGTGATCACCACGATGATAATGGTTGATGATGATAATGATGATTATTCAAGACTGAAATTCTGCATGATTTTCTCAGGCTGGTCAGTATTACAATGCAATTTTTAAACAGAATCTTAAAATAGTTTCAATTCCTCGGCATAGATCTTCGAACTGCTTTTGGAGAAACTAGAACGGTCATTTTGACATCACTGGTTCTCGTTTCTCATCCCAAGTAATTATGAGAACACCGGAAGTCCACTTACCGATACTGGATACTGCCATGAACTGTGTGAAATCCGCTCGTAGTACTGCTTGGGTTTCCTGTGGAGTAGCCCCGGTGCATTATGGGACAAATGATAAAAAATTCCTGCTGTTTTGGTCAATTTCTGAAAACTAGCAAAAAGATGGGAAGCAAACCTCGTAAACTTATCCTCCACATTGATGTCAACAATACAATCCTCGTGGGAGACTCTAAAACCAAATTAACCGTCTTGGAGGGGGTCTTAAATGAGTATATGACTGAAATAGTTTGGGGCAATGTTGATGAGTGTGGTTCATGGACTTCAACTGATGATCCAATATCCACAAAACCACCAAACTTAGGAGCCCAATCTTACTACAAATACGCCGAAAACAGGTTTGAGAAAGCAGGAAAAGAAAGATGGCAGTTCAAAGAGCATGTTAGAAGGTTTACTTTTTACGATGTAGGGAAGAGATTTCGACCACACGTCGAGAAAGTCAAGGAGAACTTGAAGTTTAAGGGGAATTTATCTGAAAATGAATACCAAGTTGTAGAGCCCTTGTTCATGAAAGAAGAAGATGGGCTGTATTATCGTATTATTCCATCTTATTTTAAACTGCTAAATCATTTGTTGGAGAATAATAGAGATTTTGCAGTTATTCTTCGGACTTTTGGTGGAGATGGTGAAGTTGCTCTAAAGGCAACCAAACTTTACACACAAAATTTGCACCCTGACATGAAATTTCCTTCTTCAATGAATCTCTCAGTAGATTTGAATCCAGGGAAAATCTTGCCTTTCGAAGGAGGAATGCTCATAAGAACAAGCAATGGCAGGGAATATGGCACATTTGATAAGATTTATGAAGAATTTAGCCAGTCAAATGGGGTGCAACTGTATCAGGACAATTATGACTGGTGGAAGAAGAATTGCTTTTCAAGTTCAGCTGGAAAACCTCTGCTGGTAGACCCAAAGGATTCATCAGCACATCATATTTTATTTGATGACAACATCAGAACATGGGATCCTTGGGATAATATAGTCAATCTTATAGTCAAGGAAGGACAGCATTTTAAGCCTAAGAATAGCCAAGAATACCTTGATGGGATTTGCATGTTGAGGACAGATCTTTTTCAAAGCATCCTGAATGAAAATTACTTTATAGAAAAAGTTAACATGTGTGAGGCAAATTTCGATCAGTTTCTTTCTAAATGAATCATATTCTCGATGATGATGTAATAATATGCATGCTGATTGGCTTATAGCTTCGCATGACCAGGCACAAAAATGTACATTTCTCATTACCTTGTATTATGTATTATGAGCACTGGAAATATAGTTTTTATTAGCCATTCCAAAGTTGATGAAAAAGCTGGGTCAAGTTGGCTTTTTTGTGGTGCATTGTGGGACTGTTTTAGGGGATGAAATATACCCTTCATCTCCTGAATCCCATCTTCTGGGTCAAAACAAAAGAATATGAAAAAATATTAACATCAACAAAAATATCAATCCTCAAGAGAAGGAAATTCTTTTGTTTTATCCCCAAGATTGGGATTTAGTGCAAGGGGTCTATAGATGTCATATTGGAAACATGTCGCCTAAAGCAGTCCCACAATGTACTGCAATGTTTTCTTCAACCTCAAAATGGTTAATATTAATGTTTATTTTAATGGTTGTAATTATTTTCTATTAATTTTAAGATCACTTGTTTCATACTAGAATAACTCTAGAACTGTATTTATGTGTAAATAAATTTTGAGAATTGTTTTTACCACTGTAGCATAGAAATATATAGATCACTAATTTAGCAGTACTCAGAAAAGGTTTGATAAATTCACACCTTCACACAACAATAAAGTTTATTTCAATTGTTCCCAAGTGCCCTGGCTCCAGAGGCTCTTTAGCTCACTCCAGTGCTTCCTTGGTCATAAGTTTCATTGACTCCGATAATAAAACCTACGACCACAGGGTATTTCCCTAGATAATAAAATAACAAAGCACGAAGGAAGCTTTTTTGGTTAATGTAAAAATTTAAAGAGGCTTATGACCAATATTTTGCTTAATTCAAATAGGATGGTGGGTTTCTATGCAAGCCAGCGATTCTATCAAAAAAGGTCAGGCCCCAACCCCACCCCAGGTGAAAATTTCAATAAGAAAATAAAAAGTTTGAGAGACAAGTAGATACATAAATAGAGGTTTTGAAGTAATACACAGTGTTTCTTAACCACCATATTTCAGGTACACTGCTTTCCTCTTCCATTTCTTCACATTTATTTTCTTCCATTTTTTCTATTATTTATTGAAAAAGTCGACGACTTGAGCCTGCATTACTTGAGTTCAGTGGCAATCCTTTGCAATCCAAAATGGCGGACGCGATAAGAACTCGTTGTTTACAAGATAACCACAAATAACGCCATTTTTTCCGACCTTAAAGCAAAACTATTCCCTCAAGACAAGATGCAAGGTATAAAATCATCTTCTTAGCAATCCTCTATTTTAAAAATACCAAAATCCGACGGGAAAATTTGAATGTTGAAGGAAATGTCGATCAAGTTGGGTGGACCGGCTGAAATAATGGGCTGAGGGCGGGAACAATCTTTAAAAAAATATTTCAGGAGACTAACTTATTGAGCAGTTCGGTGACAGATTCGATCCTGATATCTAAATTTCGATAAAGTCGAAAAGTTATCTTTTTTTGTCCGATCGGTTCGGCGATCAACTTCATTTATTGATTGATATTCAATGACTGTTAAAACAGAAATTAGCTTAAGCTTGTGTAAGGTCTGTTTATTAGATTCTTATTTTACGTTAAGCGTCGAAGTATGGAGTATATTTTTGATCCGTTCCAGTTATTTATGAACTATTCTCACGATCGCGTCAAATTCGTTTATACCAACATTCAAACTATGCATCTATCGCTCGCTCGACATTATATAATTGTGTACTTAACAAATGTAAACTTCTTTTGTAAGTCGCTCATTTTTATGCATTTAAGTTTATAATGCGAATTATAAGATCAAGGAATTTTCAAGAACTATTAGTTGGAATAGAGGTTAAAACTGACATAATCTTCGGCTAGAAAAGTGAAAAAAACAAAAACAAATCATCATGACAGTTCTTGATTTATGAGTACAAAGTAATTATTCTGACATTAGTTTGAAAGCAATTTCTTTTGTTTAGCATTCATTTAGCATATAGAACAACACAAGTTTATTATTGTTTGAGGCCTTCACATAACTTTGGTTTGACCTTAAATCTTTTAAGCAGTTTATTAACCCTTTTTTTGTAATTTACTAAATCACATGTACAAGATATGGAGCGAGCTAATGTACTTTGCTAGAAAAAGTAGAATGCTACATATTTATTATTACCAAGTTTTGTCTACCATGCTTTAGCTTTAGGCTATGTTGCTATAAGCAACTGTATCTGAACTTATCCATTTTTGTTATGATTTTGTCACATATAAGTCTTGTAGTCGCAATTACAGTTAATCAGCCCTGAAAAAAAGCAACCTCTAGTCTGGTAAAGGTCACATGGCATGTACAGTCAACTTACAGATCGAATTAGTATATACCTTTTTTGGCTTGGGCATATATTTTCCCATTTCAGACCACATGTCATGAATTCTCTTAAGAATAAGATTCTTTGTTTGAGTTGTATCTGTATTCATGTGTCTTCTCATGCACAACTGTTAGCCAAAGAGTTGATAATCAAGTTCTGAAATGGGGATGTATTTTGCCGAAAAGGTCTATTTAGCATGTTGGCATCACAGAGCCTGGGAAAACGAGGATAACCTAGCTAGATTTGGAAACACCTTGAATCAAGTGTACATACATGTGCAAATCTTTACTCACATGTGATACCAAGTCCAGGAATCTAACCTGAGACCCAAGACGTAAGACGTGAGTGCACTACTGCTATGTCAGCCTTGATTCTGTGATACCTTACCTTAACTTATATTCTATGATGGTCTGTGTTTTTGAGAGCTGCAGGGGAAAATATGGCAAATAGTCATGCTTTATGTTGCATGTTAAATTATGTGGTAAAATATATGTTAACCCACTTAGTTTGCTATCATGCTTGTTTTGTTACTTTTTGTTATCATTCTGTATTTGCTGGTTATCTGTTACAGTGCGGTCACTCGAACCGTGAACTCAAAGTTTTTTTTAAATTTTTTAATCGTCCAATCAGAAGCCAGATTTATTACGAGGCTCTGACATCATGCTTAGGTTAGCTAACTAAACATAATATCAGAGTCTAGTTATGAACCTGGTTTCTGAACAGACAGGGAAAAAATGTTTAAAAAACTAGAAGTAGTCATGGATCGAGTGCCTGCACTGTAATATGATATTTGAGCTTCAATATATGTGTGTGTTCACGTAGGTAGAGGATGACTATTCATTTGGCTCTGTGAGAGTTTAGGGAGTGGATTCTGGCTTATCTCTTATAGATAATATAACATGTTGTATATGAAAACATATCTAATCAGTGTAGTATAGTCTATATACTACAGACTAACTGTAACTTACAGTGCGGCCACTTGAACCATGAACATTTCAAATTTTTTGATATTTTTTCATAACTATCCAATCAGCACTCTCCATAGAAAACAAGATGAAACACTTTTTGGCCGTCATCCAATCACAACAAACATTATAATTTATGCTATTTAACAGTTCATTAGTTCACATGAGAAAACTGAAACTAAAACTTCTAAAGATTTCCCATTGTTTGTTGTGATTGGATGGCAGATGAAAAATTCTTGGTTCCTTTGTTTTGAAGGAGAGTGTTGATTGGAAGGTTATCAAAAATGTCAAAAAACCTTCAAAGTGTTGATGGTTTGAGTGCCAGCACTGTAATAATATAGGCATGTCCCCTTTATAGAAATAAATAAAACACATCCTTGTTTTGTGATGGTAGCAACTTATTGGCTTATGTCCCAATGACCCTTATTCCATGATCAAATTGCAATACTCCAGTTTCACATTCGATGGAAACCGCTGTTTTTGAAGACCACAGACTCATTTGCACAGGCTTAGCCTCGTTTATAAGTCAGCTATTCAATGACATCATTCAAAGTCTGAGGGATTTCAAAACATTGGTATTGTTCAACTTACACATTCTTTACATTACGGTTGACTTATGCAAATCATTAGCAACAGCCAACTGTAATGTAAAGAATGTGCAAGTTGAATAATACCAATCCCACAGACTTTTAATGGTGCCTTTGAATAGATGACTTATAAATGAGGCTAAGCCTGTACAAATGAATCTGTGGTCTTCAAAAACAATTGTTTCCATCGAATGTGAAACTGGAGTATTTAGAAGTTTATTATACCAAAGGGAGGAAATTAACCCAGTAAATTCAGATTGTTGTTATAGCGCATTTCAAGTAACGTTGATAACCAGAGTCGATCTGAAATGGTCGATCTGAGACCCAAGGGAACTATGTGAGACTGATTGCTCACCTTATAAACATTGCGAATGCATAGTTGCAATCACACTTGAATGGTGTTGAATTGCTAATTTGTGTCACCTATATATCGCATTAATTCACAAAGATTCATGTTGTCACCCAGCAATAGACCGCTTTACCTTCGTTGTTTGTTGTGCCCATTTCAGACCATGTGATGCCACTCTTGGGAGTTGATTCTTTCATGTGTAAATATTTTAATAAAAGAACATTTCTCAAGGGTATGTCATGTGGTCTGAAATGGGCAATTTGCATACAAAGTTAAAGAGGTACAATACACAATACAATAATACAATACACAAGGGAAATCAAATACTCGAGACAATAGAAAGATAATACTTTATTCAGTAATAGAGGCATACTTTATTGTTACTGAAGCTGTTCCAGTTGAGTGATAGTGACTAATAGTCACTAAATAAAAACTATTAGGTAGTAACTATTTAGATTTTATTTCATGGACATAGTGTAAGCACTCTATTATAGCTTGGTACTAATGGTGATGAATAGAGATGCTTTTGAACATGGTAGTGTGTATATCTGATTTTGAATTTTGTTATCAGCAGGGTTAAGATGTGCGACATTGTCAGAGAGCTGACTCTTTGGAAAGATGGCCTTCCTTGACGACCCTGACTTTCTCATTTCACATATAAGAAATTCCTGTGTAACAAGTGATGACACAGGTATATTTAGCACTTAATGACTGGCCCCAAGGGAAACAGTTAGTTTTGTTTCCCGAGAATCTCAATGTTTCCCGAGGCTCCGGCCGATAAGAAAACGAGTTTGACTAGGATATATAATAAGATTATATAGTACACATTATTAAAAACTATGATAAAGTTCTATATCAGCTCACACCATTGAAGATACATGTACCTTGTCCACAATTCCTGATGGTAAGGAACAGTGGAAAAAGGCCAAAAAACAATGGTTTTCCTGCATTCTGTTATCATTGGACAGTGTGGAACAAATATGCAAACTTTATGATAAGTTTGTTCTTCATTTGATAAATCAGGGCTTGAAATAACAGCCTGTCAACTGAGACAATGTCCAGTCAGAATTGGAGTTTCACATGCCCAGTCAAATCTATGCCATGCCTGTCATTTTGAATCAGAAACAAAGTATGACCAGTTAAAACTAATTTGGCCGGTCATCATGTCATAATTGCCATAATATTACAAGTGCTGTAAATGTTAAAATTTGCTGTTCTTTGAGTAATTTAATTACTACTAATGCTTAGCATACTTTTTTATTAGGTATGTGTGAAATGGTGATCGTCAATGAGGAAGCTGAAAACAACAAAGTCAAACAGAGACGTAAAATTGTGGGTTTTCCACAAACACCAGACACGTGAGTGCTTCATCCTTTTCCTTAATGTGTGGATAGAATCTGTTAGTCAACAAGACATAATGTCATTGGAACTCTGCATGGTGTACTGGAGGACAGCTAGTGGAAAGCCATTTCAGTATTACATTGAGAAAACCTTTTATACACTGTAGTTAATGTTTCTGACACTTCAATATTTTGTAGGGTATCAAGTACTGCATCAAGTGTAGCACAATCCTTTGATATTGCTGTCAGCCCTGATCTGAGCTTACGCAACCCAAAACCTGGAGGCAAGGCAGGCGGTAAAACCAAGAAAGGAAGGTTTGTAAACGCACGTTTTTGCCTTTAAATCATAAATACACTGTACTCATTTCAATCCATTGAAGTTTTTGATCTTGACTCAAACAGTAGAAATAAAAGTAATTTTAGAAGAAGCCGTTTCTGGCATACAGAACCAAGAACAATACTTCTTTCAAGATTACTACATGTATGTA
Source organism: Anthopleura sola (assembly GCA_023349425.1). Classification (NCBI taxonomy): domain Eukaryota; kingdom Metazoa; phylum Cnidaria; class Anthozoa; order Actiniaria; family Actiniidae; genus Anthopleura; species Anthopleura sola. The sequence continues at coordinate 10,003,524 of JALHLI010000006.1, read as the reverse complement.
TGATTTTCCTAAAAAGTTAATTTTTTTTTTTAAGGGAACAAGATGTAAAGGTTAGAAACATTGCCTGGAAAGAACGGCAAGAATCGATAACAAGTGAGTTATGCATTGTGATTGGATGGTGTGCATTTTAATTGGATGGACTGTGCATTGTGATTGGATGGACTGTGCATTGTGATTGGATGGACTGTGCATTGTGATTGGATGGTGTGCATTGTGATTGGATGGTGTGCATTGTGTTTGGATGGTGTGCATTGTGATTGGATGGTGTGCATTGTGATTGGATGGTGTTCATTGTGATTGGATGGTGTACATTGTGATTGGATGGACTGTGCATTGTGATTGGATGGTGTGCATTGTGATTGGATGGTGTGCATTGTGGTTGGATGATGTGCATTGTGATTGGATGGACTGTACATTGTGATTGGATGGTGTGCATTGTGATTGGATGGTGTGCATTGTGATTGGATGGTGTGCAATGTGTAATAATTATGATATTTGATGCCAATATTTTTAGGTGATGATAATGAAGACGCTTTCAAGAAACGTTCATTAAAAAAGAAAAAGCACACTTCCTCATCCTCCCAGCTTACCAAGCAGATAAAAGAATCAATTGGAGAGCCTAACAACCCATACCTGGACTATGCTAGATTTGATGGAGAGGTAGTCTACCTTAAAAAATTGCAGTAACCCTCAATATGTCTTGCTTCCTTCATCGTTAGGTTCAAGTCTTTTTTTCAACAAACTCATGCCTCTTGTCATGCAACATTTTGCATTGCAAGTTGTAGAGTGAAAGTTGCTTGTATTACCACCATGTGCAAGAACATGTGGTGGTAATACAATAATGTTGTGCAAAAAGATGCACAGTTTTGTTCTCATATTTTTGCACCTTAAAGTCTAATTTATTGCCTGGATTAGCCATGCTCTCACACAGCCAAGGGGTCGGAATACCGTTTCAGTTTTATTTCCTGTTCAATAGACTTAACTTTTCACTTTCCCAATGCCTCCTTCAGCTTTCTCTTTAGACAACTGATTATTTTAGTATATCAAGGATTGGGATTGGTAATGATTCTAAATTCTTGAAAAATGGTAAGAAAGCACTGGTCACCAGTCTCCCTAAGTTCAAAATCCACAGGGATCCCAATCGAAGACTGAATTACTGCACCACCTCCTAAAATGAAGTTATTCTTATTTAATGAATATTTCTATAATTTCAAGGCCTATCAAGGAACATGCCCCACAAAGAAACTAAGGATATTCCTTACAATGCTTGACGAGGTTAGTAAAAGATTGCAATCTTCAAGAATTTTTTTTTGTAACAGATGGTATAGTATGAGCTAATCAAGGGCACTGATTCTGTTTTATTGGCCATTAACAAGAATTTCATTAAGATTTCAAGCAGGTGAATGGTCTTTACTTAATTTAGGTGCACATGGCTGCATCAATAAAGGGGCCTTACAATAGTCCCTTTAACAGTTCCCTACGCCATCTTGAAAGGTAGCTGTGCCTTTGCATCGAAGCGAGAGGAATGCTGAGCTTGCAATGATAGAGACCTTTTTTGACATCTTGGACAATCATTCACATTCTTTATCATTGCGAGCATATTGTTCATCTCACTTTGATGCTAAGGCACAGCTACCTTCCAAAATGGCGCAGGAAACTGTGAAAGGGACTATTGGAGCATGGAATATCGAAAGTAGCCAGCTTTCTGCAGTGGCTCAGATATGGAAAATAGATGCTGGAGTTTACCGGTTGCCAGCTTCTGAAGAAATCAAATCAAATAAATAAATAAATATTCAGCCTGTGTTGCATCAGTTGTGGAAGTCCGAGACTAACATACCTTTTTTCCTGCAGGATGATGCATGTATACCCATGTTTGTCACTGTACTGGGTAGGTAATCTAGACCACGTTTAGACCACGTGTCATTCCCTAGAGTATCATTTCTTTGTTTAACGGTTACACATGAAAAGACACATGAATATGGATACAACTCAAACAAAGAATCTTATTCTCAAGAGAATGACACTTGGTCTAGAATGGGAAAACATTACTAATACACACAAGGCAAAGAGGTCAATTGCCCTGGAGTATAATGCTCTCTACTAATTGAGCAACCCATAAGTAACCAGTGTTACTGCAGTAAAATCGGGCTGCTCTCAGGTTAGAAGCTGTGCTTCCAAACCGTTTCATGAAAATTATTTTGAATAAAAATGACAATTTTTTTTGGTTTGCTCTCTCTTGCAAATACTTTCATTAGTAACTTATCATAATCAATCGTTTGCGATGGTTTCAGGAACGGCTCGCGTCCAAGACCTCATTGGGCTCATTATGTATAAATACACTGCTGAAGAACTTGCTCCAGCATTAATGGTAAGTTCTTGTGTCATTCACTAGAGTATCATTTCTTTGTTTAACAGTGCTCATGAGAAGACACATCAATATAAATACAACTGAAATATATTTTCTAACTTCGTAGGGTACTCCAGATCGATATTGTCTGAGTATCGCAGAAGATGATGGAGAAGTGGATACTGATTTTCCAGGTTAGTGTGTTTCATTTGCTTTTCACTGAGTAACAGCAAGTAACCCAGCGCTTATAGTGTAGAGGAGATTTCGGTACATTTTTAGATGTGCTCCAAGTCGACCTCTCCGAGACTCGCAGAGTCACGATTAAAGCAAATATGAAAATGGAAAAAAACGAAGGCTCGAGAGGTCGACTTGTTCCTCTTGCAGGATTTTCATTAGCTTTTCGCGCCAAAAATGGCGTGTATTCATATAGCGCGCGCTAAATTTTCGCGCGTTGATCAAGAGCGCGAGCATAATTCAGCGACCCTTTTTTGGGTCGCTAAAATTGGCGGGAAACAAGTCCTTCGTCCAGCGCTTGTGATCCTGGTCCAGGTTGGCCTGCTTGTGCTATTCCGCGCGCATTAGTACGGACAGAGATGAAGGACATGCGAAAGTCTAGTACATTGTGAATAATTCACAGTACGAACATGACGTGACTTGACATGACGTGGCATGGCGTGACCGTGATTCTGCCTTGTTTGGTCGTGAGGGCTATTTACCTCAAATCGCCCGTGTAAGCGGTCGGCGATTTGTACGGCGATTATTGTCGCGACAAGTCGTTGCAAATCCGCACATTCTCTAAATTTAGTGCAACTCCACAGTGATTTTTGCTTAAAAAGCACCAAAAGCTACCTGCCCATCCTTGCTTCGTAGGAACCTGCGCTTGTGTTTGTAAAATGTAATTTGGGACACATTTTATTGTCTGGTGACTCTTGAATACAATTGCAAATATCATCAATATGTCTTTGAAAATAATATCAATGCTCCTTTCCATAGTCTTCCCATAATCCCTTATGATCCGAGTGTGAGGTCGAGGTCAGAGTAAAATTTGCATATTTTTAATACATTTTGATGCAAATTTTACCCTGACCTGCTTGGATCGTAAGGCGGGATTGTGGGAAGACTATGGAAAGGAGCATATGTAATTATTGCTGACTGGATTGATTATCTTCGTACTAGCCCTGGATAAAGATGAACTTATCACCAAGTTTGGATTCACTTGTTTGGCTTTGGTTGAGGTAAATTATTACTTGATATTGTTTATTCCATTATGGACAACTGCGAATTGGTGAATACACCAGTTTCACATTCGGTGGAAACCGCTGTTTTTGAAGAACACAGACTCATTTGAACAGGCTTAGCCTCGTTTATAAGTCAGCTATTCAACGACGTTATTAAAAGTCCGTGGGATTTCAAAACATTGGTATTGTTCAACTTACACATTCTTTACATTACGGTTGACTTTAGCAAATCATTAGCAACAGCCAACTGTAGTGTGAAGAATATGCAAGTTAAATAATATCAATCCCACGGACTTTTAATGGTGTATTTGAATAGATGACTTATAAACGAGGCTTAGCCTGTGCAAATGAGTCTGTGTTCTTCAAAAACAGCGGTTTCCACCGAATGTGAAACTGGAGTATTTTGACTTGAGCATATTAAAACTAGACTGAGTGCATATACCTTCAATAATTTTTCTATACATTCTATTTCCCCATTTTCTTTATTCCCGTTTGGAAACTCTCTTCTTCTATTCCTTACTTATTTTCTTCTCAGTTTAAAGTAGTAAAGAAAGTAAACGTTTCTGTTATTTCTCTTAAAGAATGAACCCAAAACAGCCACCAAACAGGCTATCGCTCCTGCCACCAGCAATTCAGTCATCCTTAAAGTGTAAGTAAAAAATCAATGTAATAATGAGTCTAAGCAATCCATGAAAACCTATTACTGTACAGATACTCCAACCGGGACCACTTTGATAAACTAGTATCATTAACCAATCATATTGCGACATTTAGCTCAATATTTTTAACCAGCCAATCAGATAGCACATCAATATAATAAGAACGTGAGAACGAGATAATCTGATTGGCTAATGCTGTTATCGGTTCAATCTCTGTCTAGTTTACTGTTGTCAGATTGGTCAGTTTTATTCAAGTGGTCCCGGTAGTGTGTCCGCACAGTAAGAAATAAGATATATAATATAGATATATACATTTACTAGAAAACTTGTTCAGCAGTCATTAGCTTGTGCAGGGGCTTCTGATAGGACTTTTACTATAGATTTACTGTATTGTTGACTCAAATTCCTCGACTTGAAAGAATTGTTTGAAGGCAATGGAGTGTAAAGTGTAGCGTTGGGCAACTTCTTTGACCTATCTGAAAGTCTCAAATCATGTCTCTTACTTTTCTAGCAATGATCCACGCCATGGCTTTTCTCATGTTAAGCTGGACAGCCGCAAAGCTAAAATGAAAGTTGTTTATGACAAGATGTTGAAGAAGAGAGGGCTGCGAAGAACAGGTGGGTGATTTTTGATTAATCAATCAATCAATCAATCAATCAATCAATCAATCAATATTTTATTTGATAGAGCAGGTTAATCTAAACAATATTACAAACATTGAGTAGGCAGCCATAGGCTGATGTGGACCTGCTATATAATGGACAGCGCATATCTCAGTTGGACGAGTCGGGATAAACATGTGTTGTTTCTGGCCCTCATTGTCTGGTTCTGATGATGATGATGATGATGGTGCTGATGATGGTGATGATGATGCTGCTGCTGATGATGATGATGATGCTGCTGATGATGATGATGCTGCTGATGATGATGATAATGATGCTGCTGCTGCTGATGATGATGATGATGATGATGATGATGATGCTGCTGCTGCTGATGATGATGATGATGCTGCTGCTGATGATGATGGTGCTGCTGATGATGATGATGATGTTGATGCTGCTGATGATGATGATGATGATGATGATGCTGCTGCTGCTGATGATGATGATGATGATGCTGCTGCTGATGATGATGATGCTGCTGCTGATGATGATGATGATGATGATGCTGCTGATGATGATGATGCTGCTGATGATGATGATGATGATGATGCTGCTGCTGCTGATGATGATGATGATGCTGCTGCTGATGATGATGGTGCTGCTGATGATGATGATGATGTTGATGCTGCTGATGATGATGATGATGATGATGCTGCTGATGATGATGATGATGCTGCTGATGATGATGATGCTGCTGATGATGATGATGATGATGATGATGATGATGATGATGCTGCTGATGATGATGATGATGCTGCTGCTGATGATGATGGTGCTGCTGATGATGATGATGATGTTGATGCTGCTGCTGATGATGATGATGATGATGAGCTGCTGCTGCTGATGATGATGATGATGCTGCTGATGATGATGATGCTGCTGATGATGATGATGATGATGCTGCTGCTGCTGATGATGCTGCTGCTGATGATGATGATGATGCTGCTGCTGATGATGATGGTGCTGCTGATGATGATGATGATGATGCTGCTGATGATGATGATGATGATGATGATGCTGCTGCTGATGATGATGCTGCTGCTGCTGCTGATGATGATGATGATGATAATGCTGCTGCTGATGATGATGATGCTGCTGATGATGATGATGATGATGATGCTGCTGCTGATGATGATGCTGCTGCTGCTGGTGATGATGATGATGATGATAATGCTGCTGCTGATGATGATGATGCTGCTGATGATGATGATGATGATGATGATGATGATCTTGATTTTGATCTTGATGGGGCGGAAGGGTCATATACTGTAGGCTATCAAATTGCTTCGGGACTTGCAAGGTTATCCTCTCATCGCTGTTTTTAGTAAAATTAATTAAAATTAATTAATTAATTAATTAATTAATTAATTAATTAATTAATTAATTAATTAAAATTAATTAAAATTATCAAATTCCCTTTAGGACATGAATATGTTCTGGAAAAACAGAACGAACCAGGCGTCCCCATTGATCTCGAAGCACCACTCGATAGCATGGGAACAACTGAGTTTGTCTTAACCAAAGGAGGTCGTAAGTACACTTGTCAAAGGCCCTTTGGACCATCTTCGCCTTGTACTAATATAACTAGCCTCTGTTGGACGGCAATTAAAGTGTATAATATTTTGAATAGATTGAAAGTATACTACAATGAGTGCTTCTCAAACAATAAATAATCGCAGAATCGTCGTCGCGACGAAGTAGGTTTCGGTGGACGTCAATCAAGGCGTTTCCATGACGTTCCATATTGGCACGTGGCCTTAAAGACTTTGTGTTTTCTGACAATGTCATGGAAACGCTTTGATTGACGTCCACTAAAATATATTTTATCGCGACAACAAATGGTACCATTCGGCGCATGTTATTGAGAATCACCACTGTAAAAGTGAAAATTAGTATTTCGAAAAAGTCACTTTTTGGCATAACATTCGTAAAATGCAAGCGTTGGAATTTAAGTTTTTTGTCAGCTCACCAGTTGATTATTATGACCTTCAAAAAGGTTTTTCACTATAAACTTAAGTTTAAGTCTAAATCTGCTTTGTTTAACAGGTAAACAAAATTCCAACGAAAAGGATTCAGGCGAAGTGAAGTTCGATTTCACAAGCTTTCAATATAAGGTAAAGTGAATTGAAAATTGAAAACGTAATTTGCATTGTATTGGAAATTAAAATGTTTTTCATGCATATTATTAATGAGTAATCATATAGTTTCTCGTCGAGTTTGGAATTAATCTTCGCTCGTTGCTTAGTAGCTCAAATTGAAGCTTTTTGAAAAACACACTCTTGCAAATTAATTCCAAATAGTCCTCTTGAAAGGTAGCTGTGCTTTTGCATCGAAGTGAGACGAACGGTCAGCTTGCAATGATAGACATGTGAATAGTTGTCCAAGGTGTTAAAAAGGGTCTCTATAATTGCAAGCTCACTGTTCGTCCCGCTTCGATGCAAAGCAAGGAACGGCTACATTTCAAGATGGCGCAGGGAACTGAGAAGGGGACTATTGCACTCAAAACCTTTACTAATACTAAATACTTCAATTATTGTTTCAATAGTCGTACAGGCTGCAGATGCTTCATAAGCTAAGGACAGTTACAGAGATCCAGCTTGGTAAGTTTGTCAGGGAGAACTACATCAGATTGTATTGACAAGGTTTATTGATGTATTGTGAGCGTTCCCAAGAGAGTCAAATGGCAAACACATGGCGGCCATGTTGGTGGTATTAACAATGGGTGCTAATGAGAAATCGTTTGTCAAAAACCACCAACATGGCCAAGGTGACGTGACGTGAAATCGAAGACTGAATTAGTCAGTGGACGTGGATTGCATATTCTTGGATGTAGCACCCAGAACTACTATGGGAACTGTAGTCCCCCACTTTTTTAGGAGCAGGCGTAGCTTAGTTAGTTAGTGCGCGGCCTTCGGACTCGGTCTACGAGGTCCACGGTTCTCCACGTCTGTTTTGACTTCTCTCTGTTCTGTCTAGCTTTAGCTTTAAATACCCGTAATAAGGAGCACTGATAGTTTGAGGGGGGTAGAGTGTGCACCTTCAAACACTTTATACATGAGCCCCTGACTCGGGAGAATTGGGCAACCACTCCCCTCGTGATCGAAGTAAAATATATTGCCTTTTTTACTTTTCTTTACGGGATTTCATGAAAAATGTTCTTCACTGGAACCATAGTGCAAGTCTTGGCTAGTCATTTAGGACTAGTGTAACCAGGAACTATGAAATACATGGATGTTTCTTACTCTTGAGGAAAAAAATTCCAATCAATCTTCCCATGACCTAAACGTCCCGCTTCTATAGTTGTCTCCATCTAGAGAAATAGCGAAGATTGGTTAGCTAATGTGACGCTAATCAAATATTTTTAGGAGTTTCACTGGAAAGAATCGAAATCGATCCTGTAAGTGCTCCAAGAACAACGAAACTGTGGCCAGTCAAGCAAAAACCAGTGAGTGTGTTATTGTTACCGTTACCGTTACCGATACGGTTGTTGTTCCTCAGTGTTGTTGTTGTTGTTGCTGTTGTTGTTGTTATTGCTGATCTCATCAAAACGTTTTCAATTTCAGACCATTTGTCATTCCCTAGAGTATCGTTTCTTTGTTTAACGGTTGCACATGAAAAGACACATGAACACGGTGCAATTCAAACAAAGAATCTTATTATCTAGAGAATGACACGTGGTCTGAAATGGAAAAACATTACGCCCAAGCTAAACTGGGCGTTAAACTTTATGGACACTGTTGCAGATGAAGTTCTTTCATTCTACTGGAAATGTTGTATCTTTGGTTTGCAATCATTCCCAAGGGAGTAAAATAACTTAAGCCATGGCTGCCAATGATGTTGAATTGGAAGATAACATGGCGGTTATGACGTCATGTGAAAACGAAGAATCGGAGAGCAGCCATCCAAGAGCAGTTTAGACTCATACTTCCTGAAATTCTAACATGATTTTGTATTTTTTCCCCCAACTTTGCTCGATCTGTCAAGGTCTCCCATGAGATGGAAAACATTGCTGACTGTGAAGTGACAGACTGGAAGAACGGAGGCAGAACAGCCTTCCGTATCTGGTATTACAGTAACAATTCACACGAATTTAAGCACCACGACTTCGAAGCAGACAATACCATAGCAGGTATAAAAGTAGAAAGTAAAAATAATCATTCTGCCTCTTGGCGCAGGAAGACATTGAGTGTTTGGCGCGGGGGGGGGGGGGGGGGGGGGGAGGTAGTTGTTGGAACGCACGTTCCCACCAAGTCCACAAGTCCACAAGTCCACAGTTTCTCAAACATTTAGTCTTCATAAGTTATATTTTTTTCGGTCCGCTATCCTAAAAATCGTGCCTTCTGATTGGTTGTTTGAGTAGGCGGTTTTTTCTCAGTATCTGCCTGCAGTCCAGTCATGAGAATAAGATTCTTTCCTCGAGTTGTATCCTTATTATCTTATGCGCAACCGTTAAACAAAGAAATGTTGCACCAGGGAATGACACGTGTAAACATTATGCCCAAGCCGGAAAAAAATGTACTCAAAAGGATGACGTGGTCCGAAATGGGACACCTTACGCCCGAGCTAAAGAGTGCCATTGAATTCACTACACGTGTCATCCAAGAACTTGCTTTTATAAACTATCTTATTTTTTTCCTTTTTTTCTTCAATCCACAGATGAAATAGTAATGAAACTCAAACACATCTTCAAGTCTACAGTCAGCGAAAAGCGAAGGGACTTCCTCTCAGCAAAAGAAAAGAAAAACGTTAGACGAAAAGCCAATAGATAGCAGTAGGTGTAAAGGTATAGTCTACTAGAATCTTAGAAACAAATTTCGCATGAGTCAGAAACCTGGTGTACTTTGACTCTTAAAAGGCTTTCGCAGTCAAACGTGTGATGATTGGTTAGTGTAAAACTTCTCGCTGTTTGATTGGCTGAGAGCGAAAACCATTTTGCAGTCACGCTATCATTCGCATTCACGCGTACGTTGGTTGGTTGATGTACACCTACACGCCGTTTGATTGGTTGAAAGTTGGAAGCCATTTGACAGTCAAATGCACGTCATATGGACGTTTTCTCACTTTGATCCAGCAAGGAAAACATGCTGTACTGTCACACGTTCTGATTGGTTTGTGCACTTTTTCTCGATATTTGATTGGTACAGCCACGGTATCCCGTAATCCATTTCAGGAGGCGATTCCTTTCAAGTGGCTTCCACCTTCCTGCTATCTGATTGGTTGTTTTGTATTTTCTGGTTATTTGATTGGTTGATAACGATAGCCAATCAAGAGTCAAGACCACTTATTTCTAGCTCATGCGAAATCAATAGACCTTTCCTGAATTTCCTTGACTAACCACAGAACAAAAGATTCAAGTCCAGGCTGGAGTTTTCAAATCCTTTCGAGTCATGCGAATTCGGTAAAGGTCTGTTCTAGTTGATGTAGAGGATAAATAGCTTTAGATATAAGTTTCGTTGCAGTAGATCCCATTTATTTTTGTACAAAATGATAGTCCATTTTTGATGCATTATACTCCGATTCCAAACGAGGTGAGATGGCCGAAGTGGCGAAAATGAAGCTAGTCAGTCGTCTATGTATTTTTAATTTGCCATTCAAGCTTCATCTTTGTTATTTGTGTTTACATCCATTAAAAATTATTTTTACGTTCGTGATGGAAAAAGCCAGCTTTTTACAGATCACGGACGGCTGCCTTGCCTCGTTTTTGCCTCCTCGACCCAGGCCGTCCGTTTGTTCGGAGTATTGAGAAACTAAGAATTCATTACCGGGGCATAGTGGTAAGATATAGATCACGTGATTACAAAGCGACAGAGAGTGGAATTAAAACCGTAAAGGTAATAAAGACCCGAATGAAAACCTGTGTGCTAAATTTAGCCAACATGACGGATATGACGTCACTTGGAAACCGGAAGTAGACACATACGTTTGAGGCTTACAAAATGAATTAGGATAATCTGATATAGTAATAACACTCATTTTCAAGAAGCGGCCTCTGGTATGCGCCTGAAAACTTTTTGACATAGAAATGATTTAATGTGGAAAATTGATTAAAAATGCGGTGGTCTTCCTGTGGTAATTAGGAACGGGAGGGGAGGTTGCTATACACATTTCGTTTTTTACATAGTATTCATATTGAAAATTACTATAACAGATAGTACATATGTACTGAAGATAGGTCTTCGTAGATTTTAAGCATCCCTAAGAGAGGCAAATGGCAAAGACATGGCGGCCATGTTGGTGGTACTAACAGTGGGTGCTAATGAGAAATCTTTTGTCAAAAACCCCCAACATGGCCGCGGTGAAGTAACGTGAAATTGAAGAAACGCGCAACATGTTTCGTAAGTTGAGTGACGAATGTTGTTCGTATTACCACCGCAAGCACACAAAAAAAATTCTTGCGAAGAGTAAAGAGCGAGCATTGGCGATTGAAGAGATGGTGTATGATCAAAATTATCCTTCCTTGGTTGCTACATTGAATGGTGTGGGATACGGCCTCCGTGATCTCAGCAAGCATAAAGAAGCGCAGAAATGTTGAGAGAGCATTGGCGATTCAAAGGATCGCGTATGATCAAAATCATCCAACATTGGCTACTACATTGAATAATCTTGGAAAAAGCCTTAATGATCTGGGCAAGCATAAAGAAGCGCAGAAATGTTGAGAGAGCATTGGCGATTCAAAGGATCGCGTATGATCAAAATCATCCAACATTGGCTACTACATTGAATAATCTTCGAAACAGCCTCCTTAATCTGGGCAAGCATAAAGAAGCGCAGAAATGTCATGAGAGAGCACTGGCGTATAATCAAAGCTTTTACTTTGTGAAATAAAGAAATTTTATTGCGCCCGAGGTGCTACGAACAACATTCGTCACTCAACTTGCGACGCAACATTGAGGGGAAGTTTTACAACTTTGTTAACATGGACCTCAACGATTCAAACCCATGCACCTTGAAGATAATGAATTGTATTCAAAGTTAAACCAATAGTAGCCTTCGGCGCAGATTAAACGTCGAACTTCTCATGAGCCGAACGCATTGAAAATAATGGATAATAAGGCGAGGTTCTTTGATGCCATAAGGCTCGACTCAAGAGAAGTTCGACGACTGAAAATAAATCTTCAGATTCAAACGTTGGGTATCAGAATCTCTTCCATACTTATTCAAATTCTTCACAACAGATTGAAAAATATAGGCATGGCGACAAAGTAAATAGTACAAAAAGCCATTTTGGTAGTGGTAAAATAGCATCGCTATCATACTCGTGGCCTGCTACAGTCGTAGGAGTTAAATAATTTATGATATGATAACTAGCGGTAAGCTAGTGTGGGCTGCGTCGGTGTTTCTAATGAAACAGTATGGATAAAAAGTTAAATTTTACACCGTAAAAAATAAGAGAGATCACTTACTGACGTTTCGGACGCTAGTCCTTCGTCGGAGTAAAAAAGTTTGTTTTTTTACTCTGACGAAGGACTAGCGTCCGAAACGTCAGTAAGTGATCTCTCTTATTTTTTACGGTGTAAAATTTAACTTTTTATCCATACTAATTTGTGATATATTAAGACACTATGTTGACCATCGTAAAGACAAATGTAATTATTCAAATCGAACCAAATAAACTACATTAATTAAAATCTTCTATCTGATCTGCTAGCTTGTAATTTGCAGGGTTAAATAAGTTTATGTTTAAAGCCAGAACTTTACTATGACTGACTACACATTGTACGAAGGACCGCCCAAAAATCAGAAGAACGTAATGGATATCGTGGACACCCTACTCTGCACCACACAGAGCATAAGGACCACCTATCCAAACCCATAGAAACGACACTCGGATGCCCTACTCCACATACATCCGCACCACAGCGCATGCATTAAGAACCACGTGCACAAAAATAAAAGGAGACATCTGAACACCCTGCAACCGCACTGCGCATATGTTTGCACTGCACGGCGCATGCATTAAAAACCATCCATTGTTACCCACGTGCACAAAAACAAAAGGAGACATCTGAACCGAACTGTGCATACATCTGCACTGCACAGCGCATTAAGGACCATCCATTCCAACCCCCAAAAACAAAATGAGATTTGAACACCCTACAATCGCACTGCGCATATTCCCTTGAGGGAATCAAGGATGGCTTAGCCAGTAGTACACCCGCCTCTCAACTCTGGGGTTCTCGGGTTCGATTCCTGGACTCAGCGTCACATTTGAGTAGAGTTTTTTAGGTCTCTCTCTAAATCAGAGGTTTTTCCTCCGGTTTTCCAGAATAAAACCCTCGAATATGAAAATCATTCAGGAAGACAAAGGCACACAAAAACGTACTGCATGTACATTCTTAAGCTTCTTGATTTTTTTCCATTTAGGCTAAGGTCGAACGTCGGACTTTACATGAGCCGAACACATTGAAAACAATGGATAATAAAGCAGTTTCCTTTGATGTCATTAGGTTCGGCTCATGTTAAGTTGACTCTGGTCCAATCAGAATCTAGGAGCATGTTTACCACGTGCACTGATAATATATTCACATGATTACAAGTCCTTCGGATCCAATTATTGCCCAGTATATTTGGGCGGCCGTTTTTCTTTGAATGCCTGAAGTCCTTCCAGTCTGTCTTTGGTAGGGATGACCTGAGCATAACACATCTCTTCCACCGACAAAGCAGAATTCAAATCCACCTATAAATAAATATGAAAATATTTTGTTAATCAAGGCATCTTGAAAAATCCATGAATGCGACTCAGCCAACAGCAAACCAATAACTGTTGCAGCAGTTTTCCCAGTGGAATTAAAATCTTCCAAATCTCAAGGGTCGCAAGGATTTGAAGGCAATCTTCTTATATTTTCACAAGACGGTAAACGATTCAAACAATTTATAACCACTTTTCTGTGATCACAGTATTAAACTCTGAGATATTCTAGATAATTTCTTGAGCTTGTGGGACGTAGCAATGGTAACGGGGTGTTGACCAGTTGTAAGTTTTATTGACAGAAGCCGGCAACATGCCATTGGTTGAAGTAGGTTATGTAGCAGAAATATCAAAAACGCTATGAGAAAGAATTTTATTCTAAACAGAATTTCACAGTCTGAAATGGAAATCGTTATGGTAGAGATCTATGGAGGCTTTGCACTGTCACATGATGGCAGCCATGACAGGAGGCAGGAACAATTGAATATAGTCTTATCTGATTTACGTAAATGAGAAATAATTCAGTTTCCCAGGGGAAAAATACGCTATTGTTGTGCCTCGTGTCATGGCTGCCGTCACGTGATGGTGCGAAGCCTTTATTCAGAGAAAAGATGTACAAGAGTTTTTACCTCCATTCCTTTGCTGATAGCCATTTTTGCCATCCGAACTGCAACTGGTCCTTGTGGAAGAATCTCTTCAGCTAAACTAAGTGCCCTCTGGTAAGCAGCGTTTCCCTCGTCATTTTGCTGGACACCATAGTCAACCAAACCTACTTCTGCAGCATCCAAACCATTCAAGACTTTGCCAGTGAATATCAGTTCTTTGGCTTTGGATATTCCTACCAATCGTGGTAGTCTTTGAGTTCCACCTGTATCAGAATTAGAAATGTCGATCATTTCTAAATCTAGAGACTTGCTCACCATTAACCACAGTAGCTGACTATGAGAAGGTATGGCTCTGCTGACAAATATCAACCTTTTAGTCTGCATTCCCTTCTGCATAGGTCACTATCCTTTTGATAATTTTCTTCTCTACAATTTATCAAAAAGATACCAATCCATGCAGAAAAGAATACAGAATAAAATGTTGATGTTTGTCAGTGGAGTCATAGACATTTTAGGACGTGATGATGACATGTTTTTCTGGCATGGAAAACCACTTCTGTCAGTGACATTTGTAGTCAGTGGACAAAATAAAGGATATATTTCACTACCCGAGATAGTGGGTAGCAGGTAACCCCATCCCTCCCCTAAATGTGGTACCAAATTGTTTTGACCTCAGGGAGCATTCATTTTTTAGGAGGGGGGGGGGGGGGAGGAATTAGAGGAATCAAATAGAAAAAAAATGCTAGCCCCCATGGTAAGGAATTGAATATTTCGATAACCCCCCCCCCCCACTTCCTAATATAAAAATTTTCTAGGCCCCCCTCCAGAAAAAGACTATTCATGACCCCCCTGGTTCAACATTCAAAAATAATGTGACCCCCCTTTTTATCTAGTAATTTTTCAATGACCCCCCCCCTAATTCCTCCGTCCCCCCCTCCTAAAAAATGAATGCTCCCTCATTCCTAACTGCATAATGGCACCCAAATCGGTGTGCAATATCATTCAATTTTAACCTCAGTAATAAATGTTCCAGACACATCTGAGTGTACAATGTATTTAACTACCTGCTCCAGGAATGATAGCCAGTTTGGTTTCAGTCAGCCCTATCTTGGCATTACTGGATGCAATCCTAAAGTCACATGCTAATGCTAATTCCAGTCCCCCACCCATAGCATGACCATCAAGAGCTGCAATCGTCGGCATAGCGAGGTTACCAAGATCATTTATTGCTCCTCTGGCACTGGATACAAAAGGTGCAACCTCTTCTGGTCGCATCTTTGCTCTTTCTTTCAGGTCAGCACCTGCACAAAATATACCTAAGGAAAACACAAGGCAATATTTAATAATGGAGATGACAATTATGTATTCTGATCTATATTGAAAAATTAGGTGATTAATACCTGGTGCGTCACTCTTCACAATAACTGCACGGACATTCTTATCATGCTTGACACATGCCAGGGCATCAAGAAACTATGAACAATAGAAAGGAAAAGGTATTGAAAGGAAAGGAAAAGATTTGTGTAAATTAAAAAAAGAAGTGGCTTACTTTCCTAATAAGAATTTCCGAAGAATTCTTGACCGATAGCCCACTTCCACAAATATTTCAGTACGAGGCTCCGTGCTAAATTAAATTTATTCTTTTCTCCTGTCACGAATAATCACTGAACATTTAGCATGGAGCCTTACATTGAAACCTTATTATGTGACAAGCAAAGCAATTATTTCAGAAGTGGGCTATTCAAATTTTAAAAGTACTTTGGGCGGGGGGAGGGGGAGGGTAAAATTTTAGAATGTTTCTGGTCTGGGGAGGGGGTAAATTTTCTGACACCTTAGGAGATTTCTCAACGCTCCCTCATCCAACAAACGAGTAGATATAAATAATGAACAATCCCCAAAGATTCATATTCTCAAGGGAAAGGTGAAATGACAAAGCTTCACTATGAAAAGAACTGTAGTTTACAGCATAAGGACCATATGCCTTTAAATGGTTCGAATACAAATAAATTATGAAAATAATTCAAA
Source organism: Anthopleura sola (assembly GCA_023349425.1). Taxonomy (NCBI): domain Eukaryota; kingdom Metazoa; phylum Cnidaria; class Anthozoa; order Actiniaria; family Actiniidae; genus Anthopleura; species Anthopleura sola. The sequence continues at coordinate 9,987,298 of JALHLI010000006.1, read as the reverse complement.
ACACCTACCAGCCCTAGAAACTTCTTACTCATAGCATTCTTAGCTTCGGGTCTATTGAACACAAACAGAGCAATACCTATAGATAAAATAGAAAAGAAAGAAAGAATAAGCTCAAGTTTATGATTGAGTAACACATGTGTTACTTACCTTCTTGCGGGCCATCAAGATATTCTAGCCGAAATTCTTCTCTTTCTACTTCAACACCAGTACCTGTACTATAAAATCTTTGTACTCCTAAACAATTTCTCGAGCTTATTAATTTATATTTTGAAGGGAAACTATAAAATAAATTTCTTACACTTCTTGCTACTCCAGCCGCCATTTTGAATATGTAAATTAGTTACACTAAGTGGATACTTATTGGTGGAAACGTACTCGAGTTGTCCAATCAGATAGCATTACTTCGATTTGTGCCCGCGGATTTAGAATTTAACGAATGCGGTTTTACCCATTTGTAATACAAATTTCCAAGATGGCGGCCGATCCTTGTTCTTTTTCCAACCCAAACGAGTATATTTGTACCAAGATTTCTTGGTTTGTGGATGTGGATTTTGACACACATATTCTTGATTGTAATGTGGACTTGCAGTTCAGTCTCAAGAAGGATGGAGTCACTAAAATGGTAGGTTGGGAACCCTGTGTAATGGACGTGAACCGGTAGACGATGTAGTGATTTTCTTTTCTTCTCGAAAGTCGAACCGTTTTGAGAATCATCATGATAGAAATTGTAATAATGTGACACAAAATGTGTTAGACTAGTGATAATTTCCGGTAATACTGGAATCAACATTGCTAAGCTGATAATGGCTGGGACCCGACAAACATCATTAATTTTTAAAAAGAAGGACGAGACCTCCACCTCCCCGATCCAACCCCCTCCCCCCTCTATACTTGCGGTTGTTGAATAGAACACTTTCGATATTAAGGTTGAGTAATCACACACAAGGTAATTCAAGGCGAGGCTCCGGGGAAATTAAAAATATATACTGCAATAACTTTCATTGTTTCCCCATGCAGAGCCTCATCATCTTGATTATCTTTCTCTTAAATTAACTGTCATTGATACATTACTATTTCATGTTATTTAATATCTTATTTTCTTTTTAAGGCACTTGACACTAGTGATTTAAACATCAAGTCAGTGCATAACCAGGCTACTAAAGAAAAGCTGTCTTTCAAGTTGGGTGAGAAGCACAAAGCATTTGGGACCCCCCTGTATATTGACTTGCCTGGTGGACTGAAAAGGTATGACGAAGTTAGCTCGATTCTCAACATTCTGTAAACTCGGTAGTTGCTAATTGCCTGTTGGAATTTCATTTCTTACTGCCGGCAGTCAAAAATTTAAAAGGTACAACCAAATTCCAGTGGCACCTAGCAACTACTGGCAGAAATATTGAGAATCGGTCTTAAATTAGACATGCAGTCAGACTCTTCAAATTCTTTTTCATATTCAAATCTTTATTTGTTTGAGTTGTATCTAAATTCAGGTGTCTACGTATGCACAACCATTAATTAACCAAAGAAACGATACACTAGGGAATTACATGTGGTCTGAAATGTAATGTTTTCCATTTCAGACTATGTGTCATTCTCTCAAGAATAAGATTCTTTGTTTGAGGAATAAATTATTGATCCATATTCAGGTGTCTTCTCATGTGCAACTGTTAAACAGAGAAATGATACTCTAGGAAATTACATGTGGTCTGAGATGGGAGAACAGTTGATTAGTTCTGTTGCTGATGTCACACCTTTTCTCTCAGTCAGCAGTATATAGCAATTTAAGGTCTATCTCATATTCATTTATGAGGCTTTACTTAGTCTGTTATTTTTAACTGTTTCCAGTGGTTCAACAATTACTCTGAGCATTAGTTACCAGACCTCATCTACAGCCTCTGCCATTCAGTGGCTTAAACCAGAGCAAACATCAGGGAAGAAACATCCTTATCTTTTCACTCAATGTCAGGTAAACTGCCAAACAAATTCTAAAATTATATTATCCATGACCCATACTAGATTAGGTTAAGGTCTAAGGAATCTATGGTCTGCAGACTTTCTGTTTGTGTATTATGATTTTCTCAAGCTGCAGTCTGGGACTGGAATTTCCAAGCACTAGGAAGCTCTGAGGAGGATCAGTATACTATAATACTAAAATATGATAAGTTGAGGCATATGAGATGGATTAATTTAAATCATCCTTTAATGCTGTCATTTTAGGGTGAGATCATTGCCGAGACAGCAAAATATGTTTCTAAAAAAAACAAAATACTGTCAATAACTGCATGGCAAGCCCATAGTGGGATTTTTTTTCACATTGTCTTATATCATGCATTATTTTATGTGTTTTTTCTAGGCTATCCATGCTCGCAGCATCATTCCTTGTCAGGACAGCCCTGGTGTTAAAGCAAAGTATGAGGCTGAGGTATGTTATTTACTGGATTGTTACAAGACTAGTACAAACATGATTATATTTAACTACCTCTGGTACACAGCACCAAGCTCAGCCATTGTGATCAACCTGCACCATAGGCGCAGGTTTTACTTTAGTATTGGATTCATTTTTATTCTTATAACAAGATCTCAACTTTAGAGCAGATTTTGTATGAGTGTGAAATTTAGTCATGGTATATTGCACAGTTACGGCAAGGCGTGGACACGGCTTGGAATTTCAAATGTTTTGATGGCATGGCACTAAAACGGCCAAGGGGCCGTCTATGCCATAAGTTGATCGTAGTCATATCAGAACTTCCCTATATCATCAGAACTTCCCTATATCATCAGAACTTCCCTATATCATCAGAACGTCCCTATATCATCAGAACTTCCCTATATCCCTTTGACATTTTCTTTGAGTGTGATGTACTGTAATTGCAATTCATTTGACAAAATGACTTATAGGTATCAGTACCAAAAGGACTTGTTGCTTTAATGAGTGCTGCAAGGGATGGTGAAGCCAGTGACCCTAAGGATGCCAATAGATCAGTCTTCAAGTTTAAACAAGAGGTACATAAAAATTACATACTAGCAAATAAAAATTCTATAGTTAAGCACAAAATAATACCATTGACTATATCCTGGTTATGAGCCCCCTCCCCCAAGTGATAAGTCCATGGACTTGTCCACTCTGCATCCTTGCAGAATATCCTTTCCCTCCAGTTATAATAAACCCACATCTGGTATTTCATGTTTATGAAATTTCCCCACCCCCTCCCATCCACCACCACCACTCTCCAGTTATTAGCTCGTAAAAAAATCCCTGTAGTAACCAGGATTTTTTGTATAAAGTCAATAATGATGTAATTTCAATTTGCATGTACTCTCTTGAAATGCATTTTAAATTAATATTTTTTCCTTTTTCTTAGGTTGCTATTCCTAGCTATTTAATAGCCATGGTTGTGGGTGCTCTAGAGAGCAGGTAAGAGTATAATCTCTGAGACAGTAAATCAGACAACCACTCTTTTTCAGTCAGGTTCAGGACCAGGGAATCACTTTTAAAAACCACAGAGAACCCAGGATATGGACAGGGTGGCGCAGGGGAGTATCGATCACGAATCACGGATATTTTTAAATGAATTCACGAAATACGATTCATGAATCACGCAATACGATAAATGAATAAGAATACAAGGATTAAGTGAAATGAAATGCGTTCGGTGTGAATAATAGAATAAAGAATTAAGAGAAAAATATCATATGCCCTTGGCAGGACTTGAACCCACGGTTCGACATGTTAACCACTACAAGGACCAACCACGCTGGTTACGCAGCCAGGCAATGTTGTATGTGTGGCAACTGTGGGGGTCCAGGGCGATATTAATCTCATGGGTAAGCTGAACACCGTAAATATTTACGCACAATTGAGGATAATTCTAGTGAAATGAAATGCGTTCGGTGTGAATAAGTCCTGCCAAGGGCATATGATATTTTTCTCTTAATTCTTTATACAAGGAATTTAGGTTGTAATTCAAATTTTCACGAATCATGGTCTTCAAAATAAGCAGAGGGGGACTTAAATTCACAAATCATGGACTAATGTTTTTGAATTTCACTTAACCGCTGTGCCGCCTTGTATACTATTTCTATTATGTGATTTGCTAGGAAAGTTGGTCCAAGATCGCATGTGTGGACGGAAAAAGAGATGGTTGAAGAATGTGCTTTGGAATTTGCTGAGGTAACGTGTTCAACTTCACAGCGACCATGTACTCCTTCTTTCCCAACCCTTTGTTTTTAACTATTTCGTTGAATTTACTTCCATGCATACAAACACACTTTCAGACAGTTTCACCACCCATTATCTTTATTGTGTAACTTGAAGTTATGAATGTTTGCAATTAACAGTCTGTGTTGCGCGACACGTTGTACGATTTTGTAGCTCGTATATCCGCGCGTTTATCTCAACATGCATAAAATAGAAAATCTAAAACATGATAAAACAACAGTTTCCACTAAAAGATAAAGAGATAAAAAGCTAACTAAGATTTCATTACGAAAATAATGCATTACCATTACTATAGAGCTGTTAAGTTGTGACGTATTTCCGGGTCCAACTGCTCATAAAAACCGCTAAAATAAAGCAGAAATGTTCTCAATGATTTAACCTCCACTTGAAACAGTTAGAACTTTGGACAACAAATCCTGTCACGAAGAAAAAGCAAGAAAAATCTTTATAAAATTGCTTTTCGTTTTGGACCCGGAAGTCGTTTTTTCATTTTAAGATACTTTGCGTAACATGGTTTTCACCCATTGATATTTGCTTTAGGTTGAGACCATGATCAGCACCGCAGAATCATTAGTAGGTGAATATGTTTGGGGCCAGTATGATCTTCTCATCCTTCCACCATCTTTTCCATATGGAGGAATGGAAAACCCATGCTTGACTTTTGTTACTCCAACACTCTTGGTAAGTCTATAATAGCGGTCGCGTTCCTGTAGTATTGCATCGTTCTCAGTAGTAATTATAATCAAAATGACTTGTGTGATCATTAGAATGACGACAGGTCTTTTCTTCGTTGTTTGACTTTCGTATTTTAATTTTATCAACATATCTACAGGCCGGAGATCGCTCACTAACAGGGGTAAGTCGTAAGAGTTTTGTTGTGTCTCTCCCTTTGGATTCGAGGGTTCTCCTCCGGGTACTCGGGTTCTCCTCCAGGCTCCGCAAAACACACTCAATTCCAATTTGATCTGTGAGTTAGCTGAGCTCTGACTTAGACCAGCTCATGACTTAGATCAGCCCAGAGGCTGTTTCAGGGTTCGATCTCTGAGTTAGCCGTGCCCTAAGTTAGATCAGCCGAGGTTGTTTCGGGGTTCGATCTCTGAGTTAGCCGTGCCCTGACTTAGATCAGCCCAGAGGTTGTTTCAGGGTTTGATCTCTGAGTTAGCCGTGCACTGACTTTGATCAGCCCAGAGGTTGTTTCAGGGTATCGATAAAATTGGAAGAATTGAAGGATTGTTTGGTTGCTACTACTATTATTGTTGGTATTTTCTGTAAATTCCTTATTATAAGGGGTCTCATTACTGTTTTACGTCTTCAAAGGTTGTTGCTCATGAAATATCACACAGCTGGACTGGTAACCTGGTTACCAACAGAACCTGGGAGCATTTCTGGTAAGGAAAACATATATAACAGCATGCTGCTTTTGCTTATTTAACATAGCAATAGTCCCTTCACAGTTCCCTGCGCCATCTTGAAAGGTAGTCGTGCCTTTGCATCGAAGCGAGACATGAGGTGAACCTGATAGAGACCTTTATTAACACCTTGCCAAGTTGGACAATTATTTACATGTCTATCATTGGAAGGTCACCTCATGTCTCGCTTCGATGCAAAGGCTCGACTAACTTTCAAAATGGCGCAGGGAACTGTGAAGGGGACAATTTGGCAGAAAAAAAATGAATCCAAGCTCCTGAAGAATATGGCATTTTCGAATTTCAGTCACTTTACTGGCCGTTGTAGGATCATTTCAAGGAGGTGGCTGCACTTGCAACCCTTATAATAGCTTTCTCTTTACCTTTCGCAGTACGTTACTCTTAAATCTTACTTTTAGAATTCCAAAGTGGGGTGGCTTTGGATCTGCCCTTATTCTTCTAAACTCTTACAGATTTTAACCATGATATTCGTTTTTGATTTTTCACCAGGTTAAATGAGGGATTTACAGTGTTTCTTGAAAGAAAAATTATTGGGCGAATGCATGGAGAGCAAATGAGACAATTTGGATTCATAGGTAATTTTAAAATAGTCACCTTGCAGACGATCCCATAGTGGCTCATTTTTGAAGGATAGCACTAAGGATAGCACAATTTTTATGACAGCAAAATTATATTGTTTTTCTCCTCCAAATTTGTAAATCTTTATAACGAATCAGTACAGCTATTTCAAAAAAGGTTGGTGAAGGTTTTGTTGCATGTTGCTTACCAAGTTTCAAATGTCAGCACAGAAACAAATATGCTGGAAAAACATGCACACAAAGTCTGAGAAAATCCCACATTGTTGTGACCTTTCGTTGCTAGAATTCGTTGCTAGGATTCACCCATATTGCATTTTGGGCTTGGTATGCAACATGCAACAAGTATCAAAACCTTTTTTCGAAATTGCCGTATACCGTTTGTACTGCGAGGGGTCTTCTGTCTCGCACTCACCTAAACAACCTTCCCCAGACATCTCAACAAGAACAGTGACGAACGCCATAATTGATTAAATAAATAAAAGAAATGCTGTTTTTGTTTTAGGTGGCTGGAAAACTCTGAAGGATTCTGTAAGTGCTCTGTAACTTTCATATTTCATTAAGTCAATTTTTGCCATTGATATGTTATTATTTATCGTCGAATCCAGGTTTTCACATATAGACTCCTTTCTTTTGACGTCAAAGCAGCTCAATTTGGAGAACAAAACAAAATAATTTCAATCTCCTGAAAATTGGAATCTATTGTTTTGTCCTTCAAAAATTGAGCTGCATTCCGACGTGCTGCAAGGGGTCTATACTGAAGTAAAACTGTACATGATGGATAGTTGTTATCCTCAAATAAAAGGTGCAGCCACTGATGATGCTTTTTTGAGTGTACCTTACTATAGGATAGGGTTTCTTGTTCTTGATTTCAATCTTATATGCATACCGGATTTTCTTAGGTTACTAAGTTTGGTGAAGACAGTTCTCTCACACAGCTTGTTGTCAGCCTCAAGGACTCGGACCCCGATGATGCGTTTTCCAGTGTACCTTACGAAAAAGGATCGTGTTTCTTGTTTTATCTGGAGCAACTTGTTGGTGGACCAGGTGAGGGAGATACCGTACTTTAACACCTGGGTTTTTTTCCGTAAAAACTCTTAGATTTTTTGGAATTTTGCTCTGAATTTAAGAAATGTGTATGAAGGCCGTCGTTAAAGTGTGACTTTACGTTTTCGAAATGGAGTTATATATTTAAATAGATCTATAGGTATGTTATAGTCATAACACAAGACTTCACTTTTACAACGATAACGATTCTTGATTTTTTTTTCCCGTCCGCTTGTTCATCTGATTTGTTCGTTGTTTGCTCGGCGCTTGCTCTAATTTATGAAATTAGTCCAATTTTCGCCTGACTGAAACGTAGCACTTCTTGTGTCTTTTTTTTTTCAGAGGTGTTTGAACCATTCTTTCGGAAATACATCGAGGAGCACAAGTACAGGACAGCAACGACGGATGAATGGAAGGCTTTTCTGATGGACTACTTTAAGGACAAGGTCAGTGTTGCTAGTATTGTCCTTCCTTTCCCTTCCTTTCTCTTCTCTTCTCTTCTCTTCTCTTCTCTTCTCTTTTGTTTTCCCTGGTCGTGGTGGTGTGTGACCTGTACATATAATAGAGTGTTTCTCTGTTTTAGGCCGATGTCCTGGCATCTGTTGACTGGGATGCTTGGCTCTACAAGCCAGGAATGCCACCAGTAAACATGATTGAAAGGTACTTTCTACTTAACAACGTCCTGCCAGTCGAAACGACTTAACATTTGCCTTTGGAAACCGGTCGTTTCCTACTCTCTCGACACATTCCACTTAGGTAGAAGATGGGCAAAGGGAAGGGATGGATTGGATGGCTGTCCACTCCCATTTTAAGTCATAAAAGTAAAGGAATATCATAAAGAGTAATGTAAAATCTAACTTTAAAAGGAAGTTATATGCTGGCTTTCTAGGTGACAGCCAACTCCCTTGAAATCACCCTAGTTTCTCCAAGTTACCATTGGGCTCATGAAAGTGTCACAAACAATTCATTTTTATTAGATACGACTCTACGTTAGCAGTTGCTTGCACGAAGTTGTGTCAACGATGGATAAAGGTAAGTAATTCTAAAAAAATTGCTGAATTTTCGAATATTTTCTGCACTTTTTTTGCAGGAACAATTAACAACCTTTCATGCTCCATATCGCTCATGTTGCTTATAATTACTTTTGTTAATAGGCCTCGACAGAAGACCTTGCCACATTCTCATCCAAGGACATAGAAGGATTTTCTTCTGCTCAAATCATTGAGTTCCTGGCCCAACTGTTGTATCATGTTAGTATTGTCATTCCTAGAAGATTTCTTCATTAGTCATTTCTCCTTTCCGAAGCGGTCTATTTGAAAACTTGCAACGACCTCGTGGTCAATAGCATTTTTTGGCATTTGTCCGAGAAATTGGAAAAAATTTTTATTTTCAGTTTTTCCTTGTTAAGGAAAAGTTAAGGAAAATTCGTCAAGGGAAAATTGCTCGTATAGATGCGGCTATATAATGGTGAGTCTGAGGAACGAACCCATGGCCACAGCAATGAGAGGGAACGCATTGGGAGTCGCACGCAACCCCTGTTTCCCAAAGCCAGGTTAACTACCAGTGGTGTTTCTCGTTGCTTTTCTTGATGCCTATTGATTTTTTTTCCCCAGACGGCTGGCAATCCCCTGCCTTTATCTCATATCGAAGCAATGGAAAAAGCATACAAGTTCAGCAGCAGAAAAAATTCTGAGATCAGGTTCAGGTAAGTCTGAAGTGCAAATTCAAAAAGTGATTTGGAGGGAGGGCCCGCCATTTTTACTGCTCGAGCTTCAGATTAGGGTGTCCATATTTAGCATGGCTAAGAATAGCTTACTCCTGAAAGACACAAGTCGTTAAATATTAAGAAAAGATGGACATATAAATGTGGAATCGGGGATATCTTGAATTTTAAAGCGCTTTTTAAAATATCACATATTTTTGCCTGTTTACTTCGTAGGTGGCTCCGCTTATCCATTCGCAGCAGCTGCAAAGATTCGTTTCAACATACTGTCAACTTCTTGTTGGAGCAAGGAAGAATGAAGTTTACACGTCCTCTCTATGAGTAAGTCATCTATCTATTAATTGCAACAGAAACTCTGATAAGTATTTCGGGAATTCCAAAGCGGTCGTAGCTAGAGTGAGTTGACTTGTTGTAAGTCGTATGTTGTAAATACCGGCCCCTTTCACGTGACGCCAAAGCGGCAATGGAGAGTATCTCTGATATCTCCCATTTTGAAGTAACAGAACTTTAAGTGTTCCAAGCCATTTATATTTTTGTTTGTAATTTGCAAAAAAAAAAAAAAAACACAGGGACCTTTTCAAGTGCAAGGATGCCAAGGAGCTAGCCATCGAGACGTTCACCGCCAATCAATCGTTCTACCATCCAATTTGTTCCACCATGGTTGCGAAAGATCTGAAACTACAGTAAAATCATCCCTCCCATCCAAAAGAAATGACAATATATTAGAAATACCAAATCAAATGTTCCCTAGGTTCAGCAAATCATATTGCTTGAACCATCATGTTAGGGTATCCCATCGCAATAAATTTTACCAAAAGGATCATAATTTACCAAAGACTGATTTGACAATGATTTGTAAACCTTTTCTTTCTGGTTTTGTTGTTGTTTTTGTTTGATTATTTTTTCTTGTTTGTTTGTCTGATGAATTGATTAACTTATTGATTGTATTGTGTGTTTCTGTTTGTCTCTTCTCTTATTTTTAACCCCACAGTTTGTATTTAGTAAACACATAGGCTAATATTGAAGAAAATTTAAGAAAAATAGGCAAAAGTTGCTAATAATAATAAAACGTTCGACTGATACTATTCACTAGCAACTTTAACTTGATTGTATTTGTTGTTGTTGTTGTGTAACTAATTTTCATCGCAGACGCTTTTTCAATCATTATTTTTTGCATCTAAGCAGTTGAACTGGCTATTTTAGTTCCATTTATTGAACATGGAATCATTTTCTTCCCAAATTGATAAGACTTCGACTGCCAAGTACAGAACAATGGCCAGCTATTCACAAAATAATTTTAAACACAAAACGACATCACTAAGTTTGCAAGGAAATTGTGATGTTTTTCGGCATCATTATGGCATTTTTCATCATACAAAGATAAAACAATCAACGAAAAATTAAAAGTCGCATTTAGTACTATTGCGAGAGGAAGGGCTATTTCCAGGAAATGTTTGGCACCATTAATGGCTTCAAGAAATTCCATTATTGTGACTCTTGGCGCTTTACAAATGTTTCTAGATCTTCGGACTTCGTATTGTTCGTACAAAATTATGGCACACAATAACCCACTCAAAAAGACAAGAAGATAAAAGCCAAGAATACGAACTGTAAATAAAGAAGTTGTCGTCAATGCGATGCTACCCGAATGGATGCCAGATAAGACCGAGTAAGCCCAGATACAGACAATACACAACGTGGTTATGAGCCGAATGGTCCCGCCACTTTGCTAACTCCTTTGGCCATTCAGTCTTCAGTAAAGGGCTTCGTTAAGCTTAAGAGGCAGATGAATAGTTCTTTTAAGGAGACCGACAAAGCAAACAAGTTGGCAATATTCCAAACATATTTGGTAAACGGGGTTATAGTCATATAACCAAGCATGCAATGACGAACGTGGATTTCTTTCATAACAGGAAGCAAAAATGGGAACTTTTTTAATGAAGATTTGTGATTGTTATGGTAAAATAACTCTTCAGGCATATTTTTAGATATAGTACTGTATATCTTAGAAATTAGATACTCATATTGAAAATTCAAGAAAAATTCAATTCTTCTAAACCTTTTGATTGCACTAAAAAGTAGTGTGTCCTTGTACAAAATTATATTTGCGACAAATGTTGAGTCGTGGCTGTGAATGAATAGTTTTAACGATAACTAAAAGAATATAATTATAAATGTATACAAACTGATACAAAATCCAACATAAATTGTCTGAATTTCCCCCCCCCCCCCCCCCCCCGAGCCGACTCCTAAGAATAAATTGAATATATTAGCCTTTTGAAAAGATTTTAACTTATTTGTAAAAGCTAAGCCGTTAGAAAGTAATGATGGCTAATCTTATCTTGTGACCCAGACTTGTATATTATTCAATGCCATCCTATACTATGTAAACGTTTTACGCACTAGATCAGTTCTAGATGTACTTTAACTAACTAGTATTTGAGAAATATAGCTAGGGGCTCCCTGTCAATACTAGTGTTGACTAGTTGGTCTAAAATGTAGATTATGAAGTGATTAAGGATCGAGACAACGTATTCAGGGCTGGCCTATGCTATTCCCTGCCGCCAAAAGACCGTCTCTATCATATCAATGAATAAGCCGTAGAAACAGTCCTTTGGAGAAGGGGAATAGCATTGAATAGCATATATGCTAATAGGTCAGTCTAGATATGTGTGTCTTTGTCGCAGGAATTTTTTTATTTATTTTTTTTTTTGACGCGTTTTTCGTTAAAAAAAAAAACAATTAGAATCGTAGATTCAAAATAATACAAATAAACGAAGTTAATATTTCACAGGGCCCTAGTGACCGCTGTTCATGCAGTTACTAGGCTCCATAAAGCAATGACACATCGGAACGTTCCGTGCAACTTCTGAAAGCTACAAATTTGCGAAACAGACTTCCCAAGTGATGGGTACATCCCTGTTTCAACTGGCCAACAGCAGTATTTTCCTCTGGAAATACTAAATAAACGATGAGAGGGCACATGCATAAAAAAATATGAAACATATAACCCTGTTCAAACATACCCTTGGTCTCATCAGCCTGTCTATTAGATCAAAGAAAACCGCCCATCGGTGTTTTTAATTTTAACAGTTTAATTTCAAAGGCTAAATTTGGACAAACTGTCGACCAAGGGGTTTGGAGAATTCCCATTTTAGCAATCTAATTTTCAATTCTCTTTGACCACATTTTTCGGTCTTAGTGATGAACTCTGGGGAAATCAAATGCTGGTGTCAACTATTGCTATTTCTTTAACATAACTCGCGGCCCTAGTGATGAGCCTTGGGGAAATCCTGATTTTTTAGATTTGATTTCACTTATTATTTGACCTGAACCCCGATCCTAGTGACAAAACTTAAAGAAATCCTATGTTGGCAATTCTCTTTCCCCTTATTAACGGTCCTAGTGATGAACCTTGGGGAAATCCCATGTTCGCAATTCTCTTTCTATTCCCTCTGACCTCATTCCCAATCTTAGTGATGGACATTTGAGAATGAATCCCACTTTTGCCATTCGATTCTTAATTTCCTCACAAATTTTCCCAACAAAATAAGCAAATCTAAGGCCATTCTACTACGACTTAATTCGAGAGAGAAAAAAACTATATTCATTCCATCTGGATCGCATATTGTCTCTACCGTTTTGGCTCCATGTTAGGATAGTATATGCTGTTATTGGTAGAAGTTAAGCTTTGGAAATTAAAGGGGCTGTCGACAGTTTGTAAAAAAAATATATGAGCAAATAATGGAACAAAATATTTTTGCAGCTTTAAGGCATTCTTCGCCTGCAGCTCACAATCTAAAGTAGGAACCAAAAATTGTCACCCGTATGACTGATTTCTTATCAAATGTGTTTGAAGTTCAATTCACACCTTCACACTTGCTTATTTTCGAACGTCTAGAATTGAAAGAGAGGAGAATAGAAAGTTGGCTGAACTTGGCGGGGAGTGCAACGCTAGTGGTAAATAATCTCCCATTCTGCTTGTGCAGCTGGGTGGTTGGTATAAATTGTGCCTCATTCTTTGAGAGCTCTTTTTGCGCAAAGTCAACCTTTGTTTATGTAGTCTGATTCTGTGCTTAAACAGGCTTCAATGTGAAACAATAGCATATAATATAAATACGATAAACGATATCACAGTCTACTGCAGAGTTTTTTCAAACTATTTCACCATGAAAGCGTTTGTTCTGGCTTGCGTTTTGGGAGTTTCTCTTTTGGCGACGTTCGCTCATGGTAAGACTAGGTTCCTTTTACGAATATGCAGTTATAAAAGTTATAAGAAAGATATGAAATATATATAGGGTTAATTGAAGAAAAAAATCTGGAAAAAATTGTATCAACTATTGAGTTTTCTAATCCAAACTTTTCGATGTAACTAACTGATTTATTTAATTTTTTGTATATTGCCCTATCAACTTATATATATTTATATGGGTTTGTGATTAGGTTGTTCAGACAAAAATAGTGGATGTCCAAGATATGCTCAACGAGGATATTGTAAATCAGGGTCATTTGTAAACTGGATGAAACAGAACTGCCAGAAGAGCTGTCAGATCTGTGGAGGCGGTAAGAAGACTAATTGTTCTACTTTATTCGTCCCCGATAATGTTACAAACATGGTTAAGATCTACTTTAATACTATTCAACATCATGGCATTTGGAGAAGAAATGTTTTCTTTCTTTGTTTTTTTTTTTTATTTCATTCTTCCTTCTTTTCTTTTTTTTTTTTTTTTTTTTTTTTTTTCTCCGTCTTCTTCTTCTTTCGTTCATTTGTTCCTTCGTTCATTCCCTCCTTCTTTTCTTCCTTCCTTCCTTTTGAAATTAGGTGGTTCTGGTGGCTCAGGAGGGTCTGGTGGCAGCGGTGGATCAGGACAGTGTGGGTTCAAACCAAATGTACGAATCGTCGGTGGAACAGAGGCACCAAAAGGAGCTTGGCCATGGCAAGCACAGATCAGAACAACTTCTGGTTTTCCCTTCTGTGGTGGCACTTTAGTTCATCCTCAATGGATTGTCACTGCAGCTCATTGTGTGCACCAAAAATCTGCTTCAAGCATTCGGGTTAGGTAAGTTAGAAAATGCACTTGATACAACTCTAAGTAGTTTGATACAATTTGATGCAATTTTCATAAACATGAACATTCGAATGTTAATTAATGTAAAATATTGATAATAATAATAATAATAATAATGATACTAAAAATATATATATAATAATTACTTAATAAATGACATGTTTAAAATGATCACAGGATAATATGATTCTTATATACATATATATGTACAGAATAAATCGATAAAGCTTATCTACAGACTGCGAGTGAAAAGTACTTGATGTACATGACATAATGAACACTCTAAAATCAATGAAAACGATAGATAGAAATAAAAATATAAAAATATAAAAGTCTAGCTCATTCGGGCAATAGCGTCATCGAGGGAGATATCTATATTTGTTGTATCAATTGTTCTTCTTATAACAATAATAATAATAATAATAATAATAATAATTCTAAGAAACAAAACGACAACCTTTAGTTTAAACATGTTTCGGCGACATCGCTCGCCATCGTCAGTGAGTTTTATTATCATTATCATTATTTATTATTATTTTATTATTTAGTAGTACTTCAATTGCTGCTACAACGATCATTTGCAATAATAATAATAATAATAATAGTAATAATAATAATAGTAATAATTGTTCAAGTCAATATTGTATTAGACTTCCTAGAAGGATATCAAAAACAGCTCGTTACCGACTTAAATAGGATAGGACTTGAAAATGGGAAGGACGTGATAAGAAAGTGTCAGAAATGGATATATCTCAAAATTGCGAAATTGTAAGAGGTTTTTTTCTTGTCGTACACAACAGTTGTGAGCAAGTTGTAGGGTTGATTTACACGACACAATTCATGTTGTAAGCGTGGCGTAAGCAGATTGCATCCGACAGTTGTAAGCAAAAGTTGTACCGTGTAAATCGGCCTTAACAGCGCTTAACAAAGTTGTATCATCTGCGTATTTAATAACAGAGGTACTAGGATTATCATTAATATCGTTAATAAAAATCTTAAACGTGCCAGCAATTTTGACAATAGGTTTTGTCACTTTTGGCAATTCAAATGACAATCAACCAAAACAAAATTACGTCATCTTTATTTCCATCCACTTGTATTGCAATTAGCTTGGGCCAGTAGAAAATTGCTAGTTTCCCCATGCTTTAGCTGAAGAGGCCTAGAGGACCGTTTTTCCGAAACAGGTTATTTTGTCAGTATAACTCAAATATTAATAATTTGTTAACTGCTTCTTTTAACAGACTCGGAGCTCACTATCGAACAAGTAACGTTGGCACCGAACAGGACTTGCAAGTGGAGAGAATCATCAATCACAACAGCTACAAGAGACCCTATGGCATGGCTCATGATATCTCGTTATTAAAACTGCGCTCACCAGCTAGGATTAACAAAGCTGTTGGACTGGCTTGCTTACCATCATCTAGTGGTAGTGTACAAAATGGCAAACAATGTTGGGTCACAGGTAAGGAAAACGAATTAAGGTAGGAATGTCAAGGTCTTCATTCGCATAAGTATATATTGCTATGATATATGGCATTACCAGTGGAAAGCACATGTGGTGTGGTCGCTACTGTAATTATATTTTGACGGGATCTTTGGACCTGTGATCCTCTGTGAATATTGGTTGCTATTTGGTTTAAATAACTTCAATCGTTTTTCTCTGGCTGCTCCGGTTTTCTACCTTCGCAAAAATCAACTAATAGATTTCCCTTCTATGATGCAAAGAGTGCCACTTAGTCACTGATTACCAATAGAGGCTTTGCACCATCACGTGATGGCAGCTATGACAGGAAGCACAACAATACAGTTTTCTCCCTCCCCCGGGGAAACGGAATTATTTCTCGTGTAAATCAGATTAGACCACATTTAATTACTCCTGCCTCCTAACATGGCTGCCATCACGTGATGGTGCAAAGCCTTTATTCTATTTTGCGGTGTCGAACGTTTTAGTTCATAAATTTGTCCTAAAGTATCAAGTGATGAACATAAATCTAAATCCCAAAGCAACTAATAGCATGCCATTACTGACTGGAAATCATCACGTATCGTACAAGCTGGGAAGCTCCATAAGTTTTTTTCTCGGAAGCCATATAGAATGGCGCGAAAAAAATAGGGATTTTCTAAATTTTCTACATTTGAATATATAAAACTCTTTATAATGCAAAGGCAATTTCATTAACATTACTGTCAAGAAAACTTTCTGCCACATCACTCGCACTTTCACTTTGCCATATTATTAGGTTTTAAAACAGATATTTGTATATGCATGTATTGATTTCATTACATTCCCTGAAAAATATATTCGAAATACTTAATTATAATTATAATATAGAAATATGATTTAGTTGATTTTGATATTAATAACGAAATATTTTTGTGATGTTTTTAGGATTTGGAAGACTGTCTTCTGGCGGTTCTTCACCTCGTGTCCTCATGCAAGTCTCTGTGCCAGTCGTCACCCAATCCACTTGCAAAAGAGCCTATGGTAGCTCTATCCATGACTCCATGGTCTGTGCTGGTCTCGCTGAAGGTGGCAAAGACTCTTGCCAGGGTGACTCAGGTGGACCCATGGTTTGCGAGGCAGGTGGCAAGTACTTCCTTGAGGGGGTAGTGTCGTGGGGCCATGGTTGTGCTGCTCCAGGAAAGTATGGCGTGTATGCACGAGTTCGCTACTTGAGACAATGGGTCGATAGCAACATGAGAGGTTAAATGGTTGATTGTCATGCTACGACATATGCTGGAATAAAATAAAATACTAATAAACTTCATTCCATTGAAATGTTCAGTCTGCATCCGTCTTTCAATTTTGCATTCTTCTTACGGTTTGTTAAATTGTAAAATGCTGGAAAGCGCTATTTGATGCAATATTTTAAACCCAACATTGATTGGACTGGATGAGACACAATAATTAGTTCTCTTTCTAAGATCATTCCATGCATTAACGCTGCTTTTCTTCAAAACCTTCAAATTTAATCGGCATTACCCCGAAACAACCTCAGGGCTGATGAAATTCGGGGCACGGCTCACTCACAATCGAATTGGATTTTAGGCTTTATTAGAGTGTTTTGTGGAGGGAGGAAAATCAAGAGAAAACCCTCGAATCAAGGGAGAGATCTAAAAAACTCTACTCACATGTTCAATTACATGTGATGCCGAGTCCAGGAATCAACCCAATATGTACCCCCGAGGTGAGTCTGCTATCGCTACGACGCTACCCTTGAATCTAGCCCTTCATCCTCGTCAGCAACATCCTGATCTCGATTTTGGAAAGTGAAAACGAGAAGAAATTTCATGTTCATTGTTTTAATTCATCGAATATGTCAGTCCTCATCCGATTTTCTTCTTCTCCTCCTCCTACTTCTTCTCGATTTCCTTTTTTCTAATAACTCAAAAATCGTTCATTTTTACCTGATAAAAATATAATCCTATATCATGCAACCAAAGTAAATAGTGTCTGCTTCATTGTCCACATTGACCAGATATAAGACACTTGTTAGTACAGAAGGAACTCAAGACAGTTCCGCTATTTCAGGTACAAAAACTGTCAATCTCACTGTCTGCCTTCTGTAATCATACAGCCTAAATCTTGTATCAATAGAATAAAATATATAAAAACGAATTCGTAACAGCAGGGGGGAGTATCTTAAACTGTGATTTAAAAAGTGCATTTTGCAATGAAAGCGTCAACTCTTTTATGCTTCCTTGGGATCGGTGTCGTGATAAATTTCGCAAAAGGTAAGTCTTCTTGTCCAACTTTATGATGATACATATATATATAGCTCCCTCATATTTAAGCAATTATTTTTCAACAGTTATAATGAGTAGAACAGCTGGTTTTATGTGTGTGAGTGAATATAAGCAAAGAAGAAAGTTTAAAAACGTTTGGAATTGTATACTTACGTTTTGGACGGGGTTTGGACATTAGGTCTACGTCGGAGAGGGTGACTTAAGTGAGAATATTTCTGCTAAATGGAATTAATCTCCAAAATAATCAAAAGTAAAACTAAAGGTTGATATCCTTTCCCCTATGATATCGTCTTGTGTGTAAAACTGATGCCGTATTGGCCCATATATATTCCTTAAGGCTGTGATGACATAGACGATCGCTGCCCTGGCTATGCCAGAAGACAATTCTGTAAAATTGGTGGTCTTGTGGGGTACATGAAGAAAAACTGCAAGAAGAGTTGTGGACTCTGTGAAGGTGGCGGAACAGGTGGTAAGCGCACAACTAGACTATGATACTTTCCTTGTCATTCCTTCCAGCAAAACCAGCTGAAACTGGTTTATATTTAATCGAATCACATTGGTTTATTGGTTCCATTCATTATTTTATTGTGCATCTTTTTTCATTCATAACTTTCTCTATACTTAATATTTTTGTAGTTTCGACTGTTAGTTTATCCTATTTTTTCTCTCTTTTCTTCTTGGTCTTTTTTGGGCAGTCTGAGTATTTTAGCGTTGCCATTAATATTCCGTATGAGAATACTGTACAAAGTTTTGATCGACTCTGTACGTACAAATAGAAATAATGATATTACCCCTTTTAGCATTTTCCAGTGCGGTTGTCAGAAGATATTTATACAACATAGTAACACCTAGAGAAACTCTTGTTTCATTATACTTGTTTGTTTATACTTAAGGCGGTTCTGGTGGATCAGGTGGTTCTGGAGGATCAGGTGGATCTGGTGGTTCTGGAGGGTCTAGTGGCACTGTGGCACCAGGACAGTGTGGATTTAAACCCAATGTACGGATTGTTGGTGGGACAGCTGCACCAAAAGGAGCTTGGCCATGGCATGTGATGCTTCGGTCGCGCTTCGGCTCAGCTAGATGTGGAGGAACCTTAGTCCATCCACAGTGGGTTGTCACGGCAGCACACTGCGTTAAAGAGGAGTATTATCCTATGCACTTTCTTGTGAGGTTAGTACATTAAACTGAGATAAAAGGCATGCGCAGTCATAGGTGAACGTTTTTTTGAATTGATGAGGCTTTTAAAAGACCTGCGTTCAAGAATAGCCCAACTTCATGAGTTACATTTTTTCAAACTCACTTCTTGTATTCAACACACCGCGATGTTGTCCAATGCAGTCCAAACTAGTAACCGCTAGCTATTATCAGTTTATCGTTTTAATTTAAACTCCCTAATAAAGACAGTTGAAACCTCTCCTGCATAAGGAAAATGTATGAACAAATTGAGTCCAGCTGCGACTCTGAAGCTATTGTTTCGTGGTCACTCAAAGAAATTCTGGAAAAGTCTCATCAGAATTATTAACATTTTTATTTTAGGCTTGGAGCACATTTGCGCAAAGGTGAAGTTGGCACAGAACAAGATTTCAAAATTGCTAAGGTTATTCAGCATGAGAGCTACAAAAAGCCCTATGGAAAAGCTCATGACATCGCCTTAATAAAACTAGACAGGCCTGCACAGATAAACAGAGCTGTTGGGCTGGCTTGCTTGCCACCATCAAGTGGGAGTGTGGAAGATGGCAAGAACTGTTGGGTTACAGGTAAGCAAGAAACTTCAATCTTATTGCGTTTTATGAATAAAAAAAAAATATGTAGATAGTTTCAAGAAAGTGTGCTTTTAGTACAAAATAAAACACCATTTTCTTTTTCTTATTTTTTTCTTTTCTTTTCTCAATATGTTGGTCTTTCTCGTCTTGTTTCCTAATTATCTACGGTTCTATAATGTGTTCTGTCGCCTTTGAGTTACACCCCCCCCCCCCCCCCAAAAATTAACAGATGCCCTTTTATCATTATTTTTGTTTTTGTTTAGGATTTGGAAGACTTTCTTCAGGTGGAGTTAGTATGCCTAAAGTACTCATGCAGGTCTCCGTACCAGTGGTAAGTCAGG
Organism: Anthopleura sola; assembly: GCA_023349425.1. Classification (NCBI taxonomy): domain Eukaryota; kingdom Metazoa; phylum Cnidaria; class Anthozoa; order Actiniaria; family Actiniidae; genus Anthopleura; species Anthopleura sola. The sequence goes on along the minus strand of JALHLI010000006.1, from coordinate 9,967,390 downwards.
CCAAATGCATCAAAGCGTATGGCACTGACTTAATTCACGGCTCCATGATCTGTGCTGGACTTGATCAAGGAGGCAAAGACTCTTGCCAGGGTGACTCAGGTGGGCCAATGGTTTGCGAGGTTGGTGGCAAGTACTTCCTTGAGGGGGTAGTGTCGTGGGGTCATGGTTGTGCTGCTCCAGGAAAGTATGGAGTGTATGCACGAGTTCGGTACGATAGGAAATGGATTGATAACATTATTGCTAACAATTAAGTTCATAGTAAAGAATACAAATAAAGGTTACAAAACGTATATTCCAGAAGTATTTAATTGCATGGGTTATAAATAGTTTTTTTCATGTCTTCCATTTTCTTTTATTTGTGCTTTCATTCTTTTTTTCTCCTTCCCTTCCGTCTTTCCGTTCTTCTTTCATTTTCGCTCTTTGTTGTTATTCTTTCCTTCTTTTATTTCTTTTCTTATTTCTTTTTTTCTTTCGTTCTTCCTTCCTACTATTGCAGATCAAAGATTTTAAACAAAAAAACTTTGGAATGACCCTGTATTTGACTGCTTGGGGTTCCTTCTACAAGAGAGATTAGCAACCATCATTTATGGGATTCCTTAATTTGCAGTTAATTTGCAATCACACTAACTTTTGATTTCATGAACACCTATTTTTTTCATCAAAACTAAAGATACATTTTGTACACTACATTTGCAATATAGGCAGGATCCGTTGATTATTAATGTTAGATAAAAGTAAAGACGAAAGAATCATCAACTGATGTATAAGAGCAATGCAAAAGTAAGATATGAAATTACAGTACAACAATTAAATATGAGTGTGACAGGAGGAGGAAAGAGGACTTGCGTCCCAATTGACCAATTGTCCAATTGACCAGTTACTCACCTATCTCTAAAACGTCCGATTTGAACAGAGAGTTCTAACTTGATTGTCTATAAGAAACCTTAGCAACATTGCCCAAGCCCAGTACTTCAAAAATATAATACTTCTTCAAGCTTGTTTATCGTATCAAACAACTTATGGTTTCTAAGTTTCAAATGCAACATTCTTGATCTTCTTACTTTTAGAGTGTAGAGTTAGACACCCAAACTTGGTTTCCTTCATTTCTTTATTATTTTCTCAACCAGCTAAAACACGTTTCTATAGCCTCTATTCCTGTTGATTAATAGATATAAATTTCCTACATTTTTATTTTTAGCTACGTCTAAAACAAATCATCTGCCTGACATTTCGAGGACATCATTGTCAACTTCTTTGACATTGAATGTAACACTGATCGATATTCCTGAAATCAGATAACAGACGTAAATGACAGCCAAGTACGAACGATAAACCTATAAAAAATAGTACCCAGCTGATACATGTGTTCTTGTCGAGATCAGCTGCTTGCTTGTCTAGCTTTTTACCTTCAAAAGTAAACGTTTACTCGCAACGTCTGCCTTCTGCATTCAAACAAGCCAAAACTTGTGGTAGTGTTTTTATATAAAAGACAATATGGTGCAGTCAGTTTACATTGTTTTTCACAATGAATACTTCAGTGCTGCTCTGGGCGTTAGGAGTGTCTGTTTTGGCAAGCTTTGCACAAGGCAAGTATTCTATCTATAATCCTTTTTTCTGCTATTTACTGGGTTGTTTCTGGTAGCATGGGCTGGTGTAGCATGTTGTAAAGTAATGTGGTCTGATATGTGGTGCGGTGTCTGGTAGTTTGGTTCCCTGTGCAAAGTGTGATTTAGAGGTGTGATATTGTGCAGTGTCAAAGTCTTTTAGTATGGTTTGCTGTGGTTCTTCTTTGAGGTACTGTACAGTGTAATGTCTAGTAGTATGGCTTGCTGTGGTGTGATTTTGAGGTGTAGTTTTATGTCACTGTGTTTTGAGTGATTGTTTAGTGAGATATTTGCTAGTATGGCTTGGTGTGGTGTTTTTTTGTCTTATGGCATTGTGTAGTGTAATGTCTGGGATTATGATTTCCAGTGTTGTAAACTCGTTTTTTTTAATAAAGTGAAAGTCAATGATGTCTTCTTAATTCCTAAGGCTGTGAGGACAATGACAGTCGCTGTGCAGGCTATGCTCAAAGAAATTTCTGCAAAATGGGTAGTTTGGTACCGTGGATGAAAAAGAACTGCAAGAAAAGTTGCAACATCTGTGATGGTAGCGGAACTGGTGGTAAGTGGATCTCTCGCTCACTGAGCTTTGAAACTTGAATGAAGAGAAGAAGTCGGCTGTTTGCATTGCAACATGCACTGCTAGCCAATGTGGTGATTGGGTGCACGTACAGATATTGAGTAAAAGCACTTAAATAATCAAAATTGTTGATCTTAAAAAGTAAAATTTACCGGCCACGATATCAAAGTATTTTAGACTGTACTGCAAATACAAAGCTGCAAAGTTTTAGGACCAACTGAAGCTGAGAGGCTGAGAGGCTGAGAGGCTGAGAGGCTGAGAGGCTGAGAGGCTGAGAGGCTGAGAGGCTGAGAGGCTGAGAGGCTGAGAGGCTGAGAGGCTGAGAGGCTGAGAGGCTGAGAGGCTGAGAGGCTGAGAGGCTGAGAGGCGGCTGAGATATCCTGTTGGAACAGAGACATGCAGATGCCACCCGTATCCCTCTCACTAAGTCCCGCCACTATGTTTTTAAACATCCTGTGACGCTCCTAAATTAAATGACGTCAATATATACAAAGTCTCCAATAGATTATCTAGAGTAAGTGGCTAATTTATTTCAATATTCAGGAGGTTCAGGAGGATCTGGGGGATCAGGTGGTTCTGGTGGTTCAGGAGGTTCTGGCGGCACCGTGGCACCAGGACCGTGTGGCTTCAAACCTAATGCACGTATTGTTGGAGGAACGGAGGCACCACAAGGAGCTTGGCCATGGCATGTAATGCTGAGGATCGCGTTTAATGGTCTACCTTTCTGCGGCGGAACATTAGTGCATCCTAACTGGGTCATCACTGCAGCCCATTGCGTAAGATCAAGAGGCCCCAAAGATGTCATTGTAAGGTTAGCATTACTTAGAATGTAAATGATGCATTTTATCGCAACAAAGCCCCCTCAAAGCAATGGAAACCGCTTCCAGAATGGATCCTCTGACCTTAGTGTGGTTGCTTACACATTCTTGATTGTTGGATGGAAAGACGGATTAATAGATGCATACCTTTGTCCAACACACTACAAATACTCCCTTTCTAATATGCCCCACACTAATCTCATTATGGTTTATTCCATAAACTAGCAATTTAATTATTTATATATTTTTCAAGCTTTCACCAATAGAAATAATTTCTTTTCTCTCGCTTTTGTCTGTACGTGTTATTCAAGCCGTGAGTGGATTTATTTATTTCTCAGGCTTGGAGCTCATCGCCGCAAAGGTACAGTTGGAACAGAGCAAGATATTAAAGTCACGAAAGTTTTGCTGCATGAAAGCTACAGAAAACCTTACGGGATAGCCCACGATATTGCCCTGTTGAAGCTGGAAAGACCAGCTAAGATTAACAAAGCTGTTGGACGGGCTTGCTTACCATCATCTAGTGGAAGTGTCGCTGATGGCAAGCGCTGTTGGGTAACAGGTAAGTGTACACAGAATTGCCATAAAGATTGTTGCTCATGATTAAATCTTTGAATCTTTGTTCTAGGATTTGGTAGACTCTCTTCAAATGGCAACAGACCCACGGTACTCATGCAAGTCTCGGTACCAATCGTCAATCAAGCCAAATGTACACAAGCCTATGGCAGCAAACTGATCCATGACTCCATGGTCTGTGCTGGACTCGACGAAGGAGGCAAAGACTCTTGTCAGGGTGACTCTGGTGGACCCCTGGTGTGTGAGGCAGGTGGCAAGTTTTACCTTGAGGGGGTAGTGTCTTGGGGTAAAGGGTGTGCCGTTGCAAAGCAGTATGGAGTATACGCAAGAGTCCGCTACTTGAGACAATGGGTTGACAAAAAGATGAGCAGCAACTAATCAGCATAAAATTGTGATAATCATGAAATATATATTCGCATGATAAAATAAAAGGAAAAAAGAAAACGGGTTTTGTATGGGAACCTATTAACATTTTGGGCCCTAAACACTGGTTACTCATTTAAAGATTGGGTATTCGTGCTAAATATGGTGATCATAATAAACAGCTACAGAAAAACTCCACAGTTGATAAGTTAAAGTGCCTCTCAATAAAATGTCCCTTTAAGCCAAGCTTTTCCCCCGAATTATTTTATTTATCGTTGTACGTAAAACGTCGTGGAAGTTAAGATATCAGTTGTATTTGTTTTCACTGCATATACAGGAAAATAACATGTTATTTATTCAAACTTGTTGGTCAAAAATTGCCTTTGAAAAAACAAATAGTGATGTACTCCTGATTGAAAATACACCATAAGCTAAAAGAGAGGAATATAGATGGTGAATTGTAAAGCTAAGAGGAGAGATATTAGAGGAAAAGAGGTTTTAAGGGCAGACACTAAAGCTAACTGATGATGAAACCCTTCACTTATATTTAAGATTTTTCCCACTTCCATGCAGTTGTGTATTTTGTATTGACAGCTTGACTTTGTACTGTACGTTAAACATGTCGAATAGCAAACGTGTATGAAAGCCCATCAATATTGCTTACCCAGCTGATTGGGAAGTTCTTTTTTTCAAGTTCTGAAGAACAGGTCTTGATTTAAAGTAAACTTCCATGTACAACTTCTGCCTTCTGTGCTTGAACAGGCCCATTTCCTAGAGGGGAATATTTTGGCATAAAACAGAAGAGGCGCAATCACTTGTTACAAAGTTTTCATTGAGTGCACAATGAAGTCTTCTGTTCTTCTTTGCTTTCTTGGAGTGGCTGTTCTGGCAAGCTTCGCACACGGTAAACTATGGTGATTTAATTCCTTACAATCTTAGAGTATAACGGATACATGACCATTATATTGACAATGGTATGCAGAATGTAATAGTGCTTTTGATTATAGAGGTCCATCACACCATATATAGAAACTTTTCTAACATTATAGTATGTTAAATTAGATCATTTTGTGACAGGCAACTTTTTCTGTTTTCAGCCTTGCCGGATATGGGTTGCACCGCTCTTTAATAGAGATTGACACACGGTACAATTTCTAAAGGTGCTGTGTCATTCTCGTAACCAGAGCCTTCTTAGCTTTTCTAACGAAAAATCGTAGACTCTGGGCAACCCTAAAATTCTATCAAACTTCATTAGCTGATGAACATAACATAGCAAGGAACTCTGATTGGTTAATAGGATGAACGAACGTACAAACGGAAACCTAGCAACCCATGTTATATTTATCATCGAATCTTGAATCAAATCATATTTCCATTTTTCGAACATATAAACGTTTGCAAATACAAATCGTAAGCAAGCCGTTAGAAAGGTTGAGCTGGCATTTTATAGTCTGACAACGTTAACCTGGTTGCAAGATTCTGTCTTCCGGTCAGTAGGATTTCCCAGAGCCTACGATTTGGCTAATGAGTGGGGTCTGGGAATGAGAATAGGTGGTGCATTATATCACTGGCCATGGATCATGAAACTGTGCCTAGATATATCTTTTGTCCAGTGTATGAAATAGGTAGAGTCTGATTGGGCATTAGTGGACATGCGCCTCAACAACTGAATTGTCTTCCAGGTTGTGCAGATTTGGACAGCCGCTGTGCAGGTTGGGCAAGCAGACATTTTTGCAAATATGGATCTATGGTGACATGGATGAAAAAGAATTGTCAGAAAAGCTGTGGGCTCTGTGATGGAACTGGTGGTGAGTGAACTAGTACTTAATTATAAACTGTATTCTGCAGATGACTTGTAAGTTGCGACCTTTCGTTCAAAAGATCGACTTTAGTCAAAATCAAAAACCTAGTAATTAAACTTTTACCTAAATCAGGCCATCTTCGGTCCATCCCTAATGATTAACTATGCTTACATAAATAGCATAATTAGATCTCAGTTAGACCAAAGTTAGACACAACTGTTTTTTAACCTCTTCACCGGCACCCGACCGCGGCACCGGACCGGCCTGTTGTGTGGGAGATCGTCGGTTAGACCAACACTTCAAATATCTGAGTAGAAGGGGCTGCCTTGCTCTAAAATATCTGCAATTTAATTAAATGGTTAGATCTTCGCCGTGGTTCAGATGACCAAATGAAATGACAGTTCCTTCTCAGTTCGTTTTCGCAGAAACACTTGTTCCATTATGCTTAATTGTTTAAATATACGTCTTACATGTGCATGACAAAAAAGGAGTTACATCTAAGGACATGCGCCCTTCATTATGTTTGTTTGATTATATGTTAGGCGGTTCTGGAGGTTCAGGTGGATCTGGGGGATCAGGCGGTTCTGGAGGGTCTGGTGGCACCGTGGCACCAGGACAGTGTGGAGTTAAACCCAATGTACGAATCGTTGGTGGGACAGAGGCACCACAAGGAGCTTGGCCATGGCATGCGATGCTCAGAACCCTTTCTAACTTCCCATTCTGTGGAGGTACCTTAGTTCATCCACAATGGGTTGTCACAGCAGCTCACTGCGTGGCCAAAAAGTCTGCTTCAAGCGTTCGGATTAGGTAAGTAAATAGCAAATTTAAATTTGTGTCCGATTACAACTATACATTTTTCTTTTCATCATGCATCAATAGCAAATATCCGAGTTGCACTCGATTGCCTTCAAAACATCGTTTCAAGTCGCGGCATTTGGGCCAATTTCTATACAGATATTATATTGTTGATCCAAATGCTTGGACTTGAAACAATTGTCGAAGGCAATGAAGTTTTACTCTAATATATCTTTTATTATTCGTGTGATGTAAGGTGACACCATATTCCTAGAATTGGTAATGCTCTTGTATGCGTACTTCGAGAGTATTATGTTATTTGCATTATATTGGCCAGCTTTTAAGCTTTTGCAAACCCAGGTATATGAAAGTTGTATGGAGATATCGAGACTATTACATTAGCTGTACTAGCTACACCAGCTGCTGTTTGTTTTGTATTTTGTGTCACGAAATGTCATGCCACATGCATCAAGCGATGTCATGTCAGTTTGTTGATTGTTTTTTATACGATGGCTTTCCATTTTTTGTGTTTTATTTTGGGGAGAGGTGGAGTGTTTCTAATCTGGCGATGACTTATTTGTTTCCTTAATGTGAACCAAATTTAATATATATATATTGCAGACTTGGGGCACATCGGAGAAGAGGAGATGTAGGGACGGAGCAAGACTTCCAAATCACCAGAATGATCTCTCATGAAAGCTACAGAAAGCCATACGGGATAGCTCACGACATTGCCTTGCTAAAATTGCATAAACCCGCCATGATCAACAGAAATGTTGGACTGGCTTGCTTACCACCATCTAGTGGAAGTGTTGCTGATGGCAAGCACTGTTGGGTTTCAGGTAATAATACGATAATAAGAGTAATGAGCCTTAAGTTTCAAGAACCGGCTTTAAGTTTTGGCATTTTGTAAAGAATATTTTCCAGGCAAGTGTGGAAGTCAAATTTGTATATTTTACAATATGGACTAATTTGCATACGGAATTAGAGCATGCGCAGACGTTTTCACGCATGTCTACCCAAATTAAAAGTTCATCCGCTCTGACGATAATCTTTAATTGCATCATGATCAGTTTTAAATTTTATATTCGCCTCATGCGGTGCTTGATGATAAGTTAGGATTAAGTAGGAATGCCCGGCAGTAAATTGGCGCAAAAATTTTTTCATGGTGATTCCAAGCGGCTTCTCCATAGGCCGATGCCCGAATCCTTCCCCCGTGCCGGGCAAGAACCTACCTAGAATGCCTGCAGTGGTTATTGTTGCCCAATTATTATGACTATTTAGCAATTATTCCCCGAAGGCGAAGTGATTATCGATGAATATTTACCGAGCGGCGAGTCTTCGAGCTGCGAGGTAAATATTCATCAATAATCACTGAGCCTGAGGTGAATAATTGTTTTAGTATAAATAAAAAGGTGATTATTTCAAAAAAGAAAGAAGCAAACAACATTGAAAGTGAAAATATTTTATTTTTTAAAAGCGCGCGATTTTGCTGACAGCCATTTTGTCCGAAAAGGTGATTATCGGCTGATAATCCGAGATGGAAAACCAATCAGAGCGCGCGATTTTGTATAATCACCTTTGTATTTATACTAATATGTATTATTTTTGCCTCAGGATTTGGCAGACTGTATGAAAATGGTGTATCACCAACGGTACTCATGCAAGTCTCGGTACCAATCGTCAATCAAGCCAAATGTACCAAAGCCTATGGCAGCAATCTGATCCATGACTCCATGGTCTGTGCTGGACTTGACCAAGGAGGCAAAGACTCTTGTCAGGGAGATTCGGGTGGACCCATGGTGTGCGAGGCAGGTGGGAAGTACTTCCTTGAGGGGGTAGTGTCGTGGGGTAAAGGGTGTGCCGTTGCAAAGCAGTATGGAGTATACGCAAGAGTCCGTTATCTGAAGCAATGGGTTGACAAGATAATTAGCAGCAACTAACCAATATAAAAAGAAATGACACAAATAAAGTAGTATATATCGTCAAGAAGTTGTTCATTAACTCAGAAAGGAAACGCTCTGTACGTTTAAACTGACACATTCGATGTTTGTTTTACCAAAAAAGACGTGTAAAAACCCGTTACGCAGCATAAAGCCGTGCATAGAAGTATGCGAATGTATTAAAATCGCGCTGTAAGGACGGTCGCGGGCATTGTTATTGCTTGTCAAATGCCATTTTTGAGAAATTTTGGAAAATTCAAATGACTATAAAATCGTAGGTCTTTATTGAAATCCTCTGAAATTTTCGAATTTTAAATTTCAGTTAATATACTTTAAAAAATGATCAAAACCCGGTTCGCTTCACATGCACTTCAACGTACAAATTCTAACAAGATGACGTCACACCCACCAACCAATCAGCGCGTGAATTATTTTTAGCCAAGCTAGCAATCTAATGACTCAACGATTTATTAAGTGATGGACTGGGCTCCCTAATAATTCTCCCCTGGTGCATTCGATGACCCCTTTTTTATTTGCTCATCGAACTTCTATCATGATGATCTTGTTTCACTTGCATTTGCCCGTAAATTTTCATAAGACTCTTTTTAAATACGTATAAAAAGAGATTTAGAATAAGCTTTAAAACAAAAATCCAACACTAAAATGTTCTTAAATCCATAAATAAGGTTCTAAAATTTATAGAGAGACGACTTTTCGACGTTGCATAACCTCATTGTCAAATCAAAAAATTTAAGTAAAAACAAAGTATAAACAATAGGTTAAGGTATCAGGATACGTTCGTAGCCTTCGAGATTACTTTAATTTACGCGCGAGCTAAATTTCGCGCTGACTTTTCAATATTATTATATAAAAGTATACATTTTCTGAAAGCTAAATACACGTAGTTTTCAAAAATCAATTTGAAATTTTCTGTTTCGTGACACAAAAAAAGTTATTGGGTTTCTCCGCAGTTTTTGAGTTACCAAAATAACACTGTAGCTCGTTCGGATTACATCGGATCTAACTGAAACTTTGGATTGATAAATCGCAACGCGATCTAGAAATACAGTGTCTCAAATTTTTTAAATGTTGTTTTAATAAAGTTCTATTGTTTATTTTGCAATTATGACCACCGAAAATTCAAACATTCTGATTGAACACGTCATTGCGCGCGATCTAAAAAAGATATCAAATATCTGAGACACCGTTTTGAAGCTCATTATCCACAGAGTATGCTAATGTACTTTTGATTGATATGCCGGAAATTTTGATCCTGCAGGAAATTTTATTTCAAATGAAGTACGGTAGAATTTCACTTTGAACCCAATAACTAATTTTATGTTCCAAAATAGATAGATTTTAGATTTTTAAATAGATATTCGAAAACTATATTTATTTAGCTTCCAGGAAATGTGTACTTTTATGGCAAGATATTGTAAAGCCAGTGCGAAATTTGAGGTAGCGCATATATAGGGGTCCTAATCATATACTGATACCTTAAGAATATAAATGAGTTACAATGCGTGCTTGAACGTGAACATTTTCGCATGAATTGAGTCTAATTGTGTATTCAAAGTTGGTTTGATGTTTTTAATAAATAGCATCTCATACACCAGACAATCACGCTTGGTGGACAGGTACATGTCTTGAGTACTCTTTGAAGAAGTAAAAGGTTTTAAAACTAAGGTGGTAATCTTGCAAGATTTACTGCTTGAAAATTCACCACACCTATCTCTTTAGATTGTCGACGTTCACCGGAGTTGCCTTTTGAAGGAAATGGAGTGCATTTTGTACCTTTCTAAAAGATATTTGTATCTTATATTTAAGCCTCGGGTAACTGATTTAATGCACTTGTGTTTGTTAGATATGTTACCCTCTCCCTATAATGCAATAATGACTCTTGGTACGTCAACGTTTCTTCGGATTCTAAGGTTTTAATTTCTCTTTGAAGAAATATTAGCATTTGAGTTGTGTTTTAGACAAAAAAATTGAATCTAGTGGTCGAGTGTGTGAGCTGTATATTGGACGAAATTAAGTCTTTATTCATACACTGAATTTGTTCATCCACTAAATAAATACAACTGGTCTCAAGATTCCAGAGCTTAACTCAGTGAAGAACCTACAGTACAAGTCTGAGGGTTATTTATGAAAAGAAAGCTAAAGGAAAGTCTTAAATTTTAGGGTATTTTTTGCACAAGTTTAAACAGGGATTTGATGTGATCAAATAATTTTCTCAGCTTTTGCTTACAATTCGTTTACCCATGATTTCCAGCATCAAACAAAAGGGAAATATCAAGCGTGATAGCCAATCATATTTGAGTAACCGTTACACCTTTTCTTGGTGTTTATCCAGATGCTAAGTTGTTGTCCAACTTACTTCAATGCCCTGACGCACATTTATGTGTTTTTCAAATTTCTCTTAAAAGCATGCGACAGCTGAGTTTATTCAGGCTGCTGTAAAGGTATAAGGCATTTGGTTTATAAAAGAGCAAGTAAACGAGGGTGAGCACGGTGTTCATCAAAGTTCAACATGAAGGTCTCGGTGGTACTTTGCGTTTTGGGGGTTTCTGTCCTGGCAAGTCTGGCCCAAGGTAATTTAGTTCCGCGTACTTTGTAGGTTTAACTGATAAGGTCAAGTTACTTCTGTATATAATCAGACATGCATGCATTATCCTGCATTTCGATTGGAGAAGACTAGTACCGAGATAGAGGGAGATTAGTAAGAATAAACAGTAATATAGTTTACTTATACTCGTAAGACTATATTTGGCACTCGTCCCTACCTAAATCTCATGTTTAATCCTTAATATAAAGCGTTACATGGAATTTTGATGAGCTAAGCTAGTCAGTCACGATGTTAAATAGGCCATGCCCTCGAGCTGTAGTTTTGTTCCTATATTACCGTTACATGCAGGATCTACCTATAATGTACTATACGAGGATGCTCCGCCCAAAAGGGGGACCTTTTTCTTCAGGCCGCAGGTATAGAACAGGGGTGGGAATTTGTGATCAGGAGTTGTGGTATACAAGGGGTAGCTTTTTTTCTAAGGTATAAGAAAGTGGTTACTTTTTTAAGGCAAAGGTACATGAAAGGCGTACCTTTTTGCTGAAATCTGGTATATAAAAGGGTAAGGGGTCGAGAGTCAACCCTTACACAAAGAGTACGATCAATGTCAAATAATTTAGGGCAGTTAAAATTGCATGATGCTTCAAAACAACTTAGAAAACAATTTTTTCAATAGAGAGCCTTTTATAAAATCCCTTCATCTAGTAATTCTACCATAGGTGCATATAGCCTATTACTAAGATCAGTTTTGATTTTTTTAAATTAAAATGCGTTTTTCAAATAGGATGTTCCGACAACAACAAATACTGTAGTTACTGGGCAGGAAGAGGGTTCTGCAAAGGGCAGCACCAAGCATACATGTCGCGTAACTGCAAGAAAACATGTAATCTTTGCGACGGAGGAGGAGGTGGAGGAGGAGGAGGAGGCGGCGGCGGCGGTGGTAGCGGGGGATCAGGTCAGTGTGGGTTCAAACCAAATGTACGAATCGTCGGTGGAACCGAGGCACCAAAAGGAGCTTGGCCATGGCAAGCTATGGTCAGAACAACTTCTGGTTTTACTTTCTGTGGTGGTACTTTAGTTCATCCTCAATGGGTTGTCACTGCAGCTCATTGTGTGCACAAAAAATCTGCTTCAAGCGTCAGAATAAGGTAAGATCAAGGATAATAAGTGGAAAGCCCGCATCAGGGAAAAAAATATTGATTTTATAACTGCCACGACGTATTTTCAGCTGACTTACGTCACGAAGCTAACCCTTTTTAAATCTCATGAAATATTGGTCATCTTGAGTGCTTACCAATGCAATCCAAAGGACTATTTTAAGAACAATACATTACAATTATTATTTCAGAGCACCTGCTCTGATGTGACTCAACTGGAAATTGGGCTACGCAACGTTTTTGCCACGCTGTGCATTAAAAGACATGAATGTGAAGACACTGACGTTGCTGCATTCATGCCCCTATACTAACCTGAAGGAACATTTCGAATTCCTACAATTGTTAGAGAAACGTTGCGTGACGACCCTAAGAGCGTCTGCGGAGGCTAAGACCTGTTAAGCCTATATTCATAATTTAACGTGGTGAAAGGGCGATGTACACTATTTTTGCCGGTTAGCCTAACCTTTTTACCCACTCCCTGTATATTGATTTACGTTGTTCACTGATTTTACAGACTCGGAGCTCACTATCGATCGGGTAACGTTGGCACCGAACAGGACTTCCAAGTGGAGAGAATCATCAATCATAACAGCTACAAGAGACCCTATGGCATGGCTCATGATATCTCGTTATTAAAACTGCGCACACCAGCTAAGATTAACAAAGCTGTTGGACTGGCTTGCTTACCATCATCTAGTGGAAGTGTTGCTGATATCGATGGCAAACGATGTTGGGTTACAGGTAAGAATGACTTTCTTTTTTTTTTTACAAGCGACAATATCATTCGGTATAAAAATAGGCAAGGCATCTTCCGGCATCAATCCGATTGGACATACTTGTTTGATTGAAATACACTTTTTGCTTGAAAGACCGAGATACAAAATGTTTTAACCACCTTTATTCTGACAACAATCGTATCTGAATAATCTTCGTTTTTAGGATTTGGAACACTTTCTTCTGGTGGATCATTATCCCGCGTCCTTATGCAAGTCTCTGTGCCAGTCGTCACCCAATCCACCTGCAAAAGAGCCTATGGTAGCTCTATCCATGACTCCATGGTCTGTGCTGGTCTCGCTCGAGGTGGCAAGGACTCTTGTCAGGGTGACTCAGGTGGTCCCATGGTGTGCGAGGCAGGTGGCAAGTACTTCCTTGAGGGGGTAGTGTCGTGGGGCCAAGGCTGTGCCTCAGCCGGAAAGTACGGAGTATATGCAAGAGTACGCTACTTGAGGCAATGGGTTGATAGCAATATGAGCAGATACTAAAGCTCATTAAAGATACTCATTAACCTAAACAAATAAAAAACTTGCGAATCAAAAAAAATATTTGTCCAGTCATGATTTTCTTTATCCGGGTATAAATACGTCCAGAGGGCGTAATGGGGAGGGCTCGAGTCCAGCCGAACGTCGTATGTAAGTAGGGTGGTTGTTGGTTCTTTTCTGTGCTTCGAGGGTTTTCACCGGGTCCTCCCGTTTTCCTTTTCTCCGCAAAAATCATCTTGGATCTATAAATCCCGATTCGATCTTTGGGCTTTCAAATAGTATGGAACGCTGTTAAATAAATTCGAAAAAAATACGGAAGAAGCAAACGAATAAATGAATAAATGAAAAAATGCACAAGAGTACATAATTATATCGATAAATATGTATAAACAGTTTTCGATGTGAATCGTTTAAAAATGAGAAATAATTCACTTATTGATTGCCAGAAACTATGATGAATTAAGATTATTTTATATAGTACCTTATGTATATACACTTTTTTCCTAGTATTATCATGTTCTATGGCCTACTAATGTACATGGAATCCATGAGATATATGGTGAGCCTCATATATACAGATGAAAATGGACATACATTTTATGTATATATACACTAAAAGCAGTCAGTCACTTACTCATCGAATAATCCCCTTCACAGTTCCCTTCGCCATCTTGAAAGGTAGTTGTGCCTTTGCATCGAAGCGAGATGAACAGTGAGCTTGCAATGATAGAGACATGTGAATAATTGTCCAAAGGGTTGAAAAAGGATTTTATCATTGCAAGGTCACCGTTCGTCTTGCTTCGATGCAAAGGCACGGCTACTTTTCAAGATGGCGCAGGGAACTGTGAAGAAGGCTATTGCTTAATGTTGGCTTTTCTAAAGTAGCTTGGCAGGATTGAAAATGCAACAATTTAGGCTAGGAGATATGGTAAGAAGGATGAAACGCAACTTCAGCAATGAAGTAATAAATGTTACGGGTGTGCTGTCTTCTCCCCCTCCCCCAATGAACCTTCTGGCACAGGTGATTTTCCTTTTGTCTTGGAAGCTAGGATATCAAGATGATATCGATATATTTTGTATTCGTCGACATCAAAGCATGCTCACTTGAATGACAGAAAGTCAAGTCTCTGGGTCCAATATCTATGGTACCCAGTCAGCACTAGAGTTGAGCCAAGTCTGACAATTCATGGTTCATGTCATACAGACTAATCACTCATCATTCCTGTATCCAAGGAAACGAAACCATCACCCGGGCTGAGTAATGAGTCAGGAAGTGTCTGGTCACCAAGGTCTGATCCCCCTGAAGTCAGGTCACTTGTTGGGCCGGTAATTTGATCAAGGTCGAATTCTAACGCAGAATCCACGTCAAATGCATCTGCTGATGCCACGACACCTGAGAATACAAAGAGTAAAAAGTAAAGAGTTGAAGACACAACTGGGCTCTCACTGTGGCTTACAACGGGCAACCAGAAATGCAACAGGAAAGAAGACTGGTTGCCGACGAGCTGAAGTGGTGCAATGTTTAAGCAGCGAGGTTTGAGGGAGAAGAATTCATAAACCATGAAAGTAATACTGACAATGCATTGACGTCATGAATGGGAAATACATTCAGTATGAACGATAATAAAATAAAAAAAGATAATAAAAAAACGTTTCATGGAAATGATGTCACTTCACCTGCAATACTAGGATCACTGGAAGCACTAGCGTCGATTGCAGCATCAATATCAAAGTTGGTATCAACGTCCATAACATGAGATCCTGAACCTTGGAAGTAAAATACATAGAGATGACAAGTTTTGTATAGCGTTTTACAATAACAAGGACATCAGCAGCAGCGACAGCCACAAGCATTTTGTTAAATTTAAATTCTTTTGCAATTCTTTTGTTTCGTTCTTCAAATTGAGCTGCTTTGACATCAAGTGAAAGGGGTCTATAAGGCAGCAACTCATCAATTCACCGAGAGTGGCCGCTTTATCGAAGCCCTACTGTAGTATTTTGCCTTATTTGTAGATAGCAATACGTGGACAGAATATTGTGCTTACCTAATCCAGAATCAAATTCCAAGGCACTGTCAACCGACAGGTGTGACGCACCAGGAAGACTCGACAAAATTCCTTCCAAGTCAGCGACAGAACTTCCATCAGAAACAACCCCAGAAGTCATATCAAACAGCTCTGCTCCAGGAATCGTCTCCATACCACTCGTTAACCCTAGTCCCCCAGTAGACATAGAAATAGATGTGGAACTCATACTGAGGCCACTGCTAGTAGACTGCAAGCCGACTGAGCTCACATCCCCAAATCCAGACCCTAAGACACCGTAAGAACCGATCCCTTCTCTAGATTTCCCTAAATCTAGTACAGGAGGCACTGGATCCATGGATGCGAGCTGCTCCATTATTTTCGGTGATTGCAATCCCTCAAACATCATTTTCGGAGGTCCTGATTGTGTGTTGAAGGAGGATGATTCCGGTGTGTCAATGTTCATCTCAGGTACTTGAAAGTCTTTGACAACATACTCGTCGTCTCGTTTGCGTTTTAACACCAGAGTGAGTTTCGGAGTTGATGGGGGTTTTGGGGTTTCAAGTTTTTTATCAGTTTGTCTAGAACTGTTCATGTCAGCGTTCATTGAAATTTCATTGCCAACAAAGGAGAAGGTATTCAACGTCGGCGAGATTGAGAAGGGGAATGCGCTGAGCGTGGGTGACGGGGTCTCCAATGGAAAAAATGTAGGTGAAGTGCCTGAAAAGCAAGCTGGTGTATTAGGGCCTGATGGATTCGCAAAGAAAGGGTTTCCAGGTATGGTAAGTTTGTCGATATTAGCAGTGTGGGGTGTGGTTATGGTAGGTGTTAGACCCTGAGTTATGGTTTTCTTCACTGGAAGTTCTTCAGGTTTAACTGACTGAGCTTTCCTGATCACACAGCGCATAGCTGCTGGTATCGAATGACATCTAAAGAAAAATAGAAACAAGTTTATCATTAATCGTTTACTTATTATCTCGAACCGAAACAAGTCCTGAATTTCTAAAATGTCTAGCCCTAAAGGCATCGTCGCTCCTATCACATTTTGCTTGCTTTTGGCGAAGACTTTTGGGTAGCAAGTCACATTCAAAAGATTTCTGTTCAGATGATGGATGCATTAGCAGTATCTGAAGGGGAGAGTTTCAGGAATGACCATTACCAAGAGAATATGAACTCCTTTTCTTTTGCTATTACTTAGCGCAAGTCTACTGAGATGGAACAAAAGAACTTGCTTTTAAAAAAGGAAAATCATATCATCATGTAGCTAAATAGATATTTATAAAAATGTCGGGTTCTACTACTTGATGACAGTGATATATATATACCTTTCTACGACTTTAGTGAGGTACTCATTGGTGCAGAATACTGGTTGGCCTGGCACAGTGTGTAAAGAGGCTTGGACTTTACTGTCTTCTTCTACCTCGAAGTCAACTGTGGAAAAAAATCATGATGAGGATAATGATGGCCAATCCTGCAGTGCAAAGATGTCAGTGGTGTTGGTGTCAGTGATGGTGACGATGTCATTGATGTTGATGATGATGACGATGATGATGACACATAACGACAACTTACTTGACGCCATTCCTGTAGTGCAAGGATGTTCAAAGGTGATGGTAACGGTAAAAGGAGCTGGTGTACTGAGTTCAAAAGTGTACTCTGTTTGATCTTTCGCTTCAAATGAAAAAAAAAAAAAAGCATGCATAATATTTCCAGAGCAACGTCAAAGAACATGGAAAATCTGGACTGAAACCGTAAAGAGTCAAACTTCTGCTTAACTCACAAATTGGTCTGTGAGTTAGCAACGCTCCGACTTTAATCAACCCAGAGGTTGTTTTGGGGTATCGATAAAATTTGAAGTAAAAAAAAAGTATTTTCAAGTGGCCGCCAAATATAGTTAGGCTGATTTACAAAGGTTCCATTTTACTCGACTCACAGGGAATTTGTAGGAACATTCTGTTTTTGTTTACGATACCTTTGGGTGGCGGCTTTTGTGTTCTCAAAGTACTAGTAAGTAGACTGTTATAAGATGCCTGTCGTCTTAGTTGCTGGTGTTATACAAAATACAAAGAAAAAAATGAATAGAATGAAAAATATTATTCATCGTGGAAATGCAATAAAGAAATGATACTTATTCGTTTGTCTCACGTTTGTCTCTCCTCATTTGTAGAGGACGGCGACGTTTCGACTACAAGCTGCTAGTCTGTATCAGACGATAGTGTAGACTGGATGGTGCGTCTGTTATATACCGCTCGTCGGATCATCTGCGCTGTGGTTGGATGGTCGGTTTGTGTTCTGATTGGATGTTTTATTGATGAGTCTCCGCCCAGAGGGCGAGCGATATATAAGAGACGCACCATCCAGTCTACACTATCGCCTGATGAAGACTAGCAGCTTGCAGTCGAAACGTCGCGGTCGTCTACAAATGACCCTCAATCGTGAGACAAACGAATATGTATCATTTCTTTAAAAAAATGAATGGTTTATAATTGAACCCCTTGTAATTGAATGCAACCTGCAACAAGCAACAAAACCTTCACCAACCGTTTTTGGTCTCAGAGGGGTAATTGTGCGCATTTTAACGCGAAAGTTACCGCCAAATCCACCGTGACCACTATTTAGTCGCCTAAGGACTTTAGTATCGTTCAAACGTCGAATAATGTAAAATTCATGTAACACTTTTTCTTGGGAAATATTACATAAAATGGAAACATACCATCCCCTACTACGATATAAGTGTATGCTATACCTTAATGGTGTCTGGTATGTGACTTGGATGAGTGAATGGTACTCTATATACCAAGACTCCTGCATTATCCCCAAGGAACTCGTCAGTGGTATCACTATCAGCAGCTGTATTGTAGTACACATGGTAATGGCCTGGTAGATCCTATCATGATGTATAGCAAGTAAGGTTCAGACGTCGAACTTTTGTCGCGTCGAATCTAATTGCCTTTGAGGCCAGCGGCTAAGAAAACGTCGACAACTACCATATGAGACATCAGCTCTTTTGCTTAGCGCTAGGAGACGATATCTGTCAAGTTTGGTATGCATGCTTCTACTAGTTAGTTTCGAGGGAAAACAGCGCTCAACCTCAAAGGCAATTAGATTCGACGCGGCAAAAGTTCGACGCAAAATTTCGACCATCCTTTAGATTACTGCGATTCTCAATATTCTGCGAAGTCGGTAGCTGCGAGTTGCCTATTGGAATTTGGTTTATTACTTCTGTTAATCAAAAATATAAAAGGCACGTCTGTTTAGTTCAGATTGATGGCAGCGAAAATCCAATTTAACAATAGTCTGTTGAAATGTCTGAGTTCGCAGAATATTGAGAATCGTAGTAACATCTCTATTGAGCAACAAACTAGACGTCGTATACTTACCGCATAGTACGTTACTGGTTGTTCTTCAGATGTAACACCTTGAGATTTCCACCACTAGTGAGAAATTAAAAAAAAAATTCTTGTTACACCATCAAATCTTCAAATTTTCTGATCGATACCCTGAAAGAACCTCATGGCTGATGAAAGTCAGGGCAAGGCTAACTTACAGATTGAACCATGAATTTGATCATACTTGCATGGAACTTGTGCATTATAAATAATAAACGTTATTATTAATATGACAACCTCCGGGCTGATCTAAGTCATGGCATGGCTAACTCACAGATCGAACCCTGAAACAGCGTCTAGGCTGATCCAAGTCAGGGCATGACTAACTCACAGATCGAACTCTGAAACAGCGTCTAGGCTGATCCAAGTCAGGGCATGGCTAACTCACAGATCGAACCCTGAAACAGCGTCTAGGCTGATCCAAGTCAGGGCATGGCTAACTCACAGATCGAACCCTGAAACAGCGTCTAGGCTTATCCAAGTCAGGGCATGGCTAACTCACAGATCGAACCCTGAAACAGCGTCTAGGCTGATCTAAGTCATGGAATGACTAACTCACAGATCGAATCCTGAAACAGCGTCTAGGCTGATCCAAGTCAGGGCATGGCTAACTCACAGATCGAAAACCCTCCAATTAACACCAACTGAACAGATTTAGAATAATGCAATAAGACAAACTGCGCTTCCTTCATATGCACTTACTTCTCTAATAAGGAGTTGTTCAACTGATAATTTGGATGAATGGACGAAATTGCCTGCAATAAAAAGAATATATTGATAAAGGCACTTTGAGCATCAATGGCACTGTAAGGTCTTCACAATACAGCAATAACAGCAACAATGCTCATGTATGATAAAGAAAGCTCTGATGATAATGTTGGTTTTGCGTATGGTGATGGAATATGAAATGTATATGTGATCGTACCATGATAAAGAAAGCTCTCATACTCAGATGAACCTATTCGTTCTACTACAGTATGGTGCTCAACTTTTATTTATCACCATTCTTCTTTACATAAGTTAGCTTTACACAAATGCAGCCCATAATAATTTACACTAGCAACAACACCAACTCTATTTCTCACCTCCTTGGTGTATAACAGAACACAGCTTCTGTGCACAGTGCACTGACATGACCATTGGTTTATTGAGTCGAAGAACGAATGATGCTGGAAGCTCATCACTGTTGTTATCATCAAGAGCTTGATATTTCACTCTGTTGACACATAAAGTACTATATAAGTCCCAACTCAAATGCAGATCTTCTCATAGACGGTGCACATTGAAAATAATGGATAATAAGGCGGTCTTCTTCGATGTCATTAGGTTCGGCTCATGAGAAGATTGCTGTCTGAACGGGACCTAAATACTGTATAAAATCACAACAATTGAAGACTGCAGTTTTGCACCTTTGACTGAGTCACTGATGTTAATGCCGCTAAAATGTTAGCTGCTAAGCTCAATTCAGAAACAATTTACCCCTTGCATTCATCAACAAGCTGCTTTATAAGTTAGAATCTCTTTTCTACAGATATCGCTAAGGACTGCTTCTGCAGTAAGTTTGGTAAAAAGGGAAATATTTTCCAACCAAGTTTTACACAATTGTTTTCTTTCTAACTAAATGTACAATGCATTGTTCAAAATAACGGCTGGTCAATGGTCAATGACCGGTCAAATACGGTTTCGAACGGACATGTTGACCAGTCATATTTGAAAAAATAAAACAAAATATTAAACGCCGGACATCTTGACAGGCGTATGACTGGCCGTTATTTTGAGCCCTGCAATGATTCTGTTGATTTGAAGATTTCTTGAGAACTTCCAAAAATATCCACCCCTAGAATGGCATACCATACATTTGTTACGTGTTACTACTGTAGATACAGTATACTACACTCACGTATCATCTATCATGCATTCCATCATGGGATCTTCAATCAAAGGTTTGGTAGGAAGATGGCACATCTGTGATTGCTCTACTGACAGGCTGACCCAGCAACCAAGATCTAAAGGGGGGTGGTCTGCAAGATGAAGAGATCCATCATGGGCAATTACAATAACAAGGAGAAAGAGAAGATAACGATGACTATGCAGTAGAAGACTTATGGTGGAGGGAGTGCACTTCACGTATCCTAATGCTTCTATTATTTAAACTTGCTGTAACCACTGTTACTACTGTAACTACTAACTTGCTGTATAGATCCCTTTCACATGCCATCACAGTAGCTTAATTTGGAGGACAAAACAAAAGAATTTCAATTTTTTGAGAATAGACCTCATTGGCTTGGGTGTAATGTTGTCCCATTTCAGACCACGTGTCATTCCCCAGAGTATCATTTCATTGTTTAACGGCTGCGCATGAGAAGATACATGAATATGGATACAACTCAAACAAAGAATCTTATTCTCAAGAGAATGACACATGGTCTGAAATGGGACAACATTACACCCAAGCTGATGAGGTCTATTGGAACCTATTGTTTTTTCCTCCAAATTGAGCTGCATTCCGACGTGCCGCAAGGGGTCTTTTATTAGATGCTGATAGTATTATTTAAACTATGTTAAATTGTTTTGCAGACTTCTTAAGCCAATGGAATTTTATTTACTCTTAGTAACAGTAAGTTAGAGAATGTCAATATATTTTATACTTACGATCCTTGGTGAACTTTAAGTTTTCACCAGGATTCTTCATATCAAGCAACTCATAGGGAGTGGCAAAATAGGTGAGCCGCATGAGACGACCTAATGACGATGAGTAAAAAAAAGATGTCATAAAATGAAATTTAACCACCTCTCATATCCATCAATATTTATTGAATTTACAATTAAGCCACAGAATCATATAGAGTATATATGTGGTTCCAGGGCCTCCCTAGTGGTATTTCCACAGGAAGCCCAAATTTCTAAAATGGCTAGTTGTATTTGCCGTCTCAAAAAATCAAGAATTTTTCCAAACTCTAAACATATTTTTATGATTGCCCTGACCAAATAAAAAATTTCCTGTGAATTCCTCAACCTTGAAAAAAATTCTAGCTTTCCCTGACTTTCATAACAGGTCAGTGACCAGTAATCAAAACAGCAAAATTTGGTAACAGTTTCAACAAAAAAAAAAAAAATGTCAAAAAAGAGTATTACCTCCTTGCCTTGGTGTTCCAAAACCAACAGGGCATTTTAATATAGTATCGGTGGAGTTTTCATTTGACCTTGAAGAATATTCATATAGATGTACATCATCAGTAATAATCATACAGTAATGTACACGTACTTCTACTATAACTTATTGTGATTTTGAGCCGCCAATACAGGTTTATATTGGCGGCTAGTTGGGAGAAAATATATCCCGCATTGGCGGTAGTTGCAAAGTGACAAAGGCCACTACAGAATATATTTTCTTCCAACGCCCTCAATATTGGCAGCTCAAAATCGCAATAAGTTTTGTATCGTGATTGTTTTATCGCCCAGCAATTCTGAGCCGGCAATACGGATTTATATCGGCGGCACTCTCCTGATCAAACTTATAGGAGAATCTCGATACGACATATTATGAGTGAATCTACCGGGCCATCCCTTCCTTATCATTATATGTGCAAATGTCAACACAGTAAGTCTACTCAAGACCTACCCATAAAGTGCCAGAATCATATTGATATCTATTTCTAATGCTTTCAATGCCATCAGAATCTTAGACTTCTGAAATCTGGAATGTAGTAAGCATATTTTGCAAAGTATTAATAATGGCGTGTAATAGATTGTCTTGGCTTGGGGGTAATGATTGTTTTTTTTGCAAAATCCCAGTTTCAGTAATTCAAAATCTCAGACCAAGTACACAGTAAGTTCTGTTATAGAGTTAGGGTTACAAGTTTTGCAAAATCCCAATCCCAGTAATGGTTAAATTCCAGTCCAAGTGAATGAAATCCCAATTTCCCAGCCCCAAAAAAGGGAAATGCCAGCTCCCATTTTACCCCTTCATGATTGACCCTCAGTAAATGGTAACAGTTGGCAAGTGGTATAAAATGTATAGTTGGAAAGAAACCACAACTTGGGAGGACTGCAGCAGGTTGCCAACATTGGTAACTGGCCATTAAGGAAGTGCCTGTCCTACTCATACTTAGCCCCAATTCTGTAATCTGTTTGACTGTGTGGAATAATACAGTAGCTGATTCATAAAAAAATGTCAATACTCACGTGTCTCCTGACAGTTCATACAGATCTGATAAACCTTTGAGATGACAGGCAAATTCTTCATAATCTCCTTCTCTGTTAAAAAAAGGAAAACAAATGAATCTTTTTAAAAGTATATTGACACATATCGACAAAGGTTACCATGTGGGAATTTTTTTTTAATGGGAAAATAAAGGCGTGTGTGAAAAAAATATTTTGAAAATATTTAAAGTAAATTTTTCCCATCTTTTCCCAATTTTATTTTAACCTTTACTTTTAATCTAAATTGGGGTCCCTGAGGTTGCCATACTGTATTAGAAAGTTTGCTTACCTCAAAACCCGAGTCAATTCTGGACAACTCTGTGATATAAACATGCAGAAAAAAGTAATTAATATAACCAACAAAGAAACAAGGTTGTACTAAAGTGATGATTCAATGACAAAAATCACTAAGAGAATAAGAAACTACAGAGTGAATGTACCTCAGGATCCCCAGCATGAGCCACTTTCACTTCAGAGACTTTACCATTAGGTTCCATCTTGACCTAAAAGCAATGCAAACATGAAGTATTGTACAGTAAGTTCATTTTCAAGTGATTAGCACACAGAAAATACTGTAGAGTACTCAAGTGTGACATCACAAAAAAAGGAATTTTGGCTTTTACAATTTTTGATTTCCAATTTTGACAGACAATCAGATAAGACGTTCACACAGTTCACCAAATTTGATGACAACAAATTGCTTCAATAGCAGCTGAGATATGGCCATTTGAATTACATAGATCATTTTCCTAATCACAGACTGTATTTTTGGCTTAGTTCATAACTTTATGTCCCCATATTGCATTTCCAAGTCAAATACATTTTTTCTTAATAAATTATTTCATAATTTTACTTTGCAGTGCACAGACAGGTAGTTCGGCTAATAAGATCAATTTTATCAGCCGAACATGCTCCAAGCCACCTAGTAACATCAGGTATTCTGCATAGAGACGTGCAAATTTAACAGTTGCAACGAAAACAACAAACAGTGCCATTAAAAGCTCAATCTGAATCCACTGTAACTGTCTCTGGATCCAGACCTAAAGCACCTCAATGAGAAATCCTTACCTCTACATAAAACATATCAGAACTGATAAAGCAGTCAGTGCCTGTTCCATTGTCATAAAACTTTAGTCTAAGGAACAAAAGAAAATTGTAACTACATCAATCTTTCTTTTGACTTAATTATTGAGAACTATACTGTAGTTCAACCTACAAGTACAGCAATGACAGAATAAAGCTTAGCAGTACATCATGGCTAGACATGCTAATGCATTGATCAAGAGGATCAAACGGACAACATTTTAATGGTTTACTGACCCAACTTTTCTGGTGATTGCCTCTAGTCTTTGGACTACTCCTTTAATGGAATTATCTATGAAATAAAATTCAATAACAATAATTGTATTTAATTGTAACCTAGAATCACCAATGTAATGTCAACTCAGGAACACAAATAAATAAATTGTTGTTGTTGTTGTTGTTGTTGTTGTTGGAAGTTATGGACATTTTATTCATGAAACTATATAACGTACACATATACATGTACTTTGCAAATACCTTTCATTGCATGTTGTAGTTTATCCAGGCATTCTTTGATGAACCCCTTTACTGGTGCAAGGTTTTCTGTTTGTTGTTGTCTTTCCTATAGAAAAAATAATACTGTGCAGATACTCAAACCAGAGCCACCTTCATAACTAGTATTGATCATTAACCAATCATATTGCCATATTTGGCTCAATATTGTCAATCAGCCAATCAGATAGCACATTGATATAATAAGAGCATGAGAATGTGGTAATCTGATTGGCTAACACAGTTATAAGTTCAAGTTCTGTCTAGTTTACGGTGCGTTTTTATGACCTAACCGACTAAAGATGTCTGGCATTTTGGCTTCTGTCAATCAAACTAACAATAAGCCGAGTTCATTCTGATATTTAATACACATTTTGGTGACTCAACAGCCATTTTAACAGCATTTTCATGTGAAAATGGAAAGCTAGTGTACTATCTAGACACTGCTATGCCGACCTTGATTCTGTCATGATTTAATAAAGAAACAGTATTTCTCATGATAATCTCCCTAAAATGTAGCAAGATTTATAAAAGGGTTAAATTCCATCCCACTCACAGAAAGGGGCAATAGCTTGGTTAATATATTTTAATCTTTGATCTTTAATAGATCTTTAATAGATAATATTTGACACTTATTGACTGCGACTGAGGGAAACAGCGTGTTTTGTGGTCCCGAGACGACAATTTTCCCCAAGGCATAGCCAATAAGAGTACGAGAAAAATGGACTTTGACAGTCGGTATATACATGTACTGTAACAATAAAGATCCATTATTCTTTCTTACTAAGAATAGCTGTTTAAATTTGAGACTAAACTTATATATCACTTGTCTACTCACCAGCGAAGCTCTGATAGCCTTTTTCGAGTCTGTCCATGACTTACACTGTTGACATTTCGATCGAATACTGTTCAATAACTCTGAGAACTTGTTGTGTTCAAGACAAAAATTTACACTACCAAACATGTGAACTGAAATCACAAAACAAGAAATATTAGTACATTACAATTATCTTCTTTGGTACTTTTTTTCAAAAGTATAGAATATACATTCCTTCTTTTCTTCAGATATAAATACATATAAATTGAATTGTATTTTACAGACAAAATGAAATAGGAAATAGACATTTGGAACGGAGAAAATGTGCACGAAAAACAACACTAATAATATAATATTTGAATAATTATATAGCCAAGGAGAGTACTTACTTTTAGTTCCATCAGCATTGCTTCCAGTAAGTCCAAGTTCACTTTCATAGCCTTTGATCAGGTCTTTTAACTTTAGACAACATGAACCACAAGTTTCTACTTCGACCGCCATCTTGGATTCGCCGCTGACCGCAGAAGACATGCGCAAAGTTCGAAGTTATAGTAACAAAAGAGGAAGGAGAGGGGAGGGACGGGCTGTGTGCTTGAGTTTTCTCAAGGTTTTCAACCATTTTTGACTTTTAAGACTTTTATCTTACCACTAATACAAAGGAGAAGAAGTTTCTTTACTCCGGGTTCCGGGTTATTTCTTTTTGTTTTACAAATAGACTTGATATTTGTGACCAAAATAACATGACTTTATTATTTTTTTAGCTTTCACCCGATCATGGCGAGCTGCTGAGATCTTTACAACCCGCTTTACAAGCCAGTCTTGCGACTTTGGAATCAAAATTCAAAGAAAATTATCCAGGTAAGAAGAGATAAAGATGTTCCTTTACATAAAAACTATTAATAAAGACTGATATTAAGTGACATATCGGCGTAAAGACGAAAATTTCATTTATGACAGTAGAGAAGACGTAAGTATATAAAGAGAGTTAGAATGGCCGAAGAACAACGGTTGGAATGCATGTGTTGAATGGAAATACTTATTTTATATTGACTAAAAGTATACAAATATGTATATGAATATATTGATTATGATAGTTTAATCTTTCTTGACACTTATTTACTTTTATGTGAATTTAGAAATCTTGCTTTTTGACATTTTCATGTTATAAGATTTGCTCAAAGCTACTAGAATCATAGCAAGGATGTGACGTCACAATCTTGATTCCAAATGTGACCATAAAAGGCTCACCAGCGTTTACCCTCCCCCTCCAACACACACTTCTCCATCCCTCCTTACTTCTCATTTTTTAAATTTTCTCTCGTTACTTCTCTTTTTCTTTCTTTCTCTCTTTTTCTTCTTTACTTCAACTTTTTCTTCTCCTTCTCTATCTTCTTTTAGTTAATCAAATTTTTGGTTATCAAAATTGCCATGAATCAAGATACATATATCATTACCATTATAGTTCATTACCAATGAATTCGAAACTGGCTTATGAAGAATTCTTTGGTTTTCAAATGCTAACCTCAAGTTTTTTATGATATATTCTTAAATATTTATGAAACTGCAAGTAGGTAGAAAAGTCTACACTTCCAATGTAGAAAGAAAAATAAAAATAAATGAAAGCGTACACAGGGGCGGATCAGATCCAGAGAAGGGGTGCAGAGCATGCGCGCCCCAACCCCCTCGTCAGAGCAGCTTTGTCCCCCTATTTTGAAGATACTTAATACGAAATAATGTTTTCTTTCTTTGATTCTGAGGGTTACACCCCCTGGGCTAGCTTTGTGCTCTGCACCCCTTCCTGTACAATATCGTGGTACTTCATACACAAATAAGCGAAATCGCTAAATTACAGCAGCTTTTGCAGCGGAAATACGTTTTGCAAGTCAACGCAATGCGAGGAAGTTCAAAATGAATTTTGTCAGTTTATAATAGCAACTCATGATCACGGCCTCTAAGTATTGCCATCACGGCCTTTGACTTGTTGCCTTCTTGAAGACATATCATGGCCTTTACTATAGCTTACAACTTGGAGCACAGACAGCATACATGCTAAGCTACAAGATGGATTCTTCCTGATTGCTTGCAAAGACAGGTAAACACTGTACAAATAGCGAACTGCAACATAAAAAATAGCAATGAATGATATGGTTATATTATTGGTGGCCTTTGATTGACAACTTGGTTGGAAAAACATTTGATAAAAATTTGATGAATACAAATCAAAATATCGGTCACTGTCTATCTTACACTGGATAGTATCACAATCCTTACGTAATACACAAACTACTTCTGATTCAAATATTTCATTCGTTTGTTACGATCCTTGGATCCTGATCCTTACTCAAATATATATTTCTCAGACATTGCTTTCTTACCTGCAATGATGAGAACAACGAATAAATTGGCCAAAATCAGCATAACAGTAATACCATTGGTGTCACTTTCAACATCCACCAAAGATGACACTGTTTCTGCAGGTATCTTTAGCAGCATTGCCATGAACTGGTTGGCCATGGTAGCCATCAGAGATCCCAGATGAAGCCATTTGTCATACAAATGTGGAATAGGCTGTGCATGAGCAAAATATACTGCATAGAAACCAGACATGATCGCTGTCACCCCAAGAAATAATCGTCCCTCTTGACCAGAATACACAAGTACCGAGGTGAAGATGACCTTACGGATGAGCTCAACGACCTCCCAGTACCAACAATCTTCACTGTAGTTCTCGTAAATGAACCTCATCCCAGTGGATATTTCATGGCGAGCATCATTTTGAGTTTGCCTCTTCTTTACTTCCGAGCTTACTTCATTAGGACTTTCATCTTGAATGTGACAGTCGCTCTCTTTTACTCCATTGCTTCTGCAGTACTTCCACAACAAGAAGATCGTAACAAGAGGAAACCCAATTGGAATCAAAAGAGCAAAGTAGGCCAGGATGACAAATCTGTTATAAAAATTGGTGTAGCATTTTAAAGAATAGTCGGACTGAAGGTACCATGAGCAATGTTGTTGGTTGTCACACACTTTATGACAACTGGATGGCAGAACCTGAAACACTTTCTCACAGGTTGCAGGATAAGTGACAAAAAGGAACAGGAAAACTACTCGGTAGCAGTTTGCTTTACATTTGGAAAGGCATCTGTCCCCACCATTGATATTTGTACAGGTTTTTTTAACGAAGAAGTATACAAGGGCAATTAGAATGACTATAGCATCTAAAGAGATATAAACCACAAGACCAGCGTATGGTGTCAACCTGATTGACTGTTTCAGGCATTCCACTGGGACGAGTTTGAAAATATTCAGTTGTACCACATCAGCAAACTTCATCAACTTGGTGAGTGCTGCTGGCCACTTGATGTACGAATAAGCGTTCAGGGTACCACTTGTCACTTGGTAGAATCCAATGACAATCTTAAAACTGCTGAAGACAGTGTCACTTACAGAACGTCTATTAGCGTGCTTGGACTTCTTGTCTTTGATTATAGCAAACACAAGTATAGCAGCCACAACTGCTATAGCAAAGCACTGGCCAACAAAAAGATATAAAGTTGGGCATTTATTGCAGCCAGAGAACATCCTGTAATAACCTTTAGAGCATATAGCACACAGGGGACCTTCGTATCCATCTGAACATTTGCCATCCATTCCTCCCTGAAATATCAACAGATTTTCGTACCATTAATTTACCTCCTGCCGGCTTTACGAAATTTTATACATTTGAGAGGAAAAGTATTATATCGTGTTAAACTGTCTGTTATGTTTCAATGAAGCAGTACTTTTTACAAAAAAACAATATTCTATCACATTTTTAAAGCAAATTGTTCTTCTTACCTTGCACGAACCAATAAATGGACAAGGATAGGCCTTTGGTATCGAACCATTGAATGTACGCCAGCTGTCGTTGAGGTTTTTGTGTTCTTCCTGTAGTTTCATGGAAAACGTGACATAATTCTGTTTGTTTTCTTCATCTTTCCAGATCCAGTAGAATCCTGGAAGTAAGTTGATGGTTTCGTTTTCGCATCGATACCCAATCGGACATTCTGTGCATTTGCCAAAGCGATCCAGACGGAAGTGGTTGTCCAGACAAGGACATGCTCTGAATCCAGCTAATCGTTTTAGGTTTGTACCTATAGGTATAACTGATGTCAACATTGAATCCTACTTTTATGATTTCCAGTTCTTGAGGGGAGTTAAAATAATCGTGAAACCCTTTAATGCTAGTGTAGGCAGGGAAATTATTTTTTTCAATGCTTTGATAGCTAATTTTATTAGTGTTGATTATTTCTCACCTTCAAGGCAAGCAGAACACGATTCCATTGTTTTCCCAGGAGAATTTTCTGACTTCACGTAAGATCCTGCAGGACACTGTTTGCATCCAAGTCCGTACACAATCTCACCAACGTGTGCAATTGCATCTTGATAAAACCCACCTTTCATAATAATAAATAATAAGTCAACTCTCTCATAATTTGATCAACATAATGGCAGCTATGATTATCTAAATACTTGGGCAGCCTGGTGGCAGAAGTGGCACAATAATATCAATAACAGATTTTGAATTAGAGACTAACACTGCTGAAAGAGACATAAACGTAACCCTCAACAGACTCGAGACCAGAATTTTTATTAGCGAAATCTCTTGACTAGCATAAAATGGAAGAATAATGGAAGATTTATTGAAACTTCGTTGTTTTTTGTTTTGTTTTTTTCAAGAGCATCAGATCTAAAGGGTAGCTTACCCGGAGGACATTCTTGACATTTCTTCTCGTTATAATCATTAGTTGTATAATGTCCTTGGTCACACGGGAAACACAGATCTTCATTACTGTCCCTTTGATAAGCACATGTGTAGCCTGAACTTCTAAGAAAAGGCTTGATGAAATAATATGAGACGATTCCCATTTCCTCTTTAGCTGCATGACTAAAACAGAGAAAGGAAGAAAAAAAGAAGAAAAATGAGAGAAAAAAAAAAAAAAAAAACGGCAACAAAAAGAGGGAATTGCAGTGTGAATGCAGCTTAATTTTGTGGACAAAACATTTGTTACCAATTCTCAGAATATATTGAAATTTTTTGTCTCCAAATTGAGCTGCAGTCTGAAGTCACATGGAGATGGTCTATCGTAATGCAATTCATATTGATGGCAATGTGTTGTAATGAGAAATGATGGGATGGAATACGGTCTTTTAAGAAGAAACGTGATGCAAGTAAGGTTTGCGTCCATCTTAGTGAAGTCAATCAGACTTTCAGAACCTCACTGACTTGCATAAGAAAGGGGTAAATAAAAACATGTTAGAATGGTTTAGATAAATTTTATATACTTTTACTCCGTACGTAAATAACGTCTTTATTTTTTTACCGAATTTCCCTTGACAGTAATAAAATGTCCAGAAAAAAAACCTGTACCTTTCACTATTTCATGGATTTCCATGCTCGATTACTTTATCCTTAAAGAAAAGTTTCCATGCATTCCAGTACTTACAAAACTATTCTCAATTTTGATGCAATGAAATTTGAACCAACATCGAAGATACGAAGGTTAGTTTTGATAAGATAACTGAAAAATATAACCATGAAATAGTAACAGTAGTTGACATATTAATTAGCAGTAACAGCAGCCACCGCAGTAAGAATGACAAATGATGGACAAATGACACTGATGAATTTTGGGGCTTCTTTAATGTTTGTAATTTGAGTCCGCAACCTCTCTCACAAAAGATCAGAAAATGAAAACATACATGGCCTCCAAGTCTTTCATTTCCTTGAATGCTCCTTGTTGTATAACCTCCAAAGGGTTGTTTGTAAGACTCCTAAAATATTGAAGAGTAAATAAAGAGTATTACCCATTTTAGAAAAAAAAAAGTAAATTCGTAATATAACTACAAGTCTTTTTGGATTCTGAACTTAGAGATTGCGAACACAGTTTTAGGAAGCGATGGGTTCCAAGATTCAAATCTTCAAATCAATTTTTAAGAAAGGAGGAAAACCTGAGAAGACGTAATTGACGCCATTTAATTTACTCAATCTTTTAGCTTTCAAACCAAAATTTCTCAACTGCAAGTAGCTCCCAAGCTTTTTTTTTTTTTTTTTTTTTTTTTTTTGCCAATCTGGTTTTTCATAATCATCAGTAATTTAGTCATATGCAAGGAAGCAAAAAAAAAAAAAAAAAAAGATGCTTACAAATATCCTAGATTTTTGGCTCCAGTAAACATTTCTTTTGTAACATGTGTTAGATTGTTTCCATCCAGGAATCTGTCAAACCATTTACATGAAGCAATGCAATGATCAATAGACCTCTTTACCTTCGTTGTTTGTTGTGCCCATTTCGACCATGTGATGCCACTCTTGGGAGTTGATTTTTTCATGTGTAAATATTTTAACAAAAGAACATTTCTCAAGGGAATGTCATGTGGTCTGAAATGGGCAATTTGCATACGAAGGTAAAGAGGTCTATTGATTTAAAGTTAATAATGAAATCCATTAATCCCCAGCATAGATTAATGGTAGAATGAACACATAGGCAACCTATAATACTTGCAGGTAATATAATGACGTCTGTTTACGAAACGCCAAGTCTTCTATTTGTGCAATATCAGCATTTGTAGCAAATCTGTCTCAAGTAGGAAATTGAATGTGTCATACAAAAGGAATATGCAGGGATTACTAAAACCAACAATTCTTGGGCTTCACTTAACTAATGTCACCAATCAGAGTAACTATTTTTCTGATCAATAGCCTTGGCAGAAACGAAGGTGGTTGGCACTATGCCTATTGAGTAAGGTAATCTGCATGAATGACCTTGAGCTTTCGAAACAATTATGTCCCCTTGAATGACTACGTACAGATTTGAATAAAAGCATTTTGAAATAGGTTATAGCTTACAGCATCATAATTCTGTATGAGCCCTTAAACAAGTCTTTATTCATTTTTTCTAAAAGATTGAAACTGATATCCCTAGGAAGGTAAAAGAAAAAGAAAATATGAGAAAAATTTTAAATGGGATTGCTAGTTCCACTCAAACAGAACCTAACTACTAATGAGAAAAGAATATTTCTAAAATTGCCGAAAGAAATATTTTATGTTTTTGTTCAGTTAACTCTTGTTAATAATTGTCATGTCTAGCTAACAACCCATGGCTTGCGGTCTACTTACACGAAATGTAAGATTCTTTGTCCTTTTAACACTTCATATTTATTGTTCCAAAGGAGATTGTGTCCAAGGTACCTAGAAAAAAAGGGGAAGAAAATCAACCAAATGAAAACCAAATAAGCAAACAATCTATTATGATTGACACTAGAGAAAAACCTTTGCGCATGCGTACCTTTCAGCACGCTTTCCAAGTATTTACAAGAGTTTTAGTAAGAAAATAAATGCTTGTTTCCTCCGAGTATACAAAAAAGTTCGTGGGTATACTTTTGTATTAATAAAGACAATATGAAAGAATTAGCCTTAAGTTTTTTAGGTTTTTTTTTACTCCGACGAAGGACTAGCGTCCGAAACGTCAACGATCTCTCTTTTTTTTTACGGTGTAAAATTTAACTTTTTATCCATACTGCTTCATTAGAAACACCGACGCAGCTCACACTAGCTTACCGCTAGTTATCATCTCTTTAAGTTTCAAGAACTGACTTTAAGTTTTGGCATTTTGTAAAGACTATTCTTCAGGCAAGTGTGAAGGTCAAATTTGCATATTACTACAATAGCACGAAGACGCTTTTGACTAATTTGCATACGGACTTAGAGCATGCGCAGACGTTCATTATGATCATTTTTTCATTGATACGTACATATGAGTGATTTCTGCTCTTACAGAGAACTTCCATGAAATATTTTTTAGATTGTTGAAACGCATGTCTCTACAAAAAATAAATGTAACAGTGAAAATAGTTGACTTTAATCTAGAATTTAAGAACTTTTGGCAGCCACCTACGCACGCTTTATGTAGTAAATTCTAATAATTATTGTGAATAATGTTTTACCTCTTAAAATATTCGGTCATGTGATTGCTTACTATGGCTTGCTATTTTAAAATCTAGCTACAATAAAGAATTACATCAATTTACTTACATGAAAAAAAGTCGTTCCATAGACTCAAATGTATTTTCCTCGACAACACTAATGGAGTTGTTTCTCAGTTCACTGTTAATAAAAAATTAGGATTAACCAAATTAGCCGGCGGTAACAAAAAGAGCAAGGGAATAATAGGTCCGAGTTTGAAAAAAAAAACAACTTTAATTTTACTTTTAAAAGGTTCCAGAAAAAATTACCTAATAAAACGAAAGAGCAACATACAACGAGCTTACTAACCATATATGTCCAAGTCGTAGAAAATGCAAGCTTACAGTACATTTCATTTTGTAATAATGCCATAATGAAATGCTTCCGCTCTCGAAGCTTTAGGCTTTAAGGCTTTTTTTCAATCGACGTTTTCTTAATTGCATTAGCTATTTCATTACCTATATAGTATGTATGCATGTTTTTTTTAAATATCTTACAGCGACATCAAGTTGATTGACAACATTTTTTCTGTAACACTCAGAAGTCTGTTGTTATTCAAATTTCTACGAAAGACAAGGTAAAAGAGAAAAAGAGAAAAAAATGTATCCCTCTCTCTCTCTCTCTCTCTCTCTCTCTCTCTCTCTCTCTCTCTCTCTCTCTCTCTCTCTCTCTCTCTCTCTCTCTCTCTCTCTCTCTCTCTCTCACTTTGAGGGGGTCTGGGAGGGGAATCACTCTCTAAACATTGTAAATTGCACTTGCATACTCTCACTTTTATGATTCTTAACCGATCATGGCTACTTTAGAAAAAAGTGAACACAATTAATGAGATCATGACTACTTACATTGTTGTTAAGTAACAAAATTTCCCAAAGCTCCCTTCTTCGATAAAAGAAATGTTATTGTTTTGTAGATGTCTAAAAAAGACAGAGCTTTTGGCTTTCAGGAGGACAATGATAATAACAACAACACAACAGCAACAACAATGATAAAAATTGTATTTTTATTATTATTATTAATATTATTATAGTATAATAAATTTATAGTAGAGTATAGTTATAGTATAATTTCTTTTTCTATATTTCTTACTGAGACACTAATACCAATTAGTATTTAGTAGATATATTTTTACGATTACCCTTTCATATATATTTAGATATTAGATATTATTAGTTATTAGGTACAATTAAAATGTACATATTAGATATAAGACATAATTATAAGATAGATATTATTAGAATTCATATATTAGATATTAGATAACAAGATACAAGATGTACGATATTAGATAAATTACACACTAGATTTTAGATATCTATTTATTATATATAACGATGAGTTTTTATTAGGTCTTGTTTTGCTTATTACAAAATGACATTGATTACATAGCTACTTACATGTATTATAATTATTTTTATTTCAATATATTGTCAAATAAACTATTATTATTATCATTATCATTATTATAATTAAAAATAATAATAATAACATTATTATTGTAATTATTATTATTATTATTATTATTATTATCATCATCATCATTATTATTATTATTATCATTATTATTATTATTATTATTGTGATTGCCCCTGTCTTTGTCTGACAATCTGTCAGTCAGTCAGACATATTTTTAATCACTAAAAAAACTTTTTGCTTACAATTCAGAGACAAGCTCCATTCCTTCAGTGGCATGTCTGGTTATATTCTGAATGTTATTGTTCTTCAGTTGTAGCATACTGTAAGACCAAAATAGTCATTATCATGATTATGTTGATCCATTTTCCACGATACGTGTACAGAAACTTAACTCTCAGTTCTAACTTTAATTTGATGAAACAGAAATTTTGACTAATATCAATTAGTCAATTAATAATTTACCAATTTAGCCAATTTACCAATTAATATCAATAGCAATGATGTCTTTCACATTCTTATACTGAACACTGTTATGTATATATGTAGGAGACATACAATAGCACGGGCTATACTCTCATTTAAACATATACGTACAAGGTCTTCACGGAGAAAATTAGTTTGTACATCAAGTCTTCATAAACATTAGATGACAGATTTTTTGAAGGAAAGCTATAAAAGAAAAATAAATATTTTATTTTTATATAACATTCAGTTTGTGAACGCTGCAATATTCATCAACCACGTCAAATATCTGTAAGGAATTACCTTAGTTCACCAAGTTTGTACAAAGTCAAACTATCTAGATGAAGATCGGATAGGCTCTGCAGTTGGTTGTTGTCAATGATTCTATCAGAAAATGAGATTTTGCAATTCGAGTAAAGTATATGGTATCCATATCCCGTCCCCATCCCCTGTCACTGTCACTGTCACTGTCACTGTCACTGTCACTGTCACTGTCACTGTCACTGTCACTGTCACTGTCACTGTCACTGTCACTGTCACTGTCACTGTCACTGTCACTGTCACTGTCACTGTCACTGTCACTGTCACTGTCACTGTCACTGTCACTGTCACTGTCACTGTCACTGTCACTGTCACTGTCACTGTCACTGTCACTGTCACTGTCACTGTCACTGTCACTGTCACTGTCACTGTCACTGTCTTCCCTATCACATCACTGTTACGTACTGCTTTGCCATCATTTCGCTTACAAATTTGACAGTCCTTTTTGTATTGTTAGTGTATGTTTATCACATTTCCCTACATTTGTGTTGGTAAAATTTCTGTTAATATAATAGTAATATATTGTTAGTATGGTATAGTAAAAAAATGTCAAGCCATTATGATAGGACAATATTTATTCTAATATTCCTTGTCATCCAAGAATATAATCTCCCAACACTTATTTGTTTTAACATGTTACATTTCAAGTTTATCTACTCCATATTTGAATCACATGTTACGTTTTTGCGTATAATCATATAATTGGCATATCTGTAAAAATGTTTTTTTTTTGTCAAGATAACCACGTTTTATATATTTATATAATTGTTCAATATTTAAACAAGAACACTTAGTTTAGCCTAAATGGAGTTCTGGGTAAATATTAATAAATATAATAACAAAATAGTATAAAGAAGCACTTTTAAAAATACATACAGATTACATTTTACGACAGGTACAAAATTCAAAATATGTGCTATGATGAATATAGCACTTGAAATTGCACATTGCCTTGTTCTACTTCCAATAGAATTCATAAATTATAAATAGTATATATCTGTTATATAATTACAAGGTATGAAGTAAAGGAAGATTATCAAAAGAATATTCATTGATTCTGCTCAAATCTATGTCGGAAAAGGTCCTGGAACATTCAAAATCATTTGACTTAGTATTACAAATACGTGGACGTGGACGTGGACGTGGACGTGGACGTGGACGTGGACGTGGACGTGGACGTGGACGTGGACGTGGACGTGGACGTGGACGTGGACGTGGACGTGGACGTGGACGTGGACGTGGACGTGGACGTGGACGTGGACGTGGACGTGGACGTGGACGTGGACGTGGACGTGGACGTGGACGTGGACGTGGACGTGGACGTGGACGTGGACGTGGACGTGGACGTGGACGTGGACGTGGACGTGGACGTGGACGTGGACGTGGACGTGGACGTGGACGTGGACGTGGACGTGGACGTGGACGTGGACGTGGACGTGGACGTGGACGTGGACGTGGACGTGGACGTGGACGTGGACGTGGACGTGGACGTGGACGTGGACGTGGACTCATATATAACTGTGGTTGTAGTTGTGGGTGTAAATACATGTGAATGTGGGATTAATTCAGTAGTTGTGGGTCAGTAGATGTGGATGTGAATATGGATGTGAAATGCTGTTTTAGTATTTATTTAGTTCTCTTGTTTAGTAACCTAAATTCTTTGTACGATAGCTTACAAATGTGTAGTGTAATATGGGAGGTCTTGCATTAGGTCAATAGTGGCTGGGGGACCACATTTTACTTCATGGAAGAAATCACTGGATGTACAGCTACAGTGGGAAGGACCTAGATAAAAAACGGTTTTAAAAGACGTGCATGACAGATATTTGAAATGACAGGACTGTAAAGAGGGAGGGACGCGCTTGGATATATACTATACAAAATGCTAAGTTTTCAACCTCAATGCGTTAAATCATATGATTCATGAGTTAGTGCAGATAAATCATTTCTAATAAAGCAAGTTATAATTGTATAACTTTTAATAACTTACATGTTGCATTCCCACAAATGACGTTGAACACAAATTCACTTGTACATGTAAAACGTGCTATGTCTGATCTCTCACAATCGAGAATGTTGTGTTCACTGCCACTGCATTTCTTTATGAAAACCCAAGCACTGTTAAGCTTCTTACTTGGGAATTTCTCGATAGTAATACCCTTGCTACTCAGACCAAGCGATCGACAAAGCACACTGGAAATACTTTTATCTTTTGTGGATTTTTTAGTTCTACTCAGGCAAAGCGATGCCCAAGAGCCATTGACCAGCATCTGAACTTCGCCTTCTGATGACGATTTATGTATCAAGAAATTCTTTAAGCGCATTCTGGGTCCTTTATGAGAATAGAGATAAAAGAGATACATCAACATCTCCTATAATCAGTCAGTCAACTCACCGATTTTAGAAAATGTACTTGCCATTACAGAGTACGCTAAGCCCAGACCACATTCCTGTTGGAAGACAATGTCGACTTGGGGATCCCATCACGTGACGAGTATCTTTACATTTAAAATGACACACGCTATTTACTTCATTACCCAATGTGCAGTTCATCGAACCATTGTCAGGAGCACTCAGTGCAGGACAACTTGTTGCTGAAACAATATAGTTGCGAAAAACAGTTTTAAAAAACACCTTGAATACTTCTTTCTTTTCCGTGTACCCTTAATTAGCTTTAAATACCCGCAAAACGGAGCACTGGTGGAGAGAAGGGGGTTAAATAAGCACATCGTCAGGCTCAAGTTTATTATATAGTCAATGACTATTACGAGTTGTTTACCTTTTTTTGCTTGAAAGTTTAACTCTTGAGTAAACCCAATAGTATATACCTAATGTTGATGCTATATGTTGATGCTAGTGCTGATTCTAATGCTACTACTCGTGCTAAAGCTGATAATAGTGCTGATGCTAATGCTGATAGTGATCAGTGCGGATGCTAATAAAATACCGATAGCTAATAATAAAGCTGATGCTGGTTATATTGGAAATGCTAATATTTATATTAATATAATTCTATTCCTAATTTCACTACAATCATGGACCAGTGCTTACCATTCTGTTCAAAGAATAATATATTGTCTAAAGCATAGACTTCAGCATTGTGATCCTCGTTACTAACTTCCATCGTTACCTTATAAGACAATGGGATAATTAAACAATTCAGGGGCGGATCCTATCCGGCCCCCCCTTTTGAAATTAATGTGTTAAAACTTGGTAATAATTTATGGAACAGTGTCAACATTGTAGTGCGCCACGTTGATTTTTTTTTTTTTTTTTTTTTTTGCTTCGGCGATTTTTTAGGTGTCTTTTCAAAATGGCCACGCTACGCCCCTAATTTGATCCTGTCCGGCCCCCCCTTTTGAAAATTCCTGGATCCGCCCCTGAACATAGATGACACGGGTTTTCAAGTAAGACACACTTCGTGTTCTTATTGCTGTGTTATGTTTTTAAAATAGCTTCTTTGGTCGTTTTAGTTTACAACAAGTTTGATGTCTCGCTTGCAAATTAGCATTTCGACTTTTCAATCAAAGAACTAAACTAGAAAAAATACATTTTTGCGGAAGATATTAGACTGAATTAAAGTTTTTAATCCTCTAATTCTCTAAATAAATATCTTTCAAAGGATCAGAATATCTTGTCATTATAATTATCTTTTTTCTTTCCATTTATCTTTTTTTTTTCTTTTCTTTTCTTTTTCTTTATTCTTTGTTTATTTTTTGTACTTCGTTATATTTTCTTTATCAATTTTTTTTCTTGTCATTACTCACCGTTTCTTTATTTGCATTTATCGCGGTTAATTCATCTCTCCATTTCCAACGGTATAAATTCCCAGCCCCTAGACTATAGATCGTTTTGTTCCCAACTATTACATTTAGCATGGCAGGATAAGATATACATGTGGAAAATGAAAGAAACCCAGAACCAGTAAAGTTAGGGTAAACTAGCTTAGCCTTGAACGGAAGTGATAATTGTCCAGTGTACGATATAGCAACGTATGGGCTGGCTGAAATGAGAATGAAAAATTCTCAGTTTGGGTCTGCGGCTTCTCCAAGCGCAAATATTTTTCAACGCATAGGGCATGGCTTTAACAATGGCTATGAAATCTTTGAAATCTGATCTAATGCGGATTTGATCATATTTCAAATGTTAAAATGCGCAATATAAGTATTAAAAAAATATTATTATTAACAGGAAGTCAGGGAATCTTTATAGGCACGTTTTTAGCATTTGAATATTTATATTTATTTTAACGTGAACTGGCTTCGTCCTTGTTTTGGGGAGAGGGTTTGAATAACGCTGGGAAAGAGCTCCAAAAACCAATTTACAAGAATGTACAATGCCAAAATCCACGCTTCCAGAAGAAAATAAGTCCCATAAATTCTTTTTAACATGTAGAAAGGGCCCACATCCCAGGATATTATTTATCTTGTTTATTTTCAATAGTCCCCATCACAGCTTCTCTGCCGTATTGAACAAATTATGTTAACTGACATGAAAACGAGGCGAACGGTGAGTTGTTTCTTGTTCTGTAGATTGTAAGATATCGCAATGTCTTCTCGTCTGGTCGGATGTTATAAAGTACTTTCTATTTTCCTATGCCTTTTCAACTTTTCTGTTAAGTTTATTTTATTTAGTAAATATGTGAGGTACCATTCGTCTCGTTTAGAAATGTTAATTATCATAATTTATAATTTATTATCAATATGGCAGAAATGGACTATTGACACTGACAAAATTCCAAGTTTCAGTCCAAAATGTATCGAATACCTCCTTGGAGAAGCATCTTGAGCCTCTTTTTAATCACTCTTTTTATGTTTCATGAGACAGAAGATTGGACAGCTTTTTTCAAAACAGTTAACATCTTGACTTAATTTCTCTAGAACTACCTTGTGATAATTACAAATTGATCCAGCTAATTGCAATTTTTATATATGTATATATGTATACCTGTATTTTTGTGGAGCATCCATGACCTTGATGAGCCTTCTGGAACCTTCCATCCACACAGGCCGTCATCAAATGAGCAGGACAACGATGATGAACCTAAAAATCTGGCTTAGTGAACATTTCCTCATTTGCATATATGTAACATTGGATAATATTAGAATTAATATCTGACCTTGTCCACTACATATATATGGACTAGAGAAAACTTATGATTATAGAACTAATATTCAAAAAATGGCTGCCGCAATTTCTAGAATTCAATATTCTAATATTCTTTAAAAGAAGAATATTAAAAGAATTTAGAAGAATTGCACATTGTCCAACGAATGAAAAGATATAATCACTGAGAATTAATGAAAACTATTCTGAATAAATCTCAACGAAGACTTTTGTTATTGGCTTTGGGCCGTTCTAGACGCTGTTCTATAATTAAGTACCGAACATGTTATATTACTACTTCGACTCCGGAGCAAGAATTGATTCAGTAGGGATGCGATGGAGAAAGATCCTAATCATTACATTTATTAGATTACATGGCAGTAATATAAATATATATATAT
The DNA here is from genome assembly GCA_023349425.1 of Anthopleura sola. Taxonomy (NCBI): domain Eukaryota; kingdom Metazoa; phylum Cnidaria; class Anthozoa; order Actiniaria; family Actiniidae; genus Anthopleura; species Anthopleura sola. The sequence goes on along the minus strand of JALHLI010000006.1, from coordinate 9,926,220 downwards.
ATATATATATATACCGTATCGAAATGATCCAGAAGTAAAACTTTTTTCAAATCCTTAAAACTTAGACAAATTACAGTGCGACTACTCGAACCATGGCCACTTAAATAAATTTTGAATCAAATTCATAAAATCACGCTATTGACGCTGAATTGGTCATTGCATAAAGTTTCAAAGTATTATATTAAAACTTGAAAATAGAAGATATAGGAACCAATATTGACTTTTGAGGGGATAATGTTAGGCTTTAGCAACATAGACAAAAAGTGACGAAAAAAGAAATAGAGTCATTTTTCATCCCAAGCGAAATATAGATTATTATTCGATAAATTATAACTATCGGTAAATGACAATCCTCGCTTGATAGATGTTGGTAAAGGATGTATATTTACCTTTTGTAAGTAATGGAAATACCAAGAATATTCCTTTAAACACTACAGTTAAAACTTCAGACGTCCCCATCACTAATCCATTTATCGATACCTGAGATGTACTCCTATGTTTGCAAAAAGATCAATAGAGTATTCATATGCATGGACACACCTGTTTCCATTAGTAGAATCTCATAAACTTTCGATGCTGGAACTGTAAACATAGGGCGAGCTTATTGAAGAAAAAAGTACACAACCATGCACACACACTTATTGATAACAGCATGTATTTCAGTCATCATTGGTATCTATTCTTTATATATTAGTATGTAAATATTCTTTTTCTTTTGTTTATCCTGCCGTTTAATTTCTCTTCTTTTCTTTTCTTTTCTTTTCTTCTTGTCGTTTATTTCAATTCATTTCATTTTATCTGACATATTCCTTATTAAAAAATGGATAATCCTGATCTAAATTCGATTGATGAATGGGTTTAATACATATATACATTTCAATTTATTGCTGACATCTTTTGTTAACTACCTATTGTCATCCAAAGTTGCTTGATCTGAGATGCTTCTAGACCTTAGTTTTTTCTTTTCTTCTTCTTGTTCGATTTCTGTTCAATTTAGGCGTACTTTTAACGTTGAATTGCGGTGTCGCGCACATGTACCTTATCATTCAATACTTCTATTGTCATTTTATGCAGTGAGTAACTTTAAAGCAGCAACGAACTTCAACCCCTTCATTATGGTTATGGTTTTATCAAATACACAAAAAAACTCGGTAGAAATTCAACTTCTAAAGTCCAATTCAAATGCAGTGGAGGAAAAGCCATTCGGGGAATTCCACTGCTAGTAAGTTATGTGCACATGCCAATTTTGATCAGATTAGTTAAAGTTCCCACAAAACAGGAAGCTACATCAGGCTGTTTTAATATTAACGTTGAGTATTCGTTGAGTATCCCCTTTATCCAATATGGCGAATTTCTTCTTGTTGTTTGCTTCACCTCTCGAAGATTCTTGATTTTTTTTCATCTGAGGTGTTCATTTCAGCATCACAGTTTGTTGTCAAGTCAATAGTTATAGTTTTGTAAGTGTTTTTTGTAGTTTGGGCTCGTATATCGGTCATTTGCTATCTCGGAAGATTTAGTATGAAGTTTGCGAGTTTGGTTAGTTTGGCTGGATGATTTCAAAGTTTTCAACGCTTTCAAGCTATGATATTCGAGGACCGACCCGTTCCAAAAACGCTCGACTTCTTTGAGTGTAGGTCTGCCACGAATGGTGTGTGCATTTGTATGCAAAATGAGCGTATTAGATAGAGTATTGGACATGATTCCTTCAAAAGCCTTATTCTCAAAACTGAGCATTCTCTAAAGCAAGAACAGGGAGCGAGCGAAGGTGATTGGCGATTCTCGTGCCCAGTTCCCATAGTCTGTGCTTGGAACGCCTGGGACCATGACCCACCATTTGGAGCCCAAATACGAAGAACAGCTTGCATTTTTAGACTCGGGCTTGCTTCCTAGGGAAGCGCTCGAGTAATAAACCATCAATTTATATTCTAAATAGGATACATGTATGAATATGGAAATGCCAGGTATCAGTTCTGATCCACCAAGTGCTATGAAACTACACCAACTCAATGCCAAAAAAAGTTTACTTTTGATGTCATAATGATATATTAACCAGATGTATAGAATATAACATTGTATAGAGTACAATTTTGATTTTACATAGTAAGTCATGTCAGCAAAGCATTTTAGAACTAGAATAATAGGTTTGACTTCTGATATTACAACATGCAGTATACGCGTTTATTACAAGTACTAGTATAGAAGGGAATATAGCCAAGACAAAGTGGTCTATGACTGTTAGTTGCAATAGCACTAGAGCAACTAATTGCGGATTAATATATTGATTGATAATTTGTTTCAACATAACAATATGTTGATTACTGTTAAACAATAACAATATATACTTCTTAATAACATGATAACTTTAACGTAGTATATATATATATACACACTCGATTGCAGAAACGTTGTAGTATACATTTATTCATATATACAAATACCTAATTAGATGCAAAAACATGAAAAAAAATTAATACCTCTGTACCCATTGATGCATATCTCACAAAATATTATTTTTCAAGATGTTTTATCAATAAAGGACATGAAAAATATGATTTGAGCGCTAATAGATATTATTAAATATATATTAGAGAGCTTTTAAAACAAAAATATATAATTTATTAATATCTGATACTTCAAAACCTTATGTATTTGACTTGTGTTGTATGAAATTAAGGCATATAAATGTTTTTAGTAACTTTCAACATATACATGATCATATTTTAGTGCTTTTTCCATTTTTGCATCTCAATAGGTATTTGTACATATGCATAAATGTATACTACAACGTTTCTGCAATCGAGTGTATATATGTATGTATGTATGTATGTATGTATGTATGTATGTATGTATGTATGTATGTATGTATGTATGTATGTATGTATGTATGTATGTATATATAATTTAGAAATATAATTTTCATTTGACTTTTGTAGACTATGGTTTAGTTTTTTAAGCCAGATTTTACAAGTCAAATTAAAATTACATTGAACTATTGCACATATATATATTTTTCCAATGAAACTGGATTATGAAGACGCTAATTGTAAAGCTATTTTGCTTTGGTTTTCAAATAGACCTTTTTGCTCTACGTGCGCTAAAAGAACAATAGGCGCATCAAAGATTGTACGGAATTTGAACATCTTTAGAATTTGAACCAAAGATGTTTGTATTTTATTGTTGTTGAACAATAGTTGTAGTCAGGTCATAATTTCAACATACGTAAGTGTTGTGCATTGGTATGGCCCGACTCGTTGTTAATCACAACAATGAAATACGAGTATCTTTTGTTCAAATTCTAAAGATGTTCAAATTCCGTACAATCTTTGATGCACCTATTGTTCTTAAAGCGCACGAAGTTGAAAATAGTGATAGAGCAAAAATGTCTAATGGCAGCCTTAAGCTTTTTGCAATCTATTATAATATCTATGAAACTGCAAGTAGGTAGAAAATACACACTTCCAATATAGAAAGAAAGAGAAACTAAATAAGCGAAAGCGTACATCATTCACAAATAAGCGAAATTGCTAAATTACAGCAGCTTTTGCAGCGGAAACACGTTTTCAAGTCAACGCAATGCTTGAAAGTTCAAAATGAATTCCATTTTTTTTTTCACTTCATAATAGCAACTACCTCTCAAGTATTGCCATCACGGCCTTTGACTTGTTGCCTTTTTGAAACCATCTCATGGCCTTCACTATAGCTTACAACCTGGAGCACAGACAGCATACATGTTAAGCTACAAGATGGATTCTTCCTGATTGCTTGCAGAGACAGGTAAACACTGTACAAATAGCGAACTGCAACATAAAAGAAAAGCAACGAATGATATATTTTATTGATTTGAGTAAAAAGTGAACACAGGACATGATTACAAATCAAAATATCGGTCACTGTCTATCTTACACTGGATAGTATCATATCATTTCGTAATCAAACAAACTACTTCTAATATAATTTGATTAGTTTGTTACGATCCTGACTCAAACTGTTTGTTTTAATTCTCAGACATTGCTTTCTTACCTGCAATGATGAGAACAACGAATAAATTGGCCACAATCAGCATAACAGTTATACCAATGGTGTCACTTTCAACATCCACCAAAGATGACACTGTTTCTGCAGGAATCTTTAGCAGCATTGCCATGAACTGGTTGGCCATGGTAGCCATCAGGGATCCCAGATGAAGCCATTTGTCATACAAATGTGGAATAGGCTGTGCATGAGCAAAATATACTGCATAGAAACCAGACATGATTGCAGTCACCCCAAGAAATAGCCGTCCCTCTTGACCAGAATACACAAGTACCGAGGTGAAGATGACCTTACGGATGAGCTCAATGACCTCCCAGTACCAACAATCTTCACTGTAGTTCTCGTAAATGAATCTCATCCCAGCTGATATTTCATGAGCAGTATCATCTTGCGACCGACTCTTTGTTTCAATGTCGTAGGTTTTTGCTCCATTGCGTCTGCAGTACTTCCACAGTAAGAAAATCGTGAGAAGAGGAAACCCGATTGGAATCAAGAGTGCAAAGTAGGCTAAGATGACAAATCTGTTATAGAAACTCGTGAAGCACTTCATTGAGTAATCCGACCGAAGAAACCATGAACAATTTTGGTGGTCGTCACAAACTTTTTGGCAACTGGCTGGAAGAACCTGGAACACCTTCTCACACGTCGCAGGATATGTGACAAAGAGAAACAGGAAAACTACTCGGTAGCAGTTTGCTTTACATTTGGAAAGCCTTCTGTCCCCACCATTGGTATCTGCACTGGCCTTTTTGACGAAGAAGTATAGGATGGCAAATAGAATGACCATAGCATCTAAAGAGATATAAACCACAAGACCAGCGTATGGTGTCAGCCTGATTGACTGTTTCAGGCATTCCACTGGAACCAGTTTGAAAATGTTCAGTTGTACCACATCAGCAAACTTCATCAACTTGGTAAGTGCTGCTGGCCACTTGATGTACGAATAAGCGTTCAGGGTACCACTTGTCACTTGGTAGAATCCAATCACAATCTTAAAGCTGCTGAAGACAGTGTCACTTACAGAACGTCTATTAGCATGATTAGACTTCTTGTCTTTGATTATAGCAAACACAAGAATAACAGCCACTACTGCTATAGCAAAGCACTGGCCAACAAAAAGATATAAAGTTGGGCATTTATTGCAGCCAGAGAACATCCTGTAATAGCCTTTAGAGCATATAGCACACAGGGGACCTTCGTATCCATCTGAACATTTGCCATCCATTCCTCCCTGAAATATCAACAGATTATTGTACCATCAATTTTACCTTCTGCCCTCAGGAAAATTTGCTTTACGGGCTTTTATAGGAATGCTAAATTGAATACGCCTGAGAGAAAATGCTATTTTGTCAAGTAATACTGTCTGTATTTACATATAATAATCACTCAGTACTTTCAAAAACCACTTTTACAACCATCCAATAGTCCTTCTGCCGGCTTTTTCGAACTTTTATACGTTTGAGAGGAAAAGTATTATATCGTGTAAAACTGTCTGTCATGTTTCAATGTGTATAATAATGAAGCAGTACTTTTTTTTACAAACCAACCAATAGTTCATCACATTTTTTTAAAGCAAATTGTTCTTCTTACCTTACATGATCCAATAAATGGACAATGATAGGCCTTTGGTATCGAACCATTGAATGTACGCCAGCTGTCGTTGAGGTCTTTGTGTTCTTCCTGGAGCTTGATGGAAAATGTGATGTAGTTCTGTTTGTTTTCTTCATCTTTCCAGATCCAGTAGAATTCAGGAAGTAAGTTGATGGTTTCATTTTCGCATTTATGCCCAATTGGACATTCTTTACATTTGCCAAAGCGATCTAGACGGTAGTGGTCATCAAGACAAGGACAGGCTCTGAATCCAGCTAGTCGTTTTAGGTTTGTACCTATAAGTATAACCGAAGTCAACATTATATCCTATACTTTTATAGTTTTTTAGTTCTTGGGCGCGGATCGAATAATTGTTAAAGCTTTGAATGCTAGAGTACGCATGGAAATTATTTTTCAATGCTTTAATAGTTCATAGTTCTTTCTTTATTCAGTTGTGTTGATTATTCCTCACCTTCAAGGCAAGCAGAACACGATTCCATTGTTTTCCCAGGAGCATTTTCTGGCTTAACGTAAGATCCTGCAGCACACTGTTTGCATCCGAGTCCGTGCACGATCTCCCCGACATGTGCGATCGTATCTTGGTAAAAACCACCTTTTATAATAGAAAAAAATGTACTGTATTCGTTGTTCGTTGAGAATTTGGAAGAAAGTGCCACAATGAAAAGCATTATTTAGAACTGAGCTTTAGTTTGTTCATTTTTTTTTTTTTTTTGCAAACTGAAACGTAGTAACAGAAACACCAAGTGAACATAACTTTGTTGCATGCTTTTTGGCATTTGGAATCTTTAAAAATAACTTCCGATTGCGAATCATTGTCAATATCATTTTTATAGTAAAGCGATTTTTGTATCAGTTTTGAACAGGAGTCACAAAGGGTCCCAAATCTTTCGAATTCTGATTCATTCCTATTCCCCCAGCACATTTTTTCCGGTGGTGAACATTTTTTTGAATATGAAAATATTTTCGCACCCGGATTAATTATAACTTTGTCATTTTTCTCGATCATTAGATTGAAAGCATAAACTCACCCGGAGGACATTCTTGACATTTGTTTTCGTTATAATCATGTGTCTTATAAAATCCTTGGTCACACGGGACACATAAATCGTAATTGACATCAAGGCGAGCACATGTGTAGCCTGAACTTCTAAGAAAAGGCTTGGTTATAGTTAGTGAGACGATCCCCATTTCCTCTTTAGCTGCATGACTAAAAAAAATAAAATGAAATAATGTAAAGCTGCCGATATACGCCGCACTAGTGAGGAGATAGAAAGTCTGCGTAGTCTGCGTAATCTTCCTTGATTATTTTGACATAAATGATTTGAAATAGAAGCTATTTGAGAGTGCTGCATGCTCAGTCAAATGCCAAGTGCTAGGCTAGACATCATCCCACATCTAACAAGCCATTTCAAGAAAATGATGCATCATGGGTAATCAGGATAACACGGCCGCCAATTACAGTAAATGTACGGAAAAATGAAGAGTCCGTTCATATTCTCCGATCGCTGTAACAGAGAAAATAACAACAGTAATATATAAGGCTATGCCATTTGGCCAAATCAAATGAAAATCAGTGTCTAAATTGTTCTGAGTCTTGAAATATCTAAACTTCAAATCGCAGTACTTTTCCCTTAAAAAATAACCACTACGCATCATTTTCTTGAAATGGCTTATGAAGCTTGGTATTCGTAAAAATACGGGGGGGAATATAGGAAAAGTATTTCATGATGCAATGAGTAGAATTGTACGTAATGTAATGTGGGTGCGCATCCTCGATGATTTTGTCCCTGAAGACACATTTGCGTCCATTACATTCAATACTTACAAATAGAAGCTTGATTTTGATGCAAAGTTATTCGAACCAATATCAAAGATACGAAGGTTACTTTTGATAAGATAACTGAAAGATAAAAACAACAATAGTAATAACAAAGAATATTATACATTTTACTCACTATCTCGCTTCGGATTGGTCAAGAGCCCTCAGTTAATGCCTGATATCGTGTGAACCCGACATGACAAATTTATTATCTGTAGGTTTTACCTACAGATAATACATGTATCATGTCGAATTCAAAGGTCACAATTATGAAAAGTGCGACGCGCCTTACCGTAGCCACCCAACAAACTTTTGTACAAGTACGATAAATCACTTCTTGCAAAGAATTTCCACATGAAAAAGACTGCCTATGAAAGTATTAAGTGTTTAATAAAGTCAAAAGAGCAAAAGAGTATTAAGCAAGTCAAAAGAGCAAAACTGGTTTTAGAAATAGAGATTTTTAAGCATTTTCTTCACGTTCTTGCTCCGAAGTTCAAATCTTTGCAGTAACAACAAAGCAAGTTCACATGCAAATTTACAGATTCTCGCTTTCTGATTGGCTAACTTGTAAAAAAGTTTGTTGGGTGCCTACGGTAAGGCGCGTCGCACTGTAAATCTTTATTCGTAGTTTACAAAATGTATAATAAAACAATTATTGAACTCGGTTTTCGCATGATATCGTAAATATCAATTCAAAACCTCAGCCGTTTTATTTGCCTCAGCCTACGGCCTCGGCAGATAACACGGCCTTAGTCTTGATAATTTACGATATCATGCTCAACCTCATCCAATAACTGTTTAATATGTACGTAGTGCACGTGGATGAGGCTTTTTCATTTCAATATTCGTCCAACCGGTCCAAGAATACCAATGAATGTATTGCATTATTCTTACTTTTCATATTATTTATAATCATATTATTTCATTCTCTGTTGTGACATTGAATGAGCCTGACATTTTAATTAACAATAACGCAACAGCCACAATAACAATGACGCTAGACAAGGGATAAATGAGTCATTATTTTGCTTGAGTCTACGATCTCACATACGATAGGGCAAAAACTTACATAGCTTCCAAGTATTTCATTTCCTTGAATGCTCCTTCATGTATAAACTCCAAAGGGTTGTTTGTAAGACTTCTAAAATATGGAAGCGTGCGCGTAAATAAAGAGGAATACCCTTTTCAGTAAAAAAAACCGAATTCGTAATACAAGTCTTTTAGGATTCTCAATTAAGAGCGTGAGATATCCTTTTCTACAGGCATTTTTCCAAACCATTTTAAGCTAGCTAGTCCCAGTATTCAAAAATGGTTTCCAAAATTGCTTTAACAATTACCGATCTATATCCCTGTTATCAAATTTTATTAGGATTCTTGAAAAGAGATGTTCAAAAGACTTAATGCTTTTAATAATAATAATAATAATAATAATAATAATAATAATAATAATAATAATAATAATAATAATAATATATTCTGTAATAAAATCTTGGTTTTAGGTCCTCCAGTCTTTTTTGACCATTCAGTTTAGCCCAATGGTTATTTTACTTAGCGTGTTCTTTTCATTGTCATTGCTAATAGAGGCAGTAAATTAACAGCACACATTTTCTGTGTATAAATTTTTTTCCAAATCTCGAAAGCTAGTAAACTTAAAACATTTAAACATTCTTTAGAAAAAGGGTTTTGAGAAATGATGCAATGTTAGATAAAAACCAAGAAAAATGAGGACCTAAACTAAACTTTTACACAGAATTACAGAACAATTAGGATGTCTATAGAATAATTACCACTTACAAATATCCCAGATATTTGGGTCCAGAAAACATTTCTTTTGTAATTCTTGTAAGCTTGTTTCCGTCCAAAAATCTGTCAACCCGTAATGATGGAGCCGAATCAGATAGGTATTTATTAAATTTATCTATCGCATTTCCTTTGTCGTTTGGCTGCCATCTTTATACAGGGTTAAAACTGTATTTCCAAAGTAGTTTAGTTGAAGAAGGTTTGAAAGTTGTTGAGTTAGGCGTACAGGGTGATGGAAGGGCACTAGTTCAACTAAACAACCTTTAAACATGTTTAAAGGTCCAATATGTATGGGGTATAATAATTACAGATAATATAGCCAAGTCTGTTTCTGGAATACCAAGTCTTCTATCTCTGCAATATCAGCATTTGTGGCAAATCTGTGTCAAAACGATCATTGAATGTCTCAATATATCATACTTGTATATCAAAAGGATCATAATTTCTGCATATTGCTGTAGCTTTTAGAGATTAAGATATATTTTATATTTAAGTTTAATTTTTTTTGTAGTGAATCATGTAATTCAGCTTTTCGGGCTGCAAGATAATTTGAATAAACTATCTGTCTATCATTGAATCGTAGACCATTCGTGCTGTGGGTCTAATTGTTAAATAGTTTAGGACTTACATAATTGCTATTCTGTTTGAACCTTTGAACAATTCCTTATCCATTTTTCGTAAACGATTGAAACTGATATCTCTGGGGGAGGGGGGGGGGAGGAAAAAAGGTAAAATAATTAATAAAAAAAGAAAGAAAAAAAATGAATTCTATCGACCGATCGACCAACCAACCAACCAACCAATAAGAACAAAAACGAAAGACATGATCATAACTAATATGAGTACAAGATGGCTCTATTTCTAAATCATTAATTCCTTGTTTCTCAAATTAAAAAACAAATAATAATAAAACTCTGTTCCCTTTAAACATTGCAGATATCAGAAAAGAAAATAAATGTATAGAAAAAAACTGACCCATATTTAGTTGCATGCACTTGGTTACTTGGTTACTCACAAGTGATGTAAAAAACTGTTTCCTTTTAACGATTCACATTTCCAAATGAGATTTTGTCCAAGGTAACTAAAAAAAAAAGCAAAGTTAGAATATATCAAAACAAAAATAAACGAAGAAAGAAAGAAAGAAACAAAAGAAGTTCAAACAAGACATTTCGAATTCATGGTTGTACAGTCAGCAAGTGCGTGTATCTGTAAACACAAAACAAACTTTTTTATTCTTCATTTATGACAATGACAGACCAAACAGATTGACTGCAGCACAAAAGCAGTAATAGCACGACTAAAAACTAGAAGAATAACTTTTCAGGTAAGCCAAACATAAGTAATATATTCAAAGTCTGAAAGGAAATAGTTTCATTCAACATTCGAAAAATAATCAGCTGTTACTGACAAAGTTACAAAGCAAAAACTAACGTCCTAAGCTAAAGCTGTTTTCAGATACAGCAAAATCACGTGATTGATTTTAGCCAAAAATGTGCTTGAGTTGTGGGCAGTGAGCTAATATCAGAGACGACAGTCGTTTCTTTGTTATACTAACAGGTCATTGATCTGTGATTTTACAGGAAATCTCCATGAAAGGTTGTTAAGATTGTTGTAACGCATGTCTCTAAAAAAATATCAAACAATTAACAAAGCCTATTATGTTTGATAATAATATCTCTAAATTTGGATACCAGCATTTTAGTTTCCTCAGCAACTTCCGATCATTTTGCAGTCACTTATGCGGGCTTTATGTCTTAGTTTATGTAGCTAATTCAGTTAACTTTGTCGCTGAAAAAGCCTAAAGCTTAAAGCCTGAGGCTTTGAGAGCGGAATTATGAAATTCATTTCGCCGTGCATGGCATTATTACAATAGACCTTCTTGCTTTACCACTATTTTTGACTTCGTGCATTTGATGTTGATTGTTGTTGAACAATAGTTGTAGTCAGGTCATAATTTCAGCATACGTAAGTGTTGTGTATTGGTATAGCCCGACTCGTTTTTAATTATAACAATAAAATAGAAGCATCTTTTGTTCAGATTCTAAAGATGTTCAAATTTCGTACAATCTTTGATTTCACCTATTGATTTTTTAGTGCATGAAATCAGAAATAGTGGTTAAGCAGGAAAGGTCTAATGAGAACCTGGCTGCATGCTTGCAAATTCTACGTTTTGGACATGCCTTATTTTATGAAATTTTCGCGAGACTTAAATTTCGCGACTTTGAAAAAATGTCGTGAAAATAGAATGACGCAAAAATTAAGTGACCTTCAATTGTTGAGAAAATATAGAGTTAACAGTAACAATTAAAAAGCAGGGTTAAAATACGTATTAAGAACAAGGTACTAGCACTTGCAGTAGACCTTATATTAAAATCAAAACCATGGAACTAACGCTAAATCATTACATAACTTTTTTTCTGTTATGCAATAAAGTTTTTTAGGACTGTAAACTATTTATGTGACGTAAGCATTTCCTGAATAAAGATTGACCAAAAAGACAACGTCCTTTCTCTGAAATCGCGAAATTTTAAAAGGTGTCACGTAATAAGGTATTCCTTAATTCTTAAATAACATACAGTTAAGTTTGTTTGGAAACAAATTAAAAGATAAATGTTAGGATTTTTAAGTTAAAAGCTTTTCAGTGACAATGTTAAATGAATTAGCTATATACATATTTCGAATAATGTTTTGTTTTAACTTTTAGCTTTTACAAAATGGGCTCCGAAAAAGGTATATTACCACACACACTTACAAGTAAAGAAGGATTTCCATAGCCTCGAATGTATTTTTCTCCACAAAATTAATAGAGTTGTTCCTCAGTTCACTGTTGATAAAAGAGATTACACTATGACGTATACGTACTTTATATTTGAGCTACCAAATTCTATTCCAAATTATCTTCACTTATATTATGACAATCACAGTTAGTCGTGTTCTCAACTCGCCACTATTGCTGCCATCGCCATCACTTGATCACCAGCATCACCACCACTACCTGATGTACGAATAATTATATTTCATGTACAAATAGTTGGCTCGCGCCGTTGTAAGCCACTAGATGTAGCCCTGAAGATGGCCAATATGGCCGAAAGCGTTGCATTAATTAATTATCCTCTTAAAAGTAGAGGATACGATAACGCCAAAAAATAAAACAAAACGTCAAAACTAATCTTACAGGTATTTCAAATATTTTGGCAGCATTCTTGCTGTAATACGTACGAGTCTGTTGTTTATTAAATTTCTAAGGGAGGGAAAAGAAGAAGAAAAAAAGCAATTGATATTTAAGTATATAAAATAACTTTGATATTACGCGCGCTCTGATTGGTCAAAAAGCCATACGCGTCGTGGTTTCCTACGCTTCTCTCGTGTTCTCTCCACATCCCGCGTGTCTTTATCAGAGTATAATACACGGAAAACTGTTTTTTATTCCTTAGATAAAACATTTTTCGCTGCATAATTGTTGCTGTTGTTCTCACAATAGCATTTTTCACGGTTACTAAAAATAAATATATCGCAAAGCCTTGAGGGATCAAAATGCGGCAAACTTTATAATAAGGCTTCGGTTACCATGAAAATAAGATCAATATTAGTAAGAAAAAAACAGTTTTTCCACCAATTCACCATTCCCCTTATTACGTCTTGATACCAGTACCACGAGAATCCTGTTCGAATTATCTTTCTTATTCAAATGTTTTAACTCCTTTGGAAGTTGCAAGATAATTGTGTTAACTAGGCCAACAAAAGGAACTATGAAAAGGATTCTAGTAGAAGTGGTATAAAGGGTAATAAGGGGAATTATCATATGACCATATTTCACTGTACGCGTGATTCTTAAAAAAACCTTTGGGGAAAATGTCGTCAGCAAAAGAAGTACGCTTTTCCGAAAAGTGTAATAATTTCCGACTCGCTGCTCATTTTGATTCGCATTTATTAAAAACGCTTTGAAACCGATTTTTATATGTGGTCATATGATAAAATGCTTATTGACTGAGTTAAGGTCGGTCCGAACGGGAAAATATTTGGCTCTCGGTACTTCAGGACCTCGAGCCAAATATTTTCCCGTTCGGACCTCCCACTCAGTCAATAAGTACATATTAGAAACAACAAGACAAAAAAACGTTGTTGATTATGTTAGCAGGTGTTTTAGCCTTGGCTTTTCCGCATTTTAATCCCATAATGTATCATTGTGACGTTGTAAGAGAACATTCCATTAAGCTAATTGCTTCTTACAAAATTTCTAACAAATAACACTTTTCAAAACTTCCTTCTTCAATGAAAGAAATGTTATTATTCTGAAGCTCACTGAAAAAAAAAAAAGGGTTTAGCATCAAAGTGACAGTATTGTTGTAACATTTTGGATTACTACTACAAAAATATCTCAAATCTAGACCGGGTCCAACAAAGAGCGAGCAGCCAGATTTGTATTTAACAACTACGACTGGAGAGACGGTTCGCCTTCGCCTTCGCCTTCGCCTTCGCCTTCGCCTTCGCCTTCGCCTTCGCCTTCGCCTTCGCCTTCGCCTTCGCCTTCGCCTTCGCCTTCGCCTTCGCCTTCGCCTTCGCCTTCGCCTTCGCCTTCGCCTTCGCCTTCGCCTTCGCCTTCGCCTTCGCCTTCGCCTTCGCCTTCGCCTTCGCCTTCGCCTTCGCCTTCGCCTTCGCCTTCGCCTTCGCCTTCGCCTTCGCCTTCGCCTTCGCCTTCGCCTTCGCCTTCGCCTTCGCCTTCGCCTTCGCCTTCGCCTTCGCCTTCGCCTTCGCCTTCGCCTTCGCCTTCGCCTTCGCCTTCGCCTTCGCCTTCGCCTTCGCCTTCGCCTTCGCCTTCGCCTTCGCCTTCGCCTTCGCCTTCGCCTTCGCCTTCGCCTTCGCCTTCGCCTTCGCCTTCGCCTTCGCCTTCGCCTTCGCCTTCGCCTTCGCCTTCGCCTTCGCCTTCGCCTTCGCCTTCGCCTTCGCCTTCGCCTTCGCCTTCGCCTTCGCCTTCGCCTTGTGCTTACAGTGATTTTAGAAGCTCCATTCCTTTAGTTCCATGTCTTGTTATATTTTGTATCTTATTGTTCTCTAGATTGCAATATCTGTTATAATTATGTTAACGTTGGTCTATTATAGGTGTAATATTCTTTCGTTAGCATGGTGTATTTAGTGTAATATTTAGGTGCTCTCACTCTCAACTATATGTGTTTTGTGGCTATTTTGTCCCCTATGGCGACTATAATCATTGGCGCTCTGTCCTTGCAACCTTCTTTTCCAGGATGATTCTCTATCATTCCTTTTCCTCCTTTCAGTTCAAATCTTTTCCCCATTTTTTGAACTTAACGACCCTCGTTTTTGCATGGAAATTTGTATTCTAGTACAGTGCCGAACGAAAACCATAAGCACCTAGAAATATTTCCAGGAATGTTCTTTAGCTAACGACTCTTTAACCACAAAATAACGAGAAGATAACAACGTTTCTGATTGGTTAAGAAATATTCGGCTTTTGCGCTATGAAACATACTTACAAATTGAAGTAAAGTTCAAATCTCTCTAAAAACTTCAAAATCCCTCTAGAGGCATCTGGTGAAAGCTTTTTTGAAGGAAAGCTGTAAACGGAAAGTAGAAATAAATTGTTGTTGTTCAAAATTTTGAACGTTGCAATCTTTTATTACTTCCTTACAGATACCTAAGTGAAAGAAATGAATTACCTTAGTTGGCCAAGTTTGTACAATGTCAAAGCATCTAAATGAAGATCGGCGAGACTCTGTAACTGGTTATTTTCAATGATTCTATAAGAAAGAGAGGCCACTATCACCATCACCATCACCACCACCATCACCACCACCATCACCATCACCACCATCACCACCATCACCACCACCATCACCACCACCATCACCACCACCATCACCATCACCACCACCACCACCACCACCATCACCATCACTATCGCCATTATTTTATTGCTTACAATTTGTGAAGCCCCCTTTGTATTCTTAGTGTATTCAATTTCCTTAAATTGTTTTTGGTAAGATTTCTGAAAATTAAAATTTAGTATTAAAATTAGTTGTACTTACCTCTTAAATTCCGGTCTGTATTCCTAATAATCTATCATGCACAGAATTTAAGGTATAAAGTTTTTTTTATAACCAATAACTCTTTTTTTACCCAATTCATGGACAATTAATCCATATCTGCTCTATACTTACAAGGTATGAAGTAAAGGAAGACTATCCAAGGAATATTCGTTTATTCTGCTCATATCAATGTCAACAAAGGTCCTACAACAATGAAAGTATATACCACTGCTAATTTTTTTACGTCATCCTTTATATGGCTTATTGTTATATAGCTAATCATTTTGACTATATAACGAGCATTCTCATTGGTTGATAGGTGCTCACGTGATACTAGTTAAATCTAACTGTATCCCGACCGGGATACAAGTGCCCAAATTTTCTAAATTTTCTAAATTGACTTGTCTAAAATGATTAGCTATATAACAAAACGCTTAATGACTGATCCCTCGGGAAACCAGTTAGTTTTGTTTCCCTCGAATCTCAATGTTTCCCTCGGCCGGAGCCTCGGGAAACATTGAGATTCTCGGGAAACAAAACTAACTGTTTCCCTCGGGACCAGTCATTAAGTGTATATTGTCTCCATTCTAGGTGTTTATTTATTTCTTATTTAAACGAATAGTTTCTGATCATCGCTGCGGGTAAACGTTGTCCGTTTCTTCTCGAGTAGGACGGAAATGAGCTAAATTGTTGGCTAAAAGAAAAACTGATGGGCTTATAAGGAGAAATTGGAAAAAAGAAAGCTCCAGAAACACGGTTTCCCCTACAGGAATGCAAAGTGGTGTAATAAGAACGCTTTGGAGCTTTGCAAGCTTATTTCCCAGTAACAATTATAAGGAAGCTAAAAAAAAGTGCAAACGTATTCAAACATATTTTCGCCTTTCCTGTAATCTGTATTTTTTTATGGAGAATAGCTTACAAATGTGTGGTGTAATAAGGAATGTGTTGTATTATGTCCATTGTAGCCGGGGGACCACACTTTACTTCATATAAGAAATCTCTGGCCGTACAACTACAGCTGGCAGGACCTAAATAAAAACTGCTGTTTTAATGTATGTACATGACAGATATATCAAAATTACAAGACTTTAAAAATAATAAAACACACAGGAAAGGGGATTGAATATCATAGGTTTATTAAAGGAGAGTTATGATCATGAGTTATAAGTGCAGAGAAAATTCGCAAAAGTAAATCTTGAATGTTTAATAACGTACATGAACCATTGTCACGAACTATGTAGACCACGTCTTCACTTGCACATGTATGTCTTCGTATGTCTGTTCTCTCACAATCCAAAATGTTCCGTTCATTTCCACTGCATTCCTTGATTGCCATCCAAGCACTGTTTAGCTTGTTATCTGGAAATTTCTGGACAACTATACCCTTGCTACCTAGACCAAGTGATCGAAACACCACACTTGAAATGTGGTCTTTTACTCCTCTACAAAGTGCGCCCCAAGATCCATTGACCAAAATCTGAACTTCACCTTCTGATGAAGAACCGGTATCCAAAGGATTCTTGATACGCATTTGCAGTCCTAAAGTAAAATGATCGAGTTTCATTTTTATTACTCGTAGATTCTTCCCAAGAGTTTTAATAACGGAAAACGAGAAAAAACTTACCATAACAGTGCACATTAACCCCAGTCCACATTCCTGTTGGAAGACATCTTCGACTTGAGGGTCCGATCACATGACGAGCCTCACTACACTTATAATGACAGATGCTATTCACGTGATTACCCAGTGTACAATTCATCGAACCATTGACAGGAGCACTCATTGCAGGACAGTTAGTTGCTGCAGCAATACAGTTGCAAAAAATAAATAAATAAATAAACAAACAAACAAACAAACAAACAAACAAACAAACAAACAAACAAACAAACAAACAAACAAACAAACAAACAAACAAACAAACAAACAAACAAACAAACAAACAAACAAACAAACAAACAAACAAACAAACAAACAAACAAACAAACAAACAAACAAACAAACAAACAAACAAACAAACAAACAAACAAATAAATAAATAAATAAATAAATAAATAAATAAATAAATAAAAGACATAGACTAGTTTTATATTTTACTGCTTACCTACAGCTGAGTTGACCTTCAGAACAAACTCAAGGTCATCCAATCAGAAGCGAGGATTCAAAATTTTATTTTGATTACCATTTTTTATGATTCTGCCAAGAGAACCTATCAAAAACCAGTTTTTTCCCTTCTTTAAATTAATCGTAAACGCCAGTCGAGCTCAAGGCGGAATTCCTTTTCAATTAAGAGAATAATTCTACATTATAGACTCGGAAAATGATTGGGAAATGCTAACCAAAAAAGTTGACCCATAATTCCTTTCGGGGACGGTGATCAACTCAGCTGGTAAGAGTTATACTTTTATAGAGAAACAATAGTGAAAATAATAAGGCTAATAATGATAATGATAATGCCAAAGCCAATGTCAGTGCTAAATGTCATGCTAATGCAAATGCTATTGATGGTTTTCACGCATTTCCAAGAGAGTCAAATGACATTTTGGTGGTATTAACACGGGCGATAGATTTCCCAGTTCGGCCACTGAGGTCTTGTAGTTCAACAACCGTCTCTCAATGGCTGAGTACTTTTGGCTTCTTGTCCTTCTTCGAGTTAGTTTATTTACTGAAAGTAAGATTTGTTGGGTACTGAATGATTTCATACTGATTTTGAAGTTCTGCAATTTGTGACGGTTGAATTTTTTGCCGACTTTAGTAAATTCATGTCAACGATCTGACAGATTAGAGGTTTCAGGTGACGACTCCTGCTGTTTTCTTTTTTTTTTTTGGCTGTTCGGCGGTGTCGGATAACTACGAGACCTTGGCGAACTGTGAAATCTGTCATCACTGTCCATAGCAGTGACGCAAACCTAGTACGGATTTCGGCAGACTGAAAACAATAGGATTAAGGCTAACTTCTGTTCCTCTTCTCTCCTTCGGGACCTCGTGAAGTACGTTACCGATTAATACCGAGTGACCCACGATCGGCTCTTAATATTACACAGACAAAAATCACTTACGAGAATGAAATCGGAGCTACAGTAGATGTTTATTCACTGCTAAAGGTGAGGCGTATCCAAATGTGGAGACGACTCTGGCGCCCGTGGTATTAACAATGGATGTTAATGAGAAGTCTTTGGTTAAATGACCACCAACATGGCCAGGATGATGAAACGTGCCATCGAAAAATTGATAATGCCCTTGTGCATATGTATGTTTGTAGTAACGCATGTTAATGATAGCAGAAATGCCACTGCTATATCTAGATCTATTGCTAATGAAAACGCTAAAAAAGCAAATCTTAAAGATGTCGTTACGGTGGTTTAAAAACCTCTTATATACACTTACCATAGTGCTCAAAGAATGATAAATCGTCCAACGTAAAAATGCCAGAAAATTGATCCTCGTTTAGAATTTCTATTGTTACCTTAAAAGCAATCATAATTAAAAATTTGTATATACATTTATACTCCTTTCTAAACATTTTGACAATTAAAATTTAAATTTAATATTTTTTTCATAAAATTCGAAGTAAAATTTTTGGAAGCCAGTTTATATACATAAATATAATGTATATTTCGTATTGTTTATCAAATTATTTCCAAATTTCTACCTGAAGTGTTTTTCCTTATCATTACTCACCGTTTCTTTATTTGCATTTATCGCGGTTAATTCATCTCTCCATTTCCAAGGGTATACATTCCCAGCCCCTAGACTATAGATCGTTTTGTTCCCAACCAATATATTGAGCTTGACAGCATATGACATAGATGTTGAGAATGAAAGAAACCCAGAACCAGTAAAGTTAGGGTAAACTAGCTTTGCCTTGAACGGAAGTGATAGTTGTCTAGTATAGGATATAGCAACGTATGGGTTGGCTGAAATGAGAGAGTCATTATTCTTGTCAGAAAAGTTCTCATGTTTGGGTCTTAATGTCATGCAGCTTCTCCAAGCGCAAATATTTTTCAACGCATAGGGCATGAATAGGCACGTTTATAACATTTAATTATTCATATTAACGTGAACTGGTTTCGTCCTTTTTTAGGACAGGGGTGAGGAGGGTCGATAATACATACATACATACATACATACATACATACATACATACATACATACATACATACATACATACATACATACATACATACATACATACATACATACATACATACATACATACATACATACATACATACTTTATTAGCTTCATCCCTTTACAGGGCTTTTCAGAAGTAATTACAAATATATGATAAATATAGATAGCCTAGTATATTAATAAATAAATAAATAATTGTATATATATATTCAATATTTAAAATAATCATTAAAAAATAATAAAGATCATTAATTGAAATAAGGAATAATAAATGAGAAATATATAGCTGAATAATGTGCATCTAAAAATATTAATTCTAATTCTATTCCTATTTATTAAGAAATTCATTCAAGAGCTTGCTTCGCAATGCACGTTTGAAAGTTTCGACATTTTTACTAAGTTTAAGCTTATCACTTAGATTATTCCAAAGCTTAACTAATGCTGCGAAAGAGCTTCAAAACCAATTTACAAGAATGAGAATGCCAAACTCTTCGCCTATAGAAGATTACAGCGGTTGAAGAAAATTATTTCGAATTATGAGCAAACTTCGCTTCGATTCCTGTCTCAGTTCTTAAAGTGTATCACCAAGTCGATCTACTTTGGCATGAACCGACTTTGACTTTACTGCGTAAATTACAAAGGGATACTGCCCAAGGGTATTTTTTTCCTGTGTGTAAAGAAATACATTGGTCTTAATTCATTCAAGAACTTTGCAGTATTTATTCTTTCTGCGAGCAGATACAGGACTCTACCAATTCCTTAATTAGATTGATATAAATTGACGAACTTGGATATGGTCGACCGCAAGATCAAAATGCTCACAGACAGAACGCCCGGCCTATGCAGTTAATCGATTGATATTGGAAATCGATGATCTGTCGATGAACAGATGGTTAGGTAGAGCAATCGATATCAGTTAATCGATTGATATTGGAAATCGATGATCTGTCGATGAACAGATGGTTAGGTAGAGCAATCGATATCAGTTAATCGATCGATATTGGAAATCGATGATCTGTCGATGAACAGATGGTTAGGTAGAGCAATCGATATCAGTTAATCGATTGATATTGGAAATCGATGATCTGTCAATGAATTGAACAGATGGTTATGTAGAGCAATCGATATCAGTTAATCGATTGATATTGGAAATCGATGATCTGCCGACGAACAGATGGTTAGGCAGAGCATAACATGAACGCAACTGGAGATCACTGACGACTATCGAAAGCAAAGCATATATCAAGTCACAATGTGAATTTTTATTATTGCCATTGAATGCATTACCACGTTCGCCTCGATGTTTTCCATTTGCAAATTGGCCAAACTACGGAAAACATCACCCGCTTCAGCTTGAAAGACGCATTGTCGATGGTCGTCAATCAGTCGATCATAATCGATGCCATCAATCGATCATAATCGATATCACCAAAGATTTTTTGACTATCGATTGATCCTCGATTGCTTAAAATCAATCGATATCAATCAATTAACTATATTGTTATTGAATCATCGATCGGTTTTCCGATCATCGGATTTCATTGATTGCATAGGCCGGGAGAACGCAACACTGAGAGATTGAAATGTGAAAGTTTCTTTGACGTTTATAAACAAGAAGTATTCAAGGTATCGTAGACGATCGGGTGGTTTAGTTGGACTTCTTTCAGGATATGTTCACGTTTCTTGTGGTAACTGTCTGACTTCATAGTCTGCAGCCAACTCGTCCTTATCATCACTAGCTGATGTATTCCTTATGCCCTTTCGCGCTTTTTTTGACGATCTGGAAAAATATGACTTGTTTACTAGTCAGAAACTCGTCAACCTTGAAGAGGCGCTTTCTTTCCGAATCCTTGGTAAAGCGCATATCTTGTGCTACTGCTACATGCTATAGTATCAATCATGAAAATGTTATCCGGAAACTAGAATGTTATGGAATTTTCAGGCGGCAGGTATAGAAAAGAGGTAGGAATTTGTGAATTTTGGTATAAAAAGGGGTAGCTTTTCTCGCCAAAAGTACATGAAAGGGGTACCTTTTCAGGCAAAAAAAAGTATATAAAAAGGGTACCTTTTGCTGAAATTTGGTATATCGAAGGGTAAGGGGACTAGAGTCTAGGTGGAGCATCCCCGTATGAAACGACCCGAAGTACCCCCCCCCCCCCCCCCCCAAACGTCAAGAACTGAGACAGGGAGCAAAATTTGCTGATAATTAGATTTAATCTTCTTCAACCACTGTAGATATAAGGTATTTCTAGCTGGTATTAGCCATAAAGCTTTGATAACTCGTTTCAGATATTTTTTTTTTTTTTTTTTTTGAACTTTTGATGGTTGCCGGTATGTTTATTTTAATTACTGGACTGAACACGAGTTCATCGTGTTGTAATTAACATAGAAAAATAAAGTTTTTGGCTTCGGAAACCCGTTAAAACTTTAAAGAATTTATTTGAAATAAGCAATGTGATTAATTTTTCATCCCAAGCAATAAAATATTTGGCGTGTAAGGTTAAGGAGTCACGATATTTGCGAAAGTAGTATAAACAATCGACGCTCTTTAAATTTTCGCTTTAAAGTGCTGAAGAATTTTATTTCATAAATTTGTAGCCGTAAGACTAATCTATCTACCGAGTATAATATTAACTGGCTAGTCCATGTACCAATTGGGGTTTTTTGGCTTTGAATTATGAGAATTTTCGACCATGGCAAACGTGGTCGAAAGAGAAGTAAACTATAAATACCGAAAAAAATTCCAGTTTTCGAAATACTTAATAAAAATACTTGAAATACTTCGAAGACATATTTTTTTATTGAGAAAATGAGTATAAACTAAGTTTCATAATTGTTTAGCAGTCTTTTAGAGCTGTTGAATATCGGCCTTTTCGAGGCGATGAATGGGTCGACGGAAGTCAAATCATAAAATACTCCATAACTCGCCCAAAAAGGATCGGATGAATCTGTAATCAGGGCTTCTTCATGGCGTAGGTAACCGTTACAGACAATCGCTTTTAAGCTTCTCATCACTGTTTTGTTGTTTCATGAGACAAAATATTGGAAAGCTTTTTTTTTTTTTTTCAAAACAGCTAACATCTTGACTTACTTTCTCAAGAGCGCTGCAGTGTTAATTACAAATCAGTTCAGCTAAGTTCAATATATATATATATTAATATATGCATACTTGTATTTTTGTGAAGTATCCATGACCTTGATGAGCCTTCTGGAGCCTTCCATCCACACAGTCCGTCATCAAATGAGCAGGACAACGATGATGAACCTAAAAATCTGCCTCAGTGAACATTTTTTCATTTCCATATATGCCAGATGTCATCGGATCATGCATGACAAACTCAGAAAGTTATCATTACTGACCACCTTCTAAAGTTTCTGGCGTCTGTTTAATTTTATTTACCAATCTCAACTTTTCAAAACTTTTAAATTCAGACAAAAAGCTTGTATTAAAAAAAGAAGAAATTTTAAAAATAAATGGTGCACTTTTAAGAAAGTGTGTTTGAGAGTTGACACATTTTTAGATCGTGAAATACGCAGACTTGGTATGGAAAGTTCAAGTCCTGGTCAAAATTTCAAAACTCAAAAAAAAAAAAAAAAAAAAAATTCTCTCAAAACCTCAAAATATTTTGGATAAACTTTCAAAATATGTTACTAAAACTTGAAGATACGGGTCAAAATCGTGAATTACGCAGACTTGGTACGGAAAGTTCAAGTCCTGGTCAAAATTTCAAAACTCAAAAAAAAAAAAAAAAAAAAAACTCTCTCAACACCTCAAAATAATTTGAATAAAGTTTCAAAATATCTTACTAAAACTTGAAGATACGGATCAAAATTGACTTTTTAGGGGACAAAGTTTGGCTTTAGAAACAGACAAAAAGTAACGAAGAAAGAAACAACAATTACTTTCGTCTTCCGATCAAAATATTCGTTACTATTACATTTAAAATATTTATCGTAAACGGTATTTCACGTGTGATAGATGTTTTTTTCGCAAAGGATAAGAAAATATTGTAGTTACCTTTCACAAGGAATGTCAATACCAAGAATATTCTTCTAAACTCTAGCGTTAGAGCTTGAGGCGTCCCCATGTCTGAGATATACTCTTTTGCTAGCAAAAAGGTCAATAGAGTATCCATATGGACACACCTGTTTCCATTAGTAGAATCTCATAAACTTTCGATGCTGGAACTGTAAACATAGGGCGAGATTATTGAAGAAAACAGTACAAATCCATGCACACACATTGAGAACAGCATGTATTTCAGTCATTATTGGTAGCTAATCTTTATACATCAGTACCTTCAGAGCAAACTCACGGTCAACCAAACAAAATTGAGAATTCGACATGGTATTTTGATTAGCATTTCCCATTATTCTGCCAAGAGAATTTATGAAATACGAGTCCTTCCTTCTTTAGATTAATCGTAAACGCTAGTCGAACTCAAGGCTGAATTTTACTTCAATCGACAAGAAATGTCTACATTGTATACTCGGTAATTGCTTGAAAAATGCTAACCAAAAATAGTGACCCATAATTCCTTTCGGTGAAGGCGATCAACTCTGGTATCTTGTCTTTTTCTTTTTCCTCTAGTTCTCTTTTCGCTCTCTATTCTTTTCTTGTCTTTTGTTTTAATTCATTTCATTCTATCTGAGGGGATATTCCTGTACCACATGGATATATGTATATGATATATATTTTATTTTTTCTATATTATATTATTTTTTCTATATATATATATATATATATATATATATATATATATATATATATATATATATATATATATATCCTTATATATTCTATTTAAGGTAGATTAATAAAGCTTATTATTATAGCCCCGATTTCAATTCGATCAATAAACAAAAACGACTTTTTGGCTTTAATGTATACATTTCAATTTATTACTGAGATCACTTGTTAACTACCCATCGGGATCCAAAGTTGTTTGATTTGAGATGCTTCTAGAAATTGGGTTTTGCTTTACTTCTGCTTGTTCCCTTCAATTTACGGGGGTACTTTTAATTTCGTTCCGTAATTTTGCATTGCGCGCGCTCCACTGCGCACGATTTTAGCCAGCGAGAGCTCGCGCACATTGTCTATTACTACGAATTCAAGACGGCGGCCGGCTGATGAAAATATCTTTTAAAAATACATAAAATAAAGAAAACAAATCGAAACAACAAGGAAACCATCAAACGAAGATTATTAAACATTTTTATGAAACTTTTGTATGAACTTAGAAAGAGACAGCCTTTTCAATACTTTTTTTGTGTAAACTCTCCCTAGTCCCCTTCGGTCACAACATTTTGAGGACAAACTTTTTACTTTAGACATCAGTAGCGCGAAAACGAATACGAATCATATATCATCAATAATGTTATTGTAATTGAAAACGACAGAGGAAAGAAAATAAAGATACCATAATGATGATGATGATGATGACGATGATGATAATGATATTTAGAGAGGGTGAAACGTAACATATGCCCCTGATAAGCGTGTGGCCCTCTGTATTTAGTTTAGCGCCTCTAAGTGAGAAAGCACAGCCATTTTACGTGGTCACTCAAGTAACGGCGACCTCTATTTGCTGATATAAGACAAAACGCAGCACTCACATATTTTAGGACCCTGAGTGTGAGTCTGACCGCGGAGGGTTTAAAGCCACGTGCGATCTCCCGCACAACAGACCGGTGCACAAGTAGGTGATCCAACTGGAAGGTGGTTTAATAAGATCATGACAAAAAAATAGAGACAAAAGTATAGAGTGATGTTTTTATTTAAAAGAAAACATTAAGTTACTTTTATGTCGTGGTATTATGTTGCTAATGCGCCTTATCTCTCTAGAAGAACATAAGACCCTTATTATTATATCATAATGTATTGTTAGTGTGGTCACCACTGGATCAACCAGATGATCTGAGATCTAGGAAAGATTGGGCAACCTCTTTAATCTCTTTAACCAATCTCTTTAAGCCGTCGTCGTTAGCTTTGTTTTTCCATTCTTTCATAAGGAAAGAAACATGATTCAGTGGTGTAGAATATAAAGTGCTTAGTTAGAACGTCTCAAGACAAAAAACGTTCAATGCCCACTGGCTTCACGAACAGTGGTTGAGTATAATATGAAAAATACATAAAAATGAGATTATAAATACATTGTAAGGCATACGAGAATTTTTTTAAGAATTAGCTGAAACTGTGTGCCAACCAAGTTGACTGTCAGATCTAACAATATACTACAAAATATAAAAGTTGTCTTTTGACAATCAAAGCAAAAGCATTATTTATAATTCAACCTTCTATTGCCGATCAACTGTCCTAACTTTTGTATTATTCAGCTGCAAGTAGTTATAAAAACCGTAGTAGTTTGTCCAGTAGATAATAAATTGTTATATGAAAAGTTGTTTTACTGCAGTAAAGCGCTTTTAAAAAATAAAATATTTTTACTTTCAATGTTGTTTCCTTCTTACTTTTTTGAAATAATCACCTTTTTATTTATACTAAAACAAATATTCACCTCAGGCTCAGTGATTATCGATGAATATTTACCTCGCAGCTCGAAGACTCGCCGCTCGGTAAATATTCATCGATAATCACTTCGCCTTCGGCGAATAATTGCTAAATAAACGCACCTAGTAAACACTAACAGCTTATTACTAGTATTTTAGCTATTTTTGCAGTCTAGATCGCAGTTAAGATCATCCTCTATCTGGATCCTCTAAATTCTACAAAAGAATCGTCTCACAGTAAAAGGCAGCATAAGACACGTTCATACTTAGTGGGCTTTGTTTCTGATACATCTTTAAGTGCATCATTGTGTGTGTGCATGCGTGTGTGATTTTTATAAGGCATCAGTAAGTGAATCCGATTAAGACTTAAGTGAACGTTTATACACTTGTTTCTCTCTGACCCTTGCTTACTTGCTCGAATGCTAATTTATTTGCAGCAGCAGTGTTGACAGTCTCTGACTCAATTCATTGAAGGTTTTCTTTTTTATCACATTAGATGAAGCAGGAATACGAAGTAAACGAAATAATACGAAATAAAGTCCTCTTCGTCGGCTTTCAAATCCTAAATAAACTTGCACAAGAGGCTTAAAGTTATTATGAAGTTAATATCCAAAATGCGATTCTAACTGCGATCCCGAATGAGGATCCTAACTGCGATCCTGACTGCTTTTTTTGTTTGCCTCGGGTAGTAGCAAGGTTTAATTGTAATGACTCTCAGTGTAAAAAAAAATTAACACTTTGAGGCTGCATCTGTTGGTGTAGTCGCAGGGCATCTGTTGGCCCAAACTTGCATCTCGATGTCACGAATATCCTATTAATAGCATAAAAAGAGTTGATTCATGATAAAACGCTAGCATAAAAAGAAAAGTCAAAAGGGAGATGTTTGACCTATTCTATTATTCTAGCCAGTAAGTCTCATTTTATCTAAAATGGATTCATCAAAGTTACCTTAAAATCTTGGATATCTCCTTCCAGGATTTCTAGTTGCGATGCCTTTGGTGAAGCGTTTCTCTTATTTTTAGGTACCACCTTGTTTGCTTTGCTTAATCGTATTTTCTTTAAAATAATAATTGCAGAAATAGCTGCTAGCAAACATACGCCGATGGAGGACCCAGCGATAACAAGGACCATTGTTAGAAGACTGTCATTTGGTGGTGAAAGTATGATGGTCGGTGTTCCTGAGCTTGTAACAGATTCAGTGGTTGTAACAGAGCTTGTAACAGATTCAGTGGTGGTAACGTGATTCGGTGTTGAGGCTTCTTCTGTGATCAAAACATATACATAGTGGAATGAGAGGTAATTGGGGAGCATTGGATTATATGGAAGATAAAAAATTTTTATGAAAATAAATAAATGAAAATGTGGTGTACTTCTTGGGCGATAGAAGAAAAAAAACTGGGGAGCTAAAATCGCGAAAATTGCTGAAGCAAAAAAAAAAAAAAACAAAAAAAACGTCAAAATCGCCGAAGCACAAAATAAACGTTAAAAAAGGCCGACACAACCAGGTAGAACGCATAAGACGTGTTATCAAACTAAACCAGAGTGAGAAAGTAACAAGATTAAACTATTTACGAGTTCTCTAACAAGCAAATTGCAATAATTGGGGGATTAGAAATTACCCTAGATAAAGTGGGGGGGGGGGGGGGGGAGTCGGCCTTCCCAAAATCCATATGGAGGGCTTTAGTACCCCAGCCCACCCTAGTCCTCCGCCTACGTACATTAAAATGTATGTACCTGTAGTCGTCTGTTCAGGTGTTTCTTTTTCTAGCCCATTTAACACAATCTTCAGGGAAGTTGAGCAAGAAGGTGTGCCTTGGTCACGTGCTATTACAAACACGTGATAGGATATAGGTTGAACGCGATACATGACACGTATGGCCCCTGTTAACCAATCGATTGCGAACATCTGATTTCCGTTTGTCAAGTGGTATCTGACTTCACCGTTGACTCCATTGTCTTTATCGACAGCACTGACATTAGCAACAACTGTCCCATTCTTTGTGTTAACGGAGATATTGTACGACGTTTGGAGGAACTGGTCAAATATCGGGCAGTTGTCATTAACGTCGATTATTTGTATGTATACTTTGCATGAGGCAATCTTCATTGGTTTTCCATTGTCGAAGGCAGTGACATCAAGAATAACAATATCTGTCTTCAATATGTTATATATCAATGACGAAAATGTAAAGATTTTACCCGAACCTCCTTCCACTGTGAATACGCCACCAACATCATTGGATAACAAGTACATGACTTCACCGTTTCTTCCTTGGTCTAAATCACTAGCATTGACCTGACCTACGAAGCTTCCCAAGGTAGCATTTTCATACACCGATACATTGTAAACAGGGGAAGAAAATACTGGAGGGTAAATATTTGGTGTGGCCCGTTTATCGCATTTGATCCCATCGTAGCCTGGGTAGCATTCACATTTATTGGGTGCCAAGCAAACACCTTGTTTTGAACAGTCGCTTATTGCAGTGCAGTCTGGAATACTGCAAGCAGCCCCGTGCCATGAAGGTTCACATTTACACAAATCGTAGTCAATGCATTCTCCGTGATCTGGAAAATAAGCAAAAACAAAATAGAATTCTAAATATAATTTTACAGAACAAAGCGCAGTATGTAAGGAGATATGGTTTGATGTCTACATTCCAATAGAATTTTTGCAAGGAAAATAAAGAGTACTTTGTCTTTGAAGCTTCTCGTCTTTTGGAAAAACAACATGGCCGCATTCATAGACATCAATGAGTAGAAATTAAAACTGCATTGTTTTTAATAATTCATTTATTTTCTTTACCTGAACAATAATTCAAAGCTTGGCATGAAGCATTGGAGCAGTCAGATCCACTAAACCCAATGTCACATTCACAGAATCCTGCTTCTTTGCAAACGCCACGATTGCTGCAATTGTTAAGTTCGTTGCAGGTTGGCTGGCTGCAATCTACCCCCTGAAATCCATCGTAACACCTAGAACACACGTTTAAGCTATCTGGTTAACACTCATAATTGTTGTATTTGCATGATGTCGACTTACATAATGGTCTAGCGAGCAATTTACTTTCAATTATTAATCGCCATGATCTCACTAACCTGCAGGAAGAATTTTTCCCGTCCTCACTGACACAGGCCCCGTGATTACTGCAATTAGCCAACATATTGCAATCAGCAGTATCAAGGCATCCATTTCCACTGTAACCAGGGTAACACTGGCATTTATTAGGCGCAACACATGTTCCATTTCCAGAGCACTGACTAACCTCTGGGCAGTCAGGAATAGCACAACTAATCCCAGTCCATCCTGCATTACATTGACACTGGTAGACGTTAACACATCGGCCATGTCCTGGATAAAGGTATTTAGCAAAGGTTAGTTCACCGAGAACGGAAGCTCCATTTACAATTATATTATAAAAGTAACTGAAAAATAATAATAGTCAGTCGTAGCTTTTTAAATACCTGAACAATGATCTAGATTCGAGCAAGAATATTGGCTGCAATCTTTTCCTGTCCAATCCTGGTTGCACTTACAGACATCAAAGTTGACACATTTCCCATGACCGGAACACGACGATACATTTAGACAGGTTGGGATAATGCTACAATCGCGTCCTACAATTTCAATCAAATAGGATTAACATTTATAATCTGCAGAATATGAAAATATTTTTTAGACTTGTAATCATTAATCTATAGGAAATAAGAAATAGGAGACTCAACTTGGAGTCTCTATGCATATGTGGCTAGAGGTCGTCTTTTTTCAGGATACTAAGGGGTAAACAAAGATTGGGGTGACCTATGAATGATCGGGATAACTTATGGCCAGTAGAATCCTATCTAGCAAGTGTCGGGAGAGAAGTAAAAATGTCCTCTTAACATTTACTTACCCATATATCCATCATTGCAGAGACAGTTGTTTGTAGTCTTGCAGATGCCATGAACAGGACTTGTGCAGTTATTTATATCATAGCAAGTAGCTGGGAAATAGATAAAACGAAGTTAATCGAAATCACAAATCCTTAAAAGAAAACAGAGAATTTTGAAGAGTATTTTGGTTTAAAGATGGTTCACACATGCTTATGCTTATGCTTATGCTTATGCTTATGCTTATGCTTATGCTTATGCTTATGCTTATGCTTATGCTTATGCTTATGCTTATGCTTATGCTTATGCTTATGCTTATGCTTATGCTTATGCTTATGCTTATGCTTATGCTTATGCTTATGCTTATGCTTATGCTTATGCTTATGCTTATGCTTATGCTTATGCTTATGCTTATGCTTATGCTTATGCTTATGCTTATGCTTATGCTTATGCTTATGCTTATGCTTATGCTTATGCTTATGCTTATGCTTATGCTTATGCTTATGCTTATGCTTATGCTTATGCTTATGCTTATGCTTATGCTTATGCTTATGCTTATGCTTATGCTTATGCTTATGCTTATGCTTATGCTTATGCTTATGCTTATGCTTATGCTTATGCTTATGCTTATGCTTATGCTTATGCTTATGCTTATGCTTATGCTTATGCTTATGCTTATGCTTATGCTTATGCTTATGCTTATGCTTATGCTTATGCTTATGCTTATGCTTATGCTTATGCTTATGCTTATGCTTATGCTTATGCTTATGCTTATGCTTATGCTTATGCTTATGCTTATGCTTATGCTTATGCTTATGCTTATGCTTATGCTTATGCTTATGCTTATGCTTATGCTTATGCTTATGCTTATGCTTATGCTTATGCTTATGCTTATGCTTATGCTTATGCTTATGCTTATGCTTATGCTTATGCTTATGCTTATGCTTATGCTTATGTCACTAGTGAGGACCAGCCTTAAAGTGTACATGTGAACCAGCCTTTTAAATATTTTAAATATTTAGAAATACTTAAAAATATTTGTCAAAGCGTATCTAAAATATTTTGTTTACCTTCCTCGCTACAGGTTTCTCCTTCCCATCCAATATTACACTGACAAAAGCCTTTGATACATTTTCCATTCTTTGAGCAGTTTGGGCATGACCCTATTGAATTATGACATAATTTTGTTACATAATCCACATATAGGTTTAGCATTTTATCATAATTCAATACCTATTTCACACTTTTCTCCAGTCCATCCTTCTAAGCATTCGCAGGTCTGATTGACGCAGCGACCCTTTCCCGAGCACTGATCAGGACATCCTAGATTAAGATGAAAAAAATCCTTAGGATTACTATAATCCAAGTTATTATACATCCAAATTATTATCCATCTACTCATCCATCCTTTCTTACATTAATTATTCCCTCCAACCATACATAAATTTCTCAAATCCACACATCAATACGTACCATTCAGCAATTGATTCATGCATACATCCATTTATTCGCCCATCAGCGCATTATTAGATTGTGCAGTTCAATAATTCACGATTTTATTCTTTCATTTATCTACTAATTATTAATTCCTCCGTTGCTTTGCCCCTCTACCCATTATTTTACTCATTCATTTCTTTATTCATTCATTTCTTCATTCATTCATTTCTTCATTCATTTCTTCATTCATTCATTCATTCATTCATTCATTCATTCATTCATTCATTCATTCATTCATTCATTCATTTATCCATCCATCCATCCATCCATCCACTCATTTATCAATTATTCAATCATTGATCTTACCTGTAAGGAGAGTTTCTTGCATGGCAAAAGATGTATCGTTTGTTAAAGCAACATCGTAGATGCAGCTCTTCAAAAGATTATCTGGTAATTCACGAGCTAGGCAGATCTGCCTTGATTTCTTTTGTAAAAATGTAAAAGACTGTCAGAGTGTATAGGTATTACTGTAATAAAAAAATGTAAATTTGTTTAAATCACAAACCTCTAACAAGTTGTTGGGCACATTCGATAATCCATACATAGGAACATGGCTTACATCCGTGTATGTCGAGTCCATTACATCATCAATATGGAAATTGGAAGAGTTCCATGACCACGAATCGTATAATCCTGATCTATTGTGGGTAGCTGAAATACGCCCTGTAATATATTGATTGTTTCTAAATAAGGTTTGGCACAAGAAATCCTCAAGTGACAAATGAGATAGTTATGTGACGCTACAAATAGACTATGATATGGCTGCCATCTTTGTAGGAGGCAAATATTTAAAACTTTGTTATAGTAATAGCGTCGATTAAGGTGACTGACTACTTTAGCAAGAAGTAATTACAAAACGTTCTTAGAAAGATATTTTACACAGAATTTAACACTGAATCCAAAAATTAAAAGAAAACTGGGGTGGCCCAAGCTCGTTTTCGTGATAATGAATTTTGAATATGACCATCCTGACAAGTTTTTGAAAGAAAAATAGCGGAAATCGAGCTTTGTACACAAAAAATCATAACTCAAAAATTAGAAAAGCTCTGGAAGCAATTTTCTCAGGACATTTACTTTAAACAATATTTTTGAAGACAAATAAAAAATATTTGAAGAAAATTTTAAGAATAATTAAGCTCAAAATTTAGCATCTTCTTAGCTCAATGAACTGAAAATCGTATTCAGATGATGGCAATAAAAACACATAAAACGCTTTTTTACTCAAAATGTAAAAATAATGGCTGATACTGCGTAAAAAAATTCCTTGTAACTTAATTAACATGATAGGGTCAAAGAAAGCCCGGATATACTTTTCCTTCAAATCAGATCATACGTATACCCCCGGTAATTCATACACGGTTCTTTTCATTAATTCAGATTCAAGATGGCCGCCGTATCGTCGAAGTAGTCCATTTGAACCAGTGTATTGCATAATCCTAAACACACTAAATATTAATCCTCAGTTCTTTGAAACGAAATCAAAAATCTAATTTAGAAATTCGACAGGCTTTCGTTAAGGCATATACTATGCTTTTCAACTAACAGTCTTTCTACTTACAAGAATCTGCAAATTTAACAGGATCAGGGTAGAGTTCTCCAATTGGTCCAGTTAGGTCATTTGCAGGATTGTTGTCCATTAACCCACAGATGCCCTGTGTGTTACCTTTGAATTCAGCTGTGAGTGTGTAGAGAACATTGAGGAACTGCCTTCCCATTGTATTACTGTGCCGCACGTAAACCGTTACAGTAACACCTATAGAAAAATATCAAGATTATTCGTGAAGTTGCTAGATAGTGCGACGAAACCCATTGTACAAGACAAGACAAGACAAGACAAGACAAGACAAGACAAGACAAGACAAGACAAGACAAGACAAGACAAGACAAGACAAGACAAGACAAGACAAGACAAGACAAGACAAGACAAGACAAGACAAGACAAGACAAGACAAGACAAGACAAGACAAGACAAGACAAGACAAGACAAGACAAGACAAGACAAGACAAGACAAGACAAGACAAGACAAGACAAGACAAGACAAGACAAGACAAGACAAGACAAGACAAGACAAGAAATAGATTAAAAAACAGCAAACACAAATGCACTTATTATGAACAATAATGCATACCTGTCTCATACTCTAGTGAAAAAAACAATAATTCGCCTTCATTTTTAACATCAGACTGTTTCTGGATTTCAAGAAAAGCGGTTTTATTGTCAATTGATATTTGCTTCCCCGAGGATATGGTTAGATTCACCAACAAACCATCAATCCTAAAATCAATAGAAAACATAGTAGTTAATTTATAATGGTAGATATTGTATTTTACAAACTTTATTTAATCAAGCTCCCTTTGTAGTTACCTTAGATGTGGCATGTCTGTTGGATCCGATGTTATTTGTGACATGATGCTAACAACGCTTCTACCCGCTTTTAAAGCAATTCCCCCTATTAGAGACGTCCCCTTGTGAGCAAAGAAGCGGTACTGCATTCCAAATGAATTGTAGATACTGCGACATCCCCAGAACTCACCAATACCAAAGTAATCAAACTCAATCCCTGAAAAGACGGTAATGAAAAAAGTAATAATGTGTATATAATAAACTAGACATAAAACTATACATATAAATAATAAATTATACAAGCTAAACTGATAAAATTAAAAATACTTAATGACAATGTAAACTTAATAGAATTAATTTCGCTTTCAACGCCAAAGGAAAAGGAAGGCATCATTTTAGTTGCCACTTCATTAACATTGATGAAATCAATGAAAGTTTTTTGAAAAAATATTACATAGTTCAGTGCTATACATATTCCATAAATGCACCATTGAGCCATAGGTGTTTCTAAATAAAAACTCTTACCTGGACACAAATTTATAAAGTAAAAGTGTTGCAGATTAATGAACACTTAACGTGTACCAGTTAAATACACAAATAACAAGTATATATAAGCTTGCAAAGAGCATGAGTGCGTTTCTCATACAAATATTTCTAATTTATATCCCTTTGTTGCCATTTTGTTTTTCGTTTTCTTTTCCTTGTTTTCGTTTTAAAAATGCATTTCCTAAATACTTTTCCTTGCTGTAATATCTTTAAACTTTTGCTTTTGCCATTTCCTGTATATAACTTAGTACTTCATATTGATCATCATTATTATTTATTGTTTCATATTACAGTGTGAATCGAAAAACCGTGCGCACCCAGAAATAATTTAGAAATCGTGTTTTGTTCGTTGAACAATCTGAAATGACTCTCTAACTACATGAAGTTTATCTGACTACAAATCAGTCGACATTCTTGCAGTTAGAGAGTTGTTTCAGACTGGTCAACGAACGATACACGATTTCTGAAATATTTCTGGGTGCCCACGGTTTTTCGATTCGCACTGTAATTAGCCATTGTTATTATTATTATTATTATTATTATTATTATTATTATTATTATCATTATTATTATTATCCTGATTTGATGAAATTTTAATTCTTAATTTTTAACTAATTTTTTTTTCTTTGTTTTGTATTGTGAGTGCGTATTTGTATGTATTATCTTCAATTCAAGTAGTCAGTTGGAAATTACCTATTCCTAGTGAGATTTACAATTGCAAATGTAAAAAAAACAACAATGAAATATTATCGTATACAAGTACTATTCATTTTACCATCTAAGGTTTCAAGATGAGGATCACCAAAGCCTCTGTTGGGGCTCCTAATGTTACAACACCGACCCGTCCAGCCAAACGAGCATCTGCACCATGCCCTGCCTTTATGACTGATCGGGGAGCCGTTTCCAGAGCATCCATCTGATAAAACGTAGATGACATTGACTTAATCATTAAGAAAAATTGACAGTCCTTGACTTTATTTATTTCTATCAACTTTTAAGGGTTGGGGTAACATTAGTAATCATAGAATAAATGTTTAGAATGTTGGTATATAGGGTGAAGCAAATGAAAATGAACAAAAATTGGTTTAGATTGCTTACTTGCACAAGGATAGAAGTCAGGCTGCGAACAGCTTCGTCCTTTTCTGCCTGTTACACAATTTGGGCTCTCGCCGTAAGGAGGATGCTTTGGACATTGATATATACCGTTGACTTTTTCAGGTGCTCGATCATCCTTGCATTTTCTTACAAAGAAATAAGAACAAATTATAAGCAGAAAGAAATAATATATATAATGCCTATAATCTTATTAGTCTATCTCTTCCACCAAGTGACAAACAAAAAAATAGTCGGTCCCTATATGTGTGGCTTACTTACGGTAAACAGTCACAATCTTCTCTATCACTTGAGAACACTCCTTTCTGACCATCCGGACATTTACATGGTGGAAGAGGTCTTGGCTTTTCTTGTGGTGAAGTTGGTGTATTACTAGTCCTTGGATATGTCGTAGGGGGTTTCCATATTGTTGTTGGTGGATTCTTTGTAGCTGGTCTAGTAGTTGAAGGCGTCCCTTGGCATTGACATTTATCCTTTGCAAGACAATTTACAAATATAAATTCATTATTACTCGATCACTTTATATGTTTTAACTCAAAAAAAAAACAAAAAACAAAAAAAAGAAAGAAAAAAAGAAAAAAGAAAAAAAGAAAAAAAGAAAGAAAAGAAACAGAAACTTACTTTAATGACATGAGGAGACAGTTGCAAACAGAAACTAAAAAAGGAGTTGAACAGTGTATTTAATAACGAAATTGACTAAAATTACATTAGCTATGACGACTACTGAATCAGAAGTAGTAACAAAGAAATAAACGATCTATTAAGCAATCTATTTCTAGATACTACGTACAACACTTTTAACGCTTACCTTTGTTTAAGACCACTGTATAATTTACGTTCGTACAAAGTCGTTTTTATCTCCCATTTACCAAGTCCACCAGACAGTGTTCCCACCACACTAGTAGCCCCAAAATATTGCTCAACAGCGAACTCGTTGTTTTCTTTGTGTTGAGATAATGGAAAACACGAGCGGGAAGCATTTATTTGAATTCCAAAGGGAAGTGCTATTGCTAGACTCACACTGAAAGGGATATAGTCGGATACATCCAAACCTAAATTGAGAACATACGCAATCGGATTAACAAGTGATCAACTGATATGCGATAAAATGACTGTATCATTAATTTAGGGATTGGGGTTGGGAGAATTCATTTTTCTCAATTTTTCCCTCCCTATGATAAATCACATGAGTTAAATATAAACTTCAACCACGGGCGCCAGAGTCGCCTCCTCGTTTGGATTAAAACTAACGCCTTATTTTGTTTCCAACGGTCGAATAAATCTGAAGCAGATTTATTCGACCGTTGGAAACAAAATAAAGCGTTAGTTTTAATCCAAACGAGGAGGCGACTCTGGCGCCCGTGCTTCAACCACGTTTAACGTTTAACCAACCAACCAATCAATCAAGCCACCAGTCAGAAAATCACAAAGACTCACGTTCCTTTGTTGGTTTTTTTCTTTCTTTCTTTTGATTAATTATTCTATCTAACTTACTAAAGTCCTTGAAAATATTCAACCATTTTTTCCGTTTGTTGGAGGTAGCGGGAGTAGTAGTTTTTGCTGGCAACTTGTAAGACAATTTTGGTTCAACCATGGTGCTCCATAAAAACTTTCCAAAGGTCTCTACTTTTCGGCGTGATGTTTGAGCTATTATACGAGGAGTCTAGCACAACGAGACAAGAAATATCAAAAATAGCTCAGATTGTTTATCATTACAACCATTACTTGTAAATCTGTACAATCCTAAAAACAAACTTAAAATAAATTTCTCGACAAATAAGATTTTTTGATCTTTGATGATGATTCTACCCGTTCTGGTCCAATGTTTCTTATTCGTTTATAAGGCATATACGTTTTTGTGTATTGAGTTCTTTAACTATTGTTATTACTTAACCATATTTCTTCTTTAGGTTTTCTTCTAGAGCCTTTATTTAAGGAAGATGACACTAAGATAGTTAATAACTTATAATTTACAATATTTGTAGAAAAAAAAAAGAAAAACAAACAAAAAGGTAAGAATAGTAAAAAAAACATATCTATATATATATATATATACCTCGCTATTTTTTGCCGTATTTGACGTCGCACGATGTTTTTTTAAGGATCGAGGCCATGCTCCATCAAATATCAAATTGCCCATCCCTAACATCAGGTATGACAGGGGGGTCGCGTCCCCCCCCCCCCCCCCCCACTCTCCCCCTGCATCCGCCCTTGATATAACTTTGAACAGATCCTGATAACTTCTGCTCTTGTTAGTAATGAAGTATCAGTATTATAAAGGGACTGACAAGTGTACTGATAGAGCGGTGCGGAAAGTGAAAAAAGATGTTTAGGTTTAACGACATTTTGAGATTAATGTAATAGGTTAGTAGGAGATTCAACAGACCCATTGGTACATTCACAGAGCGATTAGTGATAATTTACATTAAATTATGAATAATTAGAAATTTAATGCGCTATGTCTAATATCAGTATGTATTATAGAGAGTTGACTTCACTTCTTTTAGGGTTAGCTCAGCTTTGACGGGATGTAAAATGATCTTGACCAAATCTGCTTCGTGAAACACAATGGCAAATAGATGTGGCTTAGTCTAATACTATGGACTTACTTGTACGTTTGAGTCACATCCACGTTTCAGCGAGCACGTTCCTCCAATTAAAAGTTTGTTAATTGCCAATGTATATCCAGTTTTTATAACGGTTTGAGTCTAAAAATACAAATTATAACAATGACTGTAGACTGATGTATTAGACAAAGTAGTTTTCATAAATTTTGTTGAAAATTTTTATTAACTAAAGGTTTTAACGACATAAGAGCCAATTAAAAGTGACCGCTGGTTCATAAAAATTTATCCAATACGTGCACATTTTCGATCGATCGTACAAGCGCTAAACATAGTTAGAGACTAGATTTTGTCAGATTTTTGACCTTCTTTTTCACGTTTACATCAAAACAAACCTCAAATGAAGGACTGTTTAGGAAAGTTTCATTCCTTAGTGAAAGCAGTGTTTCTCGGCCTTAGTTTTCATCGCTTTTATAACCGCTTCGTCGAAATTTTTTTGAGGACTTTATCTTATAACTTTTCTCAGGGTAAGAGTTGGTGTTCAATTTGAATTTAGCTACTGTTTTAGTTAACTCACAAGATTTGAGAGTAATAACAAGCTGTACACTTGCTTGCAAAATACCTTTATTAGATATAGATGTACATGTAAGCCGAGACAGTTATCTCTCTTGAAGAATTAAAATATCTAAAAAATGTTGTCGAATGAAAATTTACAACGAATGATTAATTAGATCTTGAACAATATGATTGCCTATTTTGTGGATTCATTATTAACATTATCATCATAATAATCTTATCATCATTTATGTCAGTGAAACGGAACGTTTTCAGCTTTAGTGGTCGGATTTCCGCAGTCTTTAGGTCGTAAATTTAAAGACACGTCAAAAAATGGAAAGTCTTTTTATTTGAAATTAAGAGTTTGGAGTTAAAATGTAACAGAGAAATGTTATGGTGAGTTGCGCCACTAAAAAAACAATGTCTTCACCGGTGAAATAGAACATCTTTAGAACTATTTTACAATTTCATAGATTTCAAGAGCAATATCAGTTACCTATTATGAGTATCGAAAATTAAACTTACCGCAATTTCAAGTTTCAGCTGCAGATTTAGCTCAAGAAAGAATGCTGAACGAATGCAAACAATACCCCAAAGCCTTATGCAAAATCCTCTTCCCAGTTGCTTAGGAGGTACAATAGCAATACTTCTATCAAAACTAAAAATGACAAAATGTGAAAACAAACGATATTTAGCGACAGATCTAGAATCTTCACTAGGTAAAAAAGGAGTTGGGATGATAAAATATTTACTTCCCACAATTCAATGAATGGAAGGATGGATGGATGGATGGATGGATGGATGGATGGATGGATGGATGGATGGATGGATGGATGGATGGATGGATGGATGGATGGGTGGTTGGGTGGATGGATGGATGGATGGATGGATGGATGGATGGATGGATGGATGGATGGATGGATGGATGGATGGATGGATGGATGGATGGATGGATGGATGGATGGATGGATGGATGGATGGATGGATGGATGGATGGATATAGTTACCTAGATTATTAAAAAGAACAAATTAAAGATCATAAATGTTTACCTTAACTTTGCTTCCACTGAAAGTTCAAAATCTATCCTGGCAAAAAAACTGCCAAATATTTCAAGTCCTATTCTCATATCACTAATTTGTTGTTTGCCATTAGCGCCCTTCTCTCTGAAGACTCCTAACTTGATTCTATAACCAATGGACACTTCGTAAGACTCTTCGACTTTAAGTTGCGCACCAATACCCAACTAAGGAAAAAATATGGAATAAGGTAAACTTGGATGTGCAGTTTACTTTGTATCTACTTAGTATTGATTACCAATTCAAGGAAGCGAGAAAGCGAGGAAGCGAGGAAGCGAGGAAGCGAGGAAGCGAGGAAGCGAGGAAGCGAGGAAGCGAGGAAGCGAGGAAGCGAATTATTTCACTGGTCATACGTTATCTCTTACCCCTAAATTTACTCCCTTGGAGTCGCTGATTGGGAAGGAAGATTCAAAGTTAACATCCCGTTTTCTTCTTCTATGTTTTGGATGTAACTGATCTAGCTCTATTTGCGTCACAGCAGTTCCGTTTAAAATGGATGTCACTGGAAGAACCTCCATTACGACGAAATCTCCATTCACTGATGACGATATTACCTGTTGGACAAAATTATTAGCATTTATATTTGACATTCGGCGTTGTCTTCTCTATTCTATTGATTCTTAAAGTAATAATCTGTTCGACAATGTGTTACTAATGCAGAAATTCATTGTTACTTTTTGTTCAAACAAATGGGTCCCTACAGGTTTATACTTGAATATTTATTAAATAAACCCCTCCTGGCGGCTGGGATATCGGCTGATAAGGTTCGAGGATGAGAAATAGTCCGAAAAAAGAACATTTGGTCGAGAAGCGAAGCTTCGATTGGGTTTATTTATTTCATAACCCAACGACTTCACTGGAATGGATTCAGCAAACTGCATTGACTCATCACCTCCATCGTTTTCAAAAAATAATTCTCTCTCGTCTCCAAGCTGGATATAAAAACAATTATTTTGCTAAATGAAAGCTGCTTGACATTGGGGGCCCGGGGGGGGGGGGGGGGGGGGGGACTCCAGGGAAAAAGTATCGGGTATGCTCGTCGTATCTCTTAGGGGTAAAAATCAGCGATTTGGTATCTTTTAGGGTCTTAAATTTGAGGTTTAGCAAATCAGCACTTTCTGGTATATTTTAGGGTGTTGAAAAAGGAACTAGCCCATCGCATAATAACGCAATACGTATGCCTGCGTAAACTCGGAATATTACTTAAGGAAAAACATTTCAAACGCCTTTATTTTTTAATAGTATTATATTGGTGGTATCTCTTAGGGGTTAAAATTTGCCAAGCCACGCCCTTTAGAAAAAACTTCCGGTATCTTTTAGGGGTATTTTTGGAAATTTCCGAAGAGCATACCCGATACTTTACCCCCTG
Organism: Anthopleura sola; assembly: GCA_023349425.1. Classification (NCBI taxonomy): domain Eukaryota; kingdom Metazoa; phylum Cnidaria; class Anthozoa; order Actiniaria; family Actiniidae; genus Anthopleura; species Anthopleura sola. The sequence goes on along the minus strand of JALHLI010000006.1, from coordinate 9,885,342 downwards.
AGTCCCCCCCCCCCCCGGGATTGGGGGATATTGCCTGATAACCGTCCTGCGCGTGACCCATTTGAACCAATGACAGCGCGCGAAAATTCGTCGTTGGGTTATAACTATGAATATTTTGAATTGAAAATTTCCAGTTATATATTTGCTTATCATATAGGACTACCTTGGAAAAAAATGCCTGACTTCGCCTTCCAATTATGGAATAATTAACAAATATTCCGTCTTCAGTAACAGAGATTAATAAACCTGGGTTATTATCGCCTCCAGTGCACACGATGTCATCATCTTCTGGTGAACCTGATAGACGTGGCTTGAATCTGCAAAGAGAATGAAAACGTTATGGAAACGATTATATATATTTTTTATTCTCCTACAGGATTTGTCTAAACTTATGCATACTTAGAATATTTCTATTTTTCTTTTCTTTCGATTTAAGAAAAATTGTAGAGCTTCATTGTTAAAAAGTAATATCCAACCATTTCCCACGTCAACTATTTTCCATGCCAAACCAACTAAACTAGATATATGGTAAATCAAACAGACGGCACAAAAGGAAGTGGAGGAGGCATGCAACATTGCCAAAAGAACGAACATTTTGTTTAATAGAGACAGTGTTGAATTTTTCCATCAAACTATTTACGTTTGCTAGTCGACTGATTGACCGCGAACGCCTTTTGTAAGATCACAACCGATGCGGGCGCTCATTGTTTTGATTGTGAAGTTTTTTCTCGTGGTTGTAACGAGCTTTTTATCTGTTACCCTGAAGATGACCGCGTAGGTCGAAAGCTTGGTAAAAATAAAGTAATTATTGATGTAAAGGTTGATGAAACAAATCTAACCAAATATAGATCTATGCTGTTCCTTAGAAATGAGAATGAAAACAAATTAGTACAATTTAAAAATATATTCATAGAAGAAAATAAATATCACTAAGCGTGAAATAGATGTAACCGTAAAGAGAGTGCGCACCTTCCAGTACGTGCAGGATGACAAGGATTGCTGGTAGCGCCACAATCAGCGTAGCCACAATTACTGTTTTATCTTCAGTCCAATTCACAATTACAGAATTCTACCAATCATAATTGTACTTTCGCCGTACCTTAGCTTGTTTCTGTCGTAACTATCCATCGC